>OX101748.1:2648541-3848541 GCA_944452665.1 Stenoptilia bipunctidactyla | reverse complement strand
TTAGAACGCCATTTCTGGCGCCATTCCAGAATTTTCTGTAAACTTTTCAAAAGAAAGCGCAAACGTTTCAAAGAAAAAACTCACTTAAGAAGTTAAAAGAATACTTGAAATGAACGTTTTTTATTTTCTCAAAATAAGTGTTCCGGATTCCTTTATTTTAATGTGACACGTTTAAGTAATTTCTCTTGTTGAGTTACTGAGTAAGTTGCAAGTAAGTTGGGCTAAGTTTGACCTGACGAAATTTGTTGTTTTTGTTTTCTGTTTAAATGGAGTGCTGTTGAATGGATTTGTATTTGTACCTCTGTAAATATCTTGTTTATTTTTGCAAAGTTGCACAAGCAGGCAAACAGAAACATTAACTTTTTGTTTAAAGTGCTTGAGATGTTAATATAGATGTTTTTACCGTCATTAACAAATTTATATGGAAAAAAACTATGAAACGATATTATTAAAAGCGGATTTATTTCAAAAATCTATCTTTAAGTGACTTTGAATTAACTGTAAGTCTAGAAACTGGAAATTAAGGGCGACTTAACCGAAGGTACAGAGTGCCGTCGCCGGATATCAGAATGGGAACTGATTGAGTGGGCACAAAGAGGAATGGACAACATCAGGAAGGAAGGATAAGAAGAGGACGTGCGTAAAGCAATCGTTAAAGAGGCACCGGTGCGTTCTTCGAGAGATCCTAAGTTCTCTTTATAAACGCGGAGGCTGGCCCAACGGTGGGGTTTTAGTGAGTAAAAATCTCGCATAACCCATCGTCGTTCCCAGGACGATGTATATCTTTTCAACATTTCGCTCTCGCCAACAAAAACAAAAGATACTGGACATTAAACCATCTTATATTAATTTTTAACAGCTCTAATGGCAAACTGGGAGACTTTTAAATAAGTGCTTATTAGCAATTGTTAAATTTTACCAAAAAAATATAGAGTATAATTTCAAAATGAGCCCGTTTTTGTTGTTCAGGCACTAGACATCAGTTATATGGAGATTAAAATAAAACTGGATACACGTGGCGCGTATACCGAGAAAATATAGTTCATTTCTCTGATAACTACAAACCAGTTCAAACAGATGGGACAGTTAACTTAGTTGACAGATAGTTCCACTGTTTATGCGAAGCCCTAGTGTCATGCCCATAATGACTTCCCAAGACCTTTACTAAATGCATCGATATCGATAGCATAGTGACGTACAGTAAAATTATCGATCGTATTGTGCAGGGTTACCCATACAAGTAAGGGAATTTTTCTAAAAACCCAAGCTCATTGAATAGGTACACATCAATTTGGTATAGAAATATTATGTATTTAATGAACTTGGCTTTATGATAACTTTCCAATAACACAACACTTACGCAATTGGATTATTACGATCTCAACTCAAAGTCTTAATCGAGGAGTAAACAAAATAATCCAACTCACTACAACTAAACACGAGAAACAAACAGCGAGCGACTGATAGTTGCTGACCCGCAGGCCTATTATGGATCTCAAAACTATGCGATAATATGAAATAGTTTTGACGGTAAGGCCGCTCAACGTTCTCGCGAGAATCTCGCGAGAAAGCCATACTCGTATTCTACTCAATTTCTCTCATTTTTCTCTACATTTTTCTCTACTTTTTGTGGGTTTTGGGGTTTGTGGGGAGTTTGGAGTTTTGTGTAGAAGTCACGATCGCATGTTTCTCAGTAACAAGCGAGCCGCCGATTTAAACGGTTACATTGCAGAGTATATCTCAGCGATGCGCGTCTGCGAATTATCATATCAGTCGAATAAACTACTAATACTAACTTGAATATTCGACTTGAACGATAGTAATATACAAACGTCCTGAGTCGAATGATACTTCTAATATTCGTAATTACTAACGATGGCTAACCTCAATATGGCCGACTGACCTTGAAAGAAAGCATTCGAATGACTGCATGACTGAATGCATTGACAGGCAGCTTGTGTCCGCTGTTTCACCCGCATAACTCCCTTTAGTAGAGAGAGAGAGAGAGTTTTGAAGTAACTCGTAATAGATTTTAAGAGTTTTTGTTAATTTTTTTATGTTGCTAGTATTGAAAATGGTCCAGGAAGATAAATTTAATATTTAATATGTTTTATTTACTAACAAATAAAGATAAATTGTGATAAAAACATATTGATCTCAAGGCTTTATATTCTATGTATGAAGATAATTATATAACGACTCGCGAGATTGTCGCGAGAATGTGGAGCGGCCTTAAAACTTATCATACAATCATTATTTGGTATACCATGTAAATTGAATACAATAACCCCCATATATAATAATTAAGTATTTATTTATGAAAGCAAACGAAATGGAAGAACACAAATGAAATCAAGAAACCGACATATCATAGAGGTGGGTGCGATCTCACCTTTTTCAATTGACGTTTTTAAGTCATAGACGATGATTGAAACTGTCATTTTAAAAAGTAATGCAACGCCTCTTGCATGCAAATGTAAAGGGAATTCGTTTATTCTTTATGTCACAATTGTTGATCATTGTATCATACAAATCTTGTTTATTATGTCATGTCATGAAAGAACCGTAATAGGCCTGCAGATTGACCGATTGATCTGTTGAATATCAACTGGTTGACACTTTTGATAGCAGCGCTTTATGTAAACTATTGAACTAAAAATGTCACAGGCCTGGTTTATTATAACAACAACTTTTCTATAGAGTTCTTTGCATTTTCTACTTTCCCAAGAAAGGAAAGGAACAGTCACAGTGCAATATTTAAACCCACTAATCTGCACGAGTGCGCCACGTCACATGTGTTTTTGAGTAAACGTTACATACATACTTAAAATGGTTGAAACATAAATCTTTTTAAAATGTATTAAGTATATTAAGTACCTACTAGGAATTTGAAAGTGCATTATACGTTGCTGTCAAGTAAATAACCGATCCATTCACATCCATTCACGCTGATTATATATAAGTCTTTGTTATAATATATGGATATTGTTATACGTAATATAAGTATTTGTATTTTGTTGTATATTATTTTATTTAGTTAATTCTGTTATTTTGATATTTATTTCATGCATGTAGGTATTTATATTGTTATGATTAGGATAAGATACTGTAATATTTTAAGCTCTTCCCTGATGTAATTGTAATTAAATTTTCTTATTTTTGTAAACGGGTTGCCTGGAAAAAATCGCTTGGAGCGATAAGGCCGTACATATTTGTTATAAAAAAATTGTGATGTATTTGATTTCAGTTGACAATAAAGAGTATTTATTATTATTATTACTTTTCACGGTTGTCTGGTACAAATCGCTCCTCAGCGAAAAGACCGCCAAGTTTTAAGGTCTTATGAAACTGTTCTTTTTTCTTTTACTGAACCTGTATTAATAAACTGAATTGTAAATAAAATAAATAAATAAAGTTTTTTTTTTTTTTTTCCGCCACAGAAAATTTTGGCACCCCCTAAAACAAGCTTTAACTAGTAAAGCAAGCTTTAGCGGGAGGAGGATGAATCCTATTACGGACGAATGGGCATTCTATAAGCTGTTAACCCCAGTGGCTAACGGCAAATAGAATGCCCAGACAGTGTGGAGACTCACTCAGTGAAGCCGAGCATACCCACTAAACATCCCCCTTTACGACCTACCTTAATCCAGGTTCTTGATCATTTATCGGAGCGACAGCCAATTGGAGAGAGAGGCTGCGCAGTGAGCGGCATCCAGACGGCTGCCACCAAAAGGAACTGAAAGTGAGAAAAACAAAGCTAAGATTAGCAGAATTGACAAAGCTGAAACTAAGATATTATCTAGAGTGATCAGACTCACTCTGAGATAGGAATGCTGGAAAGAAGGACTACGTTTAGAAACGTTGAGCTTGCTGGAGTTTCCTGATAAGGGGAGCGAACTTGGTTAGGACCGGAAGAGCACCGTTGAAACCCTCTGGGCTGGCGTCGAGAGCGGCGCCGAAAGCCAGGATCTCGTCGATGGGAGCGAGCTGGATCCAGAACGCCATGCGGTCTTGAGAACTATTTGCATTCTGGCACTGGGAAGCCGATTTGGCGGCCGGTTGCGATTGAGTCGCGACCCGGCTGCGCTGACCTGACACGATAGAAGTAAAGGCTTTGGGGGCCTTTGAACTGACTGGAGGAGCGTCCGAGCTAGGCTGCGGTCGCTCTCTCCAGTTCTCGATGGGCTTCACGGTAGCCCTGGCAGCACGCGGTGCCTTGGGGCAGCCGCGAAAATTTGCTGTGTGGCCTGACTGGCCGCACAAGACGCAGGACGGAGCGGTGGGCGATTCGGGAGTGCGAGAGCACTCCTTAGTCCCATGCGGATCTAGGCACTTGACGCACCTAGGGGAAGCAAAACAATTTGCCGCCGCATGACCATACAGTTGGCAGCGGTGGCACTGACCTGGGAAACCGCGCTTGTGTGGAACTTCGACGCGGATGTTGGACAGACCACACACAGTGGGCTTGCCTCTGAAAATGGAATGCCCTTGAGGGCTCTTCGCTAGGATCACTAGCGCAAGTGGGAATTGCTTGCCTCGGCGGCCGTGCATTTTGTGCACAGATTCGACGGGGAAGCCTTGAGAAGACAAGTCCTCTTGGATTTGCTTGTTCGAGAGCTCGAACGGCACGTTCCTGAGGACGGCACGAATCTTACGCTCCTCAGGGAGAGCGTAAGTGTGGTACTCGAGCTTTTGATCAGCAAGAAGCCGAGTAAGATTCCTGAAATCGGGAATGGAATTGACAACGACCTTAATAGAGTCACCCACGTTGGATGCCTTACTATACTGGATTTTGGGATTGTGTCTACCGCAAAGAGCTGAGACCTCGGTCCAGCGGCTCTTGTCCCGTAGAAAGACGGGGGGCGGAGACTTGACTTTCGGCGGAGCCGAATCTGATTGCGACGCAGGCTGTGACGCCGGGATCGCTGAAACAAAAGGCGCAGGAGCAGACGCCGGTGCGACATTTTGCGGAGCAGAAACAGCGGCTGGAGCAGCTGAAACGGATGGAAGTAAGACTGAAGAGGCATCTTGCTTCTTCTTCTTAGACTTGGACTTTTCGCGAACCTCGGTGAACGGAGCAGGAGATTCTGGAACTAAAGGAGCGGAGTCGGAATCGCTACCTGGCGGGGTAGTTTTCCGTTTGCATGCGGTGGAATCTACCGACATGCAATCTGAAAAAGGATCGACGAACGCAGTTGGATCTGGAGACGCCGGAGAATCGGTTGGGAACCCCTGTGAAGAGGAGGCGACCTGAGGACGAGCGGACCATTGCTCTCGCAAGGACTCGATTTGAGCGAGGAGGGCGTCCTTCTCGGAGAGAAGGGCTTCCTTCTCGGCGGCATGTTGGGCTTCCAGTGAGTGTTTAATGCTGGACAACTGACTGAAATCAGAAGACAACTGGCTGAATTCTGAAGACGAGGGGCGAACAGATAATTGCTCCTGCAAGGAACCGATTTGGGTGAGAAGGGCTTCCTTCTCAGATGCATGTCGTGCTGCCAACTGTCTGATTTTAGACGATTGGGAAGGGGGACGAGCGGCCTGTAACTGAGATAGTTGATCTTGTAAGGACTTGATTTGAGTCTGAAAGCTAGCTTTCTCGACTTTAAAACTCTCTAGAAGTTTGACACGAGCTTCCGCCCTGAAAAGGGCAGATGAATTAGCCCCGACACCACACAGCCTCCACAAGAGAAAACTTTCCGAAAGAGCTTAACTTGGCACCTGACCCGCACGAGTGCGGGGGAGGGAACAAGGGCAGCGCAATACGAACACTCGGGAGCGGCCGCAGACACGACCGTTCGGGAGCGAACGCAAACGGGAAGTGCAATAAATAAATAAAGTACTTTTAATACATAATTATGACCAGAATCGAATACAGAGTGCTCTCTTTCAGTATCTAAAAGTCACCAGTCACCCTGTATAGTCATCCTCAAGGAAGAATGAGTAATCTTTATATATAGAGTATTTCAAAGTTACGAGTAGCAGTTAGGATGGAAATGAGACTAAAACGAATTATCTAACAACTTTTGCATATTTTTGCCTGTTGTCATTGCCACGTGTTTAAATCAAAGTCAAACAGTAGTAGGTATATTCACAGTTAACTTCACGCCTGTATCCTTTATGTGTTAGACAGAACATCAGAGGTTATTAAATTAACTGATGTCACTTTTGACAAATTTGAAGACATTATAATGGTGGAGAGAGACTATTGCAGTAACAGGGTGTCAGCCTACCGCACACAAAAAATATCCAATCAAAACCTCTGTTCTTCAATTAACTTTTGCAGGAAGACCGGGAAGAGAAGCAGCTGGCACATTCTATGTTTTTCCTTTGCTCCCAGTCCAGCACGGAAGAAACAGTAAGTAACACATATTTCTGCTTACTACTATATTATTCGGTACTTTTCAAAGCTTAAGATAAATTAAAAATAATATTAAGGTGTTCGTATGACTTGATGGTAATGAAGTCTTGCTAATCAATCAAAAACGTTAATTTCAATCGAAAACATAGTCAATCATACTAAATTCAAAGTTTAAAAAAAATAAACGTAAGTTCAGCAACTCATTATAAAACTGCTTTGTCTTACACGAAAATAGAAAATTTAACTTTTAATAATAAAAGCGACCCATTAGTAAAGTTAGTTAAGAAATAATGTGCTTGCTCAAAGTTACATAATATCAACACAACACTGGTCTAACTTTATCTTAAGTAGGAACTAAGTAATATGCCACGGTAAATTCTTAAGTTTAAGTTTATCGTCCTTGATAAAACTAAGAAACTGCAGAGAAAGCCTTACTTGGTTACAGATTTGTGGTTTGTGGGAAAACCCAGTGGGAAATATATAGAGAGAGATAAAGGTACCTTTTTCACTCGAATAAAGTATGCAACTGCATGTTGGTCGATTGTTAAGACCCGGTACAAAATAAAATTCAAAAAATTTAAAATTCAAAAAGTTTTATTCATTTTAGGAATTTCACAAAACACTTGATGAAGTCAGTCGTCACATACTTCGGCTTTAACTAGTTGTTGGTAGTTGTTAAATAAGATATTACAGTAGACCAAGAGACAAAAAAGCCGGCGGAAAAAAACTTTCAGTCAGAATTATCAAATTAATACAAATAGGTACAGTACAAATTGACCGTGACATGAAAAAAAATACAAACACAAGACAGCTAATTGTGAGAGCCAATGTCATGCCACAACCAAATTGCTTACAAAGCAGATGCAATGAGCTATGGATGCACAATACGAACATGACAAACTGGGAACTTTTGAACTTTGAACAAAAATGGAATAAAATGGTCATAGTATCATTAGCAATAGGTGCAAATAGGTGTGTAGACGAATTTTTTACCGTTTTTTTTATTTTAACGGTTTTTTGTTTCGGGTTTTTTAAAGATCCCATGGTCAACAGCGACTGCTTAATCAAAAATTTTTCGTTGTTTAATAACTTAGCAACAACTTTAGATCATCTTTGCTACATTTTTGTAATAGTTGTTTAATTTATTGGTATGTAGTAATAGGTACTACATAAAAGATGATTGTTTACTATATTATTACTTTTTGAAATATCCCGAATTGGATTGACAAAACGTAATAAAAAATAAAATCTTAATAAAGTGTTATTTGTTCACGTACTATTTTAGGCACAAAGTGAACAGTTTTCTAAATTATTCAAAAAAATATTCAAAACTGCCGTATAAAAAGGGTTTTTTAACGTTAAGTTTTTTCAAAAGAGATTTAAATGATACATTAAAGTTACTGGAATATAAATAGTAATATTATATCTAGGCTTTGGTCAGGAAAAAGTTTTCATCTACTTTGAAAATTGACTCCTTGATTGTTTTGAACCGATAAAAATGATTAAATTTTTAATGGTTGGTCTATATAATTCTAAGATTTTTTAAATAATTAACGCCTCTAAGGTTTTCATAGGGATGTTTTTTTTTCTCCGGTTGTTTATCGAAAGAGACTTAATTCCATTAAAAAAAAACATGAAATTGTAATAACAGTCAGAAAGGTTCCGTTGCATTCCTGGCCGCAACCTGTGCCAAATTTTAGGATCGTGGAAATTATTCACAAATGAAAAAAAATACCAAATTTAAACTTGAATCAGTAATTTACGTGTACAAAAGAAAAAAAAATGACGTTATTGCCAAAAATCTCCACAGTTTTACAAAATGGCCGTAAGCACTTACTGTATGTACGTACTCAATCTATCAATAAAATGTGTTCCAAACCTTTAGAGATTTGCCTTTTTTTCTTAGAATATATTAAAAAAATAACAAAAACTTAAAAATGTATTATTACTTCGAAGCATACGACTTTTTAAACAAAAAGTTATGAACGGTTAATGAGAGATGCTCCTGAAAGGTCAACATAATGTACGGAAGTGACATTACAATATTTTACAAATTCAGATTGTTATTCTAGTTTTTTTATTGAAATCATCTTTTACGTCCAGGCAGAAATCAAAAATATAGGTATGTAGTAACGGAACGTAAGGCGAATGAAGTGAATGTGTATGAGGACTGATGAATGAGTGAGTGAGCAAGGGAAGTATGGAAGGAGAAGTTTTTTTTTATTAAGAGGAAGAAGTAAGATGGCTACGGTGTGTGTTGTAAAGTTGATTGTTAATGTACGTGTGGAAAAAGAATAAAATATTTACTAAAGAAGAAAGTTGTTTGATCTTGATTAAAATATCCCCACAATTTGGGGGCTCGTCCGGGATATAAAAATCAAGATCATTAAAAGAAGATTAGGAAGTGCCGGCGGCGTGTGCACGTGGCGTCATTAACTTATAACCTAAGAAGATCAGAAGACGTCGATTGCAGGCTTTATTGCTATAAAGCGCTATAAAGAAAGATGACAGGAGGATCAAGCAGCGTTCAGTTGGAGAAACAAGGCGGTTTTTCAAAAGACATGGCGTCATTTGATGGTAGCATAGGCGGCGGCGTGGCCAAATTTAATGGCGAGGATAAGACGTATTCTTCAACTAAATGGGCAAGC
Source organism: Stenoptilia bipunctidactyla (assembly GCA_944452665.1). Lineage (NCBI taxonomy): Eukaryota > Metazoa > Arthropoda > Insecta > Lepidoptera > Pterophoridae > Stenoptilia > Stenoptilia bipunctidactyla. Next base: position 3,839,535 of record OX101748.1, on the reverse strand, counting down.
GATATTGAAGATAATGCTGAAATATTTGGATGGAATGCTCAGCAGAAACTCATCATAGCGAGGCGATCACTATGCGGCACGGCGGAGCTGTGGCTCAAATCGGAGAAAACATTTAAGACGTATGAAGAACTTAAAACTGCACTTCAGAAAGAGTTTCCAGAAACTCTTAATTCCAAAGAGATGCACGAACTGATGTCGGGACGCAAGAAGCAGAAAGATGAATCTTTTTACCAGTACATGCTAGTCATGAAGGAACTCGGTAAAAGGGCTAAATTCCCAGATTACGTGGCGATACAGTATATAGTGGACGGAATTCACGATCAGGAGACCAACAAGGCTATCCTATATGGTGTTACATCATATAGCGTGTTAAAAGAAAAATTGGCCATTTACGAAAACATGAAATCCAAGATGGGGTCGAAGTATGAAATGAAAAAAGGCTGTGGATCATACAAACAAAATGGAATAGGAAGCAGGACGTCAGTGCGTAACTGTTTTAAGTGCGGGGAAAGAGACCATTTAGCTAATCGGTGCCCTAAAGGTGTTAAGTGTTTTAAATGTAACAATTTCGGACATATTGCAAGTGCATGTAGGCATCAAGGTCAAGGTGAAATCGGGAGGTCGTTCTGCGCGCGTATTTCGTCGTCAGAGGGCGCGGCGGTGCCACATGAAGTTCGTCATTGCAATATTGACTGTGATCGGAGGAATGAAGGAATGAACGAGAACTGTGAAGTTCGTCAAGTTTATTATGTTGGTAACCCTATGGAGCTGAAGAACGACCGAATGATTGAGAACGATTGTCAATCGCTTCAACCTCAGAGTGTAAACAAAAACAATAAAAATATGGTGGATAATAAATCAGTAAAGACAATAAGAATTTGTGATTTAACGATTTTAGGATTAATTGATTCGGGTAGTGATTTAAATCTTATTCCTTTGGATGTTTATTTTAAACTAAGTAATGTAGTTTTTGTCAAAGATGAAATAGTGCTCAGTGGCTTAGGTTCAACACAGGTTCGTACATTAGGAAAGTTTGTGACGAACATAGTTATTGATGATAAATCGTACGAGACTTGTTTTTATATTGTTCCTCAAGGGGTTATTCCTTACCAGGTTATATTAGGTCAATCATTTTTGTCAAAGGCAACTGTTATTATGCATAAAGGTGAAATCAAACTCAACCCACTTGTTGATGAGTTAAAATACTTTTCTTTGCCTGTAGAAACTAATGAAACCTGTTTAATTCCAGCTGTTCAACAACTTGTTAAGTCTTATAAACCAAGCAAGGTGAAGGAAGCGCCAATTAAGTTAAAGATATTTTTGAAAGATGAAATACCTGTTGCACAAAGACCAAGAAGATTAGCTATCAAGGAAGAGGAAGTGGTGAGTAAGCAAATCAAGGAATGGTTAGAGCAAGGAGTCATAAGACCAAGCTATTCTGAATATGCCAGTCCCTTAGTTCTTGTCAAGAAAAAGGACGGTACTACCAGAGTTTGTGTTGATTACCGTAAGATAAACCAAAAGATGATAAAAGATGAGTTTCCGTTGCCCGTTATTGATGATCACATAGACAAGTTGAGTAAGTTCAAAGTATTTAGTACAATTGATTTAAAAAATGGATTTTTCCATCTGCCAATTGAAGAGGACTCAATAAAATACACAGCGTTCGTAACAAGCAGTCCAGAAGGACAGTATGAGTTTCTGAGGGCTCCCTTTGGCCTTGCTATCTGCCCAAAGTATTTCAGTCGATATATTTCAATCATTTTTCATAATTTGATTGCAGATGGAACCATTTTAGTTTTTATCGATGATATAATTGTACTAGCTCGAAATGAAGAAGAGGCAGTAGACAATTTGAAGAAAGTATTAAAAGTTGCATCAGAGTATGGGTTGGAACCAAACTGGAAGAAATGCCAATTGCTGGAAAGAAAAGTGGAGTATTTAGGACACATTATTGAAAATGGAAATGTAAGACCTTCACCAGATAAAACAGCAGCAGTCCGTAACTTTCCTGAACCAAGGACACAAAAGCAAGTTCAGAGTTTTGTTGGACTTACATCATACTTCCGGAAACATGTTGAAAATTATGCTATAATAGCTAAGCCTCTTACAGATCTCTTAAAGAAAAGCAAGGAATTTTATTTTGGTGAAGAAGAAAGAAGAGCTTTTGAAATATTGAAAACTAAATTGTGTAATGACCCAGTTCTTAAAATATTTCAGCAAGGATTATATACTGAATTGCATACAGATGCCTCAAAGTATGGATATGCTGCAATATTATTACAAAAAGATGGAAAAGATGGTATGTTGCATCCAGTGTATTATATGAGCAAAAAGACTACGGAGACAGAGCAGAGAAACTACACAAGCTATGAGTTAGAAGCCTTGGCTGTGGTAGAAGGTGTAAGAAAATTTAGAAAATATTTGTTTGGTATAACATTCAAAATAATAACTGATTGTTCTGCGTTTCAGAAAACTTTATACAAAAGGGAGGTGTCTGCGAAGGTGGCACGTTGGATTCTGTTCTTGCAAGACTTTGATTATACAATAGAACACAGAGCGGGAAGTAAGATGTTACACACAGATAGTTTGAGCAGAAACCCACAAGTTTTTATTATACATTCTGAACTACATGCTAGAATATGTAAAGCACAAAAGGAGGATGAAGAGCTGAACCTAATAAGAACAATCCTGAAAGAAAAACAGCACTTAGACTTCTACATAGAAAATGATTTGTTATATAAAGGAGTAGAAAAGAGGTTGGTGATACCAGAACTTATGACCACTGAAATTATACGAAGAGCTCATGAAGTGGGTCATTTTGGTGAAAAGAAGACAATGGATTTAATTGAGAAAGATTACTTTATAAAGGATATTGAAAAGAAGGTGAAAAAATTTATTTTGGTTTGCATACCATGTATTCTAGGCAGCAAAAAGGAAGGTAAACAAGAAGGATTACTCAATCCAATACCTAAAGGAGAGTTGCCATTAGAGACTTTACATTGCGACCACTTAGGACCGTTAGATGTTACCAAGAAGTTGTATAATCATATTTTGACTGTAATTGATGCTTACACCAAATTTGTTTGGATTTACCCAACTAAAACATTAACTGCGAAGGAAACAGTGGAGAAATTGAAGTTGCACCAAAAAGACTTTGGAAACCCGACAAGAATTATAAGTGACAGAGGTACAGCATTCACTGGAAAGGAATTTCATGACTATTGTGAAGAAGAAGGCATTAAGCATCATACTGTTACAACAGGAATGCCTCGAGGTAATGGACAAGTAGAACGAATACACAGGATCATCATTTCAGTGCTGACGAAGATGTGTATACAAGAACCTACTCATTGGTACAAGTATGTGAGTAATGTGCAGAGAGCTATCAACAGTACTTACCAGAGATCCATAGACACATCACCATTTAGATTGTTAACTGGAGTAAATATGAAGCAGAAACAGGATTTGAAATTAATTGAATTACTAGAAGAAGAGCACAGACAGAATTTCATAAACAGTAGAGATAACTTAAGGCAGGAAGCTAAAGCTCAAATTTTGAAGGTGCAAGATCAAAATAGAAAATACTATAACAAGAATAGAAAGCCTGGAATGATATATAACATGGGAGATGTTGTTGCAATCAAGAGAACTCAATTTGGTAGTGCAATGAAACTCAAACCTAAGTTTTTAGGACCGTACAAGGTTGTGAAGACGGCTGGAAAAGATAGGTATCACGTAGAGAAGTTGAATCTTAATGCTGAAGGACCTATAAAAACAACGACAGGTATAGATTTTATGAAAAGGTGGGTGTAAGTTTGATACCACTGCTATGTACTTGTTGTCAATTTAAAAAAGGGGGGGCGAAGTATATAAAAATTCATATTTGATTAAAAATGCTGTCAATTGTCAATATGTTAAAAGTTGTTTGATTGTCACAAATTATAATTTTACTGTATAATTCTATTAAAATGTTAATGTAGTCTGAGGCCAGACTATTGCAGGATGGCCGAGTTGTAGTAACGGAACGTAAGGCGAATGAAGTGAATGTGTATGAGGACTGATGAATGAGTGAGTGAGCAAGGGAAGTATGGAAGGAGAAGTTTTTTTTTATTAAGAGGAAGAAGTAAGATGGCTACGGTGTGTGTTGTAAAGTTGATTGTTAATGTACGTGTGGAAAAAGAATAAAATATTTACTAAAGAAGAAAGTTGTTTGATCTTGATTAAAATATCCCCACAGGTATATCAGTGAAAATATGACTTAAATATGGCGTAGTCAGTCACCCGCGGTCTTTGTCGATTCAAGTAGTTTTTCTTAATGTTCACGAAAAGTAACAAACAATTTAATTAACAGTTATTTAAAGTGTTTTCATAATGGTATTCCACAATTATTTTCTTTGGTACAGGTGCTGGCCAGACGTCCATACTAAAATGAAACGTGTTATTTGCCCTTTACTTTATTATTCAAAAAATTATGAATTCAATAGAGCAGCATTCAATAAGCAAATTCATAGATAAAAACTTTGCATTCACCTATAAACAAGTCCAAGTTTTCTCCAAGCACTACTTTTCATTGTTTTTTTAAGCCGTTAAAGAAACAGTTGGTCGATTTAAAATTTAAATTTATTCCAGAACCTCTCCAGTTCTTACATTAAAAGCATATTGAAAGGATTTTCTTATTATTATTCAAAGCGAGTTATGAAAGCTAGTTTTTGTAATCAATACTTGTTTTAATTGAGTAGGGAAATAAAAATAATATTTCAAGTTTACACATTATTTGACTAATTACAAATGTTTGAAATCTTTTTATTTCTTTTAGTAGTAACCACATTTATCAATGTCCTGAGAGTAGACAATAATTTGAAGAATCAGGGATACTACAATAAGAAGAGTATTGACCAAATTTTTCGAATCCTACATATATAATCAGAAATTAATCTTAATTATTGTAATAAGTATTGTAAAATTTTGTAAATCGTATAATATTGTAACGTAAAATAACCTAGATTGTTATTAAAATAAAATATAATTAAAGTAATATCTTTGAGTTTTGTTTATATACGAACTATTATTTTAACTGAGATTGTTGTGCTAACCTTTAATTTATAATCATTTTAATAAGTGTTTAATTTTGCAATTATACTGAAAATGTTTGTGAGATTTATTTTAGTTGGTAAGCCATAAATAAATATGTAAATAAATATTTAGTATCAATATGATTAAAAGTTTATTACAGGTTAGGTCAATGTCAATAGTCAGCTTCAGGATTCACGTGATCTTAAATGATCCTAAATGAAAAACATAAAAACAGGGTTGTTCTTCAGTCACTGGCCAATTTTTTTCACACAATAAGTATAATTTATAGAAACGATTGTTGCAAAAAATAGGTATGTATATTTTTTACAAATAAATTAATAGGTATATTCGCTAAATATTAAGTAAAGCATGTTCACTCAAAATTATGATCGAATAACATTAAAATAAAAACGACAACGCGCTGCTACAAGACATATTTTTGTACTACGTTGTAGTATTATCAATGAAATGCCGCGTCGTAGTAGCTATATTCATCAACAGCGACTATTTGTAAAAAAGTTTTTGGGGCCATATCTTTTTTTTTGTATGGAGTGGTACTAAAATAAATAACCAGGTACGTTTATATCGTATCAAAGAAAATTACATTAGAATTTAGCTGGTGACTAAAAAACAACCTGATAATAAAATATTTTATGTTATTCTATTATTCACCTCATATTACCTGGTAGCTGCCTGGTGTAGTGGTCACATACAGGGTTAATTTTAATTAGCGCATCAAATCTTGTAGGCAGCTTCTCCACATCAATCCCAAAAACATTTTATATTATTATATTATAAAATCCACCACCCAGCACTCAGCCAGCTTGGTGGAAAATGGCCTAAACCTCCTCATCACCTAGGGGGGAGACTCATACCCTGCAGTGGGCTCATTACAAAGAGTTGTGATGATGATGATGATATTATAAAATGGTGATTGGGTGATGCCTTCCTACTAAATAAAAAATAAACTTTGCTATCCCACACCGGTTTTGTGATATCAATAATAACTTTAGCATGTTATTGAGATTTTTCATGCTAAAAAGTAAATCTGAATTGAGCTCAGATTTACTTTGCTAAAAGGCACCTATAGGAACAAAAACTGAGGCGTGTCATCATGTACAGTCAGGAAAAACAAACATGGGCATTTTGTTTCAAACTTTGGCAATCCGTAACACAAAAAAATTGATGTAGGTATTTTTGACAATTTTCTGGTATTGTATATTGCAAAAGTCGAGTTTGAACGTAAAATATATATTTTGAAATAGAATACCTTTTACATAAATAACTGAAAATATAGGCTAAATGAAATCACCAGACCAGGAATCGAACCCGGGACTCCCGCTTTAATGGAAAGTTCTAAAGCAGTCCTGGTCGGCTGATTTTATTTAGTATATTTTTAAGTTATTTGGGAATAATTGAGCATTCCTAAATACAAAAATTAAAAAATATTATTAAGAATAATACATAAGTCAAAGATTAATCTTCTCGCAAAACTAATTGTATGGTTTGTTACTGAGTTACATTATTAGACATAGTTACTTATATTTAGTACGTTAGTACTAAACTTAGTAGTAGTTAGTACTTTAGTAGTATTTCATACGGCACTGAGACGTGGTCGCTAACTATGGGCCTTAGAAATAGAGTCGCTCAGCGGGCAATGGAAAGGGCCATGCTCGGAGTTTCCCTGCGGGATCGAATCAGGAATGAGGAGATTCGCAGGCGAACCAATGTCACCGACATAGCCAGAAGGATTGCAGAGCTGAAGTGGCAATGGGCAGGGCACATAGCTCGCAGAACAGATGGTCGGTGGGGCAGAAAAGTTCTCGAGTGGCGGCCACGTACTGGGAGACGCAGCGTAGGCAGGCCCCCCGCACGTTGGACCGACGACCTGGTCAAAGTCGCCGGTAAACGCTGGATGAGGGCGGCGCGGGACCGAGCGACGTGGAAGACCTTGGGGGAGGCCTATGTCCAGCAGTGGACGTATACAGGCTGTGGATGATGATGATGATGATGACTTCAAATTAATTAATATATGAATGGTTGGTTAGAGAATTCGACACACATTTCTTATTATTATTAACAAGCTATTATTTAATGTATCGATAATTTTGAAAACTTTTTTTTTTGTATAAATAATGAAAATTAAATTAAATCAAAATTATTTTTGTATATATATAGACTATCTAATAAATGAGGCACCAAGCAAAGGGTATTTTGGAAAACAGCGTTGCCTCACGGCAATATTCATGCTGAAAATGCCCATTTCACGCATATATATTTTTTTTCTGTCAATTTCAATGTAATGTCTTCAAATTGTGTCAATAAATTATTTAATTATTATTATTTATTATAATAATACACACACTCTCGAACCGCAAAGTAAAACGTATAATATAAACGAACAACAAAGGTATATCCTTGGCCATTTTATCTGCAAAACTGTGTGAAATCTTTGCGAACCATGTCACGTTCTGTGCAACTGACAACATTGACTCAGGAATTTCATTTCTCAGCCATACAGAGCAGCTGTATCTACCTATTTCAGTACCAAGTCCTGATTTCAGAAAATTAGATGGTTTTTCCTTATTTTTGTAGATTTTGGGTATTTAAATTTTGGAGATGGCATATCTTGTGTCTTATCATACTTTTGTATTTACAGCGAGAGTTGTTTAAACATAGTATTGGATTTAGTGCATGCGTTTTAATCAGACATTTTTTTTATAAAAAAAATTCAATAAAATCATATCATGTTATTCATTTCTTTTAAATTCGTGATTGTTGAACTTTATTGTGGAGAACAATTTGAATCGAAAACAAAGTTTAAATACTTTTGGGAAACAAGGGCAACGAGAGTGAAATAAATTACTTTCTAAGTCTACAGGGTGACTGATGACAAATTTTTGATACTGAAGGAGAGCACTCTGAACTCGATTCTGATCATAATTATGTTATAAAAGTAGGTTTTTAATTTTTACCAGAAATTCCAATGAAAAAATAAAGCGACCTTACTACACTTTTCCCGACGCGCTGCCTCAGTAGACACGCACACAGCAGTGTTCCCGTCACTAATTTATTGTATTACGCTAATGTAACCCTGCGTTGCGTAATTAATTCTATAAATTTTAATGTTTAGAAGTTTACTCAGTAAATAATTAATATATATTTTTTTATTTATTTTTTCTCTTTATGTATGATCTTAAACTATCACGTCCTGGAATTTTGAAAGTGACCCCCCAGTCATCCTGTATAGCCCAAATTCTTTCAAGTTAATTAATTATCTTATGAGTATGGCCATTACCTAATTTCCAATGAGAATGTAGCATTAGAATTCAGTTAACTATAATAAATTTTTAACTTATTTAACATGTTCCCGCCACAAGCACACCACCACCCGCTAAGTATCCCGCAACCACTGGCGTCTGAGGCAGATAAGTTTACCCCATCGCCAAAGTGGTCGTCAACTTCGTCAAATTTGCAGGATTATATTTCTGTGTGCTAACAACCGAATAGCAACTAGTTTCCATATAAAATATACCGCCCAGAACTAGCTCCAAGGATAACATTTTGTAAAATTTTCGGCTGATATACAAATTTTTTAAGCTGTTGCATAGCTTCTATCGCGGGCCTTGAGCGTGGGGACCGAATCCAGAAATTCCGTAACGAAAAAAACCTAACACCCCCCACTCCGACCGGCACAACGTTGATACTTTGATTTCATAACTTTACATGCGGGCTTTAATAAACAATCAGCGTCATCTACTAGGAACTTGTGGAACTTCATATTAGATCAAACATTACTGCATTTATAAAATAAATAAATGATTATAATTGCATAAGTTGATAAAAATGCTATGCAATAGTTTTACCGCGGCAGTCTCCGAGTGCCACACGTCTTTTTTTATTTATTTACTTTATTACAGTTCAGTAACCATTTTGAAAAAGTTATTACCAAAGCTGTCCTCAGCAGAGATATTTCCAATATAAAATTCTTAGGATACCTTACAATCGGAGCTTTGACTTAAAAACAATATTTTATATTTTCTAAAAAGTTCATCTGGAATACTTTGTAACATCCAAAGATTGTTCAGTTTAATGGAAAGTTCTAAACAATGGCTCGATGTTTCAAAGGCAGAAAACAATTTTATCAAACTTGTTTGCTTTTATGAAATACATTCCTATTTCCAATTTTAAATCAACTGAAGATTTTTTAAATTAATAGGCTGTAACAAATTATAACATCTATACATTAGTTCAACTAAATGAAGAAAAGGGGGTTTTCAACTGGATCATAAAGCGTATTTTACATTTAATTCACGATCTGAGTTCATGTTAATTTAAAAAATGAGTCAAATAAGCCTTATTTAATATTCTGAATCGTGAAAACTTCCCATAATACATATTACATTTGCTTCATTAATTTTTTTTTCTAGCCACAGACTACTCCTCAAAACACCCATAGGCCTATTGACCGTACAAAGAGGAGAGGAGGAGAATATTCATAGTACATAGGGGCATTTGCCAGGGGGTTTAGTCCCCGGCCAGATGACACCCAACAGTGTGAGACTTTTACTCACTAAACTCCCCCTATTAATCTTTTGTCTTTCTACCGACAATCGACCGAAGAACTGAGCGACAGCCAGTTGGAGAAAAAGGCTGCGCGGCTTCATTAAACATTGGTCAACAAAATTTTAGTCAACCAGTGAAAATTGTCCCTCATCAACTATTGTAATGCTTTTGCTATGAAACTCACAAACCTCCAATGGGCTTGCAAATGAGTTCTAAGTTTTTTTGAACATGTATTAATGTATAAACCTATTTATAAGTAATCGAAGCTTGTCAAAATCTAAAGTAAGAACTGCGATTGGGACGCCTGTCCTGTGCGCTTACCTAACAAATTTAATAAAATTCAATATTCGTTGCTCGAAGTAACAGACGTTTAAATAATACAGCGAGTCAGTGAGTTATAATGAAAATCTTTGACTTAAATATTTCTCAAGACCATGTTTATGATATTGAAGAGAGTAATCTAGTTTTAAGCTGCAGATGTGACACTTGCTTATGTTTTATAGTTTCTACCTAAGAATATGTCGTTTTGTATGTACCAGTCTATCTTCAAGAAACCTTTCACCCGAAAATTTAAAGTACCAGGACTACAGTAGTTAGAATACCTATTTATTATTTTTTATTAAATATTTAAGATTAACCCTTCGATAGATTTAAGGATAAGTGTTATGTGAAAAGGTTTACTATAAGATATCCGGATGCAAGAAGATGGGATTCCTTGGCTGTAAATTGTTATTGTGTATTTTTTTCTCTTATTTTTAAAAGATGATTGCTGTTGAGTTTCTTGCCACTTCTTCTCAACAGATCGACTTTCCGAAGTGGTGGTAGATTCAGTTCAATTTGTTAATTGTTTGACTTCTTTCAAATGTATTTAAATACTTACAAAATAAATAATTTTTGATTTGATTTGATTTGAGAAAAAATAGACGCAGGCAGTTCGTTTCACACGTTGGCAACCCGTAGGTACCGAAAAGGAACTGCCTATGCATTTTGTTCGACTTTTTAGTATTCCAATTATTAATTAGACTGGAAGTTTTTTGTCACTCCTATGGTCCCTTGTTATATGTGTCGAAAAAAAATAAGTTTTCCTAAATTCCGAGTAACCTCGTTTGGGTTACAATAAAATATCCTTCGAATCCTTACTAAATAATAATTCCTTCTTAAATATTTTCTCATTAGATAGGACTTTACCGAGAAACTCTTGAGATCAAGTGTGACACGGGTGTAGGCAAAAAACTGCTTGTTACAGAATAAAATTTGTTATTCCAGATTATAAGTTATATTTGTGTGAAATTTAAGGTGAATTTATTAGGCCATGACCTTGAAAGAGAAACAAAACACCCACTCTCTTTCATTAATTGGCCTCGTTTTACTTTTGTGTTATGTACTCGCATGTGGAAAGGAAAAGTTTATTTCTAACTGTCTAATGAGTTTTGATGTTATGACAATTTGGTTCTATGTCGTTTTAGCGATTTTCTAGTTTTTATTATAATTAATTGGCTTATTAAACTTCTAGTTAGAAATATATGTATTGATGACTTTTTATGGATAAAGAACTAGAGAGCTGGCAACTGTCGATAAAACGATATAATAACGTTGCATCTAGATTTAATGACAAATCAAAATTTTGCGCATAGACTGCCTTATAAACTTTAAATTATATTCGAAGTTATACCACCTGACTTAGTAAGCACCCAATTTGATACTTATTATGAAGATAAAGTAAGAATGTGGAGCGTACAGTTTAAAATATGCATCTAACCTGGCTTTTTGAACCAATGCCAAATATATCACCGCAAATGCAGAAGAAAACGAAAAGATAAGTCCTGTAATTTTTTAATTTCATTTGAGTTAAATTATTTTTCTTACATTTTTTTGATAACTATTCTTAAGGATGGCAAAACTAAGAAATGTTTTGTTACACTTCTAAAAGCTTATGTAATCAACAGAAATATGTAAGGAGGTAAAGTTACTATGCTTCTCTCCCAGTCCGATGCTGACTGGGAGGGAAGGAAAAACATAGAATGTGCCAGCTGCTTCTCTTCTCTGGCATACTGTAAAAGTCAGTTAAAGGACAGAGGTTTTACGGAGTTTTTTTTTGTCAGCGATAGGCTTACCTCCTGTCACTGCAATAGTCTCTTTCCATCATTATAATGCCTCCAAATTTGTCCGACGTGATATCAGATGGTTTTATAACCTACTAGCTGCTGCCCGCGACGTCGTCTGCGTGAACGCTATGCAGCACCAAACGCACCTACGATTATAACACTGCTAGCGTGATAATATGTAGCCTATATGTTGACTCGACTTCTTAACTATCTTCATGCCAAATTTGAAGTAAATCCATGCAGTACTTTTTGAGTTTATCCCGGAAAGACAAACAGACAAACAGACAAACAGACAAAAATTCTAAAAACTATATTTTTTGTTTCTGTTTCGATTGTAGATCATACCCCAAGTATTCTTTTAAAAAAATATTCAATGTACAGTTTTGACTTTCCTACCATTTTATTATATGTATAGATGATGTTCTGCCTACCTCATAAGGGATACAGGCGTGAAGTTATGTATGTATGTATGTTATAAATGGTAAAGTATAATAGATGCATGGATTGACATTTGTTCCTCAATTATGGCAGAATTGCTGAACAGATCTGGATGAACATTCTGTCATGACTGATTGACGTTTGAATAGCAAATAAAATACTTTGTAATTTAAAAAATGGTTCTAAAGGGATAGATTTATTTTAGGCAAGATTTCTTTTACACGTCTTAACACTAGCGCGGTTAAAATCTTAAACCACATATGCAAGTATTCGAAGAATAATCTTCCCACAAGTTTTGGTAATCAGACATATAATTGAGCAGTAAACGAAATGAATGATCAAAGTTGCGTGGGCAACAGCTAGTTAATGAAATAAAATAAACATCCAATTCTTAACTGAATTTAGTCAAACTCTGTTCGATCATTTCAGTGTCTTTTCAATTAAAAACTTGCACTTTGCACTACAAGGTAATTTTATAATGTTTTTTGAAATATTATTGCTATGTTCTTAAGGTGGCGATACTTTTTTGGTGGAGAAACCTTTATGATTGAAGGATAAACGACCTTCTTGGTAAAGGAACCTTATTGCTGGAGGAATAGACGACTTTCTTGTTAAAGCAACCTTCTTGCTGGAGGGATAAACGACCTTCTCGGTAAATCAACCTTCTTGATTGAGGTAGGTATTTTTATATTCTACGTTTTTAATTTATACTTCATCTGACAGAAAAGAGGTAAAATTAAAAGTATTGAAAACATACATTTTGACATGCGGTCTTATCGTTAACGAGAAATTTATTCCAGACAATCTCATTTCTGGGAGAAAAAAAAATCACAAATAACGAAAGTTAAATCACATAAATATAATACTAAATGAGAAAAGACAAACGCAATAGACGAACTTTTTGGTAGAGTGATCTTCTTGGTAAAGGTTTGGACAAACTACTATGTGGACTCTACAGAACTCATTTGTAGATATTTATTTAATAATTTATGTACAAACAATGAAGCTTAAACAGACAAACAATTACATTGACAACAAGGAACAAAGGCAATGCTTATTTCTTACAAAAAAAAAACTACCAGCAAGCCTGAGGCTGGGAAATGAGAAAGAAAAAACAAATATAATATTGTCTTAAGTTTTCGCGATTCATACTATTAAATAGAACACTTTTTAACCGGACACTGAAACAAAAAACGAAAATACGAAACAAAAAAGACACCGAAACGTCGAGTCAAAATTTAAAATGTAAATATACGCGATAAATCCGGTTAAAAAACAAATATATTTGGATATTTGTTAGGATGTAATTAAAAGTTATTTCTTAAATTTAATTTCAATGTTTTAAGTGTCACTTTTGTTTATTTTCAATCTCAAACCTAGATTGATAAGTTTTTTTTTCTTATAAAAACTCATTATATAAAATCAAACTCTTTTAAATAACTTAAAAAGAGACTTGTATTAAAAGAACAAGAATCACATAGTAGCATATCAACAGATCCTGAAAATGTCAGTTACCTACGCAATAACTCGCTACAAAATACAGAGAAATGAGCCAATGAATCACATAATCAAAACAACAATGAATAATCTAATTTAACACAATAAACAGATCAGAATATTCACCTCTAACCTTTCAACAATGCCCTGCGATCATAACAAAATCCCTAATTTGGTATCCCTGAATTGTGAATTTTATCGCCTGCCAAAAGCCGACTGTTTCCGACTGTCCGTGCCGTGGTAGATAACGGAATTTGAACAGAATGCGCGCGACAGCTGTGTCTATGCAAATGCATTGACAATTTAAATTTGGAACGCACGGTAACCGCCCTCTGGTGCTTCGAATTTTAAATATTCCAAATTCAAATATTGCGTTTCAAATTGGCTTATTGAGTGTGATCCTGTCGGTCTATTTCTATGTCACGCCATTAGTTTTTTATTGGTTGACGCTGACTTTTGTTTTTTTTTTTCATTTTGCGCTTCCTACTGCGTATTCCAATATAGTTTTTCATAAAGTTTTTGAATTGTTAAATAACAATTTATATTTAAACCGGTTTTCATTTTTTAGGATAGAGTTTATGCATAAAAACAAATAACATTCAAAATATTCTATGCTTTGGGCGTGTGATTGATATATATTTATGATGTGACTAATCCAGTATTTTTTCATGAAAACTAAAATTGTTATTTAATCGATACTTTTAGTATAAATTGGGACTCTGTCATTATCCTCGCAGTTCTTAGACAAACTCCCTTATTAGTGATAAGCCTGCCATTCGTTTTGTAACTTTTAAGGCAAAACTTTGAAAAATTCAATTAACCGTAAATAAATATTTAATTCAAATTATTAAAATAAATAAATCCATTACATGATACCTATAGCTGTCAAGATTATCCTATCATCTTACCAAGAAAGTATTCAAGATCTGTTTGTTCTCAACTGTGAAATAGTGGTATTTAATACTAATTTCATTTATATTCAATATTATTTTTGTACTGTGTAATAATGTATTTTCCATTATTTTGAGAATATCACAAAATCCTAGTTCAACGGTGTTTTTTCTCTGTTTCACGAAAAACTACCATCTAAACAATAAATGTATTGCGGACGTAATAAATAAATAAAAATGTATACAAAACAAAATATCGACGCCATATAAAACCCATATCCTGTCGTAAACTACAAAACTAACAAATTACAGGTAAAATATAGTAAAATCAACGATACGAAAACGTCCATAAATGGGCGGAGTGCCAAATAAAATGGGCCTAAGTTTTGACATGTTTTTGCGGTTTTAGAATAACCGATAGTCGTGTGTTTTTAGATTTATTTTTGATGAACAACACTTTATAAACGTATATTATTATGTAAGTTTTTTTTATTTTATAACTATAGTATTTGCATATTAGTTAAATTTTAGTATATGTACGCCTAGACACCCTATAAATTAGTCTCAAATTCTCACCCAAAGGTTGTCTGGAACACATTGCTTATTAGTGATAAGACCACCTTTTGTACCATGTTTCTGTTTTTGTTTTACTTTGTATTTTTTTCCTGTGGGGTAAAATAAAAAATAAGTAAATAAAATTATTTAAACAAACGTGTAACAATTAAAATAAAAGACTTATTATGCGTCTGATATTTTTATTTTTATTAAGAAATTAATGTTCAAAACCAGACCAAACCCAGGTAAGGTATATTGAAACTTTATAATATTGAAAAGAACATTAACTGTTTACATGGTATGGATATTGTAAGCAAGGCCCCGATTCTGTAATTGCCACATGTTAACGTAATGTGCCTAAAATGTGCATTATTTTTTTACTAGGTATTCCAATACAATGTCATTAGGAGAACCATTGGTGAACAGTAAAAACGTCACCGTACATAGTGTTGAAAGTTAGAGAATGGGGCCCGGCTTGGCTGTGACATGACATTGCCAAGCACGAGTAGCTTTCTTAACATTGTAGGTACCTATAATGAGCACTTTCAACAAGAGTGGCGAGAGGCTTTTTTGCCGGCTTTTATCCTCTCTCTCTACCTAGGGTTCTCATTTTATTTTGTTTTTCAAAGCCAAAGTTCATCAGCTGAGAGACGCACACTACTAACCAGAGGACTCCTAGGTTCTCTACTTCGCCCGATCCTGCGCTGTTCTCATCCAGCGTTTGACGTCACTGAGTGTATATTAAGAATTTTTCTTTTCTGTGATGTAGTCGTAATAAAAAATGCCCTTGTGAAGTACCATATTCCAATAGTTTTCGATACATCACAAACTTAGAGATAACAGATCAATAATTCGTATAGATTTTTATTTTTCGTCACCTGCAAAGTTGCAGAAATGGACCAACGACTTTGCTTTGACATCGAGATTTATAAAGTGCAGTTTCAAACTTTACATCTTAGCTTTTATTGCTTTCATTTCGCGGTGGGCATGTTTGGAATTCAAAGCAGCAATCATCAGATAAACCAGTAAAAGAAACCAAGTTTTTTTCATTTATTTATTTATTAGGACCACCAGTAAAAGTTACATTATATCTTATATCTAATTAGTTGTCACAAAAAAAAAACATGCAAAATGCAACCTCTGATTAAAGTAGCCACATCATTCAAACACAGATCACGAAAAATAAGGAAAAAAAAATCTAGAGTTTGTTGTTATTAGTTTTGGGTTATTAGTCAGTGACGACAAGAGGAACGGAAAACATGGTTTAACGATAGTCTGTGAGTCTTAATTTTTCCATAATGCTTGTTTTCTAGGATTCAAAGGGTGCTCAAAGTAAAGCAGGAATCTATTAGTAAGATTCCGCTGTCCGTCTGTCCTTCTTTCAGATTTTATCTTATTACCCGTGATATTAAGACAGTTGATTTTTTCACAGACGATGTTTATCTATTGTCGCTATAACAAAAAATCTAAAAAGTAGTAGAACAAAAATATTTAAGTGCCAACGCTGCGTTACGCGTTGGAACGCGCGTACCGTACGTCCGTATCTTCATAAGGGACACATAACCATAGATTTATACAACACCTACTAAGAGAGATTCAAACATACAAACTTTCCAAACTTTCCTTTACAAATAAGCCCAGCAACAGAATATATTTTTTGGCCACGTGATCAAGCTTCTATTTGAATAAAACTACTTTTTAACCGGATTATTCGCGTATAATTTATATTTTACATTTTAACTCGACGTTTCGGTGTCTTTGCAGACCCCGTGGTCACGAGCGACTGTCGTAAATTATTATACGCGATTAATCCGGATAAAAAGTAGTTTTATTCAAATTATGAATCGTGAAAACTTAAAACAAGCTTCTATTTTCATAACTTAGCCACAAGTGCAAAAAAATTGTCTTGGAGCAATTTATACTATGATTATACCATAATAATTTATACTAAGTAATATATTTATTAACATTGCGACAAAAAATATTATGCGACAAGAACGGCTCCCGTTCCGGAAGACGTAGTCGGTACGGTTAGGTGCGACGAAGAGCGCAGTGAGGAGGTTGCATATACACATGCGCGAGCCGAGCGAGCGAAGCGAGCGGTGCTTCGGGAGTGGCCGGCGAAGCGCCATAAACCCTAGAGCTTTTTTTAAATAACCCCGACGTGGTTTGTGGCACGAATTGTGGCTGACATAGTAATTTAGAAGGCAACTTAGATTTTTAGAGGTGAATAATGCTATTTAAAAGAAGTCTGTTTGATAAGCACCCTTTTCCGTATCGAACGCGCGTATGGTACGGACGTTGCAGTTTTGTATGAAACGCGCGTTCGAATGCGTGATGCAGCGTTGGCACTAAGGTGGGTTAAACACTTTCTGACCGTAGTCACTCGATTTCGCTGTTATCATAATTAAAGCGTGCAAGTGCTTATCCAATAACCGTGTCATATAATGGAAGTACTATTATCCAATAAGTGTGTTAATGGACGACATTGTACAGGACGTAACCCTACGTGCGAGAGTCTGAATCTCACTTAAACGGCATTTTAACTGGCAAGACTTTATGAAATTATAGATGAAAGGGTTTTGTGTGTTACTGGCCTAAGGCTTAAGGTGTTAAAACCTTATTTTAATTTAGTAGTGATGTTTTCTTTAATACCGTCTTTCCTGTAGTTAACGCTTCACATAAAATAATGTATGTTATAGCGTTTACAGTGGGAAAAACAGTAGCACATATACAGGCGTTTCTGAACAGAAGTTGTTACCGATTAAAAGCTATTAACTTGGCAAGCATATTCCTTGTTTATTATCAAAATTATGTATTACACACTCATAAACTCTCAAGCATGAAGCAGTTCAGTCAAGAACTGACTTATTACATTGCTTTTGCCAGAGCACCATTTTGGATGGTGTTATGCAGAAGGACCAAGTTTTTAGTTGCCTAATTAATTCTGACTCACGATGTTCCTTATCAGACAAAGTTGCCTGTTGGTGTTGACTTTAGTTGGATGGTTTTATGCGTAGCAACTTAAGATTGATAAAGGGTTGAAAAGTTTTCGTTACTGTAAATTTTAATGGTATTTTGGAATAATTAATGATATTTTTGACGTAGCTTCGTTAAAAATATTATGCACTTTTTATTCCGGAAATTTTGCGTCACTAATTTCTTTCTATCGAGTATATCTATCGATATACGGCTCCCATTTGAAGTTTTTCGTCTCAGGTCTTGGTTTGAATTATAGCATTTTTATGATTATTTATGAATTAACAGGTCTTCTTTAATATGTTGGATGTAATGAAAAAAATATAGATTTCATTTAATTTTCTTTAAGGAGCATTATTGTCTGAAAACACTCATCTAAAAACACAATAAATAAGTTCTATTCAGAATAGTCAAAAGTTGCCTGTTTTTGGCAATCATCATGATATTTTTCAAATTGGCAAATAGCATGATGATTACCAAATATAAAAATGGCCCAGGAATAGAAATTTGGGTATGGTGATACCATTGATCTTCTTATATCAATACAAAATCATAAATTCGAGATATAAAGTTCAGTGCGTGACTATCAATGCCAAAATAGTGCAGTTGCATCATCGTATTATGTCGAGCACAGAAATAGCCAAATATCTTTAGATAAAGCACAGAGAACACAAAAGTAACATGTGACTACACTTGGACATAAAAATTATCTAAAACAGGTGTCTGTTACTGAGCAGGCATTACCCCGTGTACCAACCACTTTGGTGATGAAGTAAACCTATCTGCCTCAGACGCCAGTGGTTGTGAGTTCGATTCCCGTACGGAACATGAAAAACAAAATGTTCCGGGTCTGGGCATTAGTCTTTTTATGTATTTTATATTCTAGGTTCCCCCTAGTTCGCTAAATGTTATCTCATAACACAAGCTTTGCTTACTTTGAGGCGTTGTAGTTGGTGTGATTATCTGGGGATTTTATTATCATTTGTTATGATTATTATTAGGTCTAAAGTTACTGGGGTCAAGCAAGCTATAAATATAGGAACAATTTTAATTTGTTTCAATAAAACTGGCAGTGTGTTGCATAATACCATCCTTAAACTTCTTGTGCGAGTTATTCGCGTAGTTTTCGTGCTTTATCACAAGAGCATGACTATTAGCTTCAGTATTCTTGTTCTGAGCACCTAGCTTCATTATTAAGTAGGTGAAAATATAGAGTCTGTTTAAATTATGGAAGGCACGAATATTGGTTGGAAAGTTTCACTTAATATTAATTCCATTTGTTTGTAGCCGTAACTCTTACTCAAAGTTTTTGATTTCATCACTATTACTGGTCTCTGTCACTACTTTTCATAGTATGAAAAGAATCACAGCCGTGTCTGTTTGAACGCAACAGTCTCATTTTTTTTAACAAACTGTAATAACCACAGACATACATCTACATAGACAACGCAAGTGCATGTATAATCACGTACAAAGATGTATACATTTTCATTGGAATTTAAACCTTATCATAACCTAATAAGTTGCAAGTGTGTACATCGTGACTGTACTTCGCGTGTCCGAACCCCGACCAGGCATCAAGGTTGGTCGCTGCTAGATTCAGTCCCCGCGTATGTATGTCTGTTATAAAATATCGATATCGCGTAATAATTGATTTCAATCTGCGACATCGGTGTCTTTGAATCGGTTTGTATTTCCCAGCAATAAATATCAGCTGTGACGTCACAAAAGGTGTTTAAAAGTCGGCACGCTTGGTTTCAATACAAATCGTGACACTTGCCTTGTCTATTTAGATGTATGTCTGTGGTCATAAACCATAAACAAAGCATGGTGTAATTCTTATAGCAGGTTCAAGTGTACAAAAGTTTTTCATTTCAATATCAGTCAGTTTAATCACTATGATTAAAAAAAATACTTAAACATCGAGTTAAAATAAGGCTGAAGTCAGAAGTAAAAATAAGGCAAGAAAGTAAAATAAAAATTAAATTAAATCCCCAGACAATCACAGCAACTACATGGCCTCAAAGTAAGCAAAGCTTGTGTTATGAGATACCATGTAGCGAACTAGGAGGGAACCTAGAATATAAAATACATATATACATAGATAAACAGCCAAACACGGAACATTTTTTTTTCTTGTTCCTTGACCACTAGCGTCTGAGGCAGACAGGTTTACCCCATCGCCAAAGTGGTCGTCTCAGTGTTCGACAGTGCACTACAGGATATATGTTGAAGAGTGCGCGAGTGCTCTGTTTTAACAAATTGAACCCGCCTTTTTACCATCGAACTATTTGACGCAAATAAAACTTCCACCCGTACCTAGTGGGTATTCCAAAAAGTCTAACTAAACGCTTCGACATTTCCATTGTGATACGGGTTGCTAGTCGAGTTTTTTAAGCGTCAAGTGAAAATATTTCTCATTGTAAAGTACCATTAGGTGTCATGGACGACAAACGTTTCATCCTTACATTATAAAGAAAACTCATTATTTTACTTCATACTAGCATTTTTATGTAGTTTTACTGGCATAATGTTCTGATCCTATAGGAATTCTTCGATTAAATTTTACATAGCTTTTTTTAATCAAGAAAATCTAGGGCATTGAAACTTTCCAATGGTTAAGGGAATTGAAAAATGGAATTTTGATATAAGTTGAGTAGTTTCTAAATAAGTACACTCACAATATTTATTATTTTCTTTTTTATATTAGTATTATACGAACTCAAGATAAAATGGTTCCCTATTCAAATATTAATCTGCTCCAAATGCGACGCAACGGTTGGCTCTAATTTTTAGCAGACAATTCTCGCCACAAATCCACTTCAATTAGAGCAGCTTTTAACTCTAATGCAAATGGTCCCTCCTTGTTTCATTATCTTCCCTAGATCTGCTGTGGTTTTGTATAGTCCTATTCACTAAAATGTTCAAATTTAGGACATGCAGGTATTAAATTTGTGCAGTACTTTTTATACCATAAGCTCCCCGCATAGCTACATAGATTCAATAAAAGAATTTACTGCATGTTATTTTGACGTGGTCTAGCTACGAAACAATATACAAGTGCACTATTGAAATTGAACTTTACCTAGACTCTGTGTGACTCTCAACTCGCTGAATGCAATTTCAGCTCTTACAACGTAGTATGATTAGGTATGTCATAAACGCTGAGATCTACAGTAGACTAGATCCTCTTTCATGGAGATCTATTATTGTAGCGACATCTAGCGACGCTCCATAGAACGATGACAACACGACATAATTCCTGCATCGCGCTATCAAAGTTCTTATAGCGACTAGCATATATACAACATCCCGACATCAACCGTCGGGCCGTAGGCCGCGGCCGGCCATCCCTTTTCTGGGGATTGGGAACGAACACCTTGTTCCCAAAGTATCTCTCTTTATTTTACGTATTTTCTCCTTTATATTATGGGAAGTTTTCTGAGAAATAGTTCGGCTTCTTGCGGGCATTTATTTCTATTTTTACGCCAAGGAAAGTCTTTGGCACCCACTAAATCAAGTTCTTTTAGGAGGAGGATGAATTACGGACGAAAGGGAATTCTACAGCGCTACCAGCCCCATTGGTTAACAGGTATAGAGTACCCAGATAGTGTGGGGACTGCAAGAGCGGCCACGAGACTCCTCAGAACGCCTGAGTATACCCACTAAACATCCCCCTTGAATGGTCCGCCTTGGCCATTAATCAGTATCGGAGCGACAGCCAATCGCTAGAGGCTGCGCAGCGAGCAGCACCCTGATGGCTGCCACCATAGATGATCTGAAAGCTTATCTTGCAGGCTTTTTCCGTGGATATAACACCCACCATTTAGTGTTCTATAGCCAGCTCATAGAAAATTATCTACCGTGTGCTCCAGAACTTTGGAATAAACTTCTATTGTTGATAATTAGATTTACACCAAAACTATCTTAAAAAACAAACATTTCTAAGTTGATTCTGAAGTTGAGACTTAATTTCCATTTTAAAAGAAAACAGTTATCTCATTTTAGATTCTAAAAAAGACATACTACGTGAACTTTTACTAGCCTCTGTAACACAGTCTGTAAAAAAATGTCTGAAACTTGCAAAGATGCTGATTTTATTTTTATGTTCTACCCACGGTTGTACCTAATATTTTTTATTTGATATAATCATGAGAAAGTTGATATATTCCTTTGATATTTTTTTATTTATGTTATATCCATTATTGAACTTCCAAGAAGCTTTGCTTATTTGTTCAATGAGTTCCCAGAGTTATATCGTTGCTTATTTTACCATGTTACACTTCAATCAGAGCACACCATTTTTCATTCCACCAATCGAAGTGTGTCTTGGTTCAATGAGCCGTAATGCAAGTTTCTGATTGGACTTTTGAACGAATCAATAAATTAAATGCTTAGTTTCCTCCATTCTTTGAGTCCGTTACACAATTCCCGAAGCGTACGTTAAACTAGAAAAGTAATGGTCCTCTAAATTGGATTGTCTGATATTTATTTTGCAGAATATCGATTAATTGTTATTTCAGCGAGCAATTCGGCAATGTGTTTTGAAAAATCAGTTTCTTTTTAGTTTACGTCATCTTCAACCTGATCTTTACTTTCTTTTACGTGAGATTAAAGTAAAAGTTGGGTATAGTCACCTGAAAAAAAAAATATGTTGTCGTGGCGTAGCGAACTGGGACTGAAAATAGGAAAAGTTTTGTATCGGTATTTAGAGTCATTTCTGCACTAAAGCAAGAGCTTGGGAAAGTTTTAACTCTCATGTAAATATTTGATAGTGAAAAACTGATATTCTAACCGGTAAAGGAAACTACAAAGACGTTAGAAATGGATTATATCACGCTCATTGTGTTTAAATTATAGCTCGGCGTTTCAGAGACTTTCTGGTCAGGAGTAATGGAGATGACAGCCGTCAGGTTGACAATGAACACAGTCATTAATCATCACCTCCTCGCCAGTAAATTCAGCAACAGTCTATCAATATATATAAAACTGTTCCGTTACTGACTGAGTGACTGAGGTACTGAGTGACTGAGTGACTGACAGACAACGTACAGCCGTAACTACTGGGCGTAGAGAGCTGAAATTTGGAACATAAATTTTTTAGAGGATTTAGGGGTGCACTAAGGAAGGAATTCCCGAAATTCCCACGGGAACGAGAAATATAGGACTTTTTAGTTTGTATGAAAAAATCCCATCCCTTGCCAATAAGTGTCTGTTTGTATAATGGAAGGAATTCCCGAAATTCCCACGGGAAGGGGCTGGACTTTTTAGTTTGTATGAAAAATCTTATTCCTTGAGTGTACGGATGTGATACTTGGCATAAAGGTTCTTCAAAGAGTGACTGGTAGTGCTACGAAAAAAAATCCGAAAATTCCCACGGGCACGGGAAATATATGATTTTTAGTTTGTATGAAAAAAACTTATTCCTTGAGTGCATGGGTGCGATATTTGGAAATTTCCACGAGAAGGGTAGTTAAGCGCATACGAAGTTGCGGGATAAAGCTAGTATTTTATTAAATGTAAGTTTATACCTAAAACCTGTGCTTTCAATCTCATCATTTAACATCACAGGTGTGACTCGAGGTTGAACGCAACATCGCTATCCATTTTCTCATATTCTCCTTATCCACTTTTAATGTAAAGATTATTTTTTTATTTGATGACCGGCTGTTGTAGTGGTAACATACATTGCCTTCTATGCCAGAGGTCCCGATTCTGAGAAAATCCCGGCGGCGGCGAAAATTTGTGTGATGAACACAGATATCAGTCGTCAAGTCATGGATGTTTATTTAAGTTTATTCTAATTTAAATATGTATTTTTTCAATATGTATGTTTATATATTTCTTAAGTATATCAGTTATCTAGTATCCACAACACAAGTTCTTTAAGAAACATAATTTGGGGTAGATAATGTTGTGTGAGTGTCAGAAATTTTTATTTATTTATTATTATTTGAATTGTATAAATTATGAAGCTTTTTTTTCCTTTAAGTAGTTGTTCCTTTTTGTTTTATTTTCACAGATTTGTCATATCTATTTCTTTAAAATATACTGTGAATACTTATTTCCTTAAATGAGTTCATAGATGGCATGAATAGTCCATTTTTGCAATAATAATATCTTATTTAACATCTGCAACATTTCTCTGGTATAGAATAATATACCAAGCTATGTAAATAACCGAAAAATAAGTCGTTTTTACGACATCTAATATAAAGAGATTGGATGATGTTATTCAAATGGCAATACCACACATCTTGTGGCAGAATAACGCCAGCTTAAAATGTCTTACTAGTTTCACTTTATCTGATTTGTAGAGGAGAAGGGAAAATGTTTATCCATCAAAACCCTTCGCTTTAAAGGCTTGAAAACTATGCTCTTGAACTACTGTCTATTTCTACCATCTTTGAAAGTACCTAAACAGGAACATAGAAAAAGACAGGTTAAGTTTCGTTGGGTGTACGTTTACGTCCAACAAGTAGTAGAAATGAAACACACACGTAAAGTATACGTATATATGGGTATATTCACCGCAGAAACTAATTTTAGCCACACTCAAAATGTTTTTTTTTTTTTTCCGCCACAGAAAGCTTTACTACCGACTTGACCCCCCGAAGGAAGCCACTGAAGGAGAGGAGGTGAATGCCTGATGCACGAAGAGGGGACCTTTGGGGGACTACCCCGCCAGCCAATCCCTAACAGTGCGGGACTCACTGAACCCAGTGTTACCCGCTAAACACCCCCTTTGCTGAGTTGTCCCGAGTTTGGTTAATCTCATCATCTGAACGACAGCCAATTGGAGTCAGAGGCTGCGTACCGGGCGTCCCAAGAGACAACCCGTCACGAAAGCTTATCGCAGGACCGAATCTGTAACAATAAAAAATTTAAAACGACGACGTGAGAGTTATAAACACATGTTGTGTCAATTAAGTGTTAAGAACAACCTAGAACCGGTTGGCTTGTTGAAGCTTTCTCACGAGGGAGGCGTGCTTGGATAGGATGGGACTCAAAATAAACATCTTTAATAACCCATACAAATCAATTATAAAAGTCCTTGCGGGCTTTAATACACTAGCAGCGCCATCTATCGGTCACCGTTCTAAACAATAAACTTCATACAAATTATCACTTACACCTACATACATAGAGTTCTATCTTAAAATAGTTGTAAGCCTTCTTAATAAAATCGTGTTAAATGATTTGTTGTTACCTCTATTGTTTCCTCTGCTAACCTACATTCAATGCTTTGTTAAATAGTGTAACATAAAACGTAACATAAGATTCTAAAACAATTGTTTGCTATTTTGCTTTAAGATTCTACTAACAATATACTTCAACCTTCTTTATTGAACCGAGACGAGTTCATTTTCTAAATGATGTACACGACAAACAATACATTAACTCAGGTGGAGGTGCGAGCGTTAGTACGATCAGCAAAAAAGTCACTCGATAAAACTAGTTGTAATTTAGTCAAAAATATATGTCCTACCTTTAATTCTGTAAGAAAAAAACACTCAAAAGGTATTTGAGTATTATTTTAAAAAAGTATTGAAATAAAGCAATGAGAAAAAATATATTCGCAAAAAACCAGACCAGTATCATAGAGATAAATTACTTAATTATTTTCTAAACTCATCATATTTAGTTTCATACATACTCACCTAAAATTGCGTAGATATTCGTAACATTGTACCGAAATTATACCATCACCATCAAAA
Organism: Stenoptilia bipunctidactyla; assembly: GCA_944452665.1. Taxonomy (NCBI): domain Eukaryota; kingdom Metazoa; phylum Arthropoda; class Insecta; order Lepidoptera; family Pterophoridae; genus Stenoptilia; species Stenoptilia bipunctidactyla. The sequence goes on along the minus strand of OX101748.1, from coordinate 3,813,711 downwards.
TGTTTTTTTTTTTACCAGCCGATAAAATAGAACAGAGAAACGCATCAAAAATCTCCTCTTTCGACATCAATACCATGTATCAGTACCGATAGTGTGGTCTTTTGTTTCGCGAACAATTATCACGAGCTACAGTTACGTTTCAATCCATTCTGAATACTGAGAAGCTGCCTAAAATAGAATTTTAATTGATAAAACGACAGGAACTAGTACAGAGTAACAATTTACTAGCCGGGACCATTGTGAAAGCCTGTCTGTATAACGACACACCTGCAAGTTACGTACTACGAGCCAATGAATCGAAACTCGGTGTTTTCAGAAGAATGTTCGCTATTGTCTACGTAGCATACAGACGTCCACACTTTTATGATACGCGTCAAAGTGCGCAAGATGATACGGACATAGACACGATGATGGAGTGAATTGCGTCGTATTGTGTCCTAGTATGTCCCACACAGTATGGTTCAACACTATGCGCTTACTATTAAGTTACGAGTTTCATCACTTATCATTTTACCAATAATTTAAGATTAAATATTACGGTTTGTAACCATTGCAGCACAACCTAGACAAATTTCTTATGACACACAGTTTGGAGCTTGATGCTTGACTTTTAATAATAAATAATAATAATAAATAATCTTTACTTGCCAGTACATGCGTAGTCAAGAGTTACAAAATAAATATATAATAGTGCGTTCACATACTGCTGTCATTTCAGCGTGCAAATTTAGAGGAAGTAGTACATCTTCATTTTTATAAATTTAAAATATTATGACTATGTCATTCAACCAAAAAAAAATAATATAACACAATAAATCAAACACAAATAATAGTCAATTCAATATTTAAATGAGTCAAAAAGTATTCTATAATGTCAATGTTAAAAATATTTATCTTATAATGTCAACCGTCTTATTATAAAAAAAATATATATATCTGTATATTATGATTGCAATTTCAAATTAATTCCATTCTTTGTCATTTAAATATTCTTTGACGCTATAGTACATTTTTCTTAAGCATGAATTAAATAAATATTAATAGGGAATTAATAGTTTTAAATTTGTTTCTAGGTAGCTCTTTAATTTTTTGATGGCAATTTATAAAAAATTCGTATCGCCATACAATGAACATTACTGCTATATAATGCTAGTTTTTGAACCGGTATGTATAGTTTGTCCTTGCTTCTACCACGTCTTCCCAACACTTCACTATTTATTTCAAACTAGCTGTGACCCGCGACTTCGTCCGCGTGGATACCGTTTATTAGAGTTGGATAAATACTATTATTATATCCTCCTTGAAGTTAAAACTTACCTTATTCTAAATTTCGTCAAAATGACTCAGTGGTTTAGCTGTGAAAGCGTTACTGATAGATAAACAGACAGAATTACTTCAAAAACTGTTACAACAAAGCATTGGTCCGCAGTTTCACCTAGGTTTTGTGAAAAAGTATAGGTAGGTAGGTATATTACATAGATGATGCCCGCGACTTCGTCTGTATTGAATTAGTATTTCGAGTAGGTTATTTTCTTCTCCAAGGTCCTGACTATCTTTAACAACAAAAATAAAAATGAAGAATTTCCGCCCATATAATATGTATAACTCCTTACCACAAACATAGGTAGGTAAATCAATAAATCTATTAAGTACATTACAAAGGCACATAGCGTTATAAACAAATCGGGTGCCAAAGTTCCTAAAATTTTAATATTGTCTTAAGTTTTCGCGTTAACTATTATGTATGACTATTAAATAAAACACTTTTTAACCGGATTTATCGTGTATATTATACTTATACTTAGCTTATTGTTAATCTAGGTAAAGCTAAGTAGTTTTTGCGTGAAAGAATAGCAAAAATCCATCCATCCAGCCATTATCAGTGTACATACAATACCACCTATAGTTATGTATGGCTGCTTTTCACTGCCAAACGGCTAAGCCAATATTAATGTAATTTGGTATAGTAGTTAACACATACGTTACTTTTTATTCCGAAGAAATCTACGGTTTCTTACTTCCAAGAGGCAGAAACGATCATGAAATAAACAAAACCTTGATTTCCATTTTATCTCTGTATGTACAGAAGGCAGTACATCAAGCGTTACAAATCTGTCAAAATTTTTTACTTGAATTTGAACTCTATGCCCTGGTTTTATAAGTTTAAATTGGTTGGGAAAATTTGACAGGTAATGTAACGCTTGTTCCTTCTGTACCTACCTATATTAAATCGCGCAAAAGCTTGCGCTCGCCTCCCGCCTTTTTATACCCTACCGCCGCGAGCCGCGTCGAGCGCGGCAACCGTTACGCAAAAATAATCCCTATATCATTCAGTATTGATGGGTTATTAGCGTATTTCATGTATAAGTTTGGTGTTTCTATATCGATTTCTATGATTCTTTTTTTATTGAATAGGTAATAATGATAATTTTTTTAAATTATGGATGAGTGAGAGTATTATAAACGTAAGAGTAAACAAATATAATAAAACAGAAGGGATTAAACGCAGTTCAAACACAACTTTTTCTTAATAATCACGTATATTTTAAATTATTTTCAACTAGCAGAGCTTCTGCTTATTTCAACGCACGCCAGAATAATGATCATATATCCCTCAAGTCAGTTTACAGATCCTCGTTCCGGAAGTCACGCCTAAGCGTTGCTAGAACAGTTTTGGCGGTCTGTCTCCTGATTGGCTGGCTTTGGCGGCAAAACTGATCATTGGCCGCTTGGTGTGGCTAGGCTCGGCCCGATAGATGGCATGGCGGAACACGTGGCTGACCGTTAAGGCAGCAACTGTCGTGATTGGCTGGCTTTGGCAGCAACCTTAACCATTGGTTGCTTGGCATGGCTTGGCTCGGCTCGGTAGATGGCGTGGCGTGACACAAAGGCTACTCGGCTTGGCATGGCTCGGTCCGATAGGTGGCGTGGCGTAACAATCGGCCATCCTGCAACAATTGCTCCCGCAATGACCAAAAGGGGGTTGATTAGCTTTCTAATAAATCAATAAGGTCCTCTGTTTCTAGTTGGTCATCAGAGCTGCTGGCACTGTCAGATACAAGAGCTACACTGCGATACGGTCGCAAGGAGTCCGCGGAAACTAATCCAGTAAAACTTTTGTACCCTCTCAAACCCTTAATACTCCTGATTTTGTATCTGTCATTGCCCACAACTCCTATAATAATATAGGGACCTGAATAAAGATCATCCAATTTTGTATTAACTCTAGCAGCGCTACTTGTGGGGGCTTGTCTCCATAAATCAAAGTCCCCTTTTTTATAGATGTGGCAATTTTTACGGCGTTTATCAAAATTACGTTTCATTTTAGCACTAGCTTTATCAATACGCAAACTAGCCTTATGTTGTTTAGACTGGGTCGATTCAGTAACACGCCCTGGAATAGTTACATCACATACTGACCTACTATTTCGTGCAAACAGCAAATCATATGGTTTAAAACCGGTGGTGTCATTAATAGTATTATTAATACCCCAAATTACATCAGGAAGACAGTTAGACCAGTTATTAGCTGCTTCAGTAGGGTCAGTAGCGCGTAAGGCATTCAATATAGTGCGATTAGTGCGTTCCACTTGCCCGTTGGCACGCGGACACGCAATTGCATTCATTGTATGTCTAAACTGTTTGTCAGTTACAAATTTTTTAAAGTAACGACTAGTAAATGCCTTTCCGTGGTCTGTCACTACCCTATCTGGATAACCAAATAAAGAAAATATTCTTCTAAGAGTTCTAATTGTCTCTACAGAGTTTACTGTCCTAGTAGGCTCAGCTATTACAAATTTGGAAAACGCATCGGTTATAACCAACATATACTCATAACCCTTCTTTGTCCTACAGAATGGACCTAAATGATCCACGTGGACTACCCGAAAAGGTTCATTTGGTTTGGGAATAGGATGTAGCTTGCCTTCTTTCTTTCCATATTCACCCTTCCCATAAGCACAATGTAAACAGGCTGTAACATACTTTTTAATGAACCTTGTCATTTTTGGAAACCAAAAATCATTTTTTATTAAATCTGTAGTACGTTTCAGCCCTACATGCCCAATTTCGTCATGATTCATTTGAACTATTCTCCATCTAGCCGCACCCGGAACTACAAGCCTATTTCCGTGAATTGTTTTCCTATTTTTTTTTTTTTTTTTTTATATTGTAAGGATAGGACGTTTGTCTTCCATGCCACCTGATGGAAAGTGCGCATGAAGACTATGGTGTTACACGTCCATCCACGAGAAACCTATTCACTCGACACTTAAAAGTTCCAGGACTGTAGTGGTCAGGAAAAACAGACGCAGGCAGATTGTTCCACACCTTGGCAATCCGTACCAAAAAGGAACTATCGAAGCGTTTTGTTCGATTTCTTGGTATATCCACTATATACGGATGGAAGTTCTGTCTGCGTCTGGTAGTCCGGTGGTAAAAAGGGGTGGGTTCAATTTGGTCAAAAAGAGCACTCGCACACTCACCAAAATGTAGCCGATAAAATACTGTCAAACAAGCAACCTTACGACGATGCTCCAGCGTCTGCAATTTTTTATTTGTAAGGCTATATAGTCTGTCATCAATCATCGTATAATTATTTTTTATTTCAACGTCAGCCGAACCATTACGTAATTTACTAATTATGCTATTTAATTTTTCATCCTGTGACTGAACCGTATAAAACCAATCTGTAACTTCAAGACGATTAATATTGACGGCATCTATTGGATTCCTACTGAGCGCATCAACATGTTTCATGCGTTCCCCAGGACGGTATTCTACGCTTATGTCATATTCTTGTATTGACAGCCACCATCTGGCAATACGAGGGATTATGTCGCGTTTTGTCAAAGTTGCCCGTACGGCGGTACAATCAGTGATAACCTTAACTCGTTTACCTATTACATACACTCGGAATTTACGTAACGATTCTACGACAGCCAGAGTTTCGAGCTCATAGCTGTGGTATACGCTTTCTTCCCTAGATGTCACTCTGCTAAAATACATAACGGGACGCAAAGTACCATCTGATTGTCGCTGTAATAATATACCAGCTACCCCTGACTTACATGCATCTGTGTGTATCTCTATTTCTAAAGCAGGGTCATATAACGCTAATACCGGCTTAGAGCATAAACAATTTTTTAATTCATTAAAACTGTTAGCTTGTTCATCGCCCCATACCCATTGCTCATTTTTCTTAGTCAAATTTGTGAGGGGGCGCGCTATAATTGCAAAGTTAAAGATGAATTTTCGGAAATAACTACATATCGCTTGGTGGTAGGATCCCTTCTGGGTCCGCCTGGCTAGCGACCACCCTTTACATAAAGTCTGCCGCCAAATGTTACCGCTCCGGCGGTAATGTGTTCCGGCAATATTGTATAAAGAGCCAGTTCTTTCCTAAACCCGTGTGCTTTCATCTTCGACCTCATCGTCACTTACCATCAGGTGAGATTGAGGTCAAACGCGGGTTTAGTCACTCATAAAAAAAAAAAAAAAGCCTATAAACTGACGTATCTCGTGAACATTTTTAGGCACAGGAAATTGAGAAACTGCCGATAACTTTGAGTCTGCCGGCCGTATGCCCTCGTGAGAGATTTCGTATCCTAGGTAGGTAACTCTACTTTGTAAGAAAGAACACTTTTTCATATTCAATTTAAGGTTTTCAGCTTCAAATTTCTGCAACACCGACTCTAAAATTTTCATACCTGAATCGTAATCTACCGAAGGGAGGTGCAAATCGTCTATGAACGCTAGAATTTCGCTTTGAGGGTTGCCAGATTGTGTAAAATTAATCGAATTAATCACTTTGTTAACTAAACGCATAAAAACCGAAGGAGCATTTGCTAGGCCGAATGGGACACGTAAGTATTCATAATGACCTTGCGGTGTAATGAAAGCCGTCTTATGAGTGTCTTCTGGTAAAATTGGCAATTGATGGTAACTTTGGGCCATATCTAGGCTGGTAAAGTAATCGCTTACCGGACAACTTCGAAACCTGATCGTCAATATTTGGTAAAGGATATCTTTCTTTTATAGTTACTGCGTTAAGCGCACGATAATCTGCACATAGCCTACTATCGCCGTTCTTTTTTTTAACTAATATTACGGGAGAGGCATAATCGGATTCCGATTCTTTAATTATACCTGCATCTAATAAATCGCGAACTTTAAAATTAACTATTTCCTGTTCGGCGTGAGATAGCCTATACGGCTGACGGTATATCTGTTGCTGACTAGTAAGTTTAATCTTCATGTGTAGTAAATTAGTACAACCCAGGTCATTTGTACAGTTTGCAAATGTGTTTTTATACTGCATTAATAAACGTATTACTCCGTATCGCTCGTTTTCATTCAAATCCCCTATTATAATTTCTCCCACGGGCACCCCTCCTATGCTACTATCAGTAATATGGTTCATAGTAAATATGGAAGCAGGCAAAATGGTAGAATTCAACAATCCACAATAACTAGGAGTTCCAAATGAAGAATTAGGAATATTTACTAGATCACTATAAGAATAAGATAATAGTGGCTTGGCTTGGCAACTAACCTGGTTTGGCTGGCTTGGCTGGCTGGGTGTGACAAGCTGGGCTTCGGGCTCCGCACAATTCTCCGCTCGTACCAGGATTTCTCCAGCTTTCCACTCGACGTCCTTGGTTCCAGTGTTAATGATTTTTATATAGCCCTGGCTGCCACGAAGCAGCGTGGCTGGCAGTGCGTAAGATGCTTCTTGAAGTTCGAAGTGGCGTGGCGCTGTGCAGACGTTATTGTCTTCTGAATTCCCCAATATCCTGACCTTTATAATAGAGGATCCAGGTGGTACGGATTCTTTGCTGGCGGTCACGACATTGTACTTTTGCGTCACATTAAATTCTGGCAACGGGTCAGGATTCATTTTCAAAGTAGCAGTTCCATTACCCACAACGAGTGATACATGTTCTGCGTTGATTACCATTTGACCAATCAACAATTGAATATCTCCCATGTCTAGATCAGTCACATGTGCCTTACACTGCAGTTGAATGGTATCAATTTCTAGTTTAAATTCGACTTCACCATGGCTGGTCAGCACACCCCCAGAGAAGCCTTTTAGGATGATCCTTGAAGGTATAACCCGAAGTGTTAACAGTCTGACAACTTGACTATTTATAACATTCACTTGGCTTCCCGTATCAAGGTACGACTTTATGAAAATCCCGTTTGCCTTCACAGTCTTCATATAAATCTCATTGTAATTTTGCACCAATTTAATTTCCTTGGTGTTGTAGTTGGCTTCAGATGACGGTTTGGTGTTTGTAGCTGGCGCTCTAGGACAACGGGTAGCAATGTGGCCCTGTATGCCACACTTGAAACAAATACGTTGGTCGGGTGATGTACAGTTTCTCAAGATGTGGTCAGTCTTCTTGCAACGTGGACACGGGTCAACTTCAGGGTTAATTTTCTTGTCCGAAACTACCATGGGTTGCTTACTATCTTTATTTAGTACAAGTGATTCGAATGTGGAAGTACGATAATCATCAATGGTGCAAAGAAATGCTTCATACAATCCATCAGGTCGTTTGCATTGAAATGCGCGTGCGTTAGATTGCAGTGCAGTTGGTAAACCTCTAACAATGCACGAAACACTAGCACTATCAGAAAGTTTGCAGCGGAAACACATGGCGACTTTGTCTTGAAAATATTTAGTCATAGTCTCGTTTGGTAGTTTCCTTCTCTGCATCATTTCGTCCAGTAATGCACTATAATCGCGCTGTCTGGGGAAGGCTCGTTCGAGCATCTGCTTCCATTCACTCCAGGAGTAGTTATATTCTTCAAGCCTGTTGTACCATTTACGGACTTGGCCACGAAGCTTGTCTTGAAGGTGGAAAGCCTTTATTTTATCGTTCCACCCATGAATGTTTCCTAGCTGGTCAATCTTCTTAAGCCAGGCAGATACAGTGCAATCTTCTCCATCAGGATCAAATTCAGGAATAAGCGAGGCTGCGCGGTGATCTTTTTGACAGCCAAGCGATGAAGCTTCCTGGTCGAGATCGTATATCGCCCTATCAACTTCACTTTCCAACAGCTGCCTGAGGATTTTTCTAGCAGGAGGTGGCGAATAATCTTCATCTTCACTATTACCATCTTCTTTGTTCCACCCAGACGGGCGGACTCCATGACCACTAGGGCGATTACGTTTCATATCCCACTTCTGAATTAAAACAGAAGGGATTAAACGCAGTTCAAACACAACTTTTTCTTAATAATCACGTATATTTTAAACTATTTTACACCTAGCAGAGCTTCTGCTTATTTCAACGCACGCCAGAATAATGATCATATATCCCTCAAGTCAGTTTACAGATCCTCGTTCCGGAAGTCACGCCTAAGCGTTGCTAGAACAGTTTTGGCGGTCTGTCTCCTGATTGGCTGGCTTTGGCGGCAAAACTGATCATTGGCCGCTTGGTGTGGCTAGGCTCGGCCCGATAGATGGCATGGCGGAACACGTGGCTGACCGTTAAGGCAGCAACTGTCATGATTGGCTGGCTTTGGCAGCAACCTTAACCATTGGTTGCTTGGCATGGCTTGGCTCGGCTCGGTAGATGGCGTGGCGTGACACATAGGCTACTCGGCTTGGCATGGCTCGGTCCGATAGGTGGCGTGGCGTAACAATAATCAGAAAGCTCCCAACTGCTAAGCTATCGGGATTTACACGTTTTATTGTGAGTCAACCATAAAATATAGATATATACTGTTGTGGGATATTTTTTATTTAATTTTATGAAGAATATTTCTGTCATACATGATTTCTACGTAGCTTTAACCATTAAGGCTGCACACGCGACGGAAGCTTAAAAAATGAAGTAACTTCTCCCGTTTTTCCAACATTTCCCTACACTGCTCTGCTTTTATTGATTGTAGCGTAATAATAAGTATACTATAACCTGCCCAGGAGTATGAAGAATAATTTTACCAAGTTTTGTTAAAATCCGTCGAGTAGTTTTTGTTTCTATAAAGAACATACAGACAGACAGACAGACAAAAATTTTACTGATTGCATTTTTGGCATCAGTATCGATTACTAATCACCCCCTGATAGTTATTTTGAAAAAATATTTCATGTACAGAATTGACCTCTCTACAGATTTATTATAAGTATAGACAAGTATAGATATAGAATAGATATAGATAGATATAGATAGAAGATATAGATATAGAAGATATAGAAGAAGATAGAAGATAGATAGATAATTGCTTATTTTGATAAACAAAACAACAAATTTCAAATATATACAGGGAAGAGAGTGGCAAAATGTTAAGTTTAGCAAAATGAGGCCGACAACTTTCCTGAAAATCTACTCTGCAGATTGCTCGTATACATTTTTTTTTTTGTAATTTAAACACTTAAATGCCTCTACAGAATTACCCCATAAGATTAGACCATATCTAATAACCGATGAAACATATCCGTAGTACGCTAGTTTAGCTGCTTCAATTGATACTACCTGTACTATTTGGTTTAGTACATGTACAAAGCGATCAATTTTTAAACATACAAAATCAACATGTTCTTTCCAGTTACAGTGCTTGTCCAATACCACACCAAGAAATTTTGTTGAAGTGACTAGTTCTAATTCTATGTCATTATATTTAATGTCAAGCTTTGGAATAATTGAATTATATGTCTGAAATGATATAATTTTTGTTTTGTCAATATTAATAAGTAATTTATTTATGTCTAGCCATTTAATGATATCATGTAGGGCTTTATTAGTTACTTTTCCAGTGTCAATTTTGTCTTTACATTTAATTGTAATGGCACTCTTGGTCAATATTTCTTGGTAGATCATTAATGTAGATTAAGAAAAATAACGGTCCTAGTACACTTCCTTGAGGTACTTCACTATTGTTAATTATGAATGTTGACTGACATTGTTGTATAGTATTTTCCCTTATACGAGAAACCTCTGCACATTGTTCTCTATTACTAATATAGCTTTGTATCCAATCTAGAACTTTACCTCTTATGCCATATCGCTCTAATTTTATGAAGAGTATTTCATGTGAAACTCTATCAAAGGCTTTCGACATATCCAGGAAAATTGATACCGGATATATACCCCTGTTTAGGGATTCAGTAACATTTTTAATAAAAGTGTAACAAGCTAAAGTCGTTGAACTATTTTTTCTAAATCCAAATTGCTGTGTGCTTAGTATATTATGCTCTGAAAGGAAAGAATACATTTTGTCATAGACAGCTCTTTCAAATGTTTTTGACAAGACTGGTACAAGTGTCATTGGTCGGAAATTATCAAAGTTATCTATATCACCTTTTTATATAATGGTCTAACTATCGATTTCTTAAGTCTACTAGGAAAAACTCCCTCAGCCAATGATAGATTGACAATATGAGTTAGAGGATTTACTATATAATTGGCAGTGATCTTCAAATTTTTTGTACAAATTGAGTCAAGTCCAGTAGCTTGTGTGTTCTTTAAATTTTTAATAATGTTATACATGTTGACGTGTAACACCATAGTCTTCATGCGCACTTTCCATCAGGTGGCATGGAAGACAAACGTCCTATCCTTACAATATAAAAAAAAAAAATGTCCTTCTCATTTACCGGTGTCATAAACATAGTTTTCAGATTAGATTTAATTCTCGTCTCAGTAGGCTTAAATTTAGCATTTGTACTATGATTTAAATTTGCTGTGTCACTAAAGTGTTCATTGAATTTATTACAAATATCATGAATGTCTGTGAAAATTTTATTTTTATATTTAATTGCATCAATTGATTTATTTGTTTTATTATTTTCTGACGTATTTTTAATTATATTCCAACTTGCTTTACAAATGTTTTTAGAATTAGTCAAATATTTTGTATTTAAAATTTTTCTGGAGTGCAAAAAACATTGTTTTAGCAGTTTTGAATATCTGTCATATTTCTTTTTATTGTATGCTTTATTGTTTTGGAAAAATCTATATTTTAAATATAATTGCCTTTTTATTATACATGATCTCTTAAGTCCTTTTGAAATAATTCTTTTTTTAATTGGTTTATTATATATTTTTACTTTAATCATAGGGAAGCATAAGTCATAAAAAAGAGTTAACTGGTCGTGGAAAGCATTAAAAGCTTTCTCTGTGGTCTTTTCACAATAAACCTCATTAAAAGACAACGCTGACATACACCGTTAAAACATTAACTATATTTTCTTCATTGAAATCTCTTTTCGTGTCAAAATAAAACATTTTTTTTTCATTATTTCATTGTTTTTTTTTCATTATTTTCATTATTTTGTTTAAGATTTTGTACGGTGACGAGTATATTGCTCACGGGTGGTTCTCTTCGTGACATTGTATTGATAGAATACAGAAGAAATGCACCATAATGTGCCATAAGGTGCATTAAAATATATACATACATAACGTCACGCCTGTAACCCTTATGGGGTAAGTAGAACACCAAAAGCTATAAGCAATTTGATGTCACATTTGACAAATTTTGAGGTATTATAATGATGACGAGAGACTTGCTGTGATAGGGGGTCAGCCCACAAAAATATCGCCCACAAAAACGTCAATAAAATCTCCGTCCCTTAACTGACTTTTACAGTATGCCCGGGAAGAGAAGCAGCTGGCACATTCTATGTTTTTCTTTTGCTCCCAGTCCAGCATGGAAGTAAATAAAAAAAAAACTAAAAATAAAATAATTTGTTAGGTACAATGTGATAATTATAGAATCAGATCCCAGGTCGTTTTTCATGTAACAATTGATTACTTCTTATCATAAAAGAGAGACAAAATATGGATGTCGTCGATGTAAAAATAAACTAAATTCTCATCAAATATTCATAGTTTATGAACATTTATAGTGACTTTTTAGCTGTCTGTACCTCCTCGTTTCGTTGAAAATGTTCAGGTTACTAATTGTAAGCAATCTGCCAGCGAAGTAGAATATCAAGATGTAACTTAACTACGAAAGTTTAGAGCAGAAAATTAGATTCATAATGCATGTGAATTTTGGAAGTTGAAACGTACATGAGTTTGACAGCTTTTAACTAACCTTCCGAAAATAAACAGTGTTAAGTAAGACCAATGTTTAATAACAAATTGTAAGTTTAAATATCAATGTACATTTATATAAAACTGTTCCGTTACTGACTGAGTTACTGAGTGACTGACAGACAACGTACAGCCGTAACTACTGGGCGTAGAGAGCTTAAATTTGGAACGTAATTTTTTTAAATAAAAATCTTATTTCCTGAGTGCACGGATATGATACTTGGCATAAAAGTTCTTCAAAAAGAGACTGGTTGTGTTATGAAAAGAATTCCCGAAATTCCCACGGGAACGGGATATATATGATGTTTTAGTTTCTATGATAAAATCTTATTCTTTGAGTGCACGGATGTGATACTTGGTATAAAGGTTCCTCAATGAATGTCTGTTTGTATAATGGAAGGAATTCCCGTCATTTCCACGGGAACGGAAAAAATAGGACTTTTGAGTTTATGCGTGTATGAAGTCGCGGGCAAACGCTCGTTTATACATATAATTATCAGGAGACATTACAGAAGCAAAAGGCTTTCTTCGTTTTAGTTCTGGCTCTCATCATGAATATTAGCCGTCAAGTCATGGATGTTTATATGTTTATTTAAGTTTATTCCAATAAAAAATATGTATTTATTCAATACGTATGTTTATTATATATTTCTTAAGTATATCAATTATCTACTGTCCATAACACAAGTTCTTTATGAAACTTAATTTGGGCTAGATAATGCTGTGTGAGTGTCAGAATTATAATTATTATTATTATGTATATCACGTGAAGTTCAGATTAACATACTTAAAGTCGTTTAATGAGGGGGCTGCGCTGAGGGTCATGGGGGTGAAGGTCCCTATTTTTCTCTTATTTTAATAATTCCACTGGGCTATTGACATATTGATCGATTTGAGTGGTAATACCCTAATTGAATCATCGACGCAACTCTATTTTAAGGAGCCATTTATAGTTTTATCTCTACTATGGATAATGAGGAGTTTGAGGTCATATGCAGTGCTGATTGGTGGATTACAGAATTTTCACTCCGAAATATCCTCTGACTAACCCCGTACAAAACCAATTGATTCAAGTATGTATAAGGTGAAACTAACTGCTAACGTTCCCTCTATAATCCTATTCACTGTTATAAGGATTAAAAATATTGTCCTTTTTACGATGCATAATCTAAAACAAAACCATGTTTTAACCAGATTTGTATTTTACATTTTAACTCAATGTTTCGAAGTTCAAGGGTTCATAAACCCTGATCAGGAATAACTGAACGAGCCAGTTTAATCCCGAGCCGGTTTCGAAAAGTATGTTTACTATTCAAATCTGGTTGGAACTTGCACACGAGATCTCTCACGCTACAGCCAATCACTCAAACACTGCGCTACGGAGACCTTCATTTATTTTTCAACCGACTTCCAATAAAGGTTCTCAATTCATCTGTATGTTTTTTTTGTGTCTTTGTTACACGATATTTTTGACAAATATGAATCGATTTTGAAAATTTTCATATGATAGAGGATACTTTGTAGTTAGTCCCACATAAATTTCATCGAAATCGGTTGTGTATTCCATAGAAAATTTCAAATTCTTGAAAAAATATGTATAATTTTGGATAATATTTACGTTGATGACATTATAACTCAGCCAAAGTTTTGACGTAATGTCGGTCTTTTAATGCTCTACATTCGTTGATTATAAAAGTTAAGCTTTGTCTGTATATTCTGTGAGTTAGTTAATTTTATGAGGTGACACAGCAACACAAGAGATCACGCCATCTTGGAACTAGCTTACTCCTCGGACACGTAACTTGCTACGTTTGAGGCGTGAATTCTTTTTTTTATAAAATAAGGATGGGACGTTTATCTTCCATGAAACCAGATGGTAGGTGAACATGAAGACTAAAGCACGTCCATCCACAAGAAACTTATTAACTCGACGCTTTAAAGTACCAGGACTATACTAGTTAGGGAAAATAGACGCAGGCAGTTCATTCTAAACCTTGGCGACTCGTATTCGCTACAAGCGTCACTTGTCTAGTTCATCCCTTCCTTGCAGCTTGCAGCGCTACTTTATAGCCTTTTAGATGATAAGCAATTCATCTGTTTTTAACGCACGACACTGACGTTTGCAGCATGACACAAATTTACTTGAAGCTTCAAATTTTGTGGCCCTAGGGCTAGAAAAGTTGATTTTGCTAACTTGTCTAGCCTGAGATCGAGCGCAGAATGATGCTGCAGGCAAGTATCCGCCGCCGCCGGAATTCGAACCCAGGACCTCTGGCATAGAAGGCAATGTATGTAACCGCTACACCAGCCGGTCGTCAATAAAGATAAACTGGTCTATCGCATTCACACTTATCTAAATCTCATTTTTTGCTGCAGTAATGCACATCGAGTAGGCTTATACTACAACTATAGTTACACTAACATTCATATTTTACGTATTAATATATGAGTTACCATCAAAAATACTCTAAAAAACTTCAACTTCATTCGATCCTTCGAACTCGATCACAAATTATTCGATTTTCCATAACACTAGAATGAAAATTATATTCGGTACGAGAAATTTGATGTGCCAACCTTATTATTATGAGTAGAAGGTTCAAATTTGAGGGGATTTCCGAACTGTAGGACATAAATTGTCTGTTATCATATTTCCGGTTCACTTCATACGTGTTGGTAGTCTGGTTACTATATCCTAACTGAGTATATTTTCGACCTTTTAGTGAAGTGATTAGGTTTTAAAAAGTTTCAAGTTAAAGACTGTAATTTATTTTGCTGACTTACTTTTGTCAATAACTCAAATTGGTTTTAGGTTGGTGATTTCATGAATTTTGTGATACTTTATTTTAAAACAAACATTTCGTCTCAATAAGACAATCAAAGTTTTAAGTTTAAGCTATTACTTTGAAATTAACTTTCAAATATATATATATATATATATTTTTATTAATTCACCACTTCACAAGATATATAAAAAAATAATACAGTGACAAATAATCTACAGAGCCTGTAATCCGAAGATCCAATTGCAAAGTTACAGAAAACAAGAAGTAAGATTTAGTAGTAGAGTGAAAGTAATAGTGTACGTATTTGAGCAAAATTGCATTAAAAAGTCTCTTCCTACTCAGGGGACATTATTTGCTTTACAGAGGAAACCGCAGATGTACTGCTACTCCCTTAGAATATGCAGTATATTGATATATTTTGAGGTTTATATAAAAATAGTATCTCGTTTATAATCTCGTTTAGATTAAAGTGCTGAACGTTGTAAAAGCAAAAAAAAATGATAAATAGTTGAAATGTTGCAGAATTAATTGGAGTAACCGAAATTATTATTAAGTAAAAAGGCTACAGTATTTTGCGAGCAATGTTATATTCATGTACATTCATCATCATCATCATCATCATCACAACTCCGTGTAATGAGCCCACTGCAGGGCTATGAGTCTCTCCCCTGGGTGACGAGGAGGTTCAGGCCGTAATCCACCAAGCTGGCCCGGCGCTGGTTGGTGGAATTCAGATATTTCAGGTTGCTATATACAAGTATACAGCACCCGGAACCGACTGCTTAACACGGAAGTCGTCGTGAGAAATAAATGGTCGGCGGTCACCCATCCAAGTACCGACTGCGCCGAACGTTGCTTAACTTGTGATATCGTTTGATACACAGAGTAACCTCAGCGCCACGACGACTTCATTCACGATTGATGAAATATAAATAAGCAAACAAACCTTGATATTTTGTTGTTTTTCATACGTTAATTTTATATTTTAATCAGCTTAGAATTTCCTACTAACTCTGGATAAAGTGTTCTGAGAGGAAACTCATGCCACTCCCCCCATAAATTAAAAAAAACATTATAAATTCCTATTCTATTCTTATTTTTATTTTCAAAAAATATTTCACACCATATATTTTTTCTATTTGTTTATCAAAAATCTATTAAAAAACTTTAAAAAGGAGTTCTCGTTCGTTTCAATAAGTTTCTTGTAATTTACAACCAAGCGCATTTTGCAGCTCTACGCTGAATAGACTACTTCGTTAAGCTGAATTTATTATGCAAGATTGAAAATTTAGTGTTAATCGTGTTTAACTGTGTGAAGATAATCAAGTCTAGACTTTTGAATTTAGAATTCTATCGTTTTAAGAGACGCTTCATAATTTCATATTTTTCAAATTCAATTGTTTTTGTTATTTTCTCCACGCTTGGCTGCGTTGGGGATCTCAGTATAGGGAATTCTTCAGAAAATGCTTTTGACCAGTTACTTTAAATTATGGGCTAATAGTTGAAATACTTGATGACCACTTTGGCGATGGAGTAAACCTGTCTACCTCAGACGCTAGTGGTTGCGGGTTCGATTCCCGCACGGAACAAGAAAAAAAAAGTGTTCCGTGTCTGGGTGTATATCTATTTATGTATTTATATTCGCTACATGGCATCCCATAACAAAAGTTATGCTTACTTTGGGGCCATGTAGTTGGTGTGATTGTCTGGGGATTTTATTTATTTATTTAGTATTTTACTCCTATGATCTTTATACAAAACCCATAACGGAGTAAGTTTTGGCACAATTCTACTTTGTACGTGGTGTTCACGACAATTTTAACTTGCAAAGACCTATTATAGAAGTTGTGTAGGCAACTTTTATAATAGGTCTTTGCAAGTTTAAAAACACATTACTGGGTCTAGGTTAATTACTTAAATAGATAAAGGGCAACTTACTGTTCAACATAAATTATTATTTACCGATTACAATATGTATTAGATTGGTTTTATAATGGTTTTGAGCACAAGTAGAGTCGTATATTTTTATATATATGTGATTGTTGATACATACATACATAGCACCACGCCTATCTCCCTTTGAGGTAGGCAGAGACTAAGGAACGCCAACTGCTCCGATCTAGACATACCTCTTTCGCTTCCTCCACGTTCATTAATCGTTTCATTCATGTCATACATGATTGTTGATTGTTGACTACTACGTAGCGGCATTTCATTGATAATACCACGACGTAGTACTACAAGATGTATTGCAGTAGCGCGTAGTTGCCTTTATTTAAATGGTAATTTAGAGAGACCGTGGTTTGCTTAATATTTAAGCGGATATATTAATTCCTTTGTAAAAAAAATCCTTTTTTTTAGCAAAAATCGTTTCTATAAATGATACTTATTGTCAACAAAAAGTTTGGCCGGTAGCTACAAATCAACCCTGTATTGTTTCATGTTTACATTACAATACAATTTTATACAATTTTATTTATTTATTGGTTCTTAATAAAACAAGAAGTCAAAGTAATAAACGGATGCCTTAAAACTTCTGCTTTAGAAGACGTTCAGACCACAGGTGCCTGCCCAGCGCACGTCCAGTAGCAGCACAAAGCATAGGCATATACAGGGTGACTTTCGAAAATCGAGGACGTGATAGTTTGAGATCATACATGAAGATAAAAATAGAAAAAAAATATAAATATCAATTATTTACTGCAGGGCTAGCATGCAACCATCGATAAATTGTCGAATCGACAAGATAAATATTATTTTGTTATTTTATCCTATTATGTAAGCTAATATGCGCACCATCATAGATAGAATTACTCGATTTGATACCATGATTAAGACCACAGAACCAAATATGTTAAAATCTTAATAAATTACATACACTAAATACCATATTCTAAGAAAATATCCATAAAAGGCCCGATTTATCGTTGTCGATGGTATCATGCTAGCCAGGCTGAGCAAACTTAACCAAAAGTTAAAGAATTCATAACGCAACGCTTGGTTACATAGGCGTTATACAATAGATACAAAACGAGTGTTGGTGCGCGTGTGGCGGGAACACTATTGTGTGCATGTTGACTGAGGAGGCGCGTCGGGAAAATTGTAGTAATGTCTCTTTATTTATTTATAGGGAATTCTGGTCAAAAATTAAGTACCTACTTTTATAACATAATTATGATCAGAATCGAGTACAAATTGCTCTCCTTCAATATCTCAAAATTTTCACCGGTCACCCTGTATATAGTAATAAACAGTAGCCATTATTCTGATATTTTTACAGCTACAGAAGACCATAAAAACACATTCATACATACATATAGTAGCTTAGTGGGAGAGCACTCGTCCGGCAAACGAGAGGTCCCAGGTTCGAGTCCTGGTCGGGTGACTTTTTGTTTAACACATTTTCTCATTTATTTAATTAATATTGATTTTTTATTTAATTATTTCTCTATCACGTCCAGGAATTTCGAAAGTGACCCACCAGTCACCCTGCATAACTTCACGCCTGTATCCCTTGTCCACAGTACAGATATCTACAGAAATTCAATTCGGCCGCATCTCTGAAATAAATGCCTACGAGGTCCGTTTACATGTGATAGGCCTGCCCGCCTTCAGCATTTTAATTACATTTGCCTACTTTGTGTTTACCTCCATTTAGTTTTGTGACTGCAAATATACTTTTTTATATAAACAAATCAAATACTTTGTAAATCGAATAGGAAGTGTTCAACAAAAATGAGTTTTGTGTCAAAAAACCATATTTACGTTTGAATAAAAAATTGGTCTTATAAATACCGAAAAATACTTGCGCATCAACTGAAATGCACGAAAAGATGAATTATCAAATTTTAAAGTATAAACAATCCGCAAATTAACGTAAAGCTTAATCAACAATTGTTTCTGTATGCAGACACTCGCGAATGGCCGCGCGTTATAGCTTATAGCTCGCGTTTCGTTGAATTACTGTAAATATCTATACTGTGTCTTGTCTATGAGTTAAGCAGAACGCCAAAGGCTATAAAACCATCTGATGTGACATTTCACAAATAAAACATTTCATTTTAGTATGGACGTCTCACCAGCACCTGTGCCAAATAAAATAGTTGTGGAATACCATTATGAAAAAACTTAAAATAACTGTTCATTAAATTGTTAGTTACTTTTCGTGTACATTAAAAAAAACCACTTGAATCGACAATGACCACGGGCGACTGACGACGCCATATTAAAGTCATATCAACAGCACAATCTTTTGCGCTTATTGATTGTGAAATGTCAGTCAAACCTAAAGATAAAAAAGTCTTGAAATGTCACTATCGCACATTAGGTTGATTATCTCTCATTAACCGTATATAACTTTTTGCTTAAAAACTCGTATGCTTCGAAGTAATAATATATTTTTTTACTTTTTGTTATTTTTTATATATTCTAAGAACAAAAGTCAAGTAAAATCGCTATAGGTTTAGAACACATTCCATTAATACAATGAGTACGTGCACATTTATTAAAAGTACTTACAACCATTTTGTATTACTGTATAGATTTTTGGCAATAACGTCGTTTTGTTTTTCATTTGTACACCTAAATCACTGATTCAACTTTAAATGTGGTTTTTTTATTTGATTTTTGAATAGTTTCCACGATCCTTAAATCTGGCACAGGTTGCGGCCAGGAATGCAACGGAACATTTGGTGGTATTATATTATAGTTGCGGAAAGAGACTATTGCAGTGACAAATCAACCAATCCCCACAAAAACAGATTTTTACAGCATGCCCAGAAAGAGAAGCAGCTGGTACGATATTGTATGAAAAAACATATTAACACAATAACAAACTAATTTATAAGCTGTACTTGATAAATTTTAGGTACTTTCATATAGGTAACACAATAACAAGCTAATTGATAAGCTGCTCTGTAAGTCTATACGAGTATGTTGAATTACTTTGAAGTTTGAAGGCATAATATATTATTATATCAATTTGAAGTTTTGTTTATGAAACTCGCGTAAACCACAATAACAATTCTATCTTTGAATGTCACAGCTTTTAAGATCTAATTACTTGTGAAAATACAAAAGGTGTTGACTGTCGGAACAGACTTGAAGCAAAACAATCTTAAATACATTGTTGACCTAGATATTTAAGAAGCAATGATTTAATTAAACGTATTTTCTCTGATGTAAGATAATAGTAATTACTCTCCATTACTTTTCCTTTATTACATTAATGGTGCTATCAAACGATTAAGAAAATTCCTGTCCTTATTTTCTAATTGTTCAATACTTTTGGCGTGAACAGCCATTTTTATGTGCGATCGTAAAATCTAAATACTTAAATGAATATTCAAACAGCCTGTTACAGTATTGTACGCATAAATTACAATGTTTTAATACAAATTTGTGACATTGAACCAAGAGAAATTAAGAATAAAAGAATAAATAGTATTTAACCTTACTTTTTTACTCCAAGGTCTAATAATAATGGGAATGACAGGATTTCTACATGTGTAGCTGTGTGATTTGCTAACAGAGGTAGCTAAACAGATAAAAGCCAACCCAACGTTTTGAGCGTATAAAGCTGCAAACTGGACGGCAGCGACAGCGACAGCGCCGCTGGCAACGGCGCGGGCAGCGATTTCCGCGACACGATACAAAGTATTGAGTTTGTATGAAACCGCGACACATCGTACGAGCGCCCGCTGGCGTCGAGAACGGCCAAGATTCCCGCGTCGCTGTAGCTCTCGCTGTCGCTGCCGTCCAGTTTGCAGCCAAATTTTTAGGGGCCTTCTCGTGTCATTATTTGGTGGAAATCGAAACAATGTCTAAAATATTCAGCTCTTATTGAAACTAGTGTGGTATTTAAATGTCTGCTAGAAATCGCTGCGCAGCGATAAGACCGCCAATTGTGTAATCTCATTCACTTTGAATGTATTTTAAATTGTTATAATATAAGGTTGACGATAAAGTTTAAATAAATAAATACTGATGCCAATATTGAAGTCAAGTATTTATTAGTTACTTACATGTTAAGTGTTAATATTATTTTCTGTACCAGTCAAAGATCGAACTAGATAAGAACCTGTACCAGAAATCAACTATCGAATTGCATCTTTCGACTTTTTGGAATATCCATTTTATAGGGTCCATCCCTATAAAAGTTCAGCCTTTGTAAGAATTTTGAGCGTAAAATGGCGTTAGATCAACTGGCTCAAAGGGACCTATTGCACTCTCTTCAAGTTTTTTTCTGGAATGTTCAGGTATTGGTAATTTTTTTTTCTTTTATAAGTATATGCAAGTCGGTGGAATTCTGTTCAACACGGAATATCATTATTCTAGAGCTTTCATCTATGTGTGGCGCAGTTTCTAATGTCAAACTTTATTTTTGCTTATTAACTTATAGGTGCTAAATAAATGTTATTCTTTGTTTTACAGTAGAATAAATGGAAAAATAAATATATATATATCATGTATTTATTCACCTAAACTTTTTAAATAGACCCGTAAAGGTCATGAACTAACAACTTTGAGACAGACAATCACAAATGAATTGTCAGTTAAGGCGCTTAGCAGACGATAAACTTCATGCGCCTTGTTGCGACAACCGACAACTGACAACTCCCTGTTCATATGTATATTATTCCAATGGAATTGCGTACACAGCAATTCTAGTTAGGAGTTAGTTTCTGATTGCAGCAACTCGCAATTAGCAACTTTGATTAAGTTGCTGGTTTTTGCAACTGACAATCGCAGCTAACAAAAGTTTCTAAAATCAGCAATAGCAAGTCGTTCTTTGGGGTATATACGAGGGTGGATTGAAAAGTTCGCGGCCTAGTCAAGAAAACAGAATAAAGCACATACAAAAATATTTTTATTTTTCGACGTAATCTCCATTCAGCTCTATGCACTTCTTCCATCTGCTTTCCAGAGCTTCCATACCTGTTTTAAAAACAGATTCCTCAAGGTCTTCAAAATACAGGTTAACAGCGGCTTCGACCTCTTCATTCGTTAAAAATTTCTGCCCACCATGGTGTTTTTTCAGGTTTGGAAACAGGTGAAAGTCCGAAGGTGCCAAATCAGGAGAATAAGCTGGATGTGGCAACAATTCGAAACCACAATCACGAATTTGAGCCATAGACTCGACAGACGTGTGGACTCGGGCGTTGTCCTGGTGAAACAACACTTTCTTTCTCAGTAATCCTGGGCGTTTCTGTTTAATTTCTTCACGTAAACGGCGCAGAAGGGTGCTATAGTACGCAGAGTTTATTGTTTCGCCTTTTGGAAGGTAGTCCACCATAATGACACCCTTAGCATCCCAAAAAACCGATGCCAACACCTTGCCAGCCGACAGAATTGCCTTTGCTTTTTTCGGAGTTGGTTCACCTGATTTTTTCCATTGTTTGGATTGTTGTTTTGATTCTGGGGTGGTGAACCCAGGTTTCATCCATTGTCACAAATCTGTCAAGAAAACCTTGTGGATCAGCCTCGAACATCTCCAAACAGTCGCGAGAAATCGTGAGTCGAATTCGCTTTTGCTCTACTGAAAGCAATCTGGGGACCCACCTAGCCGAAACCTTAGAAAAGCCGAGTTCATGGACAATGATGTTTTGCGTTCGTTCATATGAGATGCCTATAGTGTCTGCAATTTCTCTGATAGTCAATCTACGGTCTTTCAATATGAGATCACACACTTTATTGATGTTTTCTTCGGTCGTAGACGTCATTGGCCTGCCGGAGCGAGGGTCATCTTCGATGTTCTCTCGTCCACGTTTAAATTCTGCAACCCATTTTTTCACAATGGTATAAGACGGGGCAGATTCCCCTAATGTTGTTTGCATGTCATCATGGATCTCCTTTGGTGTTAATCTTTTTTTAAACAAATATTTAATCACAGCACGTTGTTCAAATTTCTCCATTAGTGAAAATTTGTTCTACACACGTATTTATATTGTTCGTAAAATTTTATTTAAACAAGATATCAAATTGAAAATTCGCGGGCTGACAATTGAATAATGACAGTTCAAAATGACGGCAGAAAAAAAAACAAAAGTTTTTTTTTTAATGGCCAGGCCGCGAACTTTTCAACCAATGTAGTACTTTCCCTCATCACTGTATTCTTTCGTTTTAAATCACTTTCCAGCAACTTATTAAATATGTAAACAGACATTTTAAAATATTGTTTAAACTTGTTATTATGTTTCTGAAGCTCATTTATGTTAATAAATCTAGTCCTATCTTGCAAGAAGGGATGAATCCAAATTGCTGCGAATAATTTGTTGTAGTTGCAACCGTGTCGGCGACGCCAACGTAATATAATGTAAACGAGTACTGTCTCTCCTGTGTCCATCGTAATACTGAGTGGACTCACCTAACAAACCAGGTTCACATAAAATTGCGACAACCGCAAAGCCCAATTTGTGGTTGCTGCAACTGGAAACCTTTAGAACATTTACAAAAATTGATAGTTGCTTCAACAAGGTTACCAGTTGCATCAATTGCAGATTCTCTAGTTGTAGCAAGTGGCAATTTCTAAAAAAGTTGATGGTTGCCTCAACTAAGTTGTCAGTTTTGTAAACTTAAGTTGCTACGTGTGCAAAGCGCCTAAATGTGTTGAAAATTAGACCCCGCTGTGAGCCCACAAGCTAAATTGCGTCTGACCACAGCGTTGTATAATTGCCAGAATAGTCTGCATAGAGAATTTACTGTCACTACAGCCTATACTTAAACATGAAACATGTTTATGAAAAATAGAAATAGTGGATAATACAAAAAGTACGTGTTTTCCTGGATTCTGAAGTTTTGGTATATAATATATATAAGTATTCCCGGGCATACTGTAAAAGTCAGTTAAGGGACATAGGTTTTAAAGGCGTTTTTGTGGGCGATAGGCTGACCCCCTGTCTATACAGTAGTCTCTCTCCATCTTTATAAAACCTCCAAATTTGTCAAACGTGACATCAGATGGTCTTTGACCTCTGGTGTTCTGCCTACCCCATAAGGGATACAGGCGTGACGTTATGTATGTATGTATGTATGGTATTGTCAAGCATCGAATAAAAAAGGTTTGTCGTGGGTTGACGCGTAACAACTAACGGCCGATCTCAATAACTTACCAAAAAGTAAAAATAAAAGTGAAGATAACTCAATTGGCTTCCAATTCGTTTTCGCCGGAATACTCACCTTCTCTGTCTTTTATATCGCACACTGTTCAATCCTGCCGTACCAAGATATTTAAACACAAGATTCGCATATCGCCACACTCACCACGACAGACAACTACGATCCAGTGATAACTATATACTGGTCACACCTCTAGATAAAACCGAATTTTACAAACTATGGAACGAACTACCTCTTGAGATCAAAAAGGCTCAAACAATTCACCAATTCAAAAGACTGGTTAAAACCCACTTTCTTGGAAATCTATCTCATAGTACAGAGTATTTAGATTTGGTAATATGTATGTATTTACATATCGTCAGCGGAAAGGATAAAATGCTAAACCGCCAAAATGACATTTGTGGAAAATCGAGTTTAAAAATTTTTTTTTCAGAAAAAAAATTATACCTCATATATTTCTAGAGTTAGAAAGATGTTATAAAGAGACGAAATATAATGCGATTTTTTGCCTAAATACTCAGCATAACTGTGAGGTTCTATCTCTTTCCGTAACTAAAATAAGTGTCGCTTTAGCAAACAAACACTGAAAAATATGAAAAAACTGTTCAGGAAAAAAATGCTAAACTCTATCAACTTTGAAAAACCAACTCATCAATAAATGCTAGTATACGGCAATAGTCTCATATCAATTAACGGAAAATACTAATCTACTTGAAGTTGTCAAATTACAGTGACGAAACTTTTGCTAATCTAATACTTGCTGGTAATGTAATTCATAGAAAAATTGCTAAGCATTTCCATATCCTCTTAAATAGCTTTCAGTATAATGTATTTTTCACTAAACATACTATCCTGACTAACCCGTATATAGCATTGAGAAATGATAGTAGGAATTTCTAGTGAAATTCTGCTAAAGCGACATCCATACTTATAATATTACTAACTGTTGCGCATGGTTTTCGAATCCAGCGGGAATTTTGGGATAAAAAATAGCCTATGTGCTTTTCCTGACTGTATACTATCACTATGTCAAATTTCATTGAAATCCGTTGAGCCGTTCTTCCATGATTGAGGAACAAACATCCATACATCAAAACTTTCACATTTAAAATATTAGTAAAATTCAGCGACTTTTGCTTAAGCACCAAAGTATAAAGAAACATGAAAGGCATTTATCGCTAAACCTGTTTCACCTATCAAAATTAAAATCAACGAAAAAATTCTAACGTCACAGTTACCTGGGGTTGCCTGGTAGAGATCGCTTAGATGTGATAAGGCCGCCCAAATTGCACATTTAATGTTATTTTGTATATTATTGTTTATTGTTAATATTTATCCATTCTATGCAAATGGCAATAAAGTATTTGAATTGAATTGAATTGAATTACCAAAGAAAAGCGTAACAGAAAAAGTTCTTTAGCGACTTTTGTTAAAAAATTCCCCAAAAAAACACCGCTTTAGTCATTTTGCTGGCGATGTTTTAAGGCAATCTGTCGAAAATTTGGACTGCTTAAGCGCCAAATAAGTGCTCGGATCGCTACGAAACCTAGCCAGATCGACGCAGAAAAAAAAATGCTGTCGAACTGTATATATAACTCAATATGGCCAAATTGGCGCTTTAGCATTTTATACTTTCCACTGACGATATGTTTATATATAGATATTTATTTATTTATATGTTTTTTATGTGTATGTATTCATGTAGTACTGTTATGTATGTAGTTTAAGTATGTAACGTTGCATCTTTTATATTATGGTATTTTAACTTATAAACTATCCTGTATCACACACAACCCAAGGTTGTCCTTAAGAGATCATTTTTCGATGATAAGGCCGCCTATTGTGTTCTGTATCTTCAAAATTGTTCTGTATAAATATACCTTAACTTTGTGTATAATGAAGAATAAATAAATACTTAAATAAGATAGAAATTCCTATACTAGGTATTTTGGGTTCAAGTGACAGATTTGTGAGAGGTTTGACATAAGACAGTTTGGGAATTTCTATCTTTACTTTTACTATAACTCTCTGGTAAGTTCTTGAAATGCTCCGTTAGTCTCCATGATCATTTTATGCCTTAAAAAAGTAATAATTAAAGAAATATGAATATAATATATAATTAAATAAAGTACATCTTCATTCATTTGTATTATAGTCAACAAGTGTAGGGTGTAGAATTTATATAAAACTAGTTTAACAACGTAAAAGAGCATCGGGGACAAAATTGTCGCGAGTCATGCGGTACACACTAGCGAGTCGGGAACTCGGGACGGATGTCGACCGAAGAGGTTGCTTTGAAGTGCTGCGTTCATTCTGAGTTGCCCACGCGTCCAAACTAAGCAAAACCCTGCGCGGTATTGGTGCGCAACACTCTCGGAAGCTGGCGACATGGCCCACGTCACGTAAATGCTGCTCAAAATGTTGATGGACATGTTGAGGGCCTCGTTGCAACGTCTCGCAGCGTCACGTAGATATACAGGGTGACAGGTGGGTCACTTTTGAAATTCAAGGACGTGATAGTTTAAGATCATACATAAAGAGGAAAAATATAATAAAAAATATATATAAATTATTTACTGAGTAAATCAAACCGAAAGTCAAAAAAATTATTACGCAACGGATGGTTACGCTAGCGGTGGCTACAATCCGCGTGCCAGGTCACGTGCCGCGATTAACTCAGTTGTATGTAAAGTAAATGTAACTTTGTAGTATTTATTTATGAGGAATTCTAGTGAAAAATTAAATAACTACTGCTTTTACATAATTATGATTAGAATCGTAAACAGAATGCTCTTCTTCAGTATCTAAAATTTGTCACCAGTCACCTTGTAGTGTTGCGCACCATGTTGTGGGACAAATTATCCCCTAGTGTATCCGAGCCTTCAATTGGAATTGCAATTTCCGAAAAAATACTTTTCTTATTAAGTTCTTTGGTGGCTTAGATCATTTTGGATATGTATTTTTATCTTTATTTTCAATATCATGTTAAAAAAATAGATTGATAAGGTAGCCTAATTTAACTTGAAGTGTTTTTTTTTTATTGAATAAGTAAGTATAATGTCATCGTCTATTACTCTGTTCAGTAATTTTGGTATAAAAAAGCAATTCAGATGAAAATTTCAATATTCATAAAATTAAATTTTTCAACATTTATATTATGAAGTTTATAGGAATCGTATTATAACGAATTCTCTATTTTCCCTTTCCAATTACTCAATTTTGATAAAACTCTCTATTCATCGCATAGTTAGAATTCTCTCATCACACTTCACTGACTTTAAACCTCTATTCAGTTTCTATCTGATTTACTTTCTCAAGTTTCTCAATTCTCAAAATGATCTTATTGCGAACACCTTGAAGTATATTTTAGAATGATTTGAACTAACTATGGATCATTCTGTGGATATACAGTCAGCAACCCGCTTATACACGCCTGTATCCCATAAGAAGTAGGCAGAACATCAGAGATTATAAGACCATCTGATGTCACGTTTGACTTTGGACGTATTACAATGATGGATAGAGACTATTGCAGTGACTAGGGGGTCAGCCTATCGCCCACAAAATCGCCAATAAAACTTCTGTCCCTTAACTGACTTTTACAGTATGCCCGGACAGAGAAGCAGCTGGTACATTCTATGTCTTTTTTTGCTCCCGGTCCAGCATGGAAGCAACATACATATATCGTCTATATTCTAATTTATGTAGATAGCATCCATTTCACTTCAGAAAGACTACACATAGTAAAACGATTGCAAAAATATTGTATTCATTCTTAATATTATATTAACATGAATAAGAAATATTATTATTATTCGATAGAATTTAGTTTTGTTTTCTTCAGAAAATTTTTGGATAAGAACTTGGAGCGATATCGGTAAATTAAGCTTTAATTTTTGATTTCAAAATCAAATTAAATCATGTACACACTGCAACAGAATAATGTATACCACCCAGCCGCACGCAAACATACAATAAGCATTCGCGTTGTATGTGTGCTCAGAATAAGTGCTAAGACTCAGAATAATGTTGACCAATAGCTGCACGCACACAACTACAGATCAATTCTAACTAAGCTAACTAACAACATCGTGTCACAACAAGAAATATGACATGGATGTATAGATTTCAGTACTTCACGTGTAGACGAGCCTATGTCAGCCGTATAATGTGCAGATTATTATTTTATATTATAGAACTCTGAAAAGTCTGCATTTTTTTTCTCCGTTGCTATATTAATGTCTTTTTTATTGTTAAATTATTGATTGATTGTTACAATAATAATGTTTAAAGATATTTCTTCAATACCCTTTTTTTCTTTCAAATTTAATGAAGAAATATTCATTAACAAACCTAATAAAATATATTCATTTAAATTAAGAAATATTTTAATAATTTGTTATAATTTAAAATGATATAAATATAATTTTCATGTTCTATATTTTATTTATATTTATATTCTAATTAATCAATAAATTAAATATAGTGCAAGCAATCGAAAAATAAGGTGCAGGTAAAAACTACTAATAAAAACAACACAATCTTTTCCAGATAATTATTTATTTTTTGCATTTCACAATATGTTGCGTCTGACTAGAAATTTTTATTTCACAAATTTATTAAACGAGTAATTTTAAAAACAATCATAGTTTAGGTACCTAATAGTTGTTATTTGAAAGATTTGAATGACAGTTCTCACTTTAATTTTTCTGTCACTTGGCGTATGAACTTATTATATAATTGAAGTAATAATTCCATTGTAAATATGAATCAACATGTTATTAGCCAGAAACTATAAATAAGCTAAGCTAAGCTTATTTCTAAGCTAATCAACAATAACATCATTCACTCTGGATTATCTACTTTTGAAAAGACAACTATTACCTCACTATTTTATTAATACCTAATTTGAGCGCCGTCGGTGTCTATGACCTGCTGCAACCGAGATCTCATACTGTCAATTAAATTCCAGCACAAGGCAGATCCTCTCATCATCTCCCAAGTTGAAATAACCCGCCCTTCTAATTTGGCTCTGAAACTCACTTGTGATGAATCCAAATTTAAAATCATTTGACCCCACAAATTCTCGATGGCGTTTAATGCGGCCGCTTAATCTAACAGGTAGGGTGTTTCGAGCATCACAACGTTGGCATTTTCTCCTCCATAATATTTTACGGCCATCTTTGTCCGACTTGAATGTCTTTTATCCGTAAAAATAACTACATTATTAGACCAATCAAATTCCAAATATTACTTTCGTTCATCGATATTTCTTTTGCTAGCCTGTAAATGAATAAATAAACTTAAGTTCCCTTGAAGTTTAAGCAAATTATATTGCATGCGTAAGAAAGTTAATTCATTTTAAGTTATTATATATTGTATATCTAACGTCGGATTATATACTTCTTTATTTACCTGTAACAATATATGCTGCTTGCTTTCAAATGTCGTCACACAGTTTGCAAACTCACATCATATGTGGTGGCCGTCGAACGAGTGGGTAAAAATGTATATATCCCCCGGTTCCTCTTAACGACGAACAGATAGTTGCACTGTTTTTCTCTGAAAATAAAATGATTAACATAGAAATAACGATCACGTTTAATACAAGGATTAAGTCAGAATAATAATTAACTTAAACTTACAGATATCATCAATCGACGTGCAATTTCCCTGATGGAAAAGTATTGATTGAATGAAACAATGATTTCAGCTCTCTGCAGCAATATTAAATGATAATTCATTTTTAATTTCACTTGAGCACAACAATCTGATAGTAGAAACGAGTAACGACGAATGCAAACCATCTAGAAACACGACTACACATTATTAAATAACAGAGGGTAGATTTAACTTTTTTTTTCTCAAGATATGACAAGCTAAAAATAAACTAGCAACACAATAAAAGATAATCGGGGGAAGATTCACTTATTTTGTCTTAAGAAATGAGGCATCGTTGTTATTTCGAATAGTTACGCTAATAATAGCTACCTACTTCAAATTCAAACTTAATAAAAAACATCAAAAAAAGTTGTAAATGTTGTAATAATAATAATAATAAAATAATAAAATCATTTATTTCAGGCAACTTAAGAATAGTACAGGATGTTAAATACTAAATCTAAGGCCCATAGAAAATATATACCTTAACCTAATATACATACAATATACTTAAAACTACACTTTGCTAATTCCCACGTATGGGCTGCGACGAGGGACGCGACATCTTTGTGTCAAGTAACCGTCCTCGGAAACGACGGAATACGACACCCTGCGGCCAGAACTCTTCCTTCATGTAGGTCGACAGATGTTCGGTCGGCATTCTCACCACAAAGGAGTTGAAACTCACTCTGTGACGAGACTCCAACAGCTCGACCCTCATGTTGAGTCCTGTCTTCGCGTGCAGATACTCCACTACATCCTTCGCCGTGAAGGCGTGGTGCACGCGAGACACGTACAGCTGCGTGGTTGGCACCTCGGCGCGCAGCAGAAGGTTCTCTTTATTCGGTGCGGTGCCGCACTTGTTCTGACAGGAGGGCTTCTTCTTCTTCCGCTCCACCTTGATAAAACCCTCTCTGTCTTCCTGGACCTTCAAAGATTTGGTCTTCGGTGCTGTGTGGCTGGGCTTTGCAGGCTGCACTGCCGCTACTTCAGCGTATCCTCGTAGAGAAGAAGGACCCGTGATGCGGGGCGGCTTCTCTGCGTTGGGAGCTGCAGCAGTGGCACGGCAGCGGGGGGCTGCCGCGGGGGCCGCGGGGCGCGGGGTAGGCGATGCAAGCGGAGCGGGGCGCGGGGAGGGCGGTGCAGGGCGCGGTGACGCACTCGCTGCAGCGCCGACGTCGGCGTCCGGTGACGCGATCGTGTCAGCAAATTCCGCCGAATCGAAACTGCCAACCGACGCGATATGCGCGCCACGACGAATATTAATATTGGAAGCCACGGGTGACCTACTTAGCGTACTAAGGCTACGCAATGATGATACTTCACTACGCAGCTCGCTGATTGTATTATCCGAAGCTTCCAATTTTAACACCACCTCGGCCAAGGTCGCTTTAAGGAAATTGATATCCTTAAGCAGCCTGGTGACGTCGACGTGGTCGAATCCCACCGGTGGGAGCTTATGCAGCTCCTTGGCGACGAAATCCGGGACGTCCTCGGGATCGGTCTCCTTGAACAGGGTGATGATGTCCTGGAGACTCTTCTCACCCCCATCCCTACGTCGGGAAGGCATCTGGGAGGTTCTGTCGAGCACCTGGAACAGGAGTGCCTTGCCTCGACACACTTCGTCCTCCTTGAAGTTGGACTTACAGATTAATATATTTCTTTCAATTTCTTAAAATTTAAAATCATAGTTTCTTGTGGGATTCGATACCCGACCTGTCCAGATCTCATTCCTAGACACTTAAACCGCTAGGCCATGGACGCTATGACTTGAAGTTGCAAAATTAGCATATTATGTTGTCTGCCTCCTATTCATCCATATAGCTCGTCATGTGAGACTTGAGAGTAGCTAAGAACGAGTTTAACAAATTAATGAATCAGCAGAAGTGAAGTATTTTCACAGTGTGCGTGTGTGCGTAAGCACGTCCACTTATTATGCTTAGATTGGGTGACTTTCGTGGTGTGAGTAAGTATGGATGAACGCGCGTGTGCGTGCGACGTCAGATGGTGGTATACATTATTCTGTTGCAGACTGTACATAACCAATATGTACAAAAGATTACGATTCTCTATTAATGCAGCTATTTCCTTGTGAACCCTTTAAATTTTAAATCATACATGCCTAGAAACATATAATATAGTCACGTTCACTGTTACACTCAACAACTAGTAAACATTTGAGTTGCACATGCTATTTGTTCTTGTTGCACTATTCAATCTTCAGTACGAGATGAACGCCTATTCGATGCTGAATGGCTTATACTAAACCAATACACTATGGCTATTGTAGTTAGTTCTACTTGCAACTTCATGATAGGTTGAGTTTGCATTATAATAGTTGACTGTGTTTAATGGAGTGGTTCTAAATAAAACAAAATTTAGATCCCTATGGGTTGTAATACTTGGAGGATAGAATTTGTAACTAAAGTTGTTGTTTCAACTGTTAATAACATGTTTTTTGGTAAATATTTTTTTTTAAATGCACTCATACATTCCCTTTTTTCATGCCATTATTGGATTTAAAATAACAATTTACATTAGCCGCTTCCCCTTGTTTGCAACTCTTGAACTTTTCTTAAATTCAATACGTTAAAACCTTTTTACTGAAATGATTAATAATTTATGGTCTGTAGTCACTTTTTCAAAAAACACAGTAACTTTTCAATATGACGACCGGCTGGTGTAGTGTTAACATATATTGCCTTCTATGCCAGAGATCCTGGGTTCGAATCCCGGTGGCGGCGGATATTTGTGTGGTGAACACAGATATTAGTCGTCAAGTCATGGATGTTTATATGTTTATTTAAGTTTATTTTTATAAAAAATATGAATTTATTCAATATTTGTATGTTTATATATTTTTTAAGCATATCAGTTATCTATTCATCCATTACACAAGTTCTTTAAGAAACTTTATTTGGGCTAGATAATGTTGTGTGAGTGTCAGAAATATTTATTATTATTTATTTCTTTATTAAAATTATAACATTACTGTCTTTATAGTTCTATGTATAATATTTGAGATCGTTTATAATCGGTTTCCACTGTTGTTACTAAATTGATAATATTGGACAAGTAATAACAAAGAATAGTTGATAAATATTTTATTTCAAATTAAAAACTAGTATCTACAGATAAAATTAATATAAACATTTACATTGCAGATTTTAGTTATAATAATAAACCATGAGAAAACACAATGTTTTAAATTGAATTACATATAACAAGAATTACATGTGCAATCTATACTAATATATAAAGCTGAAGAGTTTGTTTTTTTGTTTGTTTGTTTGTTTGTTTGTTTGAACGCGCTAATCTCAGAAACGTGGGATTTGAAAAACTCTTTTTGCATTTGATAGCCCAACTCTTGAGGAAGGTTATAGGCTATATTTTATCCCGAAATTCCCACGAGATCAAAAGTTACGCGGATAAATCCGCGCGCGGTGGCTAGTAACTTTATAATAACTAAAGTAAACCTAATGAAAGTAACATGTTAACATCCCAAACCCGAAACTTTTAGGTTTTCTCTATTCTATACTTGACACAAAATTTCGAGTTGGTTCCATAAATCCGTTCAAAACTGTCATAAAATACAGACAAAAGCAATTGAATTCACTTTTGGCCCTTTTTGATTACCCTTTGATTACACTTTTGATCAGAAATGGAGGTCTCATTACAAACATACTTTTAAACAAAAACAAGCAAGTTTCAACCTTATTTATTAGATGGTTCGTATTTTGAAAGTGATAATGTTCATTGTGATTGAACTGCTTTTATAAGCAAAAGAAGTAAGATGTTTTTGCGAATTGAGGTACATACGTACAATGTTTTTGTAAAATAATAAATGGCAACGTATTTTGTTGTCCTTCCGCTATTAAAAAGTGTAATTGTCAGTTGAAGCCTCAGAATGTTTTGTTTTATATTTGTATCGATAGTAAAAGTTTAGATTTTCAGCAAAATATATTGAAAAACTTGTCCAGTAGGTATCAATTATACTACAAATAAACATTATTTATTGGTGCAGTACCTATATCAAATCATAAGTAGGTACCTAATACACGAAGTCGTCGTGGCGCCGCGCCGTGGTTACTGTGTGTATCATACGATATCACACGTTAAGCAACGTTCGGCGCGGTCGGTACTTGGATGGGTGACCGACGACCATTCATATCTCACGACGACTTCTGTGCTTCGGAGGGCACGTTAAGCAGTCGGTCCCGGGTGCTGTATACTTGTATACAGCAGTCGTTAGGATTTTGTCAGAAGCCATCTAGGCGCCCTAAAAATTCTGGCATCCACCACCCAGCACTGGGCCAGCTTGGTGGATTATGGCGTATATCTCCTCTTCACCCAGAGGAGAGACTCATGCCCTGCAGTGGGCTCATTACAAAGAGTTGGCTCATTACATTACATTACATTTACCTAATACAAGCAAAAACTAAAGAAACATTAAATGAAAAAGAATATAAATATAAACAAAAGAGCATACAAAAAAACAATTAAAAAGGCTATAAATAATTTAAGTAACAATATGTATTTTGTTCATTGCTAATAATGTGTATTTAGGAATCAACAAATAGGGTATTTTAAACACTTCACGTGTTACGAATTAATTAATACAAGTTGGTGTATGTATCTATGTTACAAATGACTGTTTGGTTTCTAATTCTAAAATATTATTTTTTTATAAAATGATTGTTTTTGTTCGTCATCTTACTAATAAGGCACAGAAGACACAGATAATATTTCACTCTAAAGCAGTTCAACCAAGAACTGAGTATCAAATCACTTGTCAAACGAAATTTAGTCCAATCTACCATGAAATGGAGAAGTAACCTCACGGTGTATTTCAATGCCAAAAGGCGAGGGGCTAAGGTTTATTTTTCTTGACATTCACCCTCAATTTAATTTGATGGTAGACGAGACGACGGGAAGGGTCAAGGTTACGAAAACGAGTTTACTCATCAATTCTCAATATTATAAAGCTTTAGTAAGTGTTGCTTCAACACATATTATGAATTATTACAATTATTTTTCAATTGTACTTGTTATTAACTATCGTATAGTTTTCATTTCTTTCATATCTTTTACATAAAAGACATCATCGTGCAGAGTTAAGTTGTAAGGATGAGAACAGTAACTTAAACTCAACTCCGATATGTTTATTTTTTTTAAATTACAAACAAATAAGAAAATATAATATTGTCTTAAGTGTTCGTAATTCATACTATTAAATGACGACCACTTTGGCGTTGGGGTAATCCTATCTGCCTCAGACGCCAGTGGTTGCGGGTACGGAACATTTTTTTTTCTGGTTCTGGGGACTTACGGTAGGTACCAGAAAAAAAAAATGTTCCGTGTCTGGGTGTTTATCTATTTATGTATTTATATTCTAGGTTCCCCCCTAGTTCGCTATATGGTATCCCATAACACAAGCTATGCTTACTTTGGGGCCATGTAGATGGTGTGATTGTCTGGGGATTTTATTTATTTAAAATAAAACACTTTTTAACCGGATTTATCGCGTATATTTACATTTTAAATTTTGACTCGACGTTTCGGTGTCTTTGCAGACGAAATAAGAAAATTTCCAATCCAATCACAAGGGACATAATTTGGTCCTAATCCCTCATACCGAAAACCTAGTTCTATAGAAACTGAATGTTGTTTGACGTGAAGTTTCTACTCATCCATCAAGTAATTTCCAATCACGTAAAATGATGTAGCAAAATCAATCTTAAATAGCTTACCCTCCAAAGTTCGCATGAAATTCTGTAGAAATTTTATTTATTGCCCTCTATTGCTATGTTAGAAATTTATAGATATTTATATTTATAGATCTATCTAATATATAAAATTCTCGTGTCATAGTTTTCGTTGCCATACTCCTCCGAAACGGCTTGACCGATTTTGATGAATTTTTTTGTGCTTATCCGGTATCTATATGAATCGGCCAACATCTATTTTTTTTTATTTATATGGCAAAACAACGTTTGCCGGGTCAGCTAGTATTATATAGATATAATAGAATTTTTTTCTATCAGTATTTTGAACTTGGTTTTGCCTTGTATTTACGCTTATAGATAGCACTTTTTTGGAATATCGGGATTAAATTAATAAATATTATAATAGTCTGTGTAAGGTTGGCTTAGAATAGCCGTACCATCCCTTATCCGAGTGGTCTCCGCTTGGTGGGGGGACCTTACAAGGTCCTTCAGGCTAGCAACCATCCTACTTATAGAATCTGCCGCCAATAGCACCGCTCCTCTGGAATATTGGTTAGCCAGGTGCGCTGTCATCCTGGATTTCATAGGTTTCTCGTGGATGGACGTGTAACACCATAGTCTTCATGCGCACTTTCCATCAGGTGGCATGGAAGACAAACGTCCTATCCTTACAATATAAAAAAAATACTACAAACTTTTGTTTGACAGCATCAAAATCATCTGAACTCTTTGCCTTGTATACTGGTCCATATGTCTTTTCTATTAGTGAGGAAAAAAGGCATTTATCTACCAATATAATAAAGTCATCAACATTTTTAGTGTAGGTACCTAAAAATTGGTATGAACCGGCGTGAACATATTTTGTTCAGAGGCGTCTGAATTGGTACTACTCTTTTACGTATTTCAACGGACATAGTAATCAAGAGTTCTCATTTGTTTTTATGATAAAGAATAAAATATAATAAATGATGAATTAATAACATTAACACAAATTAATTTCACGATAATTCGATTGAGATTGGGAGCGAAACAGAATTGCGTAATAAATATATAAGGAAATATAATGGAATATAAATTAATGAATAGTTATCAATATAGTAGCTATGGTACGATAAGTTGTGAAAATAGTTATTGAAGTTCGTAAAGTTACATAAATATTCTTGAAGCCTAATTTGAAAGATTCCAAAATTGTAAATGAACCTTTGATTGGAAGAAGTTGCAAAGAGTTTATTTCTATCCTTATTTTTAATTTCATAAACTTTTGTAAACTTTTATAAGACAATCAAGAATATATTTCATTTAAATATTATAACTGTACCTATAAAGCAACGTTTAGAGACGATGCATTAAAGAAGATACTTAGAAATGTAATAATTCTCAGAGGGAAACTTTTATAGACCGTTCCTGGTATTTCCGGATAGTAAAAAGTTTTAAATGAAGTAATATAATGGCACTGTAACAGAACTAAATCTGTTAAGATTTTGTAATATGCCTGCAACAAAGATGTCCACGAAATCACGATAATTATGTAAGTTGAAAGTGTAAAAAGTTAAATGGATTGTCATAGTGTTTATTATTTTAGTCTTGTCTGCTCGTCACACTGCCAACTAGAAGATCTATTGTATGAGTCCCGATTTATAACTCTCCGCACACTCCAATGGAGTCCAGGAAATTTAAGACTTTCCATTCGGCGATGCTCCTAATCTCTTTTGGATCCAGTTCGTGCTTATCCAGGTGAACGGAGCGCTTGTGCATAAGGGGCAGTGGCACAGTAGGTGTACTGCAGAATGTTATTGTACCGAATTCAAACCTTCAAGTAGCAAGTGTCTAGATATTATGATTATCTAACAAATAATCAATATATAACAAATATAATGATTATCGTAAACTACCTTCGAGTACGAAAGTGCTATATTTGACCGAATTGAACCCACTCCTTTTATACCACTGGACTACCAGACGCAGAATTTCTATCCATATACAGGGTTGATTTGTGGTTACTGGCCAGATTTTTTTTACACAATAAGTATCACATAGAAACGATTTTGGCGAAAAAAAAGTATTCATCAACGGTGACTATTTTTTTTTAAAGTTTGTGGTTTCATATTTTTCCTTTTTTGTACTGAGCGACGCTAAAATAAATATGCAGGTACGTTTATATCGTATCAAAGAAACTAACATTGGCTGGTGACGAAAAATGAACCCTGTATAACAAGTATAGAAACACATTAAATTATGATTTCGGTTCTTTGTATATCCGAAGCTCCAAGGGCTAAAAGGTACATGGTACTACACGGTCTAAATAAACATGCGTTTATTTGGGTAACACGTTTCGAATGTCACGGTGAATCATTTGTTTATCTTTTTTTCCGTTTTCTCTTTACTTTCTGTATTTTTCTAGGGTCCCTCATTTGTGATGATCATGGTCACCGTCAGGTTTGTATCTGGAGCGGATGATTAACATACTCGGATTTCTTTTCAGTACTAAAATTTTGTACATTATCATCGCAACTTTTTGTAATGAGCCCACTGCAAGGCTATAAGTAAAATCTTTACGTTACTCGTAATTGTAATGCTAGTTTTTCAATATTTTCAAATATAATAAAAGCGTAAAATGTATATTTACTTCTACTATAACTTTTAAATCACAATAAGGATTGCCAAAGTAACTGCGCAACTATTGTAGTCTTTACAAGTATATCCGCTCTCTTTGTGAGTGGCGTACGACAATGCCACGCAAACTATCTATTGTAGAGAAAGGCTTATGTTTTCGTTGCAGTTGAGATTAAAGAGAAGCGAGTGAATGCAGTTTTAAGGGAAATTTTAGCTTTAAAGATTTTATAGGTCATGCTGATACGTAATATCATTAAAGTTAACCCAATTTTACGCGATGGTTATAAAAATATTATAGCTATACCTGTTATAGTACCTTTATGTTATATAATATTTTTTATAACATTTATCGATTTTAGATAGCAATTTTAATAAAGTACAAAAACTTAATACTTTTTATTACCATCAATTATTCTCAAAGTCGTATTTTAAGTCACAGATTTAAGATTATTTCTAAATTGTTTATACTTCAAAATAAATAAATGGAGCTTATTTTTCTTAGCAGTGTCCCTGCACTATTTTTTGATCAATCAATTCTTGGATAGTACTCTATATTATTTATTTTTTGGTGTTTCCATTAATCGAAGTTGAAGTTCACGCACCAATTTGGCATTGGAGAATTCTAGCATTTTGTTAACAGACATCTATTTTTAATTTTGTTATTTGGTATAAATCTATTTAAAGTAGCATGCCAACTTTCAAGAGCGTTGGTTGTTCTATTGTTAGTCCGGATACATTCCAAATATTAGGTGGAAATATCCATATTCATTCTTTCACCTTCTAACCATGCCCATGTGGAAATATAGGTAACTTCTGGCTGGTGTAGCGGTAACATACATTGCCTTCTATGCCAGAGGTCCTGGGTTCGAATCCGGCGGATATTTGTGTGATAAACACAGATATTAGTCGTCAAGTCATGGATTGAATTATATGTTTATTTAAGTTTATTCTAATAAAAAATATGTATTTATTCAATATGTATGTTTATTTATTTCTTAAGTATATCAGTTATCTAGTACCCATAACACAACTTCTTTAAGAAACTTAATTTGGGCTAGATAATGTTGTGTGTGTCAGAAATATTTATTTTTATTTATTATTTCTAACCATGTCTGGACTAAATTGTCGTTGAACTTTGTAATATTGTTATTTATTGGGCAGTCTTCCATTGTGTGAAGATAAGCATCATCAATTAATTCTCCCAGTCTTAATGGTAAAGCCAATCATAGGGAGAGATGTGTGGGCTGATCTTGGTGTTTTGGTAAGTTTTAGTTATTCGCTCATTTAACAAGAGCTTGACGAATGTGAAAATAGCATCCTTTGATGTGCGTGTTAGGTAGATCGGTTTGTATTTAATTAATAACGGCGTTTTCAATATCAAGGTCAAGGTCTATTTATATGCTCATACAATTTGTAATAATATTCAAGTTTTTATATAGTGAAATTGCTTTAGGTTGAATTAAGAATGAGATGCCATAGGATGAAGACGGAACAACCCCTGCTATTGCGTCTTCAAAATATAATTAAATATATTTTATATTATGGTGATATTTTAGGTTTAAACATTTTTGCACAATAAACAGAAAAAATGTAAAGAATTGCTACAAAAAAAATTTTTGTACAGACACTTTAATTTTCATTTATTTTGTACTTGAATTATTGTTTTGGCATGATCTCTGGCATAAAATTGTTGTCTCGTCTGCGATCTCGTACTAAAATAATTGACGACCGGCTGGTGTATTGTTAACATACATTGCCTTCTATGCCAGAGGTCCTGGGTTTGAATCTCGGCGGCGGCAGATATTTGTGTGATAAACACAGATAATGGCCGTCAAGTCATGGATGTTTATATGTTTATTTAAGTTTATTCTTATAAAAAATATGTATTTATTCAATATGTATGTTTATATATTTCTTAAGTAGGTATATCAGTTATCTAGTATCCATAACACAAGTTCTTTAATGGCGGGTTTCAATATTCAACTGACTGCTATGCGTAACCGGTACAGGTACAAAACTGGTAGGAAAAAAGTAGTGTTTCACAATATCTACTAGCTACGGGCTGTAAGTTCTCAAATTTGGCATGGGCCCTCCTTGCGTGACGTTCTTCCAAGAAAATAGGTGATATGTGATTTATAGAATATCACGCATTCGCAAATTATTTGTATGATATTTGAACTAAATAAATATATAAACTTATTCAATTTATGTTTGCTATGTTTTAGTATTCGATAAATATATTATAGTACGTTTTTAGAGCTTTTTATAAATAATTGCGTTTAACTGCTTACGTAAAACGAAACGCCAATCCTTCGACAAATTTTGCCATTGGTTGAATCACATTTTTATGACGTCAAAGTAAATATTTAAAAGAAAAATTATGTAATTCAATAATATTCGTCCTTTTTTTCAAAAACAGTTATAGATAAGTTAGAAAGAGAAAACTGGATTATTGATATGTTGACAGATATTTGATAGGACATTTCGTTAAATGAATAAATTGTTACGTCGTTGGCTAGATAAAATGACCTATTCTTTAATTGGTCATACGTAATGAAAACATAACTCCTTATTGGCCGCAGCAGACTGCCATGCTACCTTTACCTCATTGGTTTAAATTAATAACTTGTTACGTCGTCGTTGGCTAGATATAATGACTTATTTTTTAAATGGTCAAATGTAACCTAGCAAACCATTACAGTCAAGCAGTTCGTAAGCAGTGGTTTAGATGTCAAGATTTTGAATATAGAAAGGCATTTTGGTAGTGAATTCTATTGTTCGTAGGCAAAACGAGCAGTTTTCATAATATTGAAACCCGCCATAAGAAACTTAATTTGGGCTAGATAACGTTGTGTGAATGTCAGAAATATTTATTTATTTATACAGGGTGACCGGTGACAAATTTTAGATATTGAAGGAGAGCACTTTGTACTCAATTCTGATCATAATTATGGTATAAAAATAGGAACTTAATTTTTCACCAGAATTCCCTTTAAATATATACAGAGACATTGCTATATTTTTTGTTCCCCAACAAGCACAGATAGTATTTTAGTAGACCACTATTGGTATACACGGAAACTAAGAGCTGAATAAGACAGTTCTATAATGGCGCTGTCGATTCCAATATAACTCTTATTTGGGCACTAATTAATCAGCCTAATTTCGTAGGTCACCCTGTATACCTAAACAATCGTAAAGTCTTGCATTAGGATATTTAAAAATCACTTCATGCTGTTTTAATGTCAAATTTAAGGTTACAGCAAATCTTTCTTTTTTAATTTTTGAAGCTTATAACTAAACCATACTAAATGTTCTCTGAAATACGCGAGTACAATAAAATAGGTAGATATAAAATCGCTATGCTGCGTAGTAGCATACAGTTTAGAGCTCAAGAAAAAGGAATCGATCCATATGCCTGTCTGATTGAGATAAAAATCCTATTGAAAATGATGAAAAAACGTTGAAGACTAGAAATATTACATTTGCGTTATAATATTTTAGGTTTTGCACTGACATTATGTTGTGCAACGAAATTTCATAAATAATGAAGATGGAACAACTTTTTTTTTATAATTTCTTGCTACAATGTAAGTTACTAAAAATTAAAATTAAAATTAAAAAATAAATATTAATTATTACTGAGTAAACTTCTCCGAAAGTTAAAGAATTCATAACGCAACGCATGGTTACATGAGCGTAATACAATAAATACTTAGCGGGTGGTGGTGTTCGTGTAGCGGGAACACTGCTTTGTGCGTTTTGACTGAGGCAGCGCGTCGGGAAAAGTGTAGTCTCTTTATTTATTCATGGGGATTTCTGGTTAAAAATTAAGTACCTACTTTTATAACATAATTATGATCAAAATCAACAAAGTGCTCTCCTTCGGTATTGCAAATTTTTCACCAGTCACCCTGTATATTGAGAATCAATCCCTTGACTTCATTCGACACGCACGTACACGAAACTCGCGTAAACAATTTTGAACTCATTAAAAATCTCGCTGCGTTCTTGCGCACGGGCGTTGGGAAAGCGGAAGCAAAAACGTTAAAAATATGCGATGAAAACAATAACAACAAAAAAATTCATTATTGTATACTATTTATCGTATAATCGGCTAAGAATAACTCTACCTCTGGATAAGTGCCATAACTAATCCTAGTTCTACCACCCGCTTGGTGATAATTCACGTCTACTAAGATGTATACTGGTACTGAGACGTGGTCGCTAACTTTGAGCCTTATAAATAAGCTTAGAGTTGCTCAGCGGGCAATGGAAAAGGCCATGCTCGTAGTTTCCCTGTCGTATCGAATCAGGAATGAGGAGATTCGCAGGCGAACCAATGTCACCGACATAGCCAGAAGGATTGCAGAGCTGAAATGGCAATGGGCAGGGCACATAGCTCGCAGAACAGAAGGCCGGTGGGGCAGAAAAGTTCACGAGTGGCGGTCACGTACTGGGAGACGCAGCGTAGGCAGGACCACACGATGGACCGACGACCTGGTCAAAGTCGCCGGCTAACTCTTGATGAGGGCGGCGCGGGACCGAGCGACGTGGAAGAACTTTGGGAAGGCCTATGTCCAGCCGTGGACGTCTACAGGCTGATGATGGATGGATGAAGATGTATACATTTTCATTGGAATTAGAACCTTATCACAAACGAATAAGTTGCTAAGTGTGTACATCTTATTACACGTGACTGTATTCCTTCAGGGTGCCCCTGGCCAGCGACTACGTTTCATTAAAAATCTGCTGCCAAATATGGCAGCTCTAGCGGTGATGTGTTCTGAAATTATTTTATGAAGAGCCCATTTCATCGTCAAAATCAAAAAAAATGCAAAAAATATGGTAAAAATTAAGTAGGTGGAATACAATTTTCGGCCACATATTTAACTGTTATGACAGCATGCAACATTTAATAATATGACTACACAATATTAATTTATATAATAAATATATTATAACATCAGTGAATCATCATTATACATTAAATAGTACTATTAGATTATTGAAGTCCATATTTATACTTATAAAAAAAATCGTCAAGTGTATAAAAGGCTTTCATAATAAGCCATTGTTTAAGACTGCATTTAAATTTATTTAATCGCAATGATTTTATTTCATTTGGTATTTCATTAAAATTTTTAATGGACATAGCAAGGCTGTTGCTGCTACAAGCAGGATATCTCGTATTACGAGTTTGAGCATACTTTTTTTACAAAACGATCAGGATACATCTTTACAAATACATTGTGATCCATCTTCAACTTCTCGTATTCAATTTCTTACTTTCAGGTACGATAGAATTTAAAGATGGGATTTAGTCATTTCATAAAAATTACAGGTACTTAAAGTTCTGCAATGAAGACTGGACTTTTACTGGATACTAATGCTCTCCTGAATAAGTTGACCAATTCCCGCAGCACGAGGCACTAAAATTTTATTATGAGTTTGCATATTAAGGGATCCCCCACCCGTTGCGAGGTATTATATTATAATCAAGCTGACTGTAAAACCAAAGAAACTGTACAAAATTATATTAACTAATGTTATTAGGGTATTTCTCCAAAGCCAAAATTTTTGATGTCTATGAGTGTATTTCTATAACTAGTGAACAT
Source organism: Stenoptilia bipunctidactyla (assembly GCA_944452665.1). NCBI lineage: Eukaryota > Metazoa > Arthropoda > Insecta > Lepidoptera > Pterophoridae > Stenoptilia > Stenoptilia bipunctidactyla. The sequence continues at coordinate 3,770,137 of OX101748.1, read as the reverse complement.
AAATGCATGTTTTTTCTTGGATACAGTTTAGCTTTGTCCTTTACTAGTGAAAATTATATTTCTACAATAATTAAATCTTGGTTTTCCTGATTTATATGGCGCGTCCGTTTGTAATTTTCCGCAACATAATGGTCTATGTATCAATTTCTGTTCGATGAATGAATATAAATTAAAATTTTATCGAAAGGTGCTTCTAACAAAAACAAAATATATAATTACAACTGCATTGGTGTTTTAGAAAATATGTAACTTAAAAGTGTCCGGCGTACACTACAGATTAATATGGCATAAGTACTTGGTCAGATAAATAAATTAGGAATATGGCTAGCTGTGCAGGGAGCAGCAAACCTTGCAACGAACGAGCTAAAACGAGGATGGGCAGCTAGGTGGCTTAGATCCTGGTGTCATGAAGACAAATACCTGATTCCTTTGTATTTGGTTTAGATGACAGTCTGATTACAATGCCTATATTATAAAATTTATTTTATTTTATTAAAACTTCAATTTAAGTTTCGTGTTATGTTCTTGGGTTAAGGAATCATGTAGAAAAATAGCAACAGTGAAGTTTGTATAAATAATGAGCTATGCATGATTTTAGGACAATTTCTTGTTCATCTGTGCCAGATTCATATGATCAAACCACCGCATTGATAAAAAAATAAAGAAGTATTTTAACTTTACATCATGAAAGCTGCGATTTTATTCCTTAATTGTGCTGCAAGAAAAACATTATTTCAAATGAAATTTCCTTGAAACATATTTTACGCAGATTTCAGTAAATTTACTATACAGACCTACAATTGGATTGGATTCAAAATCTGAAAAGAATCACTAAAATTGCCGGAACAAGTTCAAACGCTTAAAAAGATGATAAGAAATCCACACAAAAATCGATCTGAATAAAAAATACAGCTATTTGTCAAGAAATTCTAATTCATCTGGACTTCGAATTTTTAAACATCGAAATCTTGAAAACTTCCATAGCAAAACGAGTCCCTCATTAATAATATATATTTTTTTGGTATATCTATTTTCATATAAACATGTGCAACAGTGATAAAATTGAAATATAATTTTGGCCAGATGAATCAGTCGATGAATAAAATTTCGGAAAAATACCTATTAATAAAATGAACCCGTTTGTGAAATTGTTAAGCTTGTTCAATAATATATTACAAAATTTTAATGACATTATTTATTCTTTTGTTTTCATTCACTGTGGTATGAAACTCTGTAAGTTAAAATTCGGCTTTAATAAAGATGTAAGTATCTCTGGTTTTCATAGTTTCTCAATAGTTTTAGTCACGCAAGAAGAAATGTTTCATTCACATGAAAAAAGTGATAATGAAGCTTATACATTGAAAAAAATGGTAAATCTTGTAATGGGTAAAAATCGTGCCATCATGAAATATGGAGAAATAGGCTTTAAGACCTGTACGTACAGACACTTACACGACATGCATAGTAAATATTATTTCCAACTTCTTACATTTATCCCTTTAAGATAACCTAAATGCCGCCAATTTATCAGCATACGTTCGCCTAAGGTGTCGTCCCCTTCCGACAGCCCCATCAGAAATTCTCTGCACACTTCTTTCGTAAATCTACTTTTACTCATCCTTTCCAAATGTCCAAACCACCATAGCAAAGGACAAAACCACCAAACCTACGAAGCATATATAATAATAATAATAATCATTTATTTCTCAGAAAACAGGTTATAAGATATGCTTACCTATTATGATATAATAATAGATAAATATTAAATATTTAAACTCCTGAAATCTTATGAGATGGAAAAACATCTAGACGAGACCTCATCCCACCCAAGTTTATTTAAAAAAATTCAAATTAACTTTTATTTTTTTTATTTATTTTTCCTACTCAATAATATAAAAAATTAACAATCACTAGTTTTCTTTTCAAACCTTAAATCAAAACAGGTTTAGGCTTTAGGTTCAGCTTCAAGTTTTTTTGTTCCAAAATCAATCCCTTGTTTAAGAACAGGCAAAGACGAGGCAAGACCGAAAAATTCAAAGGCCTAAATTGCCTATCTAGCCGACAAAGAAGCGCTATTCGCAAAACCAAATCAAAGAAGGTTTCAAGAAAATAACCTCTTAGAAATTAGGTAACAACCTTGTACATCTCGGAGATAAAATTCTTTTTAGATCTCAAAGAGATACATACATACATACATAACGTCACGCCTGTATCCCTTCTGGGGTAAGCAGAACACCAGAAGCTATAAACCATCTGATGTCACATTTGACAAATTTTAAGGTACTAAAACGATGCAGAGAGACTTGTAGAGATAGGGGTTCAGCCTATCGCCCACAAAAACGTCAATAAAACCTCCGTCCCTCAACTGACTTTTACAGTTTGCCCGGGAACAGAAGCAGCTGACACATTCTATGTTTTTCTTTTGCTTCCAGTCCAGCATGGAAGCTTTGACACTCTTGCTCAAAGAGATAAAGCAGGGATTATACTTAGAAACACTTTTTGCGGTTCCGTGCTTAAAACAGTTAACATACATACATACATAACTTCACGCCTGTATCCCTAATGGGGTAGGCAGAACACCAGATGCTATAAAACCATCTGATGTCACGTTTGACAAAATTGGAGGTATTATAATGACTTATGCAGTGACAGGGGGTCAGCCTGTCGCCCACAAAAACTTCAATAAACTGACTTCCTTAACTGACTTTTACAGTGCCTTAACTCCGTCCCTTAACTGTCTTTTACAGTATGCCCGGGAAGAGAAGCAGCTTCTATATTCAACACATTCTATACTTTTCTTTCGCTCGCAGTCCAGCATGAAAACCGTTTATGTAATATCAAACCACAGGTTAAGGCGACATATTGAAAAAATGCATTGACTTTCATCGCAAACTATGAGAATATGAAATGACGAGTGGATCTGACATTTTGATATGTGTAAATTCATATCTTTATCTATACTTTGCCTGCTCAAAAACATGATTTGATGATTTTGACTCGATAGTTTTATTTTTCGAAAACACGTCTAAAAACATACTTTTGTTAAAATTACTACGTAGTTATGCAATCTATATGCTTAGAATTTACTTAAATTCAATCTTCACATTATTGTTCGGACTTTAGTTGCTCAAAATTTACATAGCATTAACCGTTATTTTTTTATCTATTTTTGAAGCGATTTCAGTGTCTGAGCGGTGTCGATGGTAGCGATTTCATGCAATACGCGACCTTATGTCGGCGTGTTTTAAGGTGCTAAGATTTCAAGAAAAAACATTTCGATGCATGGTAATCAAAATTCATGAAAGCAATGATTTGTTGTGGATTGTGTAACCCAAGATTCAATCAACTTTCTAAATAACATATTATGTGTTAATGACAGTGCAAAAGAACTTAACCTATGTAAAAGCGTGCATTTTGTGCCAAACATTATTAATGTAGTAAAGAATTATACAGGCTAATTAATTATTTCGTTTAAATAATTGCAATAGAAGTGTAAACCTTAAAACCGTAACTAAACAAAAAGTTTATAATATGTTAATTATTTAAACTTCTTCGTCAGTTAACGGTAGTGAAATAACTTTACTTTACTAAAACTCCACGAAACCTTATTAACCAAACTATATTATTCGTAGTATTTCTAAACCGTATTCTGCGAAGAAATAAAAACTCACACGAAAATGGGCCAGCATGTCTCTTATTAGAAGGATTTGGAGCAAAAATTCGATTTTCCTGTAAAGTGTGCTTCCATTACAAAATGTCCAATCACTGCGGCGTCTACAATTTGTGTCGCTCGCCATGTTACTTGGGTTACTTGAAATACAGGGTGAGGAGGAAATAAGTTTATAAAAGCAGGTTTTTTTTGCACTTTGTATTTTATTTTAAAAGAAGAGACCGAAATACATACATACATAACTTCACACCAGTATCTCTTATGGGGTAGGCAGTACACAAGAGGCTGTCAAACCATCTGATGTTACGTTTGACGAATTAGGAGGTATTATAATGATGGATAGAGACTATTACAGTGACAGGGGGTCAAAAGTAACAAAACGTCCGTCCCTTAACTGACTTTTACAGTATCCCGGGAAGAGAAGCAGCTGGCACGTTCTATGTTTTTCTTTCGCTCCCAGTCCAGCATGAAATAGAGAAACAGAAAGTAATTAAAGGCATTTGATGGCAGTGTACGTCCATAGAAGTTATTATAATAAAAAACTATAGTTTCTAGCTATATGTAAGCCCTGGAATATGTTAAGAAAAAAAAAATATCGGAGGTTAAGCCCACGTTTCACCTCAATCTCAACTAAGTAAAAATGAGGTTGTATATGACCTCATTTTTACTTGGGGTTGACAAAGGAACTGCCTCCCCATAAGATTTTACCGGAACATGTGATTTGTACTGAAGTGGTGATATTAGGCGGCAAATTTTATATGACGGGTGATCGCTTTTTTTTTTTTTTATAAGTGACTAAACCCGCGTTTGACCTCAATCTCACCTGATGGTAAGTGACGATGAGGTCGAAGATGAAAGCACACGGGTTTAGGAAGGAACTGGCTCTTTATACAATATTGCCGGAACACATTACCGCCGGAGCGGTAACATTTGGCGGCAGACTTTATATAAAGGGTGGTCGCTAGCCAGGCGGACCCAGAAGGGATCCTACCACCAAGCAAAAAAATCGCTGAAGAGTTTCTCTCCCAAAGCGAGGGCCGCACGATTTAGTTTAGTTTTACGACGCGCTGATTAAGGGATTGTTATTTTCAGCCAACCCTACGAATCTAAAGTACGTTTACTACTTTAACAATGCTATTTTGCTGATTCCGCTACTTAAAACACTATTGATACCACGCAAGAATACACACGTAGAACACGAAATTGCGTGTTCTCACTTGTCATCAATAGTTAATTATGCAGTTATATTATACAATGTTTATTTATGTTACTCAATTTATTTAGTTATTCTAGTATGATTTTTATAAGTAATAAATGAGTTAGTCTATTGACTTTGTTTTTTCCGGAGAGCAGACTGACACGACGGTTGGTAGACGATGACATAGCAAAACGTGGTGAGATAGTTCTGGCGGGAAAGTTATGGGAGGGGAAAGAGAAACCGGGATTGATTTAGTCAGTCTACCTACTCTCCGCTTTTAGAGGAGAACGAGCCGCTTTGTGATAAAGGTCAGTGTCGTTAAGATTGTGATATTTACTTATTTATTGTTCTCTGGCTGTAAACTGTTACTATGTATTTTACAAGATGATTGCTGTTGAGTTTCTTGCCACTTCTTCTCAACAGATCGACTTTCCGAAGTGGTGGTAGATTATAATAAATATAAAACTTAAACTGATAAGTTGTTTGATTGAGTGACTCCCTTCTGAGACGTTTTCTAACATCTCAGAAATGGGATTGTACTCAAAAGCATAAATTTTGTTTAACGTCCACATGAGTCCTGACAAAAGTATTAAATTATTGAGCGAAGTTGAAATAAGTTTAAATCATGTAGATGTGGTTTTAGAAGTTTATTTCCCGAAATAAAAAAATACAATTCACTTGTCTTCGAGAAATACAATTTGAAATTCAGTAGTGTACAGAGTGGACTTAGTATTAAAATATTTCATATTTTATCTACAAAACAAAGTTCAAAAACCTTATAATATAAGTAATTTCAATAACAATTATACTACCTATTGATTTCAATTGAGATAAAAATACATTAATAGCTAGAGGGCAGAAAATATATGAACTTTGTATTGAATTCGATAAAACCTTTTTTTAACGATTTTTAAAGATATGGTGAAAAATGAATAATGCTAATAACGATCAAAATATATTGACAACTAATGTTGAGTTTGTTCTTTTTTTTTATTTATTTAACTTTTATGTGAATGAGTTTGTTTTTTTTAATTTGTTTATTTTTAATTAACTTTTATGTACACACCACCCTGAGGCACTCCGGCTGCGAGATCGCACCAATCAGAGTAATTCTCATCTTGGTGGACACGCTGCGATCGGGCCCGAACATAGGAGTCAAATCAGCCCAGTGCAGAAGTGGACATGTAAATGGATTTCAGAATACCAAGAAGGATGTCGAAATCTACTGAATTAAATGCATTATTAAAATCTAGAAGAATCAGTACTGTTAGTGACTTGTTCTTCATGGCCCAACGAATGTCATCAGTAACATTGATTAGTGCAGAAACAGTACTGTGGCCTGGGCGGAACTTGGACTGAAAATTGCTCAAAATTGGTGAATGATATGCTCCAAAACTTTAGAGAGGAATGGTAGAATGGATATGGGACGAAAATTGGAAACACAGGAATATGAATTGAGTCAGTTTAATGAAAATTATGTACAGCCTTGACAGAAATTGGGATGTTTTAATGACTTTCAAATTAATGTATTAATTACACACTGAAGACATGAAGGGGCTTCAGTGTGATATTGTTGTAGACATGAAGGGGCTACACAATTAGCATATAGATAGATAATGGACACCCTGGTCCGAACAGATAAATAATGGACACCCTGGTCCGTATGATATGATATGCTTAAAGTGATAACAGATTTTAAAATAAAAAAATTAAAAAATTAAGATATAAGTAATTATTGCTAATTGAAATTTATGAAATTTTGTTCTAATATATACTCTTAGCATCTTATCAGATTTGTAAATCGTTCGAGGACCCACGATGTAATTTGGATGGCCGACTGTCATCAATAGTTAATTATGCAATTATACAATGTTTATTTATGTTACTCAATTTATTTAGTTATTCTAGTATGATTTTTATAAGTAATAAATGAGTTAGTCTATTGACTTTGTTTTTTCCGGAGAGCAGACTGACACGACGGTTGGTAGACGATGACATAGCAAAACGTGGTCCGATAGTTCTGGCGGGAAAGTTATGGGAGGGGAAAGAGAAACCGGGATTGATTTAGTCAGTCTACTCTCCGCTTTTAGAGGAGAACGAGCCGCTTTGTGATAAAGGTCAGTGTCGTTAAGATTGTGATATTTACTTATTTATTGTTCTCTGGCTGTAAACTGTTACTATGTATTTTACAAGATGATTGCTGTTGAGTTTCTTGCCACTTCTTCTCAACAGATCGACTTTCCGAAGTGGTGGTAGATTATAATAAATATAAAACTTAAACTGATAAGTTGTTTGATTGAGTGACTCCCTTCTGAGACGTTTTATAACACACTGCTTCCTAATATGAGCAATGGAGAGCGGTAAAGTCACGTGATTATCATTGGAATTTGAACCTCATGACAGCCGAATAAGTTTAGAAGTGTATACATCTCATTAGAAGCGACTGTACACTATCACAAAAAAAAATTTGCATCATTTGTGTTTTGATTATCACCAATCATTTATCAGCAAGATGATTTAGTTAATTAGTAATTATGATGAATATCACAAGGTCATTCACCGTAAAGATGAGACGATCAATAGAAAGTTTTGATGCGCTGGACAGACACTACTGGATCCACATCATTCACTCTAGATGCAACCTTAATGCGTTTGAATTAGCATTCCTTTTGAAATGTTTACATCAAAGTTTTTTTCAATTTTACTATTAAAATGAAATGCCAAACTCAAACTCAAATATTCTTTATTTCGTGAGTATTTAAATACATTTGAAATAAGTCAAACAATTTACAAATCGAACTGAATCTACCACCACTTCGGAAAGTCGATCTGTTGATTCTATGAATTAAAATTCTCTTTCTGCAAAATGTTGAGCCCTGTATACAAAACAGCTGTAATTCCCAAAATGTAGGTCGTATTTGTAGCGAAGTAAAAGTTTTCGGTTGAAAATAGAATCTAACTAAACGAATTACCGCGTGAATTGGCTACAAATATTAAAGCACGACGTTATTTGTAACTTTTAGGTCCAAATACTTATATCTACATATTATAAAGTTTGTGAGGGTAGTTAAAAAGTACTTTTTTTTAAATAATTTAGTATAGAATTTATAGTTGCTTGTTGGGTTTTCACAGAAATGGCTTAAAAATTGACATGACTAAAAAAAACAAAGTTTCTTAAAATATCCCCTGAAAATAAAAAAAAAACTAAACAGAACTTGTGATATGAAATACCAGAAACATAGTTAAGAAGAACTTAAAATATGTAAAGATTAACACACCAGTTCACAAGAGACCATTTTTTTTCTTTTTCCATGCACTGATCGAATCCGCGATCTCACGATATACCGCTAAGACAACTGCGCCATGGAGGCCGTCGAAAAGAGTACCTAATGTTCACGGTCCCTACAGTCAAACTACTACTTGTTAGGTATGTGAATATATAAAGGTGATATAGTCATTGAAACTCTGCCGGTGTATATGTAAACTATTGGTGCAGACTTGATTTAATTTCTTAGAAACGATATCGGGATTTTCATTTAAAGTGGATGATACTAGTAGTCTATTGAGTAACTTGAGAGGGTAAAATATATAAATTCTTGCTGCGGTTTCTAATATAAGTAAATGATTTGGATTTAACCAAACATGAGCTATGATTTGCAATTTATATTGTTTTAATACATTTTATGAGTTGTTAAAAATCTGACAGTTCAGCTATGAACATTATTACTCTTTCGGAGAATCAGCAATTGGGATTGGTACGTGAGATCAACATTCAATAGGTCAACATTTACTCGATCAACACAGTTATGTAGCTGCTTAGTGAACCAACAGTTTACTATTTCAGTAAATTATGAGATCGGCAGTTCACGAGATCAACAGATAACGCCCCAATTTCACCGTGTAATAAAACGCGATCAATTCGAGTTGAACTTGGTTTACGCGTTAAAACGAGTTCCGCCTTCAATTTTTCTTTAGTCAAATCCAAGATTTGTTAATCTAAGAACAGAAGGAAATCGGTGAAATCGCTGAAGATTTGCTCGTCAAAAGTTCACGTCTTCAGTATGTTACCTGTAAAGGCGGAAATAAGTAATCAATTCCCGTTACATAATAATAATAGAACTTATGTCACAGACAATAAGAAGTCAGTATTATAACAAAAAAAACAGAATTCACTAGGTTTAGGCTAAGGTTTTTATTGCATTAAAGCGATAGCTTTAAACCTATACAATGTGTTAGGGTTCCGACTTTTGATACTTTACCTACGTGATATACATCAAATTTCATCGACAAAAGTCACCTTAGGGGGGGGCGCACCCCTCACCCCTCGTGATGGGGGTGATTTAAAAATTTCGTTTCTCTGGTTTGCTTTAAGTTCGTAAAACCATTTTTTTTTCATATTTATTGTGTGTATCTTGTTGAATTACATCTCATTTTAAAGCTTATTAAATTTACCAACTTTTGATACCACATTCACTAAAAAGTCATAAGAAGAAAAGAATTAATTTTAATGACTTAGAAAAAAAATCTTACTTTTTTGTAGTATTTTTTTAGTTTTTTGTCATTAAAAAAAAAACGAAGCCCTTAACAATGCATTTTTTTCTTCTTAACTAGTACTATTTGAGTTTATCTTTCTAACGATGCCAAAATTTAGGCCCGGTTCAGTAATTAGTTAAAAGGAAACACGAAATTAAAATATCAAAAGTTTATTTTACTAAGGTAATACGTCCTAGTTACAAAATTTAAGTACTATCAAGACTCGCGAGTTAGAGCGCGCGCGCAATGCGGTAGCAGGTTGCTTCAGGTTTTCGCCTGACTGCCTCTGCGCCCGCTGCGTTGGCGAGGGATGATCAGGGCGAGGCCCGTGCCGAAAGGCTAGAGCGCACCAATCACGTCGCCCCGCGCATCGCACGAGTCGAAACATGAATCTCTTTCAGTCTAATAGTGAATGAGATAACAATACTAAGGTTAGGATTTCTACTTGCTAATCAGTTGTCCTTCGTTTCTCGTTGCGATTGCTACAAAGTTTTACTTTCGAATTTAGCTAAGTACTACTTACTCGATACTATGGCAGTTAATTATTCACCAAGTGAAGTGGCCGACATTGTATTTATTTATGGATACGCCAATGGAAACGCTGCGGCTGCTGTTCGGGAATATCGAATTAGATTCCCTACAAGGCGCATACCTTCTGCTCCAACTTTTGCAAGCGTTTTTGCAAGATTGCGCACTCATGGAATCCGACAGCCGCCTAATGAACGTGCTGTTGTGGGGAGACCAGACATGGAAGAAGAAATCATTGAAATGATTGCCAGTGACCCGCGACTTAGCACTAGAAATATTGCCAGAAGACTTGGGATTTCGCATTGGTCGGTGTGGCAAGTTCTACGTCGGGAAGGATTACGGCCGTTTCATTTTCGTCGAGTTCAGAATTTAATTGAACCAGATTATGCTGCTCGCTTTGTGTTCTGTGCGTGGCTTAATAGGAAAGTGAGACATGATGCAAACTTCGTACGGCGAATATTATGGACTGATGAAGCCAAATTCACAAGAGCTGGGATAACCAACCACCGAAACCATCATTTGTGGCTTAATGAAAATCCCCATGCTGTGAGGCCCGCCTCGTTCCAACACGAATTCTCAATCAACGTGTGGGCAGGCATTATTGATGATGAGCTGCTAGGTCCCATCGTCTTACCAGACAATCTTAATGGTGAGAGATTCTTGGAATTTCTAAGAGGGGATTTCCTACATGAGCTACCATTGGAGTACAGACGTGAACGCCGGTCTTTTTATTTGCAAATGGATGGAGCTCCTGCCCATTTTGCCCGGAATGTACGAGCATATGTGGATGAACACTACACCCCCTGGATTGGAAGAGGAGGAACAATTGCCTGGCCGGCTCGTAGCCCTGATTTGACACCTCTAGATTTCTTCCTGTGGGGGACCATGAAACAGCGGGTTTACCTAGAGGTGCCTACAACAAGAGAAGAGCTGCTGCAAAAAATTATGACCGCAGCTGATGAATTAAAAGCCGACAGAGCTATGATTAAAAGAGCTACACAACAAGTAGCATTAAGGGCTACTTCTTGTTTATTAAACAATGGTGGTCACTTTGAACAATTGTTAAATTGACTTAAAATCGGCAAAACTAAATAAAAAAGAGATTGTAAATTTCGTGTCTTTTATTTTGATGTCATTTTAGCTTAGCAGTTAGGACTGTTTCTTTGAAGTTAAACTGTCGTATTCTGTATCGTTAGAAAGATAAACTCAAATAGTACTAGTTAAGAAGAAAAAAATGCATTGTTAAGGGCTTCGTTTTTTTTTTAATGACAAAAAACTAAAAAAATACTACAAAAAAGTAAGATTTTTTTTCTAAGTCATTAAAATTAATTCTTTTCTTCTTATGACTTTTTAGTGAATGTGGTATCAAAAGTTGGTAAATTTAATAAGCTTTAAAATGAGATGTAATTCAACAAGATACACACAATAAATATGAAAAAAAAATGGTTTTACGAACTTAAAGCAAACCAGAGAAACGAAATTTTTAAATCACCCCCATCACGAGGGGTGAGGGGTGCGCCCCCCCCTAAGGTGACTTTTGTCGATGAAATTTGATGTATATCACGTAGGTAAAGTATCAAAAGTCGGAACCCTAACACATTGTATATAGGGTCGCCATATAATAGTCAATAATATTTTAATAGCAGATTAAGACAAATGAGTGGGTCATAATTACGAAAAATATATATTTCTTTATATATTATAAATAGTAAAATATAATAAAATATATATTTCTTAATATTTCAAAATTCCTCTAAGTTCCTCTAAGTGATCAAAATTTAAGTTTGATCTGTAGTTTATGACTACACGACAAGTAATAAAAATGTGTCTATCTAATTGTGTATAGTCATAAAATTTAGATTAATCTAAAATTTTATGCACAGAGAACAATTTTGAATTTATGAAAAATATTTAAAAATTTTTTTTTTTTTCGAAATTTCGACCCACTCATCATGCCTAATCTGCTATTAAAATATAATTGACTATTATATGCGGACCCTGTATATACAGGGTTGATTTTTGTCACCAGCCAAATTTAAATGTTAGTTTCTTTGATACGATATAAACGTACCTGGATATTTATTTTAGCGTCGCTTGGTACAAAAAAGAAATATGGAACTACAAACTTTAAAAAAAATATTCGCTGTTGATGAACATACCTACTACGACGCGGCATTCCTTGATAATACTACGACGTAGTACTACAAAATATGTAAAGTAGCGCGTAGTCATCTTTATTTTAATGTTAATTTAGAGTGGCCATGCCTTGGTTAATATGTTAGCGAATAAATTAATTTCCTTGTAAAAAAAAAATACTTTTTTTTTTCAAAAATCGTTTCTGTACAAATCAACCCTGTATAGATAGCTATAAATATACGTTTGATTTATGGTATATCAGCAAGGAGCCTTCAGAATGGAAAACTTTTGGTAGAACTTTTTTCACGCCTGTATCCCTTACGGGGTAGGCTAACATCAGAAGCTCTAAAATCATTTAAAGTCTAGTTTGAAATAAATTTGGAGGTATTTATAATGATAGCGAAAGACTATTGCAGTGACATGAGGTCAGCCTATCGCCCACAAAATTGCCAATAAAACCTCTGTCCCTAAATTGACTTTATAGTATGCCCGGGAAAAGAAGCAGCTGGCACATTCTATGTTTTTCTTTTGCCCCAGTATCGCATGGAAGAAACCTATAAATTGTCTATAAGTCAAAGTATAAATAAGTGCTCCCACCAGTTTTATCAGCCACCTTTTGCAAATTCAAAACTTGACAAAATGAAGTGCATTATTCTCCGCTTTCTCATATCAAAATCAAGGTTTTTATAATTTCGTGTCGATAACTTATACATTATGAACCGTAATTTAAATCTTAATGTGATATTTTTTTAAAAGTAAATAAAATAGTTAGTAAAATTCACTCCGTAAAAATTCTTTTGTCTATGAAATACTAAAAAAGAAACGTACTCGACCATCAAATAAAATTCTGCTTCTGATTTAGCTGTAATATTTGTCAGCGCAATATTTAAAATTATACTAAGGAAAGTAAACTATGCACATAGGAGAACAAATGCATCCTCTTCTAAACACATATCTAAATATAGATAAGCACCCCAGACATACATCTACATAGACATCGCAAATGCATGTATGTAAAAGAAAAAGTAAAAATTGTTTTATTATGACAGCAGTATTTACACATAAAAGTATCAAAAATTAAAAAAAGAACATATTGTAAAAAAAATCAAAAAAACTTAAAATAACAAGAGCTTAAACGTTTTCAAATAATTATTCCTAGAGTAAAATTTAATATAAAATACTGCTTAAACAAAGGCACACAACTCAGCATGTGCTTTATTGCGTTTGGCAACAAAGCGCTGATTTTCAGTTGTGTCCTAATATTTGGTGACTGTCCTCAGATAAATTTAATAATAAGTATTAAAATTAATAGACCAATTAATATATTATATTTTTTTTTTTTTTTTTTGTTTTTCCGCCACAGAAGACAACCCCTCAGAGCACCCGCAGGCCTATTGACCGTACGAGAGCTCACTGAGAGGAGGAGGAGAATACGTCAGAAGTACGAAGGGGCACTTGCCAGGGGGTATTAGTCCCCGGCCAGATGACACCCAACAGTGTGAGACTTCTACTCACTAAACTCCCCCTTAATGGTCTTTTGTCTTTCTACAGACAATCGACCGAAGAAATGAGCGACAGCCAGTTGGTGGTGCAGGCTGCGCGTAGAAAAATTTATAAGAAGCACAACGTGCTGAATCGACTACTTACATCAGCTATGAGCTGGCAGACAGGAGATTGTCCAGATCAGAAGAGAGCTGGTTTGGAGGATCCGAGAGAACGTCCTTGGGCCTACGACAGGAGCGTTTGAAACATTTTGGATTGGGTTGGTACCCGACAGTCGCACGAACTAGCCTATTTGGATGATTTTCGCACCGTTGGAAGTGGAATACGGATAGGGACTTAAGGTATTGCTGGATGGTGGGGAGTTTGAGGTCCCTGTGTAAGTCCGCGTTCCTAACATAGTACGGGGCGTTTGTGGCCCTCCGACAGAAGTTATTTTGAACTACTTGGAGTTTGTAGAGCAAACGAGGCTTGGCGTGGGCAAATACGGGACCGGCGTACGTCATGACTGGTCTGATACAGACCTTGTATAGGGTACATTTATTGCGCAGTGACATTTTACTGAGGCGACCTATCATGCTATTGAGTCGGCTGAGGTAGAATTTAGCCAGTTTGGTTACCCTGGTGATATGGGGTTCGAACGATAGCGTCCTATCGAGTGTGACGCCGAGATATTTGACCGTAGCTTGCCACGGAATGGGGACTCCACGCATGCGGACGCAAGGGTCGGACGCGGCCGCCCTTCGACGTTCTTTGTGAGTGAAGCAAATCGCCGAGCTTTTGTCGGGGTTTACTTCAATACGCCACTTCGAGAACCAGGTGCTGAGGTTGTTAACAGCCTTTTGTAGCTTTCTAACTATTGTTGACATTTCGCGACCGCGATAGTAGAGAGCAGTGTCGTCGGCAAAGAGGGCGAGTTGGACACCTTCGGATGGTTTGGGGATGTCGTTAGTGTATACCGAGTATAGTAACGGCGCGAGGATGGAGCCTTGAGGGACTCCGGCTTTTAGCGGATGGGGGGACGAAAGCGTGCCTTCGAATCTAAAGCGGAAGGTGCGATTTCTGAGATATGACGAAATTATACGGACTAACCTATCTGGGAGACCTATACCGTATAATTTGTGTACTAAGCCTGCGTGCCAGACCTTGTCGAAGGCCTTGGCTACGTCGAAGAAGACGGCGCCAGTTTTGAGGCGTCCAGGGTAGAAGCCGGAGAGAGCGTGTTCGGTGATACGTTGAACCTGCTGAGGGCAGGAGTGTTGAGCGCGGAAGCCGAATTGTTCGGCTATGATTAGGGGATCACCGTCTATAGGAAATAGGTGATTTTTGATACGCGTGAGTATGATACGTTCGAAGTTTTTACCCAGAGCCTTGAGGAGGCTGATGGGTCGATGGTTGGATGGGATATGATGGGGTTTCCCAGGTTTGGGGATGCCTATAACTATTGCCTCTTTCCAAGCTTTTGGAAAGTGACTAAGATCAAGGCAGGCGTTGTAGAGTATTGCCAGAATGGCAAGAATCTGATGGGGGAGGTGCTTGAGCGCCTGGTTAGAGATACCATCCGCCCCAGGTGCTTTTTTAGCATGGAGGCGTTTGATATGAAGGCGAATCTCGTCTTCGGAGACCTTGACGGGTTCGCTGGTCGGGGGTAGGGAGTCCTTGAAGAGGACGTCGTCTTCTACCGCCTTTAGATGGGCGGGGTCGACGGGTTGGGAGCTGGGGGAGCATTGAGCGGCAATGCTGTCGGCGAACGTTTCAGCCTTTTCATCATCTTCAAAGGCTAAGGTGCCGTCTGGGCGGACCAGGGGAGGGACGTGGGAGACTGTGTCTATGCGAAGGCAGCGTGCCATTCTATAATAGGCCGTATGAGATGGAGTTATGTTTTCCATAAGCTCGTTAGCTTGAAGTTCTCTGTATTCCGCGAGGGATTTTTTGACTTTCCGCTGAAGTTGATTTGCAATATATATTATATTAATTACTCTATTAACTTTTATACTTAATTATGTAAGTAATGTATGTAATTCGCGTCCGCACCCCGACCGAGCGTCAAGGTTGGTTGCCGCTAGATTCAGTCCGCGCGTATGTATGTCTGTTAGCAAGTCGATATCGTTCTTAACAATTGATTTCATCGGCGGCGTCGGTGTCTTTGAATCGATTTGTATTTCCCAGCAACAAATGTCAGCTGTGACGTCACAGTAGATGCTAAAAAGTCGGCACGCATGGTTTCAATACAAATCGTGACCTTTGCATTGTCTATGTAGATGTATGTCTGTGGTATGCACTCACGCTAACAAACACAACTTGCTTAATAAGGTCATATTTAGTTTAGTTTCTCATGTCTCATTTTATGTTTTACAATTATGCTTTTTTGTCATCCTTTGTTATTTCATTTTTGTTTTGTTTAGATTTACTTTTTTTGATGTAGTTAATGAAACTTGTGTCGTTATAATATTGTGAATAAAAGATTTATTATAAGGAATATAATTGAGAGAGGCCAATATAATCGGTTTGACTTCTGTTACTCCTTTAAATAATGTAGGGCTGATTTTTCAATCGTCGTCTATAACTCGGCGAAATAATGTTGTCTTACGATTTCTTATAATTGTATGACAATGACATACTTTATTCATAAGATAACTTTTATCTAGCTATTGAAAAATGGGGCCATAAGAGAATAAAAATATATTTATTGCCGTACGGTAATGATTTAGAATAAAGCTACTGTTAAACGTTACATGCTCATTTCATGCACGAAACCATGTTTCAATTGAGCACTTGCTACGTATTAGCATATGTGTCGGAATGTTGCTCAAAATTAGCATGCTCATTTTGAGGACGCTCGTGAATTGACAGGCGTGTGACTATTGAGCATGCTACCAGCGGTGCGGGTGGAAGGGGACGTGCTTTTAGCTCGTATAAACAGGTTTGCATTTTGAGCATGCAAATCATTTTCTTTCTTTTCTGTTATTGCCAAGCTCATATAAGCTGCACTGCATCGCCAGCAAAACGATGCTTATACAGGAGCATACTTAAAACAAGCTTGCCTATTACTAGTCAAATGTCAACTGCTCCTTGAAATGCTCGTATTATAAGTAAATATCTCGCTATTTAGCATGTCATTTTAGCTTGTGTAACAGTAGCATAATCTTGCTGCCATTGCATGAGGACGCCGTAATAAGCAACCAATCCGAGCGTTCCGAGCTTAGTCGAAGGACTTCTGCGGCATGTGTAGCAAGCCTATAAAAATTGCCTGAATAGCGATCACCCGTCATACAAAATATTTATTTTCTGGTTGATTTTTTTATCTCTGATAATATTTGTTAACTCATCATGTTATTATTTATGTGTTACCTATGTTAATGTTTTCCAATAAGTAATTGTTTTTATGTGTTTTTAGGGCTTCATGCCCAAAGGGTAAAATGGGTCCCTTGTACTAAAACTTTGCTGTCCGTCTGTCCATTCGTCTATCACAAGGCTATATCTCATGAATAGTACAGTCATGTCTTATAATATGTATAAACTTTGTAACTTATTCCGTTGTAATAAGGCTCAAAGTCCAATGAAAATGTTTTTTTTTATAAATTATGGGTGGGACGTTTGTCTTCCATGCCACCTGATGTTAAGTGAACATGAAGACTAAGGTGGTACACGTCCATCCAAGAGTAACCTATTCACTCGGGGCTTAAAAGTACTAGGACTATACTGGTCAGGGAAAATAGACGCAGGCTGTTCATTCCAAACCTTGGCGACCCGTATCAAAAAGGAACTGTCAAAGCGCTTAGTTCGACTTTTCGGAATATCTACCACATACGGATGGAAGTTCTGTCTGCGTCTAGTAGTCCGATGGTAAAAGGTAACTAAGGTCTGCAGTTTTTTGGTTGTAAGGTCAACGTCATTAATGAGTTTACGGGCTCTTCGGTCAACATATACATACATGTTATCGCACGTGACTGTACACAGTACGCTTAGCATTGGATTACTTAACGTAGACACTACGAATAGACCTCCTTGCATAGTAAAGCCTTTAAATACTGTGTTATATCATGTAAGATATTTAGTAAATAAGTACTTAGTAGTAGAAGTACACAACACAACCCTTCAACCTATAGTAAGCCGGTGTTTTTTTAGAAAATAATTAAGGGACGAGTGTCTTCCATAACACTTGGTGGTAAGTGGTCATGAAGACTAAGGTGGTACACGTGTAACCAAGAGAAATCTGTTCACTTGATACCTAAAAGTGTCAAGACTATTACTGTTTAGGAAAAATAGACTCGGGCAGTTCATTCGAAACCTTGGTGGCCAGTAATAAAAAGAAACTGTCAAAGCGCTTGGTTTGACTTTTTGGAATGTCACCACATATGAAGGGAAGTTCTGTCTGCTTCTAGTATTTCAATGGTAAAAAGGTTGGTTGTGAGTTGTGACGACTTGATCAAACAGAGCACTCGTGCATTCTTCAAAATATTGTATAAGTAGTGAACGACAACAACCAGGAAAGAGCAATCTTACGAGGATGCTCTAGGCTCTGGATTTTTTTAGTTATAAGGTCGACGTTTTTCACGAGCTAACGGGCTCTTCGGTCATCAGAGTCCAGCGCTTAGAATTGGTACTTGGTGGAATCATCCCAAAGGTGACTGCAGTACTCCATGCAGGATCTCCAATAGTTTTTACCTCCTAATGTGGTCCATTTGAATTTAATTTAATAATTTAATTTTAAATATATATATTGTAATTTACGATTAATAATTTGTTGTTTGCAATTTTATAGTTTGTGATTTATTCATTAATTGGTTTATTTATGGTTTATTAATTGATTGATTTATTTATAATTTATTAAATTATTGATTTGTTTGTAATTCATTAATTGATTTATTTGTAAATTATTAAGTAATTGATTTATTAATTGATTTATATTTTATATTTTGTTTATTTCGTATTTTGAATTAATTTATTTTTCCTGTGATTATTCTTAAATTGGTTTTGTAATTTAATTTTTTTAGTTGAAATTTGATATTTTGATGTTAAGCCTCCTTATTAATGCACGCTGTGTTTTTCAGTACCTAAGTGGTGAGACAATTATGTTGTATTACGTTTTGTTTTTTGTTCAATATTTAATTGTACTCACTGTTGAAAAACCTATTAAATTAATAAATAAATCTGACTTGGATTGTGTGCAGATTAGATAGTAGAATTAAATGCAGTAATAAATGAAGTGTTTACTGCCGGACCTTCAAGTTGATTGTGTATCTGTAAACTGTAGAGATACCAGAAAGTAAATAAACAAAGTTTGTCATGGGTGTCACATTAACATAAACTTTTTCAATAATATTGTAATACTTCTAGCTGTGTTCATTAATAAAACGTCAACTAATGAAATAAATTGTTTAAATATACAATAACTAGGTATCTCTACTATTTTAAAACATCTTTCATGGCGGACAAAAAGGATTAACTTATTCATTCGCTCTGTAAATTTTAAATTATATTACTGCAAATTCAACTTATAAATAATTTGTTATATAGCTAAGTGATGTTCTAATTACAAGGATTCCAGTGGTGTTTGTAGTTCTTTAATAGTTACTACAGTTCGGTAGCAATCATTGAAAGCATTTTTTTAAATAGATTAACACTAAATACGTTCGAGCTTCGATAAAATTTTAAATTATAAGTGATCAACTTCAACAGTTAACGTGAAGTGCTGGTAACAAGGATTGCAGTGGTGTAAGCAGTTTTTTTATAGTCATAGTAATTATCGGGTAATTATTGAAAGCATTTTTAAATATTTAATACCAATTACGTACGCGCTTTAATAATGCATGCAACAGTGCGGTCGACTTCGCAGTTCGCGACTGTTCACCCTGCCTGGGCCCCCGAGTTTCCACCCGCTTTGTAAAACTTGTGCATGAACTAAAAGCTAATTTCCCGCATGGTGGTGCGGTTGCTACGGACTAACGGTTGCAGTGTCTGGGGTGACTGTTGCTTCGACCCTGGATTCGAACCCCATTGTCGATTTTTCATTTTATGTATTTCGTTTTTCCTTCTATTCTTTATTTGTTCTCTTTTTTATGCCACTTTTTTTTAATTCTTGATATTAATGTTATTGTTTTCGTTAATGTTTTTTTTTAAGTTGTAAGTTATATATATTTTTTTTATTTGCATACGATATTTGTACTTTTGTGATTAATTCCATGGCTCAGCAATTTTGTTCATTATTGGGATGGGGAAAAAGTTCCTTCGCATTTTGTAAGAAAATTTAAAACATTTTTTAATTTAGTTTATTGACATTTAACTAAAGTTTGATGTACCATTTTGTTCGATAACCTTTTGCCATCTTGTGGGTAGGGACATGATCCCATTGCAATAAAAATTGTGGGACCTCTCATCAAAATACCGCGACAAGTGGATTTGGCAGTCCTCTCGTGAAGTTAACCTAACACTGCCTAAAGAATTCTGAAGAGACCGAAACAGGTGGAAATCTGAAGGTGCAAGGTCAAGACTATACGGCGGATGCATTGACACCTCCCAGCCGAACTCTCTTAATTTTTGCTGGGTGGCTACAGATGTGTGAGGTCTAGCGATATCATGATGAAACACCACACCCCTTCTGTTGATCAATTCCGACCGTTTTCTCTCAAATTCTTGTTTTGATCTCATAAGTTGTTCGCAGTAGAGTTCAGAATCGATAGTCCTGCCTGGTGGTAACAGCTCATAATGAATAATGCCCTTCCAATCCCACTACACACACAACATCACCTTATTGCGAGTTAACCCGGGTTTCGCCACAGTCTGTGAAGCCTGACCGGCCTTTGACCACGACCTTTTTCGCACGTTCTTGTCGTACGTGATCCACTTTTTATCACCAGTTATCAGCTTCTTCAAAAATGATTCGGTTTCGTTAAGTCGTAATAAAGAATCACAAATGAGTACACGGTTCATTAGGTTTCTTTCAGTGAGCTCGTGAGGTACCCAAATATCGTTTTTTTTTGTGTACCCAGCTTTTTTCAAATGCGCCAAAACTGTTTTGTGGTCAATTCCCAGTTCTTCAGCTACGTCGTAACTACTGATATGTCGATCTTGCTCCACTTTTTCAAAAATGGCATCCATTTTATCCGTAATAGGGCGACCAGAGTGAGGTGCATCTTTGACATCAAAACTTCTGGATTGAAAACGCTTTAACCAAATTTGTGCTACTCTCACAGACACTGCACTAGGTCCATAAACATCGCAAATTTTTTTCGCGGCTTGCGTTGCATTTTTACCTTTTTGTAGTAAAATTTTAAAATGTATCGAATTTCTTCATTAGATTCACTCATCTTGACAGTACGAAAAACAGATGAAAATCACACATTTTCCTAATTTGAATTTGGAATTATGTTCTTAAAAACTTTAACTTTCAATGATACCAAAACCAGCCAGATACAAATACTATAAGCCAAAGAGATTTTATTACAAGTTCATACATACTATAATGCGAAAATACTTTTTCCCCAACCTATTATAAATGAGTATACACAATATGGTCAGATATTTTTTAGTTTTCTTATTTTTATTAGTATCGAGTCATTTAGTATATCTACCTACTTATGTTCAAGCGGGATTTCTTCGCTTTTTTAATATTTATGTTTTTTCTACAATGTTTATTTATGTTTGGATACTTGGATTTGTCGTCGTGGCGCCGTCGTTACTGTGTGTATCAAACGATATCACAGGTCAAGCAACGTTCGGCGCGGCCGGTGCTTGGATGGGTGACCGCCGACCATTAATTTCTCACGGCGACTTCCGTGCTTCGGAGGGCACGTTAAGCAGTCGGTCCCGGGTGCTGTATACTTGTATACAGTAGTCGTTAGGGTTTGTCAGAAGCCATTTTCGGCGCCCTGAAAATTCTGGCATCCACCACCCAGCACTGGGCCAGCTTGGTGGATTATGGCCTATACCTCCTCGTCACCCAGGGGAGAGACTCATAGCCCTGCAGTGGGCTCATTACAAAGAGTTGTGATGATGATGATGATGACTTGGATTTGTGTAATTTTTATTTTTTATTACTTTGTCATGATTAAAATAAGCGTAACATTGTATAAAATAGTCAATTTAGGGGTTGTGTCGAGAAATAAATAGTTGTTTGTTAACCTTTTTGATAATTTTATCGATTTAATTGGAGTTTATGCCGTTATATTTTCGGAAATGAATATAACCGGTTTTTTTTATACATAGTAATTGGCTATTTAAAAATGTCAGTATGATGATTGTTTAGTGCCATTTTCCTTTTTTTTTTATAAGTAGTTAACTATAATTAATGTTTTAAAGAATTTTTGAGGTTGATTGTGATTTTAAATTATTTTATATTTTTTTTTGTAAAAAATATATTTTGTCATGAACTCGCGAATCTCGCGAACTCTCGAATAGTCCCTCCCTCGAGTCGACTTGTCCACACTGCCCAAATTCCTCGCGTGTCTTCACGCGTCATGGTCTCAGAGTAGTCAGAGTCCATATTGGACGCATTCACAAAGATGTGGTTCGCTGTCCTTTGCACTCTGATCCTACACGTATTCCTTCTACTACTGGTCAGCCTCAGTCAGCAGAGAGTCAACCGGCTGGCGTAGTGGTAACATACATAAAGCCTTCTATGCCAGAGGTCCTGGGTTCGAATCCCAGCGGCGGCGGATATCGGTGTGATGAACACAGATATTAGCCGTCAAATCATGGATGTTTATAAATTTATTCTAATGAAAAATATGGATTTATTCAAAATGTATGTTTATATATTTCTTAAGTATATCAGTTATCTAGTATCCATAACACAAGTTCTTTAAGAAACTTAATTTGGGCTAGATAATGTTGTGTGAGTGTCAGAAATATTTATTTATTTATTATTTATTTAGTGATATCAAAGATCTCACCACTCTCAGGAGATCATTGAGGGTGTTTCAAAACACCCCGAAGGGAGCTTGGTGTTTGGCCGCCGAGAAACTTAGCGAAATTATTTGCAAGTACATTGAGTTCAACGAAGTGATAGGCTGCTTATATTTGCTTATACGGCGTTCAGGACACCAGACCCACAGAACCCAGGTAATATAACTACTAAAGTTAAATCTAATATAAAATTGGCCGTGTTATAAGATTTGTTACCTTTAATTTTGTTGTAAATTTTTCATTTTACTAATCATAATTTAAAAAAAGTATCCCAGTAATATCAGTATTACAAACTCAAAAAATAATTAAAACGTGGACGATTACATTAAGACACCGAAACTACGAATCAAAATGGGAAATCTATAATAATACATAAAGTGTTGCTGAAGAGTTTGTTTTTTGTTTTTTTGTTTGTTTGCTTGCTTGCTTGAACGCGCTGATCTCAGAAACTCCCACGGGATCAAAAGTTACGCGGGTAAAATCGCGCGCGGTGGCTAGAATTATATGTATGCGATTTTGTTTATTTTAATACTTTAATGAATGTTTCATTGAAAAATGAATATTTTATTTACGTTGATGCGATTATTGTGACTCGATTTCGATGATTTTACGTTTTAAAAACTCAACGTCTTCGTGCCTGCGTTCCCATCATTGAGACACATAAAAGAATAATAATTCCAATGTGGTCCACATTGGAATTTTGTCCTGCGGGGCTAGCATAAATAGGGCCTTTTATCGATATTTTCTTAGAATATGGTATTTAGTACATACACATACATACATACATAACCCCACGCCTGTCTCCCCTTGGGGTAGGCAGAGACAAGGGAACACCAATTGCTGCGATCCAAACATACCTCTTTCGCTTCTTCCACGTTCATCAATCTTTTCATACATGATCGCCGGTTACGGGTACTTTTGACTAGGCCCTTTATCAAAATGTCACCAATTTGATCTAGGCCGGCCCCTTCCAATAACACCATCCATTCTTGCTCTGTACACCTCTTTCGTAAATCTTCTTTCACTCATCCTTTCCAAATGTCCAAACCACCGTAGCATACCCTTTTCAATTTTAGTCACTACATCCTCTTTCAATCCGCATCTCTTTCTTATTTCACTGTTGCGCACCCTATCACTCAATTTCACTCCACACATGCTCTCAACGCTCTCATCTCCACAGCATTAATCCTACTTTCATGTCTCTTCTGCCACACCCAAGATTCACTACCATACATAAGTGTTGGCGCCAAAACTCCTTCAAGTATGGCCAGACGAGCCTTATTCGGTATAATTTTGCTTGCCATAACCGAGTACAAGGCGCCATTAACACAATTTCCTGCTTTTACTCTCCTTTCAATATCACCTTCACACTTCCCATCTCTTGTAAACAAGGACCCTAAGTATACAAACTCTTTCACTTGTTTCACTTTTTCGTCTCCTATCATAATATTGCATTCCGTCATATCTTCATTCCTCTCCATAACCATGACTTTCGTCTTTCCAACGTTCACTCTCAAACCTTTCCTTTTAAATGACTCATACATAACATTGACCATTTGTTGCAGTTCCGACGCTGACGATGCAAGTAGAACCTGGTCGTCAGCGTAAAGCAAAGTTTTGATCACTGTCTCATTCATTTCTAAGCCCCATTCAGATTCTTTCAGATCTTTCAAACAGCTATCCATGAATAGGTTGAACAGCCATGGAGACGCTACACAGCCCTGTCTAACACCGCGTTCGATGCTAAACCAGTCCGTGTAGTCATCATTCAACCTGACACAGGCACTCGAGTCCTTATATAAGGATTTGTGTGCCCGTATCAAGTCACTATCCACCCCATACTCGGACAGAGTTGACCACAGCTCACTTCTCACCACACTGTCATAAGCCTTTTCCAAGTCGATGAAGCAGCAGAAAACCTTTCGGTGTTTGGCCAGAACCTTCTCGGTTACTGATCTTAAGGAAAAGACTTGATCCGTACATCCCATCCCCTTTCGGAATCCCGCTTGCACATCCCAAATCTTGCTTTCTGTTTCATTCATCACTCTCTCGGTTAATATCTTTGCATACATTTTGCCTACAATACTCAGAAGACTAATGCCACGGAAGTTTTTGCATTCCTGCTGTGAGCCCTTGCCTTTATAAAGTGGCACAATAACGGCTTTGCACCAGTCATCTGGTACACGGCCAGACCGCCACCTGCCTTGAGCATTTCGGCATCTATCCTATCATACCCTGCCGCTTTACCCAATTTTAATATTTTATTACAATTTGGTATTTAGTGTATGTAATTTAGTGTATGTAATTTATTAAGATCATGACATATTTGTTTCTGTGGTCTTAATCATGGTATCAAATCGAGTAATTTTATCTATTACTAGCTTTATCCCGCAACTTCGTATGCGCTTAACTACCCGTCTCGTGAAATTTTCAGAAACTATACAACCAGACACCCACTGCAAAGAACTTTTATACCAAGTATCAAACCCATGCACTCGAGGAATTAGTTTTTTTCACACAAACTAAAAATCATATATTTCCCGTGCCCGTGGGAATTTTGGGATTTTTTTTCGTAACACAACTAGTCACTCTTTGAAGAACCTTCATGCCAAGTATCACATCCGTTCACTCAAGGAATAAGATTTTTCATACAAACTAAAAAGTCCAACCCCTTCCCGTGGGAATTTTGGGAATTCCTTCTATAATATAAACAGACACTTATTGAGGAACCTTTATATCATGTATCACATCCCTGCATTCAAGGGATAGGATTTTTTTATACAAACTAAAACATCATATATTTCCCGTTCCCGTGGGAATTTCGGGAATTCCTTTCATAACACAACCAGTCACATATTGAGAAACCTTTACACCAAGTTTCACATCGATGCACTCAAGAAATAAGATTTTCCATACAAACTAAAAAGTCCTATATTTCCCGTTCCCGTGGGAATTTCGGGAATTCCTTCCTTAGTGCACCCTAACATCTCCTAAAGAATGTATGTTCCAAATTTCAGCTCTCTACGCCCAGTAGTTACGGCTGTACGTTGTCTGTCAGTCACTCAGTACCTCAGTCACTCAGTACCTCAGTCACTCAGTACCTCAGTCACTCAGTCAGTAACGGAATAGTTTTATATATATTGATTGATTGATGATGGTGCGGATATTAGCTTACATAATAGGATAAAATAATATGTATCTTGTCGATTCGACTATTTATCGATGGTTGCATGCTAGCCCTGCTGTTGCAGCCTTTAGTAAAAGTTCTCAAACAATTCTAAATTCAACCACTACATTATAAATATAGTCAGCATCAAAAGTCGATGACTACATTGAAACTTTCCAACTCGCTATTCACAATATTGTGCCTAAATAACAACTAATATTGACTTACTTCTGTATGGTTATATCGTATGGCTGTAATAACAAAACACAGAAGTTACTCAATATTAGTCGTTGTTTTTTCACATTAGGACGATTAGGAAAAATTTCAATGTGGTCATCAACTTTTGATGCTGACTGTACATTATTAAATATGGATATCTGCCAGTCACAACTGAGGTTCCTTTAACCGAATGTAACTTTTTTTTTTTTTTGTTTTTCCTCCACAGAAAATTTTGGCACCCCCTAAAACAAGCTTTAGCCAGTAAAGCAAGCTTTAGCGGGAGGAGGATGAATCCTATTACGGACGAATGGGCATTCTATAAGCTGTTAACCCCAGTGGCTAACGGAAAATAGAATGCCCAGACAGTGTGGAGACTCACTCAGTGAAGCCGAGCATACCCACTAAACATCCCCCTTTACGACCTACCTTAATCCAGGTTCTTGATCATTTATCGGAGCGACAGCCAATTGGAGAGAGAGGCTGCGCAGTGAGCGGCATCCAGACGGCTGCCACCAAAAGGAACTGAAAGTGAGAAAAACAAAGCTAAGATTAGCAGAAATGACAAAGCTGAAACTAAGAGATTATCTAGAGTGATCAGACTCACTCTGAGATAGGAATGCTGGAAAGAAGGACTACGTTTAGAAACGTTGAGCTTGCTGGAGTTTCCTAATAAGGGGAGCGAACTTGGTTAGGACCGGAAGAGCACCGTTGAAACCCTCTGGGCTGGCGTCGAGAGCGGCGCCGAAAGCCAGGATCTCGTCGATGGGAGCGAGCTGGATCCAGAACGCCATGCGGTCTTGAGAACCATTTGCGTTCTGGCACTGGGAAGCCGATTTAGCAGCCGGTTGCGATTGAGTCGCGACCCGGCTGCGCTGACCTGGAACGATAGAAATCGAGGCCTTAGGGGCCTTTGAACTGACTGGAGGGGCGTCCGAGCTAGGCTGCGGTCGCTCTCTCCAGTTCTCGATGGGCTTCACGGTAGACCTGGCAGCACGCGGTGCCTTGGGGCAGCCGCGAAAGTTTGCTGTGTGGCCTGACTGGCCGCACAAGACGCAGGACGGAGCGGTGGGCGATTCGGGAGTGCGAGAGCACTCCTTAGTCCCATGCGGATCTAGGCACTTGACGCACCTAGGGGAAGCATGACAATTTGCCGCCGCATGACCATACAATTGGCAGCGGTGGCACTGACCTGGAAAACCACGCTTGTGTGGTACCTCGACGCGGATGTTGGAGAGACCGCACACGGTGGGCTTGCCTCTGAAAATGGACTGCCCTTGCGGGCTCTTCGCTAGGATTACTAGCGCAAGTGGGAACTGCTTGCCTCGGCGGCTGTGCATTTTGTGCACAGATTCGACGGGGAAGCCTTGAGAAGACAAGTCCTCTTGGATTTGCTCGTTCGAGAGCTCGAACGGCACGTTCCTGAGGACGGCACGAATCTTACGCTCCTCAGGGAGGGCGTAAGTGTGGTACTCGAGCTTGTGATCAGCAAGAAGTCGAGTAAGATTCCTGAAATCGGGAATGGAATTGACAACGACCTTAATAGAGTCACCCACGTTGGATGCCTTACTATACTGGATCTTGGGATTGTGTCTACCGCAGAGAGCTGAGACCTCGGTCCAGCGGCTCTTGTCCCGTAGAAAGACGGGGGGCGGAGACTTGACTTTCGGCGGAGCCGAATCTGATTGCGACGCAGGCTGTGACGCCGGGATCGCTGAAACAAAAGGCGCAGGAGCAGACGCCGGTGCGACATTTTGCGGAGCAGGAACAGCGGTTGGAGCAGCTGAAACGGATGGGGATAAAGTCGAAGAAGCATCTTGCTTCTTCTTCTTTGACTTTGACTTTTTGCGAACCTCTGTGAACGGAGCAGGAGATTCTGAAACTAACGGAGCGGAGTCGGAATCACTACCTGGCGGGGTAGTTTTCCGTTTGCATGCGGTGGAATCTACCGACATGCGATCTGAAAAAGGATCGACGAACTCAGATGGGTCTGGAGACGCCGGAGAATCGGTTTGGAACCCCTGAGAAATAGAGGCGACCTGGGAATGAGCTGACAATTGCTCTCGCATGGACTCGATTTGAGCGAGAAGAGCTTCCTTCTCGGCTGCATATTGGGCTTCCAGTGATTGTTTTTCGCTGGACAACTGGCTGAAATCTGAAGACAGCTTTTTGAATTCTGTGGACGAGGGACGGGCGGCCAATTCCTTTTTCAGGAATTCGGTCCGGTCGGTCTCATCGTTGTACTTTGAAGTAGCATCGATAGACGCACGATAATAGAGTTGAACCTCTCGGTTAAGTTCACGAATACGACGGCGATTAGCTTCGCATTGATGCTCGGTACACTCAGGGTGACGAGGCATAATGCTGAGCTGAAAGAAAGTCTAGCGAAGACAAAACTGCGCTGGAAAAGAAAACGACCTAGTACGGACCTATTGCCGGTGAACGGCGGACGATCAGGCTTAGTTGTCACGGTTACGTATCCACCTGACCAGCGATGCTTCGGCCGGCAGCAGTCGGGTCCGCCCTGAAAAGGGCAGATGAATTAGCCCCGACACCACACAGCCTCCACAAGAGAAAACTTTCCGAAAGAGCTTAACTTGGCACCTGACCCGCACGAGTGCGGGGGAGGGAACAAGGGCAGCGCAATACGAACACTCGGGAGCGGCCGCAGACACGACCGTTCGGGAGCGAACGCAAACGGGAAGTGATACCCCGAATGTAACTTTTGAGTTCCGACTTTAAAAAATTAGTGGTCAAAATTACAATTGTTCGAGAAATTTTACTCAAGGTTAACACATAGAAAAGTACAAAATTCTAGTGTCGACCCTGAATGGGAACGCAGGGTGTTTTCGAGACTTACAATATATGATAAAGAATTCTGTCGAAATTTCACAGCGCGCTGTGGCACCGAGCTATTTCAAAACAAAGTACATAAATATTTTCTCTCGCAACAAGCGTCTGCTCAGATCCACGAATAATCTTTTATTGTCTACACCACTAAAAACTACTAAACTCTATGTGAGATATTTTACGAGCTGTTTCATTGTAAACGAGAAATTATAATGCTGACCTAAAATATACGTAATAAATGATTTAACACTAGGAAATCATACTTTTGATTCCTAGTGTTAAATCATTTATCATAAAATCAAATAAGGTATTAATTAACTTATAATTTACCGACATCATCATCATTATCATCACAACTCTTTGTAATGAGCCCACTACAAGGCATGAGTCTCTCCCCTGGGTGACGAGGAGGTTATAGGCCATAATCCACCAAGCTGGCCCAGTGCTGGGTGGTGGATGCCAGAATTTTCAGGGCGCCGAAATGGCTTCTGACAAACCCTAACGACTACTGTATACAAGTATACAGAACCCGGGACCGACTGCTTAACGTGCCCTCCGAAGCACGGAAGTCGTCGAGAGAAATGAATGGTCGGCGGTCACCCATCCAAGTATCGACCGCGCCGAATGTTGCTTAACATGTGATATCGTATGATACACACATTAACCATGGCGCCACGACGACTACCGACATAACCAGAAGTGATTCAAGCTGAAGTGGCAATGGGCAAGGCATACAACGGATGGCCAGTAGGGCATTAAGGTTCTCGAGTTGCGAACACGTTTTGGGAGACGCAGCGTAGGCAGGCCACAGCAAGTTGGACTGACGATCTGGTCAATGTCACCAATAAACATTGGATGAAGACAACGTACGACTGCACGGTGTATATTCGCCTTATGTCCAGCAGTGATCATTTCTTGGCTGATAGACAGATTGATAACACTTAAGATTATATTGCCTTACATTAATATTAATAAATGGTACAAAAAATAAATTTCTAACCTCCACAGAAAGGGAGTCAAAATCACTACATATTTTTAAAAGAAGAGTTAGAGAACATTATCTCTCCCAAACATAGGTCTTTAAAATCGATTATATTATAGAACGTTTATTGATATTATTTTAACACGTGTTTATTGTTATATATTTTATGTATTTATATTTTATATATGTATATTTAATTATATGTATGTATTGTATGTAATATATCTTTTCTATGTTAGTATGTTGTACGAACTTAATTTGTTTTTTTTCTTTCTCATTTCCCAGCCTCAGGCTTGCTGGTAGAAATTTCTTTTAGAAATAAGCTTTGCTTTTGTAGGTTGTTGTCAATTTAATTGTTTGTCTTTTTAAGTTTCTTGTGTGAACATAAATTATTAAATAAATAAAAAATAAAATAAATAATAGAAAAAGTATCCACAGAAAAACAAATTCATTAAAAAACATCCACAGGTTGAAATTAGCCAATATCAAATTGCTAACCGAATGGTGTTACGGTTGTTAGAGACAATACAAATCTGCAATAGCTGGGACCAGCAATAAATAAAGATTACCGTGACATAGCCGGACCTAAACAGCCGGTGGTTTGCGGCCAGATTCATGGCGGGGGTCAAACGAAATGGGATAAATATTACGACACTGGGATATTTTTTTAAGGTTTTTTTTTAATTCTAAAAAGAAGATAGGAATGGTGGATGGGTTGAGGTAGATATTCCATTTCGTGTTTTTTTAAGTCAATTTAAATTACGTATGTATACATTTGTTTTATATGTACCCACCTAGTATTAATAATAATTGTTACCTTTAATTTTAAGATATTCGCATACAATGTAAATTGTTTTATGAATAAATGAACTTGAACTTGAACTTGAATATACATTTATGTGGAAAAATTTTGTTTCTGTTACTTAACGTTATATTCAATAGAATATTTGATATGAAAGAGTGCAATATATTTGTTTATTAGTTACTTTAGTTATCACTATCAGTATTGTTAGTATTAACGTAACTTATTTACTTACGGCTGATGCCAATTACCAAAAAAATTAGTAAAATCAAAGATATGAATTGAACTTTCTTGTGTCAAATCTCTTACTTGAGATAAAGATTAAATAGGCTTACTTTTACTTTAATTTCGTGCTAAGTTCTTGAGACCGGCCTATAGATTTATACAAAGATTAACACTAATTGCGAAAAAAAATCGGTTACGTTGTTTTAGACCATACTGTTATTAAAATATTGTTTTTCACTGCATATTCCTTTTTTCTGTTGAACAAAAATAAAGTATACAAAATACTTTTTTTTCAGTATAAAATGCTACACAATTTATGTGCAATTTAAGTATGTATGTAAAACTTTAAATTAATTGAATAGTTTTTATTTTTCCAAAATATTCTCTTCAGACTCAAATATACTTTATTGCTAAAATAAAAAGTTGGCAACCTTATTTCAGACATTCAAACGAAACTCTTAAGCTTAAACTTTAACTTTAACTCTTTAGCGTAACAATTGTGTCTTCTCAGTGAGTATGTTATTTTTACAGCATTTTTATAAATATTTAAATACTTGTATTAAAAACATAAAAAAGATGGTGGGAATAGATGGGTGCATGTTTGATACTCTCACTGAACTGGCTTGATTGAGTGCACTGTAATTTTGCACAATTCATTTTTGAGCATTTTTTTATAAAATATGGGTGGACGTTTGTCTTCCATGACAACTGGTGTTAAGTGAACATGAAGACTAAGGTGGTATACGCCCATCCACGAGGAACCTACTCACTCGACGCTTAAAAGTACTAGGACTATACTGGTCAGGGAAAATAATAAATAATAATAAAATCCCCAGACAATCACACCAACTACATGGCCCCAAAGTAAGCATAGCTTGTGTTATGGGATACCATATAGCGAACTAGGGGGAACCTAGAATATAAATACATAAATAGATAGATAAACACCCAGACACGGAATATTTTTTTTTCTAGTTCCGTGCGGGGATCTAACCCGCAACCACCGGCGTCTGAGGCAGATAGGTTTACCCCAACGCCATAGTGGTCGTCATAAAAAATAGACGCAGGCAGTTCATTCCTAACCTTGGCGACCCGTATCGAAAAGGAACTGATGTCTGATGATAGTCTGATGGTAAAAGGGTGAGGGTTCACACAGAACCCTCGCGCACTCACCAAAATGTATCCTGTAGCACACGGTGAAACAAGCAACCTTACGACGATGATCTAGGGGGGTATTGTTGAGCATTTTTTGAATATTTTATTATTCAGATATATTCAAAAGAACGGGTTTAACTAGGACTACTAGATAAATATTAAGATAACAAGAATAGGACGTTTTTCTTCCATGAACCTGGTTAAAAGTGATCATGAGGATTTAACATGCCCATTCACGAGAAACCTAATTCACTTGATGCTTGAAAGAAGATGTTTTATTCCAAACCTTAGCGGTGAACTTTTTTCATTATCCACCAAAATTGCATGGAAATTCCATTTCCACACACAAATAGAATTTCCATACAATAATAATAAAGTGTGCAGTCTATTTGGTAATATTATGTGATTTAGTCTGAATAAATTCTTAATAACTGTTAACTTCTTAAGCCGAATTCTATTTCTTTCCCAATGTATTATTGCCTTTATTACTGCCTTATTACTATGCTTTAGGCCTATTATATCTAATATCTTGTAAAACAACACACTACGTTTACTTATTTTTATTTCTCATGAAATCTTTTACTCCCTGGCCCCAATAATAGCATGAAATTGGGCCTTTCTGCTGTTATCATTACACAGCAAACTAAAACGACCGGTTAGGTTAATAAGTACCTATAAATATGCCAAAAAAGGGAAACAAAATGTCCTTGTTTATTTGGCAACTACACTACAGGCCAAATCTTAGGGACCCTTCCTATTAGGAGTAATACAATTTTTACGTTAAACAATGTAAAAGGGATTGTATGCGAGGGTTTATGCATAAAGGATCGTTTAATAAAGGGATTTTGTTGTAAAGATAATATTGTAATGAAAAATACATTGTGCATGATGGGACCTTTGTGGTCTGGAGAAGGAATTTAAACCGTTGAATATTATCTCATGAAATCTATGATTTCATATTTGTAGTAAACATATTTTAAACAGCTTTTAATCGGGATCGCTGCCTAGTAATATGTATTAAAATTTTCTTAAGTTTTCGCGATTCATACTATTAAATAAAATACTTTTTAACCGGATTTATCGCGCATATTTACATTTTAAATTTAAACTCGACGTGTCGGTGTCTTTGCAGACCCCGTGGTCACGGGTCGCAATAAATCCGATTAAAAAGTGGTTTATTTAATAATATGTATTAAATTTGCTCTAGTAGTATGTTATGGGTGACAGTTTCAGCTACGTAGGTATTGTCTGGTATACAGAAAGAAAGCTGGAAACTTATAAGCGCTTGACAGCGCTGGTGACCCGCGCAGGAAAATATATGAACGCGCGCCGATAAGCAATGAACGGTGCCGATAAGTTCCGACAAGCTTCATCACGCGCTGGTCAGCGCTGGGAAATCATCGTCCGATGAGTCCGACATTTTGCTTGGTCTGCCTCAACCTGCTTCCTTTGTGGAGAACGGACCAGGTAAGCGCTTATAAGTTTCCAGCTTTCTTTCTGTATACGGCCTTTCACTGTACACTACGTAGGTATCGGCACATTCTTCTCAGTGAGTAAAATTTAAGATTAATCTACATCATTTTGACTACATACAATTAGACGGAAACATTTTTATTACTTGCTGTGTAGTCATAAACTACAGATTAAACTTAAATTTTGATAATTAAGAAGAATTTTCGAAATTTTAATTCATGAACAATATCAATATCAATCAATATCATTCTTAATTCATTCATTTATAACTTCACGCCTGTATCCCTAATGGGTTAGGCAGAACACCAGAGGCTATTAAACCATCATGTCACCTTTGACTAATTTGGAGGTATTATTATGATCCATCATAAGAGATTATTGCAGTGACAGGGGGTCAGCCTATTGCCCGCAAAAACGCCAATAAAACCTCCGTCCCTTAACTGACTTTTACAGTATGCCCGGGAAGAGATTCTATATCTTTCTTTCGCTCTTATTAAAATATAATAGACTATTATTGGGCGATCCTATACAGAAAAACTAAGTTAGGGGTCACATGCTTAGGGTTAAAAAAAAAGATTCAATAGAATGCCAAATTATCAGCAAATATTACTCTTTTTTGAGTTACTAAAATCCTGCCAACCCTGAAGCGAAATTCAAAGTAATGAACAAGTGCCCTTAGAACAAGGAAAAGCAAATTGCTGGAACGAAAATGTCAAAGAATAGCTTCTGATAACTGTGTTCCTTATTTACACAAGTACCGTTTGCCTATTAACAGTTCGGATGTTGTTGCGAATCGTCCGGATTGTTTCATACTATTTGTTTTTTTTTAACGTCGATGAAACCCGTGTTTAGTCTTATGCCCGTCTGCACTAAACTTCGTCCTAATCCCGATTCTAAGTCGATGCTTAAGTCTGTACAGTCCGTTCGCAGTTGGTTTACCTCTGACGTATGTTTTCTCTATATTGACCGTCCAGTTTCCCTAAAAAATATATATATAAAGGTCACATTTCACTAGCTGATCCGGAACATAATTTTCAACACACTTGCTCGTAAATTGAGCATTATTCTATTGAATTTAGAACTATAAACTGGGCTATAAGCCACGCGTGCATAATATATTATACCCTAGTGTATAATATAACGAATCCTACAAAGTTGAATTGTACGCGAATTACATGCGAGTAAATAGAGCATATTTTATTGGTCCGGGTTATACATTAAATATTTTCAGAAACAACAAAGAGACTTTATACCACTTCAAATGTTTGCGCCTTATATTAGTAAAACAAATTTGTAGGTGTATATCAAACAAATTATTCACAATTTACAATAATTTGTTATAAAATATTAAAATATTTGCATTTACCACTCCAAATTAAACATTTTCACTTAAAATAGGCTGTATATGCTATACAGACATTGACACATTGGGCGGAAAAAAAAACCTACGCGCATGCGCGCCATGCGCGAGGTTCGGCGCCATTTTTCAATCACAATTCATAGCTTTGTTATCAAATGTGTTTGTTATTTTATGACCACGTATGTCTGTCTTTTACTCACAAGTGTGTTGAAAAACGTCGTATTAACTCGTGAGCGTTGCTAACTACAGTCTCGGCTCATTATTAAGCCCTCGTCTGCGGCTCGGGCTCAAATCACAGCCTCGACTGTAATTAGCAACTTAGCTCACTTGTTACATAATATACTATTGGCGTACACAAAGTTATTATAACGTTTAATGTAGGTATGTTCTAAACTTTGTTACTAGACCTCGGATTTAAATAGTATTTTTGCATTGAAAACCTAACTGTTTAGGTTCATATGTAAGTGTTTTATCAATACACTAGCTATGTGCTATTCTAGACTCTACACTATCATTATGCCAATTTTCATAGAAACCCGTTGAGCCGTTCTGCCATGATTGAGGAACAAACATCCATACATCCAAACTTTCACATCTATAATATTAATAAGATTGTCAATTTAAAATGTGTGTAAAAGAATTTCTTTCATGTAATTGAATAAATTGTGAAAAGTAAAAAGAAGCGTATTCCCAGTAGTAATAAATACATACATACATAACTTTACGCCTGTATCCCTTATGGGGTAGGCAGAACACCAGTGGTTATATGACCATCTGATGTCACATTTGACAAATAAGGTACTATAATGATGGAGAGAGGCTATTGCAGTGACAGGGGGTCAGCCTATCGCCCACAAAAATGCCAATAAAACCTCTGTCCCTTAACTGACTTTTACAGCATGCCCAGGAAGAGAAGCAACTGGTGCATTCTATGTTTTTCTTTCGCTCCGAGTCCAGCATTGGATTAGTAATAAATACTTAGTAAATCTTTTTTTTTTCTTTTTTATGATTTGCACCTAATTTTGGAGTTGATTAACTTGACAATGGTATCATTATTTTAGTTTATTTTTTATTTTATATTTTGCTGGTTTCTTTTAATCAATAATCATTAACAGTATTACATAAATGCTGTGCGTAACTGTCATCTGGTTACAAACTTAAATCCGTGCATGTAACATTTAATTAGAATAAGAAAATTGTTTGTTAATAATTCCTTCCTAAACCCGTGTGCTTTCATCTTCGACCTCATCGTCACTTACCATGAGATTGAGGTCAAACGCGGGTTTAGTCACTTATTAAAAAAAAAAAAATCTGTTGTTATTCCTAATAAATAAATAATAAAGATAAAGGCGGAAGTAATTCGCCAATTTGTAAGATGTCTTTTATTTTTATTGAGGAAACCTGATGACCTGATAAATTGAATTACTTAATATTTTATCGTAACTAAAACTTAGGTACGGTCAAATTCACTCACCCGGTACTTCAAAGGGTCGCAAGTAAAATTTTATTGATACTTTCAAAGTCATCTACTGTAATTTTATTTGGACATTTAATTAAGATAGTTAGGAAACTAAATTATATTTGTTTTGTTTAGAAAAGTGTTTTTTTATTTTAATTTTTCTAGCTACGTACTTAGATCTGTTAAGGGCGATTATTACATATTTGATTTTGAGTTATTAACTAATGTATCCAGCTCCATCCGGAACCTTCTAGCTTTCTCTAACTTAAAAATATAAAATCTATACTCTGGCAAATAATTCAATGCAGTAAAATGAAAGTTCCAGTGTGCCCAATTTCGGGAAGAAAAAAAATTGTGATGTGGTTTAAGAGAATGAATGTAATTATTTTTTAAGTAATAATATCGTAATATATAGAAAAACATATTTTGGCTCGCAAGATTTTTCTTTTCTAATGGTGCTGTTAGCGCAGGGCAACTATACTTCAAATTTCATTTTTAACGACAAAACGAATTGAAAAAGCAAAATGTTATCAAATCGATTTTACTTCTGCTGTAACCATTTTAAAGCACAAGGTATGTTTGGTAATTCATAATTTTCATTAAAGTTACTTTTAAGGTACATTGTGAGGTCCTGGATTCGAATCCCGGCGGCGGCGGATATTTGTGTGAACACAGATATTAGTCGTCAAGTCATGGATGTTTATATGTTTACTCTAAAAAAAAATATGTATTTATGTAAAATGTATGTTTATATTTTTCTTAAGTTTTTCAGTTAACTAGTACCTATCCATAACATAAGTTCTTTAAGAAACTCAATTTAGGCTAGATAATGTTGAGTGTGTCAGAAATACGAAGTTTTTAACTAGTATCATTATTTTTCTATTTGACATTTCGATCTGTCAGTTCACTGCATTAAATTATTTGCCAGAGTATAGAAAAGCCTTAAACTCAAGACACCTATAGCACATTTGTGTATTTCACTTTAATATTTAACTTCAGCTACTCTAAACCACGGGTGCCTGTTAGTATCGAAATTCCACGGCATATGCATAGAGGAAGATAAATATACCAAAAGGAATAGAGAGCCAACTCGACGCCTCAACTTGTCACCCCATTGACGCACCGCCATTTTGCTACGCTGTCAAATTGTGGTACTCGTACATTAAGAGTGACAACCCTGGGCATATGTTGTGATTAAATGTGTTAAGTTAGCGTATATTCGATTTGCTGCGTATATTCAATTTAGCTGCATAGGCTTCGCTTAGAATAACTTCTATCAAGTGTTACGGCCATGTTTTATCAAGAGCCAATTTGGGCCTAAGCTCGGGAGATCATCTTTGACCTTAACTACTTTTACCGTTAGGAAGGAATCGTGAGGTTACATTAGAAGACTATAAAAACTGTTAAAACCTGCTACCATTTATTATTTTAGAACTTCAAGTCGCATATTAGACAATACTCCATTCAACGCTAGCTTCATCCAAAATAAAGAAAAAAATGCGCCAAGATATAAACTAAAAAAAAGAGTAAAGAACAAATAACCATCTTTTTAAACGACAAACATTCATCTTGTGTGTACTGAATGGCTTTTACGGGGCACTATTTTCCAGCTATATATTTTAAAAAATAAGCCATTTTTATTGCCTTGCCCCTAGCTTTATAAAAGTACGATCTAGCCTGTCGCCGCCCTAACAATAGAGGCTGGCAAGTGGTCCTCTACTGTAGGACAGGGAATTAAAATACTGGAAGTGTTAAAGGATTTTTTTTTGAATCGACGACTGTTTCTGTGCACATCTTGTAAGTTATGAATTAGAAAAATAAAGCACTATCGACCACTGCTACTCATTTTATTTATTTTCTATTTATATGTATGTATTTATAGTCTAGGTTCCTCCCTAGTTCGCTACTTGGTATCCAATATCACATGCTCTGCTTAGTTTGGGACAATATAGTTGGTGTGATTGTCTGGGGATTTAATTATTATTTTGTATTTTAAAGTCAACACGCCTTTCGGCGAAAGAGACCCGACAATCGGACCAGTCAGTCAGGTATCAAGACAAGAGAGAAAGAAACGTAAACATATAAAATTTTGTGTTTAGAAAGAATAACTAGAGGTTATTTTTACGTATTCGCCGCTGGGCTTAGCTTGTTTAATTTCACTTTTAATATTTCCTTTGTCCTTAAAATTTATTAACAAAAAAGTTCTTCTTTATTTCTTCTTAAATTATAATAGCACCTTCCTACCCAAACAGAGTAGGAAGGTGCTATTCCTGTAACGAAATTGAAAAAATATATACTTTCAATGAATATTAATAATCATTTCCAGACACGTTTTATATTAACGTAAGGTCTTTAAGTGAAAACTCGGGGCGCAACTACACTTAACTGTAGTGTCTCTAGAAATAGCCGTTTCAAATTACATTCCGAGGAAAGGTGATACTAGTACCCCTAGTATGTATTTTTTGTATACATTACTACAAAGAT
This sequence comes from Stenoptilia bipunctidactyla, assembly GCA_944452665.1. Lineage (NCBI taxonomy): Eukaryota > Metazoa > Arthropoda > Insecta > Lepidoptera > Pterophoridae > Stenoptilia > Stenoptilia bipunctidactyla. The sequence goes on along the minus strand of OX101748.1, from coordinate 3,731,493 downwards.
TTTGTGCGGTCTTCTATGCTTAGTGCAAGTACTGTCGATGCAAAAAGCATGCAGAAAAAACTTTTTTTTCATACTATAAAAGCCAGCAAACAAACACTGCGACTAGATGATGAAAAATTTCAGAAAATTTCAAAAAATTCAGGCCCAATGGAAAACAGTGATTGACTTTCGGATTAATAAAATTTGCTAATAAAAAGTTGTCCCCAAAGATGGATCGACGACCTGGTCAAAGTCGCCAGTAAATGCTGGGTGCGGGCGGGGCAGGACCGAGCGGCGTGGAAAGCTTTCTACTGGCTGTGAATGGATGGATGGAATAAAAAGTTAAAGCTACAAAATTGTAAAAGGCTGCGTAGAGTCGGCAAAGAATAGCCTTAACATCCCTGGATAAGCATGTCTGAAAAGGTTACTAATCCAAGTGATCCCCACCTGGTGGTAAGACCTTTGACCGCCTGACCTGATTGGACAAAACGATTGGCTGTAAATTGTTATTGTGTATTTTTTTTCTTATTTTTAAAATATGATTGCTGTTGAGTTTTTTGCCACTTCTTCTCAACAGATCGACTTTCCGAAGTGGAGGTCAGTACAATTTGTAAATTGTTTTACTTATTTCAAATGTATTGAAAAACTTACGAAATAAAGAATATTTGACTTTGAGTTTGACCACAACTCAATTCAATCGCACACATTGTCAAAGTTATAAAAAAAGACTATGTGATATTAAATTATTGGGTTTATGTCAGTGGTTTACCTTTATTCACTTTATTTGTTGTTAAAATGAATGTAATTGACGTTTGCTGATTAATTATGGTCCAAAGCATAGTTTTTGAGTACAATAAAACTTCCATGCTGGACTGGGAGCGAAGAAAAAAACATGAAATGTGCCATTTTTTTGGAGGTTTTTTTTTGCGGGCGATAGGCTGACCCCCTGTTCCTGCAATAGTCTCACTCCATCATTGAAAAGCCTCCAAATTTGTCAAATATGACATCAGATCGTTTAATAACCTCTGGTGTTCTGCCTACCCCATAAGGGATACAGAGGTGAAGTTATGTATGTAAGTTTTGAAAATGGGTCACCAGAAACTCAAGATTTTTACTTTAACTAATAGCACAATTATGTTTGTATGGATCTCAAAGTAAAAGCCACTTCAGGATAAGTACGGTAAAGAGAAGTTGCTTTACAAATTCACTTAGCGCACAACCGCGACAGGTAACGTAGTTCTAAGTTAATGTTTTAAGATTCTTAGTGTATTATTTGGTTTTATGTCCGAAATACAGTCAAAATTTTACGTTGTTAAAATACTTTTGGGTTTAATTTTAGCTGGAGTTTTGAGTTCCCTTTGAAGTCACGAATATATTAACCATTCAAAACTTTTAACACATAATTTTCTTAAGTTTTCACGAAGTATTCTTGAGGACGGATTCTGTTAAGACACAGAAATAAAATGAATCATTCCTGATAAAATAAGAAGTTATTAAAAAAACTGGATTACTTAATCAACTTAATCTGAAAAACAGTGTCATGATTCATCATGCATTTTATTTGTACTACATTGGTTGAAAAGTTCGCGGCTGGCCATTAAAAAAAAAACTTTTGTTATTTTTTCTGCCGTCATTTTGAACTGTCATTATTCAATTGTCAGCCCGCGAATTTTCAATTTGATATCTTGTTTAAATAAAATTTTACGAACAATATAAATACGTGTGTAGAACAAATTTTCACTAATGGAGAAATTTGAACAACGTGCTGTGATTAAATATTTGTTTAAAAAAAGATTAACACCAAAGGAGATCCATGATGACATGCAAACAACATTAAGGGAATCTGCCCCGTCTTATACCACTGTGAAAAAATGGGTGGACGAGAGAACATCGAAGATGACCCTCGCTCCGGCAGGCCAATGACGTCTACGACCGAAGAAAACATCAATAAAGTGTGTGATCTCATATTGAAAGACCGTAGATTGACTATCAGAGAAATTGCAGAGACTATAGGCATCTCATATGAACGAACGCAAAACATCATTGTCCATGAACTCGGCTTTTCTAAGGTTTCGGCTAGGTGGGTCCCCCCCCCAGATTGCTTTCAGTAGAGCAAAAGCGAATTCGACTCACGATTTCTCGCGACTGTTTGGAGATGTTCGAGGCAGATCCACAAGATTTTCTTGACAGATTTGTGATAATGGATGAAACCTGGGTTCACCACTATACCCCAGAATCAAAACAACAATCCAAACAATGGAAAAAATCAGGTGAACCAACTCCGAAAAAAGCAAAGGCAATTCTGTCGGCTGGCAAGGTGATGGCATCGGTTTTTTGGGATGCTAAGGGTGTCATTATGGTGGACTACCTTCCAAAAGGCGAAACAAAAAACTCTGCGTACTATAGCACCCTTCTGCGCCGTTTAAGTGAAGAAATTAAACAGAAACGCCCAGAATTACTGAGAAAGAAAGTGTTGTTTCACCAGGACAACGCCCGAGTCCACACGTCTGTCGAGTCTATGGCTCAAATTCGTGATTGTGGTTTCGAATTGTTGCCACATTCAGCTTATTCTCCTGATTTGGCACCTTCGGACTTTCATCTGTTTCCAAACCTGAAAAAACACCTCGGTGGGCAGAAATTTTTAACGAATGAAGAGGTCGAAGCCGCTGTTAACCTGTATTTTGAAGACCTTGAGGAATCTTTTTTTAAAACAGGTATGGAAGCTCTGGAAAGCAGATGGAAGAAGTGCATAGAGCTAAATGGAGATTGCGTCGAAAAATAAAAATATTTTTGTATGTACTTTATTCTGTTTTCTTGACTAGGCCGCGAACTTTTCAATCCACCCTCGTATTTACCAGGAAAAAGTTTGGCCTGATTTCTCACAGAAATTCATAGAAGGTGCTCTTTTTGATATCCCATAACTTTGAGGTTTTGTTCCTTACTAAAAAATAATACTTTTTGCCAAAGAATATGTGGTTCAAAAGTGCATACTTTTTATATATCGTCAATCATAATGTGATGAGTTTATAAATTATCACCCTTGTTAAAATTTCTTTAACATTCATTCAATAGACGCGTGTCACTGAAGCCATACAATAAAAAACAAAAATTGTTGCATACAATGTACAACGCATAACGTTGGGACTGTAGCTATGCATAGCGATAAAAAAGGGATAGAAAATGTCACATTGTTGACTTAAATAATTGAATTACTTTGTATGAAAAACAAAAAAAAATCAAATTGAAAAAATATTCACATGTTAATTGATTCTATTACATGGTCCTATTAATACCCTAGAGTTATGGGAAATATCTTGAATAAAAATATAACGTCTTTATAAATATACCTTAAAAATAAAATATATAAATATACCTTGTATAAAATATATTTGGTGCTGAAAAAAACTTGTAAGAAGAGTAAATGTAATAAACCCTCAACAAAAAGACTATATAGAATGGATCAACAGAATGAAATCACATTAAATAAATATGTTGCAGAATTGTGTACAATAATGGCGCGCACACTTGAAAGTTTTCTCCGGAAATGTCTTAAAGCTTCATATTACTTTTTATTCTTTCCCGTACCCACGTAATACGAGATAGAGACGGAATTATATCTTAAAGAAAACTGTAAGATGTTCTTTAATTGATAATCGAAAATAACCGAAGAACTTCCATGCTGGACTGGGAGCGAAAGAAAATTATAGAATGTACCAGCTGCTTCTCTTCCCGGGCATACTAAAAGTCAGTTAAGGGACAGAGGTTTTACTGGCGTTTTTATTGGCGATAGGCTCATTATGATGGAAGATTATTGGACTACTGGAGGACCATCATAATAATACCTCTAAATTTGTCAAACGTGACATGAAATGGTTTATAGCGTCTGGTGTTCTGCGAACCCCATAAGGGATCCTACAGGCGTGAAGTATACATGTATGTATGTTATCGAAGGTCAAAAAGTCAAATAGAGGACTTCAACAGAGTAGCATTTTGGTTACTTCAGTAGCCTATTCATAATTTATATGAATGACATACACAGTTTTAAAATTATTTTAAAACTGTGTATGTCTGGTGTAGCGGTAACATAAATTGCCTTCTATGCCAGAGGTCCTGGGTTCGAATCCCGGCGGCGGCGGATATTTGTGTGATGAATACAGATATTAGTCGTCAAGTCATGGATGTTTATATGTTTATTTAAGTTTATTCTAATAAAAATATGTATTTATTCAATATGTATGTTTAAGTAATATATTTCTTAAGTACATCAGTTATCTAGTATCCATACAACAAGTTCTTTAATAAACTTAATTTGAGCTAGATAATGTTGTGTGAGTGTCAGAAACATTTATTTATTTATTTTGCGGGCATCATTCGCATACTGCAATCCTATTACATGATCTTAAACTGGACTATGCTGTTCAAAGCGGAACAAGGAATGTTCTTAGTTAAAAAATGGCTACAAAACAACATAAAGAATACCTACATTTTCTTAATACAGAAAAACCAAATTCTTTATTTTCCATAAAACTGCAGCCTTAAACAGACCATCACTCAACTGCATCTGTTAAGCATAATGGGCGGTCTTATCGCGTTAAAACGATCTCTACCAGACAACCCTAAGTTGTACAGAAAAATTCTGTGTAAAATGTACTTTTTTAAATATCGTGTTGAAATTTTTAATTAACCGTAACCGGCGATCATGTATGAGAAGATTGATGAACGTGGAAGAAGCGAAAGAGGTCTGGATCGCGGCAATTGGTGTTCCCTTGTCTCTGCCTACCCCAAGGGGAGACAGGCGTGAGGTTATGTGTACGTATGTATGTATTTTTAATTTCTGTGTATAATTTGCGTTCCAATAAGCTATTGGTTTTTATTCAATAAATAAATAAATGATAAAGATCAATATAGTGTTAAATGAATGTATATGCTTTTATATTTTTTTCCAAAAAAAATGTACACTTTTAAATCAAAAATATCTGCTGCGTGCACTTCACGTCAGGTCGTAGAGTTGCATGGGCTGTCGCTGACAGGTTTAACCTGCGGTAGTCGAGTCGATGAGGCATAGCGTCGACTGTTTTATAAATGTGGCCGTTTTCACAATAGCGCAGGTTTATACAGGGTGTATAGGTAAATACTGAGCATCGTTTGAGGTTTGATGGGTGGCACATAAAGAATAAAAGTAATGAGGCTGATGATCTTTAGGTTTTGTAAATGTCAACTTGACACCTGTCACCTTAGTTGCTAGTGACCATGGTGTAAATTAATATTATAAATAAAGAAATATACAGGGTGACTGGTGACAAATTTTAGATAATAAAGGAGAGCGCTCTGAACTGGATTATAATCATAATCTATACTAATATTATAAAGAGGAAACCTTTGTATTTTTGTATGTTTGTATTGAATAGGCTCAAAAACTACTAAACCGATTTCAAAATTTCTTTTACCATTACTTAGAGGGATTCTTCCGAATCCGTACAGGCTACTTTTTATCCCGACAATCCCGCGGGAATCAAAATTGCGCGGGTCAAACCGCGCGCAACAGCTAGTTATGTAATAAAAGTAGGTTCTTAATTTTCACCAGAATTCCCTATAAGTAAATAAAGAGACCTTACTACACTTTTCCCGACGCGCCGCTTCAGTCTACACGCACAGTGTTCCCGCCACACGCACACCACCACTCGCTAAGTATCTATTGTATTACGCGTATGTAACCGTGCATTGAGTAATGAATTCTTATTTCGCACTTTCCATCAGGTGGCATGGAAGACAAACGTCCTATCCTTACAATATAAAAAAAATGAATTCCTTAACTTCCGGTTAAGTTCACTGAGTAAATAATTAATAATTTCTTTTTCATTTTATTTTTTCCCTTCATGTACGATCTTATTCTATCACTTCCTGGAATTTCGAAAGTGACCCATCCGTCATCACCACCAGTCACCACCACCGGTCACCATCAGTCACTGTAAAATTCAAAAATTCCAGATTCAAAAAAGTTTTATTTATCTTAGGAATTTCACAAATCACTTGATGACATCATCATAATATAAAGTATAATTGCACGTCATACTTCCAGTTAAAAAGAGTTTATTTAACTTATATTGTAAATGCGAAAGTGTATACTTATTGATGCATGGACGTTTGTTGCTAAATCATGGCAGAAAAGCCTGACTGATCTTCTCGAAATTTTGGTATAGTGATAGTGTATAGTTTGGAAAAGCACATAGCCTAAGCATATTGGTTTTTATGGGACAGTTTATTTCAGGAAAGATCTTAATTTTTCACCTTGGCACTAGATGGCGCAATAATGACGTAATATATATTTTTTGGGGAGTGATCTTAACTTAAGTCACGATCAAAGTTTATCAACCATAAACATTGAAAAATTAATAATTTTATATTTATTTAAAATTCTAGTCTCATTGAATAGAATAGAATAGAATGTCACTTATTCGCAGAATATGGTAGAAAAAAAAAGTTCTTAGATCTAAATGTATTGTACAGCATATTCAACCGTCAATATCGGTGTGCAAATTTTTGTCCACTTTTCAATTTAACAATTCAAGATAATTATATTACTTATGTCCAAACTTATTTACTTATTTTTAATTATATTATTAAATGTCATGCATATTAAATCATTGTCATTCATTTAAAAAATCATTTATAATATAATACTGCTTATCTAATAAAAAATATACAATGCTTTTTTAAATTTTATCACAGTCTGGATTTTTATTGTTTTGGGTAATTTGTTATATAGTCGTATTGCCATACAGTATATATTTCGTCTATAGTGAAGTGCCAACTTATATTATCGAAAGGAAAAAGGTAGGTATTGATTTAAAATAAAGTGAAAACTCGCATATGTTTTAAGTAGGTAACTAGAAATATAGAACTAAATTTTCACTCCAATATACTAGAATAGTTACCCTCCTAAACAATTTCCACTACGTAAATAAAAGCCAACAACCATCGGCTTTGACGATACAAAAAGTCAGTGGCTTCAGTACAGAAATTCAATGAATATTCCGTTTCATTGGTATAGTTCTGTACAAAAATAGCTAAGGAAATAATGGAATTCGTTTTAAATTTTAAATGTCACCTTGTTTAGTCGAAGGATCTCTGTCAGTTATTTGTAGGACTTACACTTGACCAAGAAAGTAATGTGCTAATTTGGATTTGGTATTCCTAGTAATTATTTACAATAAGATTCAAAATACTGTGACTAAGCATTTTGACCTCAATCTCACCTAATGGTAAGTGACAATGAGGTTGAAGACGACGCGACGGTACACGGACTTAAACTATTTAATTTCTTAGAAACAATATCGGGATTTTCATTTAAAGTGGATGATAATAGTAGTCTATTGAGTAGCTTGAGAGGGTAAAATATTAAAATCCTTGCTGCGGTTTCTACTATAAGCAAATGATTTGGAATTCGAAGTTGTTGAAGATTATCTATACCTAGGACATAATATCCAGTTAGGTAGGTTCAACTTTGAGAAAGAGTCTAAAGACACGTGAGACGTGGTCGCTAACTATGGGCCTTCTAAACAAGCTTAGAGTCGCTCAACGAGCAGTTTCCCTGCGGGATCGAATCAGGAATGAGGAGATTCGCAGGCGAACCAAAGTCACCGACACATCCAGAAGGATGGCAGAGCTGAAGTGGCAATGGGCAGGGCACATAGCTCGCAGAACAGATGGTCGTTGGGGCAGAAAAGTTCTCGAGTGGCAGCTACGTACTGGGAGACGCAGCGTAGGCAGGCCCCCCGCACGATCGACCAACGACCTGGTCAAGGCTGGATGAGGGCGGCGCGGGACCGAGCGACGTGCAAGACCTTGGGGGAGGCCTATGTCCAGCAGTGGACGTCTACAGACTGTGGATGGATGACGATGATGAGCTATTATTTGCACTATATGTTGTTTTAATACATTTCATGAGTTGTCAAAAATTTTACAGGTCAGCTATGAACATTACTGTTTAAATGAAGGGTGGTCGCAAGCCAAGCGGACCTTTAAAGGGTCCTGCCACCAAGCGGGGGTTACTCAAATTAATAACCCACTTACAACACACTTATCCATGGGTGGTAGGTCTGTTCTAAGTAGGCCCATTTTTTGCTTTCACCTCATTTAATTATTATTAACTAAACTAGCTGTTTTACCCGCGCAATTACGATTCCCGCGGGAATTTTGTACAAAAAGTAGCCTATGTGTTATTCCAGATTGTACTCCATAACTAGGCCAAATGTCATTAAAATCCGTTGGGCCGTTTTGCCGTAAAACTTTGGAAAACCAAACTTATTTTTCATTATAAAAAAAAAAATCACGGATTCTCCACAAAGGTGTTTGTAATTTTATGTTTCCTTGCATGAATCAAATACCTGTGGTAATTACAAGCAATAGAGTGCCTTACCGATTACATACTGATTAATGTCAAAATAAGGTATAACCAAAATGTACTGCATTTTTGTATTAGTATTTTAAACTTTACAAACTTTTTTTTTTTTAAAGATAATATGTATGATATCTAATATTTAATGTTAAAAAAGGTTACATTGCGTCAGCCTTGTATTATTAAAATGGCATTTATTTAGAAAAACATAAAGACATACATAACGGCACGCCTTTATCCCTTACGGGGTAGGCAGAACACCAGAGGTTATAAGACCATCTGATGTCACATTTGACTTTGGAGGTATTATAAAGATGGAGACCATTTTAGAAATAAGTCGCGTTATTTACATAAGAAGTCAAACTTTTTATAAGAAATAGCAAAAGCTCAACGGCGATTATATTTTTATATCAGTTTATAAGCAAGAATCTTTATCAACTGGGTACCTATTTGGATATTATTATCATAGCTCTTCGTACAAAATCCATTACAAGATTCTATAAATTTATGAAAACATAGATCTTTAATATCTACAAGACCTTTATTTTAAAAGGCATAAAGTTGACTTCCAATATTACTTGTTACTATTTACAATATAATATATTTTTTCTTACGCAAAAGTAGGAATATTTATTCTAAAAATAAGCATTCTGAGGACGGAAAATAAGATGCTTAAGTTAAATAAAAGAAATGACAAAATAAAGACGCAGGGCTTATTCAACCTACGTGGAAAGTTTTTCAAGTTTAAACAAAGAAAATGGTTCTGAATTGTAATCGTAACTTAAACTTTGACAATGGCTTGCAAAAACATATTAAAGACTCACAATACTTACTAATCTACACTAATATTATAAAGAGGAAACCTTTGTATTTTTGTATGTTTGTATTGAATAGGCTCAAAAACGACTGGACCGATTTCAAAATTTCTTTTACCATTACTTAGAGGGTTTCTTTCGAATCCGTATAGGCTACTTTTTATCCCGAAAATCTCGCGGGAATCGAAATTGCGCGGGTAAAACCGCGCGCAACAGCTAGTCATTATATAAAAACCAAAGCAACCACTTTGACGACCACGGTGGCGATGGGGGAAACCTATCTGCCTCAGACGCCAGTGGTTGCGGGTTCGATTCCCGCACGGAACAAGAAAAAAAATGTTCCATGTCTGGGTGTTTATCTATTTATGCATTTATATTCTAAGTTCCCCCCTAGTTCTCTACATGGTATCCCATAACACAAGCTATGCTTACTTTGGGGCCATGTAGCTGGTGTGATTATATGTGTTGAAGATTATACGTAAGAATTTATAAATTATTAATATTTCTTGTTTCACTAATCTAATTTTAAGTTGTAAAACTAATCAGTGGGCCAAGTTGCCACAATAAAGAAATTTATTATTATTATTATTTATATATGTTTTTTGATTTCCTCCTTTTTCAAGGGCTTTGCTTTATCATGCGGGTTTAAACCAATGTTAATAATTTTATTTATTATTATTATTATTATCTGGGGTTTAAAAAAAAAGCTTCCAACAATCATCAGTTCTGTAAATAAATAAATATTCTTTACATTAGCAGCACATTTTATCACACCAATTTAAAGCTGCCACTAGGCACTGCTTGATCTCTGACGGACTTAAGAATTTTCACGGTGAAGAAATTACTTTTCAAAAACCCTGACCTCTATACAAGTATACAGCACCTAGAACTGACTGCTTAACGCGCTCAAAAGCATTGACCTAAATACTGAACAACCTAGTTTCCTAGCCCAAATTGTAAAAAAAAATTGTAAATATGTATATTTGGCATATGTAATTTTGAAATAGGTATACTTATTATAAAAGAATCAAAAATGATTGGCTATAATACTTGTGTTCATCCTACAAATGTTTATACCCATCGAGATCTGAGTCCAAGAGCTCTGCCATGAAACGTTATATTTTTAACGTTTTATCATTAAACCTTCAAAATATTTAGATGTAGGTACAATATTTGTCTTTAGATCCGCCTATTGTCGCACTGTACCTATAACATTGTTATTATTATTTTTTCTTACAACATGTGTACAATGAAAAATAAAAATGAAAAAAAAAATCAAACACAAAAACTTTTATCAAAATATAAAACCAACTAGCAAATTATCAGTCTAAATTGGTAGGTACTCCAACACACGATCTCCCACTATTATTACTCTTCCTTCTAATATAGCAATTTTATTCGACCCCACCCTTTTTAGATCCCCTACAAATAGAAGAACCTGTTATTATCATCATTATCATTATATATTATCATTACACCAGTTCAGAAGTCTTGAGACTTTAACTTTATATCGGGAAACAAAGTAACCTATGTGCTATTCCAGACTGTACACTATCACTATGCCAATTTTTTTCCAAATCCGATGAGCTGCTAATGTTTTTCAATCGACTTCCAAAAAAGGAGGAGGTTCTCAATTCGTCTCTATGTTTTTTATTAACTGTACGATATTTCGAACAGTTAATAATCGAGTTTGAAAAATCTTGTTTCATATGATAGAAGATACTTCATAATTGGTCCCATATAAATTTAATCGAAATCGGTTGAGTATTTCACTGAGAATTTCAAATTATTGAAAGAATATGATTTCGGAGAATGTTTACGTGGATGACATTAAAAGTCGGCCAAAGTTTTGACGTGAAGTCGGGGTTTTTAATGCTCTGCATTCGTTGATTATACTACATTACGAGCCGACCGTCAAAATATTTAAATTACGGAAATAGTATATCAGTAACAATTATCAGCAGTCCAACCTGGACTGGGAACAAAAGAAAAACATAGAATGTGCCAGCTGCTTCTCTTCCCGGGCATACTGTAAAATTCAGTTAAGGGACGGAGGTTTTATTGACGTTTTTGTGGGCGATAGGCTGACTCCCTATCACTGCAAGTATCTCATCATCATTATAATACCTCCTAATTTGTCAAATGTGACATCAGATGGTTTTTATCTTCTGGTGTTCTCGTCGCCATACAGGCGTGACATTATGTATGTATGTAACAATTATGTCATGTATATGAAATATCACAATGTATGTGTATGTATGTGAACGTTATTATTGCTATGTAGGCTATTGTATGAACGGTGTCTTAACGTCCATTCTATTTTATCATCCTACTTAATCTTTTCATGACTTAATTGCCTGTCTAAAATCGCGCAACAGTGATAAAATCAACTTTGTGTGAGAATGAAATTAAACTGTACCATTTATACTAATACTTTTGCTGTTTGTGTAAAGTGAATAGTTATTATTTTTATACAATAATCATACATAAATCAAAATACAAAACCAACCAGCAAATTATAAGTCTAAATTGATACTCCAACACACGTCCACCTACTATTACTTTCTAATATAGCAATTTTATTCGACTCCGTCCTTTTAAAATCAGCTACAAATAGAGGAACCTCTATCATTACACGAGTTCAGAAGTCTTGAGACTTTAACGAGATTTCAGTGTTGCAATCTGGAAGTTTTTATCTACGGTAACTATTGAAAACTAGAGTAAAAGAGGGTAACATTTTAACTGGATATGCCTAGATATTTTAAACTAGCTGTTTCCCGGCGTTTTACCCGCGCCATTTTAAATTCCGCGGGAATATCGAGATAAAAAATATTTTAAAGAATGCAGAGCATTTAAAACCAGACTTCACGTCAAAACTATGGCTGAGTTATAATGTCATCAACTTAAAAATTCTCCGAAATCATAAATATTTTTCAAAAATTTGAAAGTTTCAATGAAGTACCTACTCAACCGATTTTGTAGAAATTTGTATGGAACCAACTATGAAGTATCTTCTATCACATGAAATAAGAATTTTTAAAATAGATTTATAATAGTCCGAAATATCATGTAACAAAGACAAAAAACGTACAGACAAATTGAGAACCTTTTCCTTTATGAAGTCGGTTGAAAATGAAATAAAATAGAAATACATTTAGATGTATTTGGAAAAGATGAGTGAAAGAAGAATTACGAAAGAGGTGTACAAAACAAGAATGGATGGTGTTGTTGGAAGAGGCTGGCCTAGGCGAACGTATGCCGATCAAATTGGCGACATTTTGAAAAAGGGTCTAGTCAAAAGTACCCGGCGATCATGTATGAAAAGATTGATGAACGTGGAAGAAGCGAAAGAGGTCTGGATCCCAGCAATTCGTGTTCCCTTGTCTCTGCCTACCCCAAGGGGAGACAGGCGTGAGTTTATCTATACTAATATATAAAGCTGAAGAGTATGTTTGTTTGTTTGTTTGAACGCGCTAATCTCAGAAACTACAAGTGGGATTTGAAAAATTCTTTTTGCATTTGATAGCTCAACTCTTGACGAAGGTGTTGGCTATATTTTATCTCTAAATTCCCATGGGATCTAAAGTTACGCGGGTAAAACCACGCGCGGTGGCTAGTGTATGTATGTATTTATGATACCACCTAATGGCCCTGAATAAGTCGTAATGCATGTCTTTAAGGTCCGCCTTGCTAGCGACCACTTTTCGTGACTGTGACCAAATATTGCCGGTCCTGCGATGATGTGTTCTGACAATATTTAACAAAGAGCCAGGTCCTTCCAAAACCTGTGTGCTGTCATGTTTGACCTCATCTTCACTTACCATCAGGTTGGTGAGATTGAGGTCAGACGCGGGATAAGACGTCTCTTATAAAAAAAATGAGAGACGCACCATATAATATGACAACCATTTTGGCGATGGGGTAACACTGTCTGCCTCAGAAGCCAGTGGTCGTGGGTTCGATTCCCGCAAAATGCAAATATTCGTGTCCACATTTTTTTTTTGTTTTATGTATAATAGGAATGTAATATATATTTGATTATTGGTATATTGATATTTCAATATTATTTATAAGCTGATATTGCTTTAAAATAAAATTGTTGTAGAAATATGAAATTTTTATAATTCCATAATTGTGTTGAACGTTTAAAGGCTTAAAATTGGTATAATAAAACCTTAGGTATCATTCTTATTATTTATTAAATTATTATTATTTAAATAATTGAATGTTGGTAACATTAAAGCTATTTTTCTACAAGAAAATGTGTTGCAAATGAAAATGCGTTATTATTTAGACCAGAACAAGACACAAACAAATAGAGGGTCCGTTTATAATAGTCAATAATATTTTAATAGCAGATTAAAAATATTTAAAAAAATATTTTTCATAAATTAAAATTTATGAAAATACTTGAAATATAAATTCTTCTAAGCGATTAAAATTTAAGGTTTTTTTTTGTTTTTTTATTAAGTATGGATGGGACGTTTGTCTTCCTTGACACCTGATGTTAAGTGAACATGAAGACTAAGGTGGTACACGTCCATCCACGAGAAACCTATTCACTCGACGCTTAAAAGTACTAGGACTATACTGGTCAGGGAAAATAGTTTAATCTGTAGCTTATGACTACCCAGCAAGTATGCTTGCGCTTGCTTCGAGCACTAATCATCAATACTACATCGAACAATAACTATTTAGAGCGTATCTAGAGGCTCAACGTTGAGTCAAAGGATTTCACGAAGCTAGAAACAAAAACTATGACATTTACAACATAACATGTAGCTCGCGCGTGTACTCTAGTGTTAATAGTGTCATAGTGAAGTACTTTGGCGATGAAAACGGGGGTTTCTGTCGCTAGTCTTTAAGGCTACAAACTGGAAGGCTGCGACAGTGACAGCGAGAGCGATAGCGGCGCGGGCTAGCGAGAGCGACAGCGGCGCGGGCAGGGAGAGCGACAGCGGCGCGGGCAGCGATTTTCACGACACAATAGAAAGTATTGAGTTTATATGAAACACGAAAAATCACTGCGCTGCCCGCGGGCGTCGAGAACGGCCCAGATTCCCCGCGTCGCTACCGTCCAGTTTGCAGCCTAAGGGATTTCGCTGAGGTGTGGCGTCTCTGGTGTTCAAGGCATGCCACGCATGAGAGGTTTCCGAGCAAGCGGATGCGATCGGCGGCGGTTCCGTTAACAAATGCGTCACCCTGCATATTTTAACCACGTCTAATTAAATTCGAGATACTCTAACCGAAGCCATAAAATAGCCGGTAAAACAAGGTTTATGTTCAAATTACTTTTAAAATTCGTTTTTGTTTAAAAACAGATTTTGTTACGCTTCATGATGGCCAGAAAACCGGCACTGGGCCTACCCGCTCGAAAGTGTCCAGGCTCATGTGCATCATTAATTAAATATAGGATTAATAAACGTTGGCTGTAGTACCGCCCCAGGCGTGTTCTTTCATATGGACAATATAAGCACTATAATATTATATGAGTAATAAGTTAGAGTTATATTAAAAGTGTTCAATATTCTATTTCATTTTAATTGGTCTTAGACTAAGCAGTAAAAAAATCTAACTTTAATTTAGTACAAACTTAGGAGTACATTTCTTTCAGTAGATCTGAAAGTGAAGAATCCATCAAAGGGCAGGATATTATTATTTACATTAATGAAAATATTAATTAAATTATAGCAAAAATGTATTTTTTATCATTTCCAGAACATCACTAGATCCGTGACTTACGGTCTGAGACTAAATTGATTCAAACGGATGACTTGAGAGTAACGTTAGTGCTCCCGATTTCCTATACAAAGATGTAATGTTTCCAGGAAGATTTCCTTTTGTTTACTATTGGTTTACTAATATTGCATGCCTAGGAGCAGTTTATATTTGCAAGTAATTAGCATGCTAGTTTTAAGTATGCTTATATATTTAAGTGTGAACGACTGATCGATACTACCATGCTCAATAAGCAAAACTATTAAGACGCGCTTAAAGCAAGCCCCCTTCCACCCGTACCGCTAATGCCACGCTCAAAAATCGCAAGCCTGTCGACTCACAAGCGTGCTCGAATTGGGCATGCTAATTTTGAGCAAATTTCCGACACACATGCTACTCCGTAGCAAGTGCTCCATTAAAGCATGCTTTCGTGCTTGAAATGAGCATGTGTAACAGTAGCATAAGATAAGATTATATTATCCATTTTTATTAGAACAAAAATTAAAACTGTACAGAAGACAGCAGATCAAGCGTTACATTACCTGTCAGATTTCCCATACCAATTTCAGCTTAATGTCGAGGGTATAGAGTTCAGACTCAAGTAATTTTTTTTTGACAGATTTGTAACTCTTAATTTGCCGTCTTCTGTACATAATTGGAGATATTTATTATTGAACCAATGACACTTACCTACACTGAATTTATTTTTATTTTTCATAAAAAAAAAAACAAAATCATTTAATTAAAAGAACAACAAATTTAATTTGTTTTGTATTCAGATGTCTTGAAAATAAAAGGTTTAACCAATTATAAAATACAAAAAAATATGTTATCCTCCATCTCACCTGGTAGATAGGTATTTTGCAATTTTAGGTGTTACACGTTTACCACTAGAAATCTAATATTGTGATTTTTCACTATTCGTTATCTAAAATGTAACACTTTTTTAATTGTTTTTACATTTTAACTCGAGGTTTCAGAGTCTTTGCCGACTTTTTGCGTCAGTCATTCGTAACCACGTTAAAAGACCCCTTGAAAAGTGATTTAATTTAAAAAGAAATCTCTGAACTTGCTTCCATGCAGGATTGGGAGCGAAAAAAAAACAAAGAATGTACCAGCTGCTTCTCTTCCCGGGCATACTGTAAAAGTCAGTTAAGGGACAGAGGTTTTATTGGCATTTTTGTGGGCGATAGGCTGACTCCCTGTCTCTACAATAGCCTCTCTCCATCATTATAATACCTCATTTGTCAAACGTGACATCAGATGGTCTTATAACCTCTGGTGTTCTGCCTACCCCATAAGGGATACAGGCGTGAAGTTATGTATGTATTTATGTAAATCTTTCAACTGAGAAAATTAAAGAACAAGGACTAAAGTATTCAGAAAAAGTAGACACAGGGATTTAGTTCCACACTTTGGTGAATCGTGCTAAAATGAAACTACGGAGTGTTTCATTCGACTGACGACCACTTTGGCGATGGGGTAACACTGTCTGCCTCAGACGCCAGTGGTCGCGGGTTCGATTCCCGCACGGAACAAGAAAAAAATGTTCCGTGTCTGGTTGTTTATCTATTTATGTATTTATATTCTAGGTTCCCCCTAGTTCGCTACATGGTATCCCATAATACAAGCTATGCATACTTTGGGGCCATGTAGTTGGTCTGACTGTCTGGGGATTTATTTATTTAATTCTTTGAAAGTTGTGGTTAGGTCTGATACTCCAATGGTAATGGTAAACTCTCTTTGAGAGAGAGCACTACCTTATTTGTTCATAATAATAGTGTTAAGAGTCAATTAAGAGATTTCCAAATTTGAAATGCAATAATATAACTAGCTTTTTTATTGTTGTAAGTTTTCACGATTCATAACACTTTTAACCGGATTTATCGCAATTTTTTTTTTTTTTATAAGTTTAGTCACCCGCGTTTGACCTCAATCTCATCTGATGGTAAGTGACGATGAGGTCAAAGATGGAAGCACACGGGTTTAGGAAGGAACTGGCTCTTTATACAATATTGCCGGAACACATTACCGCCGGAGCGGTAACATTTGGCGGCAGACTTTATATAAAGGGTGGTCGCTAGCCACGCGGACCCAGAAGGGATCCTACCACCTTTATATTTTGCATTTTAACTCGACATTTCAGTTTTCACATTCTTTGCAGACCCCGTGGTCACGAGCGACTGAGGTGTCAGGCGTCAGACGTTATTCGTGATAAATCAGGTTATAATGTGTATTATTTTAAATGACTAGCTTTTCTTCATAGATTACCTAATAACCATGAAACTGCAGATTTATGAGTAGAGTAAAGGCACTCCTAAAACTGTATAATCGTTCGTTAGGAAATGACTTCGCCCTATCAAAGCGATATTTACGTTGCCATAGAAACGGATTTTTATGTTTACAGACGTAACATAACTTATTTATAGAATGACGACCACTTTGACAATGAGGTTAACCTATCTGCCTCAGACGCAAGTGGTTTCGGGTTCGATTCCCGCAGGGAAAAAGTAAAAATAATGTTCCAGGTCTGGGTGTTTATCTATACAGGGTGTCAAAAAAAGTATTTTAGAGGAATTTTTTTTTTTATAAGTGTCTAAACCCGCGTTTGACCTCAATCTCAACTGATGGTAAGTGACGATGAGGTCGAAGATGAAAGCACACGGGTTTAGGAAGGAACTGGCTCTTTATACAATATTGCCGGAACACATTACCGCCGGAGCGGTAACATTTGGCGGCAGACTTTATATAAAGGGTGGTCGCTAGCCAGGCGGACCCAGAAGGGATCCTACCACCAAGCAAAAAATATTTCCTAGATAGGGCTAGTCTTCCCTTGCTTAGCCTTATCTAGGATATTTTTCTCCAAAATACTTTTTGGACACCCTGTATATGTATTTATATTCTAAGTTCTAAGTTCGCTACATGGTATCTTATAACACAAGCTTCTCTTACTTTGAGGCCATGTAGTTGGTGTGATTGTCTGGGGATGTTATTGTTTATTAGTATAATTCAGCTGAAGAGTTTTTTGTTTGAAATTCCTTAAAAAAATACTCTGATTTGTAACAATCTATTTTATTATAATTACTATTTTATTATAATAAATACAAAAATATAAAATCAAAAGCTACGCAGGAAAACTCGTCCGAAACTACTAATGCCTAGTGAACTAAAAGCCGTATCGCTTTCTGAGAAATTTGTAATGTTAATGCGAATATTAAACTAGCAGTTCCGAGAACTGAAATAACAACTTCAACGGATGCTTAAACAAATTATAATTTTAGCGTTAAATACCTAAATTTGTGCCTCACAGTTTCCATAGTTCATCAACTGAATTAGATAATTTGTGTCATGGAGTGTTATTTCCTAGAATCATATATCATGTTATTTTGTAAGTAAATTACTGGACTGTTAAATATTAGTATTTAGGTCGTCTCAATATCAAAGATAATATGAACAAACATTATTTGCAAAGGATCTAAAACATATTTATTTAATCCTGAACTAGCAAAGTTCCCGGCTCCACTAGGGTGAAGTTTTTTTATTTTTTTATTAAATACTAACTACGCGTTTTACCTCGTTTAATCTCATCTTATGGTAAAGGTTGATGAGTTTGACGATGAAAGCACAGGGGCCTAGGAAGAACTGTTTTTTTAATTTGTTTTTCCACCAAGGAAAGTCTCTGGCACCCACTTGGCTCTAGTAGGAGGAAGTTGAATCCTGTTACGGACGAATGGGCATTCTATGTGCTGTTAACCCCAGTGGCTAGCAGATATAAAGTGCCCAGACAGTGTGGGGACCGAAAGTTCGGCTACGAGACTCACTCAGCCGGCTGAGTATACCCACTAAACATCCCCCTTTACTGACCCGCCTTGATTAAGGCCCCCGATCATCGTCGGAGCGACAGCCAATCGGTAGATAGAGGCTGCGCTGCGAGCGGCATCCTGACGGCTGCCACCAAAACGAACTGAAAGCGAACGAAGAACTGGTTCTTTATAAAATATTACCAGAACAGAACACCACCTGAGCGGTAATACAGGCTCGTTTTTTAAGTCGCCGGCCAAATTTTTTTACACAATAAGTATCATTCATAGAAACGATTTTTGCAAAAAAAGGTGTATATGTTTTTTTACAAGGAAATTAATATATTTGCTGACATATTAAGAAAAGCATGGTAACTCTAAATTATTAATGAATACCATTAAAATAAAGACGACTACGCGCTACTACAAAACAGCTTGTAGTACTATGTCGTAGTATTATCAATGAAATGCCGCGTCGTAGTAGCTATGTTCATCAACAGGCACTATTTGTAAAAATGTTTTTGGTGCCATATCTGTATTTTTTTGTACTGAACGATAGATTTATTTATTTATACAGAATCAACAGCACTTCAACATCATAAAATAATCTAGAAAATACAATTCTTCTGCCAATCACAGGTTCACAACTTTAAGTTAAATTACATAATTGAATAATGCTTGAAAGTTGACTACAGTACATTATTAAAATTATTGATTTTCTAAGTGACAACTAATTATTGAATGATTAAATTGACATAATGAGAATAAAATTTATTAAAATATAGTAATTACACCAACTGAGAGAACAGATTAGATATTCGATAAAGAGATGCATAGTACAACCTGCAGTATTAGTTGTTTATTGCGTGTGTGTACGTGTGTTTGTGTGCATTTATATGCGTGCATGATCATGAATGTGTGAATTCTTGGAAAAGAAAAAAAAAATAGAAAATGTGATATGATAAAATATTTGTAAGAACGTATACACTATTATATTGAATATTTGTACTGACAAAATACACTAAAATTAGCCCCTTTATTTAAAGGAATTGTTGTAATTTATACAATTATTATTTATAATTGTTTAATTTAAGTTTTAAGTATTAACAAATTAGTAACTTTCTTTTTAAATGAGTGCTTAGGTGAATGAAAAAGTTGAGTTTCAAATTGTTTATTATACAGGCTTAACATTCTAGTTAGTACTGAATTTTTGGCGTAATTGTTACGGCTGATTGGAACATGAAATAAAGGGCAATGCCTCGTACGTCGTGAAGGTGTTCACTGCAAGGTAAGGGCTGTCAATTCCGAGCTGTCAATGGTGTTATTGCAGATATCGTGCAAAAATGACATCTGTAGTAGTACACGCCGATCTTTTATTGAAAGTAAATTATGGTTAACACATAGTTCATTATACTTACACTTTTTTGGAGTGAGTCCGATAGTTCAAAGCTCTTAAGAATTTCGATCGAATGAATTCCAAATCTTGTTCATGCGTACGTTAACATTGTATCAAATAAAATGACATTGAAATTTGGCTGGTGACTAAAAATCAAGCCTGTATTTGGCGGCAGATTTTGTATGAAGTGTGGTAGGAGTGTGGTGAACTGTAGGACCATGACGGGATCTTACCACCAAGCGGTCTTTCAGATTAGTCGCCTTTCACGACACACTTATCCAGGTGCAATAGGTCCATTTAAAGCCAACAATACAATCTAAGCATACAAATCTAACAAGGTGCTTCTCTCCCAAAAGCATTTGCTTGTTTGAAAGTATTTTATCGGATACATTTTGGTGAGTGTGCGAGTGCTCTGTTTGACCAAATTGAACCCACTCCTTTTTACCACCGGACTACCAGACGCAGACAGAACTTACATCTCTATATGGATTTACCAAGAAGTCGAACAAAACCCCTCGATAGTACCTTTTTGGTACGGATTGCCAAGGTGTGGAACAATCTGCCTGCGTCTGTTTTTCCTGACCACTACAGTCCTGGAACTTTTAAGTGTCGAGTGAATAGGTTTCTCGTGGATGGACGTGTAACACCATAGTCTTCATGCGCACTTTCCATCAGGTGGCATGGAAGACAAACGTCCTGTCCTTACAATATAAAAAAAAATTTTGAAGACGAGCACCACAGTCTTGCGGAGAGAGAGAAAATAATAAGAAATCATCGCGCTATAATCTTTTCAACTTAATTCCATTTTCGTTGCGTAGGTTGAACTTTGATGTGTGATAAAAACCATTGACAAATGATTTCACGAGTTTTTTTTGGATGCAAGTTGTTATACAAAATATGAAATTCGCAATTTAATAAGTTTCTTATAGCTATATGCAAAACTATATAAAGCTAAACTATATATAGCAAAACTATTAGTGTGCCCGATATACAGGGTCCGCATATAATAGTCAATTATATTTTAATAGCAGATTAGGTACCTATGATAAGTTTGTCTGAATTTCGAAAAAAAAAAAAATTTTTCTTTTAATATTTTTCATAAATTCAAAATTGTTCTCTGTGAGTATAATTTAAGATTATTCTAGATTTTATGACTATACCCAATTAGATGGACAAGTTTTTATTACTTGTTGTGTAGTCATAAACTACAGATCAAACTTTAATTTAGATCACTTAGAATATTGAAACTTTAATTTATGAAAAATATTTTTAAAAAATATTTGATTTTTCGTAATTATGACCCACTCTACCTGATGGCGACCCTATATATCAAGCTTACTGATAATATACAAGCACTTTGACTAAAAATTTTAAATACTTTGTAATCAGATTTATGAATCGCAAAAACTTATGAGAATATTAACAAAACATTTATCAACCTACCCTTACCAGTTCAACTGCCAGTAACTTCTTACTATATTTAATATAGAACCGGACTGTTTATAATACAAGCCACGTCCAAAGGTCAAACGAAACTCGATATCCTATTTTTACCCTCGATTCTAATTCTTAGTACGTATTCTTTTTCTGTAGCGTCAAGATCCGTAACAACGAAATCCAATTTACGCAAGAAACAGCTGCCGTATTGAGATGAAAGATCTATAGAAGGACATGTCAAATTTAAATGAAATTGCGGACCCTTATTCAATAACTTCGGACATGATTGCATATTGTTCGCCGTCAAGGTAGCAATTAAACGATAATTGTGTATTAAATTAGACGGGATTGTTTATAAAATATCAATGTTACTGTTTTCTTGGTTAGTGGGTTTCTAAAAGGTGTATTTATATCTCAGTGGGGTGCGACCATCTACAACGATAAATCGGGCATTTTATCGATATTTACTAAGAATTTGGCACTTACAGGATGTATTTTTTTAAGAATATGGCATCTTTGGTTCTATGGGCTTAATCATGGTATCAAATCGAGTAATTCTATCTAACATGGTGCGCATGTAAGCTAACAAAACAGGATAAAATAAAAAATATATATTTATCTTGTCGATTCGAGTATTTATCGATAGTCGCATCCTAGCCCTGCAGGTCACGGTTTTATCTATATTATTAAGGCAATTGTTGGACATGGATGTTTGGCAGTTTATTTAATTCTATTTCAAACACTTTAGGTATTTGTTGGGTTCTCAACCGACTTCCAAAAAAGCAGGAGGCTCTCAATTGGTCTGTATGTCTTTTTTTTTTGTCTTTGTTACACGATATTTTGGACAATTATGAATTGATTTTAAAAGTTTCATATGATAGAGGATACTTCCTAGTTGGTCCCATTCAAATTTCATTGAAATCGGTTTGAGTACTACATTGAAATTTTGAAACTTTTGAAAAAATATGTATGATTTCGGAGAATGTTTACGTTGATGACATTATGACTCAGCCAAAGTATTGACGTGAAGTCAGTTTTTTTAATGCTCTGCATTCGTTGATTAACATTTTTTTATTGCGACTTAAACTACTTGTGACCTCCAGATGACGTGATGGTTGGTGAAATTGAGGTAGGAGAAGATAACACAAGAGATCAGGATGGTTTTGGTCGAATGGTTTTAAGTAATTTTGCGACTAAGTTCAAGAGACTAAATTAATTCTTTACCTTTACCAAATATAAAGTACTTTTTAGGTGTCTATTGGTAGCATTCTTAATATACTTAGAGTCAGTTAAAATGTCAATGGTTGACCTAAAATTGTATAATCTTTAGGCATATTTGTAAGTTCAATTTGCCAAAGTTTATTACCGATATTTTATAATTAGTAACAATATGGGTTTAGTAAAATCCTTCATCGTTTTGATGAAAAACTATTTATTTGATAACAATTTATATGCTTGATTAAATATTCTTTGTGAATTTTCTAAGTATTTGTTTAACTGGTCATGTCTACAAAATATAATCGATACTCATTTCCATTTTGCATCATAAGAGAAAGGTGTTGGTCAAGTAGTTATACCCTGGCAAATAATTCAATGCAGTAAAATGACAGTTCCAGTGTTATACAGTGTTCCATAGACTTTCGGGAAGAAAAAAAAAATAGTTATGCGGTTTAAGTGAATGAATATAAAGAAGATATTTTTTTATAGTGCTGTTAGCGAAGGGCAACTATTCTTGAAATTTCATTTTTAACGACAGAACATGTTTAAAAATCAAGTCGATTTTACCGTTTTAAAGCACTAGGTATGTTTCTTACCTAATTATTTTCATTACAGTTACTTTTAAGATATAGGCAGTACACACCTCAAGTTCAATTATTTATAAATTTCTATAAATTTTATTTAAAACGAATGACAAAGTCTAGTTTGTTTTCAATCCTTTTCATTCAGTACTTACACTACGAAGTTTTTAACTGGTATCATTATTTTTGTATTTGGCATTTCGAACTGTCAGTTTACTGCATTGAATTATCTGCCAGAGTATAGAACTTGGTAAATATTTGGTTTAAAAAGCGAAATATTTTAGTTATTAAATAGAAAAGTGTTCGATTGAGAATAAAACTGTTGCTACCCAATGATACATATTTCTGATATTTTGAAGTTTTTATATGTTTTTTGTAAATTATTGTATTTCTGTATTGTTATTGAGGTAGGCATTGACTGATACGACACAGTCTTTGACTAATATAGCTGTTTTCTTTAAAGTTTATACTTGTAACTCTGTTTTGGATGAAATAATAAAATTGAAATTGAATTTTCAGTTATAATAACTCTTGAAGTCAAAATCTTTTTTGAAAGTAAATTTTACAGAACTATAGTTCCGCTAGCATTGTAGGTCATTACTTGCTATCACGTGACCCATATGATCGTGTGCCAGTTGTGATTAGTAAATGTCAGGTGAACCATATGATTCAATTGTAGAGTGGCAGGTCAGAACTGTTAACCCGCGGAACTGTAGATCCCGTAAAATATATCGTATATCCTACCACATATATTAAGAAAAAAGTACACCACGATGAGAAACCAAACTAATAAGGCGATCGAGTTTTGTCACCACCTTAAAGAACAAATAAAAGATACAAAAAAGACACAAAAAAATATTATAAAAAAGTGTAAATTGTACCAATTTACATTTTTTTTTTCAATTTACATCCTGACGTCGGAATGAACGGTCACCTTTAAATTTGCTGATTCTTCTAAAATTCAATGGCACCAATTGTATCGTTAGCGTCACTTAACGGCACGAAATGGGCACCATTATTTAAATACTTTTCTAACCTGATTGGGGACTGGTGACTTGCCATTCTGACGGTAACCAAATGACGAACGAAGATGCCGAGACAAAAGTGTAGTTTATCGGCATTATTTAGATTAAGAAAATGTTGTTGTATATTGTTGATTAATAAATAAAATAAAATAAAAACTTTTTTTGATGTTTGTAGATAGACGCCCAAACTCGGAACATTTTTTTTTCTAGTTCCGTGTGGAAATCGAAACCTCAACCATTGGCGTCTGGGGCAGATAGGTGTACTCCACCTTCAAAGTGGTAACTAAAATGGTAAATGATGGTGAGATTAATGTTGCGTTACAGATCCAAGGCTTCAATTGTTTAAAAATTTTATTCCTGTTATCTCACTGACTGTTCCTCCCCTTTACATTTTCATGTAGTTAATATGTCGGGTTAAATAAAAAGGAATGGGTCTCTAAAGTAACCATGAGAAAAAAATTATCCTCGGTCACCCATCCTTGATCCAGCCTAGCATTGCTTAACCAAGGATACACAGCCATGATGACTATCTTAAAACTAAAAAAATACTAGTTACTTAGATTGAAAACGCTTATACTTCGCTTAGGTTTTATCGTGGTTTGATAAATTTAAAAAATCGCCGATAAATCTCCACACAAAGGAATTAAAAGGTTTCAACTTTTGAACTGTTAAAGCATGTCTTTGATCTAAATCGAAAAAAAAAAACGTATAAAAAGTCTTCTATATCTTCGTCCCTTTTGGAACTTTCTGAATAAAATATTTCTCAAAGAAAAAGTTTTCACGATTCAATTTCTGTCCTTAGTACTTTTTGTATCTATAGCTGTTTGCTAAAGTTACAAAAAAAATACTTGGTTTCGTATGGTGTTATGTGAAAATGAAAATAAAAATGTAATCCCGAAAATATCTTAGATAAAACGACTAATAAGATTTATCATGATGTAAGCAAGCCTCATGCTTTGAAATCATGTTTATAATTTTCATCATAACTCTTTTTGTTTTAATTTTGCCGACTTTTCAAAATCTACTGTGACGTCACAGCTAACATTTTGTGATATAAAATATAAACCGATCCAAAACACAGATGCCGCCGATGAAATCGATTATTAGAGTGCGACCGATGGGAGTTTGCGTTCCTGACAGCTGTCAAAATCATAGCTTTTTTAACTTTCGAATCAGAAATAAACTTTATTCAGTTGACTTAAGGAGCTGTCAGGAACGCATTCTCGCAACGGTCGCACTCTAAGAACGATATCTATTATCGATTTTCTAACAGCCATACACACGTGTGACTGAATCTAGCGGCGACCAACCTTGACGCTTCGTCGGGGTTCGGACACGCGAAGTACAGGCATTTGCGTTGTCTATGTAGATGTATGTCTGTAGTTTTTATCATAAAAACAAAAGTTTTGTGCTTTTTCATACACGTTATTAAAAGGGTGAATAGGTTTCTCGTGGATGGACGTGTAACACCATAGTCTTCATGCGCACTTTCCATCAGGTGGCATGGAAGACAAACGTCCTATCCTTACAATATAAAAAAATGGTTTTTATTTTAGGTTAACCTTGAAAATTTAAGATAGTATTTTGGTTAATTTAAAAAGGATGGCTGTACTGCAATCTGTTCATTGATGGCACTAAAAATAAGATGATAGTCAAGATGTAATGTAGTTGCAGAAACGTATTTGCAAAGCCAAACTCAGTAGATTACATTTGCTACACTTCGTCGTTCGCAAAGAGAATCGTAATGACAGAGGCCGTTTGCTTTGTCAGTAGGAACAGGCAAAATGGTACTGAAGTTATTTGTAACTTGAGGTTTTAATTATAAGAAGGAAGAAAAGACGACTGACTGGGGTATTGGTTACATACATAACCGTCTATGCCAAAGATTGTGAGTTCGAATCCCATGGCGGTGGATATTTATATGTTAAACACAACCGTGAAGTCATGGATGTTCATAAATATTTATTTAAGCATATTTTCATACAAAAATATGTGTTAATTCAATCATCATCATCATCATCATCATCACAACTCCGTGTAATGGGCCCACTGCAGGGAATGAGTCTCTCCTCTGGGTGACGAGGAGGTTTAGGCCATAATCCACCGAGCTGGCCCAGTGCTGGGTGGTGGATGTCAGAATTTTCAGGGTGCCGATATGGCTTCTGACAAACCCTAACGACTACTGTATACAAGTATACAGCACCCGGGACCGACAGCTTAACGTGCCCTCCGAAGCACGGAAGTCGCCGTGAGAAACGAATGGTCGGCGGTCACCCATCCAAGTACCGACCGCGCCGAACGTTGCTTAACCTGTGATATCGTGACATACACACGACGACTTCAGTAACCATGTTAATTCAATATGTATGTTTATATGTTTCTTACGTTTATTACCTATTCATTGTCTGGTATCTAGTATCATTAGCACAAGTTCTTAAAGAAACTTAATTTGTTAGAAATATTTATTTATTAAGGCCTGAAAAAAAAATGAAAACGACTGAAGTCAATTTGTTTTGTTTTTTGTGCTTTGATCACGGAGCAACTGTTGCAGAAACTGACATAGATCATAATGGAACTGACACATATAACAACTGGAGTTTCGAGTGTCTCGGTGATCTTCAATTGTTTTTAAATAACGAGCATTTCCAATCATTAGACATTTTTAATCGCACGAAGCAATCTTTTCAAAATCAAGTCACAATTAATATAAAGTTAAAACTGAATGAATGAAACAATTTTTAACTGTGTTATACCTAGGTATGTATTTTCTATATTCTTTGTATTTATGTATCTATCTATTTGTGTGAAACTTATATGCCTGATTATTATTCATGTTCATTTAACAAACACATATATGCTAAAATGTCATACATACAAACTTACACACACATACATTCTCTCTTAAATACACAAACTTGTTTAATTCTCTAGTCGAATAGGTACCAAACCGCTCGTGTATTGATAATTATTGTATAGTTATTGATATTAATAATAGAGTTATTAATAAGTTGTTTTAGGTTTAAAATCAAAAAATATTCTTAACAGGTTCACAGTCCACAGACCACATGTGGTCTGTGGACGGAAAGCAACATGAGTCCACATGCCACATGTGGTCTGTTTGTCGATACAATTTTAAAGCTTTTTAGATTTGTGGACATAGGCGGAACGACGTTTATTTGAAACGGACTTGACAGGACAAATCCTAGAGAACTCAAAAAGTGCTGGGACTTATACTTTTCTGACAATACGTTATAAAAACGACTGCATGCAAATTGTTTTTATTAAAAAAGTGTTTGGACGTCGGGGGTAGTTTCCTCCCTGAACATTGGACTGTGAACCTGTTAATTAATGCTTATCTATTGTTATAAATTATTATTATTTTTACTTGTATGCTAAATTTGGTTTGTTTAATTCTACCTACTCTAAAACGTTTGTCTGTGTAAAAATAGTGAAACTGTTATTGGCAATATGTATTTAACCTAATTCTTTCTGTTTTAATAGTCATAAGTGCTGTTGGTTCTGTAAACATTAAATAAATAAAAATAAATAAATAAATTTATTTGCTGCAATCGATAACTAAGCTAGTTTCTAACTGACGTAACTGTAAAAACTGTTAAATATGCACTAGTTTTTCAAATTTCTTGTTTTCGGAGCTGCAACGTGTTCGGGTGACTTCATAATCTCCCTTCTTTTCCCTGAAAGTTGTTCTCAGATTTCCATATTATTGCGGCAATCGTAAACGATTTCTAATGATACTAATGATATCGTTTTTCTAATGATACTATGACTATTTTATTCCATTCTTCTTCAAATACTCTGGTCCTAGTTTGTCACTTTCGTATTGTGCATCCATAGCTCATTGCACCTACTACGTAAGCAATTTGGTTGTGACATTGGCTCTCACAATAACCTGTCTTGTGTTTCTTGTTTTTTCATGTCACGGTCCATATGTACTGTACCTATTGGTATTAATTTGATAATTCTGACTGAAAAAGAGTGCCAAAAGTTTTTTTCCGCCAGCTTTTTTTGTCTCTTGGTCTACTGTAATATCTTATTCAACAACTATCAACAAATAGTTAAAGTCGAAGTATGTGATGACTGACTTCATCAAATATTTTGTGAAATTCCTAAGATGAATAATTTTTTTTTTTTTTTGACCTTTTATAGGTAACTTTGATAAAACTAAGTAGTTTCAAGTTGCTCCATGGGCCAAGCGCCGTAAGTAACCTCAACGGGTCTTGTCATCATACAGGAATAACTTAGATGATCCGAATAGTTCATTACTTCAACTGACACGTACAAACAAAATTGCTCAAAAGTAAGCTTTCGTGAGCTCGTATTATGAAGACCACAGAGTGAAACTGAGGTTATCCAAGTATCCACAACAATAAATCGGGCCTTTATATCTATAGATTCTTTAAATATGGCAGTTTTGGTTCTGTGGGCTTAATCATGCTATCGAATCAAGTAATCTATACAAATCTATACTAATATATAAATAAAGCTGAAGAGTTTGTTTTTGTTTGTTTGTTTGTTTGAACGCGCTAATCTCAGAAACTACAAGTGGAATTTGAAAAATTTTGCATTTGATAGCTCAACTCTTGAGGAAGGTTAAAAGATATAATTTATCCCGAAATTCGCAAGGGGTCAAAAGTTACGCGGGTAAAACCGCGCGCGGTGGCTAGTAGCTAGCATGATAGAATAAATCATTCAGTAATATTTATCTTGTCGATTTGAGTATTTATCGATGGTCGCATACTAGCCCGGTTGAGCCAGTTTAAAAAGTTAGTTTACCAAACTGATCAGACTGTGCTTGAACTGAGGATTTCTCACACCACAGGCGAATACTTCACATTTGTTCATATTTGCTGTTAAAGCATAAAATAAATACATACATAACTTCTCGCCTATATCCCTAATTGGGTCGGCAGAACACCAGAGGCTATAATAACCATCTGATGTCACGTTTGACAAATTTTGAGGTATTATTATGATGGAGAGAGACTATAGCAGTAACAGGTGGTCAGCCTGTCGCCCGCAGAATCGCCAATAAGTCCTCCGTCCCTTAACTGACTTTTACAGTTTGCCCGGGAAGAGAAGCAGCTGGCACATTCTATGTTTTTCTTTCGCTCCCGGTCTAAATATATTGATCCAAAGGGTGATTTTCTGGAAAATTTATAAATCACCCTATATCTTTTAAACCACATAACTTGAGTATAGTCGGAACTAATTGTGGCGCCGTGGTTACTGTGTATATCAAACAATATCGCAGGTTAAGCGCGCTCGGCGTGGCCGGTATTAGGGTGACCGCCGATCATTTATTTCTCGCAACAACTTCTGTGCTTCAGAGGGCACGTTAAACAGTCGGTCCCGGGTACTGTATACTTGTAGTAGTCGATAGGATTTGTCAGAAGCCATTTCGGCCCCCCTGAAAATTCTTACATCCACCAACCAGCATTGGGTTAGCTTGGTTGATTACGGCCAAAACCTCCTTGTCACTCAGAGAAAAGACGCATTACCCGGCAGTTGATTCATTAAACGGATTTCTGATGATGACCTTATAAATTGCCAGATATGAAATTTTATTTAGACACTAGCTGTGACCCGCGACTTCGTCCGCGTAGATACCGTTTATTACAGTTGGATAAATACTATTATTATATCCTCCTTGAAGTTAAAACTTACCTTATTCTAAATTTCGTCAAAATCGACTCAGTAGTTTAGCTGTGAAAGCGTTATTGATAGATAAACAGACAGAATTACTTCAAAAACTGTTACAACAAAGCAGTGATCCGCAGTTTCACCTAGGTTTTGTGAAAATGTATAGGTAGGTAGGTATATTACATAGATGATGTCGTCTGTATTGAATTAGTATTTCGAGTAGGTTATTTTCTTCTCCAAGGTCCTAACTATCTTTAATAACAAAAATAAAAATGAAGAATCTCCGCCCATATAATATATTTAACTCCTAACCACAAACATAGGTAGGTAACTATCTATTAGGTACATTACAAAGGCACATAGCGATATAAACAAATCGGGTGCCAAAGTGCCTTAAATTTTAATATTGTCTTAAGTTTTCGCGATGACTATTATGTATGACTATTAAATAAAACACTTTTTAACCGGATTTATCGCGTACCTATATTTACATTTTAAATTTTAACAGTCGCTCGTGACCACGGGTTCTGCAAAGACACCGAAACGTCGAGTTAAAATGTAAAATATAAATTATACGCCATTAATCCGGTTAAAAAGTGTTTTATTTTATTGCCTTCAATTTTACTTAATTCATGCAATATCTTCATTAATTATACTTAGCTTATTGTTATTCTAGGTAAAGCTAAGTAGTTTTTGCGTGAAAGAATAGCAAAAATCCATCCATCCAGCCATTATCAGTGTACATACAATACTACCTATAGTTATGTATGGCTGCTTTTCACTGCCAAACGGCTAAGCCAATATTAATGTAATTTGGTATAGTAGTTAACACATACGTTACTTTTTATTCCGAAGAAATCTACGGTTTCTGACTTCCAAGAGGCAGAAACGATCATGAAATAAACAAAACCTTGATTTCCATTTTATCTCTGTATGTACAGAAGGCAGTACATCAAGTGTTACAAATCTGTCAAAATTTTTTACTTGAATTTGAACTCTATGCCCTCGATAATAAGTTAAAATTGGTTGGGGAAATTTGACAGGTAATGTAACGCTTGTTCCTTCTGTACCTACCTATATGAAATCGCGCAAAAGCTTGCGCTCGCCTCCCGCCTTTTTATACCCTACCGCCGCGAGCCGCGTCGAGCGCGGCAACCGTTACGCAAAAATAATCCCTATATCATTTGTATATCATTCAGTATTCACGCGCGATGAGTTATTAGCGTATTTCATGTATAGGTTTGGTGTTTCTATATCGATTTCTATGATTCTTTTTTTATTGAATAGGTAATAATGTTATTTTTTTTAAATTAGGGATGATTGAGAGTATTATAAACGTAAGAGTAAACAAATATAATCAGAAAGCTCCGAACTGCTAAGCTATCGGGATTTACACGTGTTATTGTGAGTCAACCATAAAATATAGATATATACTGTTGTGGGATATTTTTAATATAATTTTATGAAGAATATTTCTGTCATACATGATTTCTATGTAGCTTAAACCATTAAGGCTGCACACGCGACGGGAGCTTAAAAAATGAAGTAACTTCTCCCGTTTTTCCAACATTTCCCTTCACTGCTCTGCTCTTATTGATTGTAGCGTGATAATAAGTATACTATAACCTGCCCAGGAGTATGAAGAATAATTTTACCAAGTTTCGTTAAAATCCGTCGAGTAGTTTTTGTTTCTATAAGGAACATACAGACAGACAGACAGACAAAAATTTTACTGATTGCATTTTTGGCATCAGTATCGATCACTAATCACCCCCTGATAGTTATTTTGAAAAAATATTTCATGTACAGAATTGACCTCTCTACAGATTTATTATAAGTATAGATAGAAGATAAAAAATCTACGTTCTAAACCAACAAGGATATTGAAAAAAGAAAAGGATAATTGTTCCATTTTCAAATCAACTAAATCAGCAGTATAAATTCTGCTCTGTTTCAAATAAACGAGCTGGGAGTTCTCATCGCATGACCCTGCTATTAAATACTGCATTTATATTCGACGTTCCCGTACACCTAGCTTGCGACTTGTTAAGCCAGCAATGTTCTATAATGCGTTTCCTGTGTAGCTTGTAGTGGTATTATGTTTTATGTCTTCTTAGAAATTTCTAAGTAGAAGGATCAAGCCATTTAAGGCTTAAAAGCTATGTGATAAGGTCTTTTAGGTGTACTTTTCCTGTTGTGAAGTGGTGCGTCATTTGAAAGGGGTTTTAGAATTTAGTTCTTATCGTTTCCTCTGAGATATTAGATGGTTAGTTATGTAAGTGATTAGCTGAAGATAATATCTGAGTAGTTGAATGTAAATTGGGAGTTGAAACCTTCAGTATGGTTCGTTTATGATTGATAATAATTTAAACAGCGCATTGCTTGAATTATTTTTACATGTTATACTAACTTAAAAGTAATCAGTTTTCAATATAACACGATTAATATACGATATAACCTATCAAATAGAACAACCCTCACTAACGAAATAACTAAACTCAGGTTACATCAAATAATAGAGGATAGAGGAGGGAGTTCCCAATGTCACTTCGTAGCGGACAGATGTTTTAGTAAAAACAAAAACGAAATAGTGAAAATATTTGTAAGGGAAATATCGTTGCATGTCTCATAGCAATAATGAAATATGAAAAAAACTTCCAATTAAAAAGGGACTTGAATTTATTCAACCCTCCAGACTTCGGCAAAAGCTAGTTGTAAGCCGCTCATATTATCCATATTTGTTTTATAATAGTATATTATGTAACAAGTGAGCTAAGTTGCTAATCACAGTCGAGGCAGTGATTTGAGCCCGAGCCGCAGGCGAGGGCTTAATAATGAGCCGAGACTGTAATTAGCAACGCTCACGAGTTACATACGACGTTTTTCAACACACTTGTGAGTAAAAGACAGACATACGTGGTCATAAAATTTATTTGAAGCAGCTGTTAGCTGCTGCGCGTCAGTAGCCCTATCCCATTACACGTACACAAGCTATTGATATTTGGAGCAGGGACCGGAAAACCCCTTTATTTGATTAAGCCTATTGATAGGGTAACTCTATCAAAATCTTACCATATGGAAGTGTAACCCTATTGATATGGTAAGCCTATCGACGTGGTAACACTTTGAATAAAGCTAACTACTTTCGGATGCGCTTACCCTGTGATAGGGTTAGCCTATTTCTATCTCTTTCCGCGCATGCTGTTGAATTCGGAAGTATCATTCGAAGTGCGAGATTGAATAGATGGTGATATTTTTGATAATTTGATATTCTTAGAGATTAAATTTGCCTGCAGGTTTTAAAACCCTATTGAATCGGTAACCTTCAATAGGGTTTTCGATAGGCTTACTGCTTACATGAAGCTAACTCTATTGATATGGTAAGCCTTAAATTAGGGTAAGTCTTCGATACGGTTACCAAATTGATAGGGTTTTTTAAAACAAGTCTATGAAAAACCCAATCAAAAACCTCTTTAAGGGTAAGCGGTTCCGGTCCCTGGTTTGCAGGCGCCGTGCAGCCGCTGCTGCACGCTCATATATTTAATGTATAACCCGGATCAATAAAATATGCTCTGTTTACTCGCATGTAATTTGCAAAATAATTTTTCAACACACTTGCTCGTAAAGTGAGCGTTATTCTATTGAGTTTAGAACTATAAACTGGGCTATAAGTCACGCGTGCATTAATATATTATACCCTAGTGCATAATATAATGAATCCTACAAAGTTGAATTGTACCTTTGTGCAAATAACATGCGAGAAAACAGAGCATATTTTATTGGTCCGGGTTATACACTAAATATTTTCAGAAACAACAAAGAGGTTTTATACCACTTCAAATCCATATACATTTTTAAATGTTTGCGCCTTATATTAGTAAAATAAATTTGTATATTAAACAAATTATTTACAATTTACAATCATTTGTCATAAAATATTAAAATATTTGCATTTACCACTCCAAATTAAACATTTTCACTTAAAATAGGCTGTATATGCTATACAGACATTGACACATTTGACGGAAAAAAAACCTACGCGCATGCGCGAGGTTCGGCGCCATTTTTCAATCACAATTCACAGCTTTGTTATCAAGTGTGTTTGTTATTTTATGATCACGTATGTCTGTCTTTTACTCACAAGTGTGTTGAAAAAGTCGTATGTAACTCGTGAGCGTTGCTAATTACAGTCTCGGCTCATTATTAAGCCTCGACTGTAATTAGCAACTTCGCTCACTTGTTAATAATATACTATAATGTGTTTGTTTTCTGATTGACAATAAAATGTTTTGATTATTAATATTATAAATAAAAATGTGTTTTCAGTCAACGAGCGATACAATAGATTTTATGTCGATTTTTAAAGACTTTTTTTTGAATTAGGTTTGTGAAGAATTACCATTTTAATCTACCAATTTAATTAAAAATATGAATATATTCTGGCTATAATCGATCAATTCATTTTTTCCCTGGCAATAATGATTGCATCGGAGAAAATAAACAAACTATTACCCGAATGAACTTCGGAAACCAAATATTCACCATGTTTTTTTTTATGAGTTTTCGATATTTCCGTACCTGAATGTTGTGCAGAATCAACAAACAAGAGTGGGTAGTTTTGATTTAAAATGTATCCAAAAGTTCGAACTTTGAGAGGCCAGTAGGTTTGCAGAAAAACACTTTTCGTCTATGTGGAAATCAATAATGACTGACATATGTTTTTTATAATGTTTTGTTTTTATTTATACATATAACAATTTATGTACACATAAAAAATAATTACAACAATTAAAAACAATTTATGTACAATAAGGATACATAGAACAAAATAAGTACAAAGGTACAGCTTATCTCTATCGAAATTTCTTACAGCAGACCCATGACTGGAGAGTTTGAATTAACTGCAATAATAGTGAGTACTAAATATACATACATATGAATACATACCAATACATACACATAATATTATATATAATTTAAACATATATAATATATATACATACATACATTATTATATATATCTTAATATCATTCGGACAGTAAAATGGGTAACATAGATTACAGTAGTGAATAGTAATGATCTTTGACTTTCTTTTTACAAATGGATATCGTTTTAGACTCACGAATTTCATAAGGCAATGAATTCCACAATCTGACTGCATGGACAGAGAAAGAGTAGGAATAATAATCGGTTTTATGAAGAGGCATATGTAAAAGCGTACGCGTATTTGCTCGGCAAGGCGTATCCTGAGAGTGAGAATATGAAAACCTTTCACGCAAATAGAGAGGAGTGAGTGGGTTATGAAGGATGTTGAAAAGGAGGCAAAGGATCCTGGTGTTACGACGGTTGCGTATTGGAAGCCATCGAAGTTGCCTACGATATTCGGAGACGTGATCGAACTTCCTCAAGCCGAAGATGAAACGAATGCAAAGATTTTGTAGGCGCTCCAATTTGTTGAGAAGTTCCTTTGTAGCAATAACATGCCGAAGAATGACATATTAGGTCTTTTATGCTTGGACATGAATCACCTGCGCAGGTTTTACACGAGATTTAGATAACTATTGTCAGTCAATAAAATAATCCATATTTTTTTTGAATTCTTAGTTTGAAATGTTTGTTACTTTACTTCTTTACATAAAATGACAATTAATCGCATAAACAAATTGGAATATAAGTACAATTTACTTGAACCTAATTATTCACTGTCTTAGGGTAGGAACCAATGAAAATTCAAATTGTTGATGATGAGAATTATTGTTCCTTCAACTCAACCCTGAGCTCCTTTATAACCGAGAAAATAATCCCTGAGGCCTAAAAGCTTAAGGCTTCTTAATAAAACTGGTAAAATAAAATGATCATGAATTTTGATACTGTAAATAGAAGCTTTTTTTAATTTCTATTGCAAGTAAATACTAAGGCCGCATATGTTTTGATTCAAATGTTCTGGCCAATGCTCACTTACAACAAAAGGAGAAAACAATTATTTAAAATTGGAATTCCGGACATATCAAAATCAAAGTTCGTATTAAAATATCGTTTTTCATTCAAGATTGGATCATTGTCGGTCAATTTTTCAGGCGCTGATTTTTTCGATTTCAAAAATAACCATTAACCAGAAAAATCAATGGGTAGAGTTACCATAGGTGTTCCGAGATTGGAGTGTGCCTTGTTGTGGCGGGGGGGCTCAGTAGCCCGTTGCTATCCAGCGGTCAGGTGAAGCGACTTCAATCTTAATCAATCTTACGGCGGTGGCACGGTGCGTTTGTCTGCATCGGGTGGCAGCTGCGCCTTTCCGATGCCCTGCGTCTGACCCACAGGGGGCGGCAGTGGCACCCTTTTGGTACCTTTCTGATAAGCAGAAAAGACCGATGAGGACACAGAGATGGCGAGCTCTGGTGGTGCACCGGATGCTCTGGGGTCGGCGGTCTTGATTGCTTCGGCGTCCGGGCCGTCAGATTGAATTAGGAAAGAGACTCGTTCTCCTTCCCGATAGCCAGCCGGGGCGGGTGAGGGAACCTGCTGCGGCTAAAGAGGCTATGAGTGAGGCAATGGCCGCGTGTACTAGGCAATTTCATATGCGGGGGCGCACGGCTAGGGCTGAGCGCATTCCGCTGGGGCTCGCGAGCAATGCCATTGGCGATACCGTGGGCCCCAATTATGGCGAGGGAGGTACACCTGGAGGTTTTTCGTGCGTCGGTTCGGCTTTCTGCTGGATCGATCGGGGAGATCGGGGAGCAAGTTTTCCTCCACACAAAAAAAAGATGTTACACATTTTTAGACATATTTTTCGTCAAAGAATGTGAAATTGATATTATAAAGAAACCTTTACATTGATATCATAATCCGTAATAGAAATATCCCTCCCTCAGGATTTTTAAAACGCGGTGTTGAGGTAACTTTTCCGATAATTCACTTGCTATCAACATCAACCCAATGAGAACGTTTCAAGATTCTTAGGAGGTATTTTCATTTTGACCCAGAAAACAATGAGCTAAAGTTAGGTAATTTTTAAATCTTTTATCTCTAAGAAATTATTTAAGTTCATAGAAATTATTTTATATATTTACAGTAAAACAACTTGTAATCATCATAATAAATTATTTATAGTTTTGCATTGAAAGCAACAATAATGGTTCCCATTCATGCTTTTCACGTTTGCATTATACAAGAACAAAAAAAAATAATGGTAGTCGATGGGCAATAAAATAACGTATAATTGAAAAAAAAATAATCTCAGAGGATAACGTATTGCCAAATAAATAGTACTACACAAGCTATCCTACAAAAACTGAAAAATATTCTATTCTAGTTGATGAAGTCAGAGCCAATTCAGACATAATAATCTTAAAGGATTGGCAGAAGCAATCTTCTCCGTACACGAGCACAAACCGCAACTGATAAACCGCACGCCAACCATGGCATTTGTACCAATATCTCACACTATATCTATAGTTCCTTAATTATCTATCAATTTGTGTTTTATACGAATAAGTAATTTATTTTTTTTATGGAAACTGTACCAAATAAAAACTATTTTTTGTAGTCGAATGGGAAAGACTAACCCTATCTGGGATATTGTTCTCCAAAGTACATTTTTGAACATCCTTTATAGGCATAGATACTGAATTTAACATAGATATACTTTTTAAAAGTGAAATAACTTTAATCTATACTAATATATAAAGCTGAAGAGTTTGTTTTTTTGTTTTTTTGAACGCGCTTATGTCAGAAACTACACGTGGGATTTGAAAAATTCATTTGATAGACCAACTCTTGAGGAAGGTTATAGGCTATATTTTATCCCGAAATTCCTACGGGATCAAAAGTTACGCGGGTAAAACCGCGCGCGGTGGCTAGTAAACTTATAAACATCCATGACTTGACGGCTAATATCTGTATTCATCACACAAATATCCACCATCACCGAGATTCGTACCTAAGAACTCTTGCATAGAAGGCAATGTATGCTACCACTACACCAGCCGGTCAACAAAGAGTTTAAAGTTTGCTTTTCTTTGCAGACCATATTTGTGGTATAACAATGATCCGTAAAATGACTCCATAAACAAAGCTTTATTGTGATATAATGTCATACTAGAATTCTCTTCCACTTCAATAACTTCCTTTGATTTCAATTTATCTGTCTTTAGCATCACAAAGTGACTGTCACAGAATTCCACTTTTGAATATAATGAAAACCTCTTTCAATAAAGTAGGTACCTACTTATCCTTTGTAATTGAAAATAAGTAATTAATCCTGAACGAATTTCATCCGTGACACGCTATAAGCAAAATAATTATTAAGATATCTTCTTTGGCGAAACACGTATTTTCTCAATTTTCTTATCTGTGAGGAAAACAATCATTTATCAAAATTTGTTCGTTGATATTTATTTAATATGAAGGCTTGGCAATATCTTGGTATATTTTTACCTTTAATTTTCACTATGCGTATTGTTATTAAATCTTTGAATGTATTATTGTTCGTAGAAGGCAAGTTAAATTATTGATTAAATAAATATATTAAAATATAAAAATACTTGTAGGATGATGAAAAAACTACGATACTAACAATATAAGTAGTTTAGAAATCCTCTGAGAGCAGAGGAAAAACATAGAAGGTGACAGTTGCTTCTCTTCCCGGGCATACTGTAAAAGTCTGAGGTTTTATTGGAGATTTTTTGTGGGCGAGTTTTTTATCACTGCAATAGTCACTCTCCATCATTTGAATCTTTCCAAATTTGTCAAAAGACACATCAGATGATTTTATAACCTCTGGTGTTCTGCCTACCCCATAAGGGAAAGAGGCGTGAAGTTATGTATGTATGTACAAGTAGTATCTGTAAAGGCATATCTAAACAATAAAAAAATTGCTCTTTTAATTATGAGCATTTTCAATAATCCAGCGTATCCTAAAAGTGTTTGACTGGTATCTAGACACGCAGCAGCGTGTCAAGCCAAGTTCAAGCAAAGAAACTTGCTAGCCAGCGCCAAGTGTAATATTACACGAAACACTTAGTGCCACTTTTGACCCTTCTATAACTCAAAATCCTTTTAACGTAAACACATAAAACTACGTGTATTTAATTATATCTATTATATATAAGCCCAAATTTCATGAAACTAGCTCAAACGGTTATAAAGATATGAAGATCAAAAAGTCGAAAATGTTAGTATTGACTGACTGACTTATACTGAACCTAACCTACTTCCAAATAATCTAGATGGATGTAATTTGGAACCCAGCTCGGTAATTGTGTCTAAACGTAGAAAAAAATAAAAAAAACCGTCAAAAAATAAGTGGTGTCCCCATACAAACAACTTGTAATATTTCGGTTCCAAAATTTTAGTTTTTTTTTAATCCGATAGATGTTTGTTTACGCCCATTAAATCGCGCATGAAGAGTCTTGAATGACTCAGCCTCATACACTTAGTAGAATCAGGAAGTGTATAAAAAAGGTAGCAGATAATGAATGGGCAATGCGAACTATTATCTCTAAAATTCAAGAGAATGTAGACAATAGCATAAAAAATGTAGCATGGTTTTCATGCGGAAACGCAAGAAAAACATTAAATCCCAGTAGGTACTAGGTCTAGTTTTTTTACAAAAAATAATGATATTCCACCAAATAAATAAATGTAAAAAAGGAGTGCCAAGTTCTATGCAAAATCGAAATATCTATTTATTGGAACAAATTAACATTATGAACAAGTACTCTCTATTTCTTTGCTTTATTGAATTCTTAAAACAATTGCATCTTCTTTGACAATATGATATCTTAAAGTGGGTAAGATTTGACTTGGCCAGTTTTTATTACAACAGTTATTGTATCAAGTTATTACACATTTTAATTCTGATAAAAACTGGCCAAATCAAATCTAACATTAAGATATCACATTTTCAAAGAAAGCAAATTTTTAAAGCCAAGAATAATTTTTGTAATGAACTGGGCTCTCCTTTTTTTTATGTTTTTGGTGGGATTGTATTTATTATGTCTTATAGCAAAAAAAATGTAATTTTTATCTATAAAATGACATAAAATGATTTAGCTTTATAAAATGCAAAATAAAGCTTTTGAATAAAACACTTTTTAACCGGATTTATCGCGTATATTTACATTTTTCATTACGTCGAGTCAAAATTTAAAATGTAAATATACGCGATAAATCCGGTTAAAAAGTGTTTTATTTAATAGTATGAATCGCGAAAACTTAAGACAATATTATAAAGCTTTTGATTTTTTTGTGTGATTGCAATTTATCATCTGAACTGAGATCTCTTTTCTGTTAAAGAAGTTTGATCTCGGGTGGCATAGCTGCACAAGACGGAGCTACGTTAGCATATAAAGAAAAAAATCTTATACATATACCTACGAAATAATTTTGATGGTCAACAACCAGAACACGGAAGCTTAGTGGGAATAGTGCCCGCCCAGAATAAGGGAAATCTGCGTTCGAGTCCCAGCCGGGATCGATATTATTTGGTATTTTTATTTATTATTTAAGTATAAATGTGTCCGCGCATGTAAACCCGCACGGAACAGCTATTATTGAATAATGGGTAGCTTTTCAGTTTACAAAAAGATGGGTAGAATTATGAAGGTGCTTGAGTTTTTTTTAGATGGCTTAGGCTTTACAATCATCGATTTTATATTTACTGGTAAATCTGCAGTGGACACTTATTTTAGGCCGTATACAGAATAGGCGTTATACTTGACAG
Organism: Stenoptilia bipunctidactyla; assembly: GCA_944452665.1. NCBI lineage: Eukaryota > Metazoa > Arthropoda > Insecta > Lepidoptera > Pterophoridae > Stenoptilia > Stenoptilia bipunctidactyla. The sequence goes on along the minus strand of OX101748.1, from coordinate 3,690,744 downwards.
CGCTGGTCCGTTCTACACAAAGGAAGCAGGTTGAGGCAGACCAAGCAAAAGTCGGACTCATCGGACGATGATTTCCCAGCGCTGACCAGCGCGTGTTGAAGCTTGTCGGAACTTGTCGGCACCGTGCAGTGCTAATCGGCGCGCGTTCATATATATTCCTGCGCCGGTCACCAGCGCTGTTAAGCGCTGGTAAGCGCTTATAAGTTTCCAGCTTTATTTCTGTATACGGCCTTAAGCTTTGGTCTGGTGATCATGACGCACAACGCTGCGGTATGCGCCGCAACGAAGCGTCACAACGCAGCATTTAGCGTCCCTGCGGAGAAGTGGTCAGTTGATTTTGCCGCAGCTACTAAGGTAGGTAAAAATTCCATATTGACTCAGTGACGCACACCCGTGACGCACACTGCACACCGCAGCGTTGAACCGAGAATGACGCCGCGCTGTGCGGCAGTACACCTCCCCACTTCACTGCGCTTGCCCCTCGCCGCTGACGCATACTGCCACGGAACAAGAGAACATTCTCGACGTTTTTCATATGATTCAGTGTCCGGCAGCGCATACCGCATACCACAGCGTTGTGCGTCTCGATCACCAGACCAAAGCTTTAGTCTGCCTAAATAGTAAAACCCTTTATAATAGCGTCTCTATTATACAGAACACTTAGTAGGATATATCAGTATCTGACTATCAAGTTATAAAAGTGGAGTTCCATTTTCATTATTCAAAGTAAAAAAAAAGTTATGCATGATTGATATCCGCTTAAAACGTATTTTACAATCTGTCTGCAATATTGGGTCTTATACAGTCAATAACATATAACATCTGCTTTCAAATCCGACTGTACAAATATTTAACATTGCAGCTAGGTTTCCTTATCAAGGTAAAGGCTTTAGAGAAACACCTGTTTATACACTTTAGTCACGTCTTCAGTACTCAGACAGTTCACAGTTGAATTTGTACAATTTACAATTTGGTCACACAAATCAATATTTGAGAGAGGAATAGCTTGCTTCCAAATTCAAAATTTACAAAAGGAGATCATTTTGGCTCCATGTTTTTTTGGGCCTTCTTCAAAAGTGCCGGCCAACAAAATTAAATGGTACATATCATTAGTACTCGTTGTTCTGAGCAATAGTTATTATGGTTGAAAAGTTGTATGATTTTTTTTCACTCTAAGTGAAGTTATACAAGTTTAATTATTCATTTTTATACATACATTGATTCAGTAAAGTGTAGAAAAAAAACATGATCTGAAGCATTTTTATGACAGTGCTAAGGCTGTTGGGTAATTGGTAACTCCAAAACTATATAGGTATACAAGGTGTTCAAAAAAGTGCTTTAGAGAAAAATATCCCAGATAGGGCTAAGCTTCCCCATTCGACTACAGACAATCATTTTTTATTTAAGCTTACAGTTTCCATATAAAAAATCAAAACATTTAAAGGAGAGACCTTTTAACATCATCGAATAATCAGAAGCTTTTAAGTGTCGAGTGAATAGGTTTCTCGTGGATGGACGTGTAACACCATAGTCTTCATGCGCACTTTCCATCAGGTGGCATAGAAGACAAACGTCCTATCCTTACAATATAAAAAAAAAAAAAGCTCGAAATAAAAGCCTAAAAGAATAAATTCGTTAAACTTTATCACAGCAATTGTTCATTTCAAGGAATCGCCGTAAAATCACACACTAACGAAGTTAAATATGTACAAGCTCTAGAAAAAGATGCCGCAATACATAGACGACATCTTCACATCTCATTCCAACTATACTCAAGTAATTAACATTAACACATAAGTTCGCTCTGGAGTTTCGAATGTTTGAAATGTTTGAAATGTTTCGATTTTTTAAACGGTATACGACCAAAAATACGGTTTACTTGTAGTCGAAAAGGAAATACTACAAATAAACCTCTGGGATATTTTTCTCCAAAGTACTTTTTTGAACACCGTATATATAGCATTTTATTTGAAAAGAAATAAAAGAAAAGCAGATTATTGATTGAAATGATGTTTATAAGTTAGTAGTTGTCTCTTTGTTTTAAGACGACTGGGTAAGTTAGCACTTTCCTATACGACGGAAGTCCATTCTCCCTATTTTAACCGCTATAATAACCGCGTTTATGCGTAGTTGTGTTCCAGATAAAGGGAAAGAACAGCCAGCATAATTACTGTAAAAAAAGGTTAAACCGTCATTAATCAGGCGTTGGGTCAGCAACGAGTCGTTAATCATTGCACTTCCGAATATCAATGTCCATGGCCTTGGTTACCGCATAACATCGGGTGGCTCTAGTGTTCGTTTGCTGGCCTTTAATCAATATATATAAAACTGTTCCGTAACTGACTGAGTGACTGAGGTACAGAGGTACTGAGTGACTGAGTGACTGACAGACAACGTACAGCCGTAACTACTGGGCGTAGAGAGCTGAAATTTAGAACATACATTTTTTAGGGGATGTAGGGGTGCACTAAGGAAGGAATTCCCGAAATTCCCACGGGAACGGGAAATATAGGACTTTTTAGTTTGTATGAAAAATCTTATTCCTTGAGTGCACCGATGTGAAACTTGCTGTTGAGGTTTTTCAATGTGTGTCTGGTTGTGTTATGAAAGGAATTCCCGAAATTCCCACGGGAACGGGATATATATGATGTTTTAGTTTGTATGAAAAAATCCCATCCCTTGTGTGCACGGATGTGATACTTGATATAAAGGTTCCTCAATAAGTGTCTGTTTGTATTATGGAAGGAACTCCCGAAATTCCCACGGGAAGGGATTGGACTTTTTAGTTAAACACAGTTCCCACAGGCGCGAGAAGGGTAGTTAAGGGAAGTTGCGGGATAAAGCTAGTGTCATATAAAAACAGATTATCTAATTCTTCATGTAATGTATCATCCAAAACTTGTGCTGGTATATGTAGGTTTAGAATCCTCATGAGGTGCGAACGTGATCAATGGTCAACAACACGATGACCATTGGAGTATGTCCGTCTTCCTATTGGATATGAGCATATACATTTTTTTGATACTTAATTGCTTATATACACATACTTTTTGATACTGGAAACTGTGAAAGCGTGAAATGCATTGTGCTCCGACTACTATCAAGTAACAATGACGTTGACAAATATCTAAGTACTGTTTTTCAAGATATAAGACATTAAACGTATCTATAATCTGTTTGTCTTTTTAACCGCCTTCAAAAAGAAAGTTAGTTTGATCCGTATGTATAATTGTTTGTCGGCGATATTAGTGCCTTTTGGTTTGAAGATGGTTTATTCTTTTGAAAAACCATCACGATTTTATATCTAATAAATGTTTAAAAGAAATCACAGTTTTTATTTACCGAAAATCAAACACTCAATAAATAATATAGATATTTATGAAAAAGCAAGAGACAAAAAACGTTGAAATTGTTATCCTCAATGAAACTGATGGAAAATCTGAACTATTGAAAGTAGGTTAACACAAAACTAACAGTATCTAATAAGCGAACATTTGTCATTCTTGATGCATTTAATGGTTTTGTTTGTGGGTGTATGTGTAATGCAGTACCATCCCCGATTTATATTTCGAATCCGTTGGTGTGTCACTTTAAAATGTTTTTAAAAACATACAGATCAATTAAGAACCTCATTTTTTAAGTCGGTTAAAATACCAGAACCTTTTGGTAACCGTAACAAATAATCTTCGGGAACCCGCATCAAAATCGGTAAAGCTAAACGCGAAATGGTCACGGACTCACAACATACATGCATAATACATATAGGTCAAATTACCACTCCTTTTTTGTAGTCGGTTAAAAATAAGGTTACTTGCATTATATATTATATAGTTCAGTTATATACATTTTAACTGAAATCTATCATTTGTTTACATATTTTAACCCTTTTATAAATCAACATATGAACTTATATAACTTGACATTGAATAATCCCATAACTTTTGTTCCATATTAACTATTGTTCTGTTCGATTAGCTCTAACGACACATATCATTTATTTTGTTGGCTTTTGAGAAAAGGCCCAAAAAAAATAAGCATCTTTAGGCTAATAATATCTGGATCGTCATATCGTATATTTTCAAATGTTACAGGACAATAACATGAACCGTTAGTTTATAAATTTCCTAGGAAATTTAGAAACATCAGAAGTATAATTCGTGAAGTATTGAAATTTACGTTGTGGGATCCAGATTAAAAGTTCGCAAGGGTCGAGGTACTGAGGTAGTAAGAGGTAAACTTTGTCAGAAATAATAGCTGCCAGTTATTTGTAGATATTTTAGAGACAAGTATAAAAACCTGAAAATAGGGAACTTTATTCAACTTCAACATTACCTTCGCAGACTTTTAGTATGTTATTTCCCCTGTGTGCCTATTTTCAGCCTAGCTAGAAAATGCATAAAGAGTACTAGAGAATGTGAAGAAGGTTTTTAAAATATTTTGTGTCCCGATTTTTGTAAGAAAAAATCGTGCTTCTCTTGAAACATGCAATTTTTTTGTAGAAATTTGAGTAAAATATTGAATTGTTTTTTTTGCCGCGCCCAACAACGAATTTAGCTTAAGAAAATGAGTCCTTTAAACTTTTCAAAATCAAATCAGCTTTATTCGTAATACAATAAACGATATTACATCAGATCGGCTGCTTTGACAAATTACAAATATTAATGAGGACATGAACATCTGCGGCCTATTCATGGTTTCTTTTGCCTACTTCCTGGTTTTATCTCAAAACGATTTGTCAATTTCCTTGCCAAAGTTTCAGATTTTGAAGTCATTCTTCGTTTGATTTTTGTAACTTGAATTTGTGTTAACTGCAAAATTAGGTTGTGACAGGTGTATGGAAGTAGGTCCCTACGTGATTAAAGCTACACCAGTAGACGAAAGTCTACACAATTCGCACAAAGACCAACTTTGACCTTACAAATAGAATATTGCAGAGTTTTCAGCATTCTCGTAAAGTTATTTGTTATTTTTTTTTATTACAGATTTAGCCCGCGTTTGACCTCAATCTCAAATCAATCGGGTTTCAACTCCTTTGTGGTGAGAAAACCGACCGAAAATTTGTCGACCTACATGAAGGAAGAGTTCTGGCCGCAGGTGTCGTATTCTGTCGTTTCCGAGGACGGTTACTTGACTCAAAGATGTCGCGTCCCCCGTCGCAGCCCATACGTGGGAATTAGTGAAGTGTAGTTTTAAAGAAAAAATCGTGCTTCTCTTGAAACATGCAATTTTTTTGTAGAAATTTGAGTAAAATATTGAATTGTTTTTTTTGCCGCGCCCAACAACGAATTTAGCTTAAGAAAATGAGTCCTTTAAACTTTTCAAAATCAAATCAGCTTTATTCGTAATACAATAAACGATATTACATCAGATCGGCTGCTTTGACAAATTACAAATATTAATGAGGACATGAACATCTGCGGCCTATTCATGGTTTCTTTTGCCTACTTCCTGGTTTTATCTCAAAACGATTTGTCAATTTCCTTGCCAAAGTTTCAGATTTTGAAGTCATTCTTCGTTTGATTTTTGTAACTTGAATTTGTGTTAACTGCAAAATTAGGTTGTGACAGGTGTATGGAAGTAGGTCCCTACGTGATTAAAGCTACACCAGTAGACGAAAGTCTACACAATTCGCACAAAGACCAACTTTGACCTTACAAATAGAATATTGCAGAGTTTTCAGCATTCTCGTAAAGTTATTTGTTATTTTTTTTTATTACAGATTTAGCCCGCGTTTGACCTCAATCTCAAATCAATCGGGTTTCAACTCCTTTGTGGTGAGAAAACCGACCGAAAATTTGTCGACCTACATGAAGGAAGAGTTCTGGCCGCAGGTGTCGTATTCTGTCGTTTCCGAGGACGGTTACTTGACTCAAAGATGTCGCGTCCCCCGTCGCAGCCCATACGTGGGAATTAGTGAAGTGTAGTTTTAAATATATTATATGTATATTAGGTTAAGGTATATATTTTCTATGGGCCTTAGATTTATTATGTAACATCCTGTACTATTCTTAAGTTAAATTAAACTTTTTAACCGAATTTATCGCGTATATTTACATTTTAAATTTTGACTCGACGTTTCGGTGCAAATACAACGTAAAAATGTAAAATTTAAAATGTAAAATCAAAATCTTGTTTTATTTAATAGTATGAATCGCGAAAACTTAAGACAATATATTTTTAAGTTGCCTGAAATAAATAACTTTATTTTATTTTTATTTATTTATATAATCTCACCTCAGGGCAAGTGAAAATTAGGTCAAGAATGCTATATGGCTATTCATAAAATATTGCCTGAATCACATACACAAATTGGAATAGAAGTAAAATTTACTTGAACCTAATTATTCACTGTCTTAGGGTAGGAACCAATGAAAATGCAAATTGTTGATTATGCGAATTATTGTTCCTTCAACTCAACCCTGAGCTCCTTTATAACCGAGAAAATAATCCTTGAGGCCTAAATGCTTAAGACTTCTTAATAAGACTGGTAAAATAAAATGATTATGAATTTTGATATTGTAAATAAAAGCTTTTTTTTATTTCTATTGCAAGTAAATACTAAGCCGCATAACAAGGTAAAAAAAAGTGTTTTGATTCAATGGTTCTGGCCAATGCTCACTTGCAACAAAAGGAGAAACAATTATTTAAAATTGGAATTCCGGACATATCAACATCAAAGTTCGTATTAAGAGATCGTTTTTTATTCAAAATTGGATCATTGTGGGAAAATTTTTCGGGCTGTGATTTTTTCGATTTCAAAAATAGCTATGGGTAGAGATACCATAGGTGTTCCGATATTGGAGTGTGACTTGTTGTGGCGGGGGGGCTAATTAGCCCGTTGCTATCCAGCGGTCAGGTGAAGCGACTTCAATCTTAATCAATCTTACGGCGGTGGCACGGTGCGTTTGTCTGCATCGGGTGGCAGCTGCGCCTTCCCGATGACCTGCGTCTGACCCACAGGGGGCGGCATCCTCTTGGTACCTTTCTGATTAGCAGAAAGGACTGATGAGGACACAGAGGCGGCGAGCTCTGGAGGTGCACCGGATGCTCTGGGGTCGGTGGTCTTGATTGCTTCGGCGTCCGAGCCGTCGGATTGAATTAGGAAAGAGACGCATTCTCCTTCCCGATAGCCCGCCGCGGCGGGTGAGGGGGCCTGCTGCGGCTATAGAGGCTATGAGTGAGGAAATGGCCGCGTGTACTAGGCCATTTCCTACGTGGGTGCGCACGGCTAGGGCTGAGCGCATTCCGCTGGGGCTCGCGAGCAATGCCGTTGGCGATACCGTAGGCCCCAATAATAAATAATAATAATAAATAATAAAAAGGCTTTATTTGCAGTAATCTTATAACTAATAATTTACAGAGACTTCCCAGTGAGTAGTCGAATGACACTCGTAGTGGGAATGACTCGCTACTTCCTTTGAGGACAGCGGTGAGATTACAATGTACAGAAAAATACTTATTTACTAACGCAAATGCCTATAGGTATACAAGATTATTTGTTTTTATTTTAGTTCAAAATCAATAATAGAGGAAGAACAATATTTGGTAGGGTTAATTTTTATATTTATGATGTTACTGTTTGCCTCAGTGTGTGTGTTTGTGTGTGTGTGTGTGTGCGTGTGTGTATTTGTGAACAGTTATCCTAGCAGCCTCTCAACCTCATCATATGTGAGTGAGCCCAACCATTTAACTAAAGTCAATTTACAGGACTGAAAAGTCATTGGATATAGTTTTAGAGATTTATTTAATTTATTATATATGAAGGCTGACTGACAAAAGTTCTGTCTTCTAGCAAATGATGTGCGTACTGAAGGTGTGGGGGCCACTAGATCGTTTCTCCTCTTATTTTGTAGGAGTGCGTTAAAAGGTAAATTTTTGTGGCAAAGAATAATGGCCAATAATGGTGAGGGAGGTACACCTACAGGTTTTTAGTGGGTCGGTTCGGCCTTCTGCTGGATCGATTGGGGAGCTCGGGGAGCAAGTTTTCCTCCAGACAAAAAAAAAGATGTTACATTATTTTTAGACATAATATTTTTATTGATATCATAATCTGTAATAGAAACATCCCTCTCTCAGCAATTTAAAACGCGGTGTTGAGGTAACTTTTCCGATAATTCACTTGCTATCAACATCAACCCAATGAGAACGTTTCAAGATTCTTAGGAGGTATTTTCATTTTGACCCAGAAAACAATGAGCTAAAGTTAGGCAATTTTTAAATCTTTTATCTCTAAGAAATTATTTAAGTTCATAGAAATTATTTTATATATTTACAGTAAAACAACTTGTAATCATCATAATAAATTATTTATAGTTTTGCATTGAAAGCAACAATAATGGTTCCCATTCATGCTTTTCACGTTTGCATTATACAAGAACAAAAAAAAATAATGGTAGTCGATGGGCAATAAAATAACGTATAATTGAAATAAAATAATCTCAGAGGATAACGTATTGCCAAATAAATAGTACTACACAAGCTATCCTACAATAACTAAAAATATTCTATTCTAGTTGATGAAGTCACAGCCAATTCAGATATAATAATCTTAAAGGATTGGCAGAAGCAATCTTCTCCGTACACGAGCACAAACCGCAACTGACAAACCGCACGCCAACCATGGCATTTGTACCAATATCTCACACTATATCTATAGTTCCTTAATTATCTATCAATTTGTGTTTTATACGAATAAGTAATTTAATTTTTGTATGGAAACTGTACCAAATAAAAATGGTTTGTTCTAGTCGAATGGGAAAGACTAGCCCTATCTGGGATATTGTTCTCCAAAGTACATTTTTGAACATTTCTTATAGGCATACATACTGAATTTAACATAGAAATACTTTTTAAAAGTGAAATAACTTTAATCTATACTAATATATAAAGCTGAAGAGTTTGAACGCGCTAATCTCAGAAACTACAAGTGGGATTTGAAAAATTCTTTTTGCATTTAATAGCCCAACTCTTGAAGAAGGTTATAGGCTATATTTTATCCCGAAATTCCCACGGGATCAAAAGTTACGCGGGTAAAACCGCGCGCGGTGGCTAGTAAACTTATAAACATCCATGACTTGACGGCTAATATCTATATTCATCAGACAAATATCCACCATCACTGAGATTCGTAACTAAGAACGCTTGCATAGAAGGCAATGTATGCTACCACTACACCAGGCGGTCAACAAAGAGTTCAAAGTTTCTTTGCAGACCATATTTGTGTTATAACAAAGATCCGTAAAATGACTCGATAAACAAAGCTTTATTGTGATATAATCTCATACTAGAATTCTCTTCCACTTCAATAATTCCTTTGATTTCAATTTATCTGTCTTTAGCATCACAAAGTGACTGTCACAGAATTCCACTTTTGAAAATAATGAAAACCTCTTTGAATAAAGTAGAAACCTACTTATCCTTTGTAATTGAAAATAAGTAATTAATCTTAAATAATACTGAACGAATTTCATCCGTGACACGCTATAAGCAAAATAATTATTAAGATATCTTCTTTAGCGAAACACGTATTTTCTCAATTTTCTTATCTGTGAGGAAAACAATCATTTATTAAAATTTGTTCGTTGATATTTATTTAATATGAAGGCTTGGCAATATCTTGGTATATTTTTACCTTTGAATTTTATAATGCGTATTGTTATTAAATCTTTGAATGTATTTGTTCGTAGGAGGCAACTTAAATTATTGAATAAATAAATATATTAAAATATAAAAATACTTGTAGGATGATGAAAAAACTACGATAGTAACAATATAAGTTGGTGGGGCCTTTGATCCCACACCATATATTCAACAGGCTACCGTGTAAATAGATAGCCTGCTTGATGTGATTTTAAAGCGGGTTTTAAATTATTTAGTTGTACAAGGCGGGCGGCTGCTATAACGCAAGCGATAGTAAACACACTGCACTCACCTCCAATCCATCCAAAGCACGTAGATCGTCTTTATCCAGTTGTCGTTTTTTGGTTATCCTTCTTTAAGTGTTTTCCTCTTCTTGTGTGTGGTTGTATTTGGCGGATATTTTTAAGTGCGGCGAAAATAAATCCTTTATATGGTGACCCTTACGTACGGGTCTTAAATTTTTTAAACAACGTCGTCACATTAGCGGTTTCACAGAGATGAACGAACGAAGAGAGTGAAGTTAGAGTGAGCGACAAACGCCATGCCACAGATTATCATACGGCACTGGATTGATGTCAGTCAGCGCATGGTGCAACGCACACTAACGCCACTACAGCCACCCACTCAATCTTACTAAATAATTTAAGGCAAATTAACCGATAATCGGCTTCACCATGCTCCCCGCCTTGGAAGGTCGGAGACCTTTCAACATGAAAAATAATATTGAATAAATTAAACATAAGAGTACAACCAATTATCTTATAGTTCACCCTGAGCGGTACTATTAGTACAAGTAAAAACTTTAAATACTCTACTAAGAAATAAGTTTAGCGGTGAGAGAACAAAGAATTAATTTACAATTCTCTCAAAAAATTAAACAAATAAAGACAAAATGGCTCAAAAGTGGTCAAAATAAATTATAATTTCTCTTAATATTATGCTTTAATGAAACATTTAAACTAAAACGACAAAATTAAGTTATTGAGTTGGTATAGGGTAAAGTTTTACAACCGGACGCTTAAAAATACCGAATCTTGTCTTAACCTTGGCAACTCGAATAACATTATCGGTGCCAGGAAAAACTTCAGTAATAATCCCTAATGGCCAACTTAGCGGGGGAGAATCGTCCTGTCCAACTAATACGACAGTCCCGACCTCAACTGGTTTATCAGGAGTAGACCACTTCTGTCGAATCTGCAGCGTATGCAGATATTCCATATGCCATTTCTTCCAATAAGATTGTACCAGTCTAGAATGGACTGAGAGCAGAGGAAAAACATAGAATGTGCCAGTTGCTTCTCTTCCCGGGCATACTGTAAAAGTCTGAGGTTTTATTGGAGATTTTTTGTGGGCGAGTTTTTTATCACTGCAATAGTCACTCTCCATCATTTGAATCTTTCCAAATTTGTCAAAAGACACATCAGATGATTTTATAACCTCTGGTGTTCTGCCTACCCCATAAGGGAAAGAGGCGTGAAGTTATGTATGTAGATATGTACAAGCAGTATCTGTAAAGGCGTATATGTATATATTTTAAAATTGCCCCAATCACCGCATCCTCGGACTGTGGTTAATTGTCTACATTTTTTTCAGTAGCTTTTATGTGTTTTGCCTAATCGTATATGTTGAAAATCACTGATAGAAATCGTAAATGCTAAACAATAAAAAAATAGCTCTTTTAATTATGAGCATTTTCAATAATCAAGCGTATCCCAGAAGTGTTTGACTGGTATCTAGACACGCGGCAGCGTGTTAAGCCAAGTTCAAGCAAAGAAACTGGCTAGCCAGCGCCAAGTGTAATATTACACGAACCACTTAGTGCCACTTTTGACCCTTCTATAACTCAAATCCATTTAGCGTTAACACATAAAACTACGTGTATTTAAATATATCTATTAGGATATAAAAGCCCAAATTTCATGAAGCTAGCTCAAATGGTTATAAAGATATGAAAGTCAAAAGTCTTAAATTTTAATATCGACTGACTGACTTATACTAAACCTAACCTACTTCCAAATAATCTAGATGGATGCAATTTGGAATCCAGCTCGGTAATTGTGTGCAAACGTAGAAAAAAATCAAAAAATAAAAAAACGTCAAAAAATAAGTGGTGTCCCCATACAAACAACTTGTAATATTTTGGTTCCAAAATTTTAGTTTTTTTTTAGATCCGATAGATGTCTCTGTACGTCCATTGAATCGCGCATGAAGAGTTATCAATGACTTAGCCTAATACACTTAGAAGATACTTAGTAATCAGAAAGCGTATTGAAAAGGGAGCAGATAATGAATGGGCAATGCGAACTATTATCTCTTACATTCAATAGAATGTAGACAATAGCATAAAAAAGAAAACCATGCGGAAACGCAAGAAAAAACATTAAATCCCAGTACCTGCCTAGTATTTTTTTATAAAAAGTAATGATATCCCACCAAAAATATAACTGGAAAAATAAGTGCCAAGTTGTATGCAAAATCGAAATATGTATTTATAGGAACAAATTAACATTATGAACACGTATTATACTCTATTTCTTTGCTTTATTGAATTCCTAAAACAATTGCATCTTATTTGACAAAATGTGATATCTTAAAGTAGGTAAGATTTGACTTCACCAGTTTCTATAACATCAGTTATTTTATCAAGTTATTCCACATTTTAATTCTGATAAAAACTGGCCAAATAAAATCGTACCTACATTAAGATATCACATTTTCAAAGAAAGCAAATTTTTAAAACCAATCATAATTTTTGTATTGAACTTGGCTCTCCTTTTTTTACATTTATGTTTTTGGTGGGATTGTATTTATTATTTCTCATAACAAAAAAATATATAATTTTTATCTAGAAAATGAGATAAAATGATAAAGCTTTATAAAATGCAAAATAAAGCTTTTTTGTTTGATGAATTTTTTGTTTGATTGCAATTTATCATCTGAACTGAGATCTCTTTTCTGTTAAAGAAGTTTGATCTCGGTTGGCATAACTGCACAAGATGGGGCCACGTTAGCATATAAATAAAAAATCTAATATACCTACGAAATAGTTTTGATGGTCAACAACCAGAACCCGGTAGCTTACTGGGAACAGTTCCCGCCCGAATAAGGGAGATCTGCGTTCGAGTCTCAGCCGGGATCAATATTATTTGGTATTTTTATTAAATATTTAAGTATAAGTGTGACCGCGCATGTAGAAATAAAACTTTAGGGAAAGTTACTACACACTATTTGTAGTTGTTTGTATGTTGAATAAATGTTTGAATTTGAATTTGACTATTTTATCGTCGAAAATACCCCATATACATATTGTATTAATTAGTTTTTGTAAAAAATTAACTTTGTACCTTCGGTAAACAACAAAAAACCTATTATTTTAAAGATTTTTTTATGTTGTCACATACTCAACTCTTTTGCCTTTAAAACAACAGTAAGCTTCTACAATACGTACAACTTAAGCCGCCGATGTTTTACAAACTGAGGTGAATTTTGCTAAAGTAAAAATAAAAATGGCTGCAGATTGGCAGGCTTTTCAAATTGACCTGACATATGGGGTATTTTCGTCGATGAAATAGTGTGTAGTAACTGCCCCTAAAGTTTTATTACTACATGCGAGGAAACACTATGTATATAAAACAGTCAACATAATTGGTATGAAACTATCAATTATCAATGATTAAACAGAAGTGCACTTATATTGTTTTGAGTTTTTTTTCTTTCAATGTATTTATAACCTTTTGTAGTGCCCGCGCACATATAACTTAAATTGTATTAGAAATGTGAATATTTGAATGGATGTATGACATGTTTGTTCCTCAATCATGGGAAAACGGCTCAACCGATTTGGATTAAATTTAGCATAGTGATAGAGTACAATTTGAAATAGCTACTTTGACTACTTTTTATCTCGAAATACCGCACGCAACAGCTAGTATTGAACAAAGGATAGCTTTTCAGTATACAAAAAGATGGGTAGAATTATGCAGGTGCTTGAGTATTTTTTTAGATGGCTTAGGCTTTACAATCATTGATTTTATATTAACCGGTAAATCTGAAGAGGACACTTAATTTAGTCTGCCTAAATAGTTTACCGTTATGGTGCTATATGTATTTACTGATAGTCACTAATTCACTCGATCATAGGTATAACTCTAGTTCATCAGAAGGTCGCTTATATGTAGACTGGGTGCGTGAAATTAAATCAATTAAATATAATATTCACTGTATTAAAACATCAATATATAAAAGACTAGCGTTACAGAGCGGGTGAGGGACACGACTGCTCACTGTAGACGCTTTAGTTAGGTTTTACAAAATATGCTGATGTCGCATGTCGCAATAGTAAAAGCCTTTGTGATGCCGTCTCTATTATACGGAACACTTAGTAGGATTTATCAGTATCTGACTATGAAGTTATAAAAGTGGAGTTCCATTTTCATTATTCAAAGTTAAAAAAAAAGTTAAGCATGATTAATATCCGCTTAAAACGTATTTTTAATCTGTCTGCAATATTGGACCTTATACAATCAATAACATATAATATCTGCTTTCAAATCCGACTGTACAAATATTTAACATTGCAGCTAGGTTTCCTTATCAAGGAAACCTAGAGAAACACCTGTTTATACACTTTAGTCACGTCTTCAGTACTCAGACAGTTCACAGTTAAATTTGTACAATTTACAATTTGGTCACACAAATCAATATTTGAGACTGGAATAGCTTGCTTCCAAATTCAAAATTTGCAAAAGGAGATCATTTTGGCTCCATATTTTTTTGGGCCTTCTTTAAAAGTGGCGGCCAACAAAATTAAATGGTACGTATCATTAGTACTCATTATTCTGGGCAATAGTTAGTACGGTTGAAAAGTTGTATGATTTCTCTAAGTGAAGTTATGCAAGTTTAATTAGTCATTTTCATACATACATTGATTTGGTAAAGTGTAGAAAAAACATGATCTGAAGCAATGTTATGACAGTGCTAAGGCTGTTGGGTGATTATTTTTATTAAAAACACAGATCTAACTCCAAAACTATATATACAGGGTGGTCAAAAAAGAGCTTTGGAGAAAAATATCCCAGATAGGGCTTCTCTTCCCCATTCGACTACACAAAACCGTTTTTTTTTTATTTAAACTTACAGTTTCCATATAAAAAAACACTAAAAACATTTAAAGGAGAGACCTTTTAACATCATCGAATAATCAGAAGCTCGAAATAAAAGCCTAAAAGAATAAATTCGTTAAACTTTATCACAGCAATTGTTCATTTCAAGGAATCGCCGTAAAATCACACACTAACGAAGTTAAATATGTTAAATACATAGACGACATCATCACATCTCATTCTAACTTTACTCAAGTAATTACCATTAACAAATAGGTTCGCTCTGGAGCTATGACGTAGTTTTGAGGATAGGTAATTTTTTTTATTAAATTTAGGATAGGCATTCAAATGTTTAGATTTTTATTGTAGTCAAATAGGAAATACTAGGCCTATCTGGAATATTTTTACCCTAAGTACTTTTTTGAACACTGTAAATATAACATTTTAGGTGAAACTAAATAAAAGAAAAGCAGATTATTGATTAAAATGATATTTATTAGTTAGTAGTTGTCTATTTGTTTTAAAACGACTGGGTAAGTTAGCACTTTCTTATACGACGGCAGTCCATCCTCCCTATTTTAACCACCATAATAACCGCTTTTATGCGTAGTTGTGTTCCAGATAAAGGTAAAGAACATCCAGCGTAATTACTGGAAAAAATGGTTAAACCGTCATTAATCAGGCCTTGGGTCAGCAACGAGTCGTTAATCATTGCACTTCCGAATATCAATGTCCATGGGCTTGGATATCGCATAACATCAGGTGGCTCTAGTGTTCGTTTGCTGGCCTTTGATGTCATATAAAAACAGATTAAATTTAATTCTTCATGTAATGTATCATCCAAAACTTGTGCTGGTATATGTAGGTTTAGAATCCTCATGAGGTGCGAACGTGACCAATGGTCAACAACACGATGACCATTGGAGTATGTCCATCTTCCTATTGGATATGAGCATATACATTTTTTTTTGATACTTAATTGCTTTATTTTTACACATACTTTTTGATACTGGAAACTGTGAAAGCGTGAAATGCATTGTGCTCCGACTTCTATTAAGTAACAATGACGTTGAAAAATATCTAAGTACTGTTTTTCAAGATATAAGACATTAAACGTTTATCGAGTATATCTATAATCTGTTTGTCTTTTTAGCCGAATTCAAAGAGGAAGTTAGTTTGATCCGTAAGTATTAATGCTTGTCGGTGATATTAGTGCCTCGGCAAAAACTCTTCCCGGTTGCGTTCGCTCCCGAACGGTCGTGTCTGCGGCCGCTCCCGAGTGTTCGTATTGCGCTGCCCTTGTTCCCTCCCCCGCACTCGTGCGGGTAAGGTGCCAAGTTAAGCTCTTTCGGAAAGTTTTCTCTTGTGGAGGCTGTGTGGTGTCGGGGCTAATTCATCTGCCCTTTTCAGGGCGGACCCGACTGCTGCCGGCCGAAGCATCGCTGGTCAGGTGGATACGTAACCGTGCCAACGAAGCCTGATCGTCCGCCGTTCACTGGCAATAGGTCCGTACTAGGTCGTTTTTTTTCTTACAGCGCAGTTTGCAGCCATTTCGCCGTTCATCGGCACGTAGGTTCGTTCATGATAGGGATTTTCAGGTAGAACGATGGATCCCGAAGATCATATCGCCCACCTCAAGGCTGAGTTCGAAGCCGAAAAATCTAGGATCGTCCGTCATTATAAGTCTCGTATCAAGTCTCTTGAGCAAATATTGGTTGATAAAGACCAAACAATTGCTGATAAAGAAAAGGAATTAGTTGAGTTAGACCAGGAAAATGATGTCCAACATCAAAAACTGGAAGCTAAACGTCAGGATATTTCCGCTAAACGTCAGGTTACAGGTTACAGGAACAGTCTCAGAAATTAGATAATAAATAATAATAATAATAAAACTCTTTATTGTACACCAACATTGTTAGATGCTAGTCTTAAAGAACTAGAGGTATTACGCACTCGTCTTTCTCAAGCTCCAGCCGTTCCGGCTGTCTTGAATTTTCAGGTACCTCCGGCAACCGCTCCGATCCCGATTGCACAGGCCGCCGCAAGGGCCGCCCAAGCCCTCCTGTCATTTCCCTCTCTTCCAGCTTCTCAGCCCGCTGCGTCTAGTAGCGCCTCTTCGTTGCTAGTCCCCCCGGGTTTCTTGTCCATGTCCCTAGCGTCTCCAGTTCCCGAACCTATGTCGGTATGCGAGCCAGCTAGCCAGTCCTCTGCGTCTAAGCGGAAAACAACACCGCCTGATAGTGGGTCTGACTCTAACGTGAAAGATTCGGTAGATTCGGAGTTCACTCTCGTCGAGAAAAAATCCAAGTCTAAGTCGAAAAAGAAGAAGCAGTCAGCAACTTCTACTTCGCTTCCTTCCCTTCCAGATAGCCAGGCCTCGAGTGATGTAGCAACGCCGTTGTCCCCAGCGATACCGGCCTCTGTGCCTACACTCGCGCCTTTATCCGTTTCAGCGATCCCAGCAACACAGCCTGCGTCGCAATCACAATCAGATTCGGCTCCGCCGTAAGTCAAGTCTCCGCCCCCCATCTTTCTACGGGACAAGAGCCGCTGGACCGAGGTCTCAGCACTCTGCGGTAGACACAATCCCAAGATCCAGTATAGTAAGGCATCCAACGTGGGTGACTCTATTAAGGTCGTTGTCAGTTCCATTTCCGATTTTAGGAATCTTACTCGGCTTCTTGCTGATCAAAAGCTCGAGTACCACACTTACGCTCTCCCTGAGGAGCGTAAGATTCGTGCCGTCCTCAGGAACGTGCCGTTCGAGCTCTCGAACGAGCAAATCCAAGAGGACTTGTCTTCTCAAGGCTTCCCCGTCGAATCTGTGCACAAAATGCACAGCCGCCGAGGCAAGCAGTTCCCACTTGCGCTAGTGATCCTAGCGAAGAACCCGCAAGGGCAGTCCATTTTCAGAGGCAAGCCCACCGTGTGCGGTCTGTCCAACATCCGCGTCGAAGTTCCACACAAGCGTGGTTTCCCAGGTCAGTGCCACCGCTGCCAAACTGTATGGTCATGCGGCGGCAAATTGCTTTGCTTCCCCTAGGTGCGTCAAGTGCCTAGATCCGCATGGGACTAAGGAGTGCTCTCGCACTCCCGAATCGCCCACCGCTCCGTCCTGCGTCTTGTGCGGCCAGTCAGGCCACACAGCAAACTTTCGCGGCTGCCCCAAGGCACCGCGTGCTGCCAGGGCTACCGTGAAGCCCTTCGAGAACTGGAGAGAGCGATCGCAGCCTAGCTCGAACGCTCCTCCAGTCAGTTCAGTCAGTTCAAAGGCCCCCAAGGCCTCTACTTCTATCGTTTCAGGTCAACGCAGCCGAGTCGCGACTCAATTGCAACCGGCCGCCAAATCGGCTTCCCAGTGCCAGAACGCAAAAGGGTCTCAAGACCGCATGGCGTTCTGGATCCAGCTAACTCCCATCGACGAGATCCTGGCTTTCGGCGCCGCTCTCGACACCAGCCCAGAGGGTTTCAACGGTGCTCTTCCGGTCCTAACCAAGTTCGCTCCCCTTATCAGGAAACTCCAGCAAACTCAACGTTTCTAAACGTAGTCCTTCTTTTCAGCATTCCTATCTCAAAGTGAGTCTGATCACTCTAGATAATCTCTTAGTTTCAGCTTTGTCATTTCTGCTAGTCTTAGCTTCTGAATTTCTCGCTTTCAGTTCTTTTTGGTGGCAGCCGTCCGGATGCCGCTCACTGCGCAGCCTCTCTCTCCAATTGGCTGTCGCTCCGATAAATGATCAAGAACCTGAATCAAGGTAGGTCGTAAAGGGGGATGTTTAGTGGGTATGCTCGGCTTCACTGAGTGAGTCTCCACACTGTCTGGGCATTCTATGTTCCGTTAGCCACTGGGGTTAACAGCTTATAGAATGCCCATTCGTCCGTAATAGGATTCATCCTCCTCTCGCTAAAGCTTGCTTTACTGGTTAAAGCTTGTTTTAGGGGGTGCCAAAATTTTCTGTGGCGGAAAAACAAAAAAAAAAAAATTTTTGCTTCGTGTTTGAAGATGGTTTATTATTTTGAAAAACCATCACGATTTTATGTCTAATAAATGTTTAAAAGAAATCATAGTTTTTATTTACCGAAAATCAAACACTCAATAAATAATACAGATTTTATGTCTAATTATATTTATGAAAAAGCTAATGAGAAAAAGACGTTGGAATTGTTATCCTCAATGAAACTGTTGGAAAATCTGAACTATTGAAAGTAGGTAAACACAAAACTAACAGTATCTAATAAGCGAACATTTGTCATTGCATTTAATGGTTTTGTTTGTGGGTGTATTTGATGCAGTACCATCCCCGATTTATATTTAGAATCCATTGGTGTCATATTAAGTGTTTTTAAAAACATACAGACCAATTAAGAACCTCATTTCTTAAGTCGGTTAGAATACCAGAACCTTCTGGTAACCGTAACAAATAATTTCTGAAACCCGCATCAAAATCGGTAAAGCTAAACGCGAGATGGTCACGGACTCACAAACATACATGCATAATACATATAGGTCAAACTGACCACTTCTTTTTGTAGTCGGTTAAAAATAAGGTTACTTGCATTATATATACTCACATTTTTACTGAAATCTATCATTTGTTTACATATTTTAAGCCTTTTATAAATCAACATATGAACTTGTTTAACTTGACATAGACTAATCTCACAACTTTTGTTCCATATTAACTATTGTTCTGTTCGATTAGCTCTAACGACACATATATATTTTTTTTGTTGATCGTCATTTAGAGAAAAGGCCCATAAAATTAGCACCTTTAGGCAAATAATATCTGGTTCGTCATATCGTATATTTTCAAATGTAACAGGACAATAACATGAACCGGTAGTTTATAAATTTCCTAGGAAATTTAGAAACATCAGAAGTAAAATTCGTGAAGTATTGAAATTTACGTTGTGGGATCCAGATTAAAAGTTCGCAAGGGTCGAGGTACTGAGGTAGTAAGAGGTAAACTTTGTCAGAAGTAATAGCTGCTAGTTATTTGTAGATATTTTAGAGACAAGTAGGTACAAAAACCTGAAAATAGGGAACTTCACGCCACTTCAACTTCACCTTCGCAGACTTTTAGTATGTTATTTCCCCTGTGTGCCTATTTTCAGCCTAGCTAGAAAATGTATAAAGAGTACTAGAGAATGTAAAGAAAGTTTTTAAAATATTTTGTGTCCCGATTTTTGTAAGAAAAAATCGTGCTTCTCTTGAAACATGCAATTTTTTTGTAGAAATTTGAGTAAAATATTGAATTGTTTTTTTGCCGCGCCCAACAACGAATTTAGCTTAAGAAAATGAGTCCTTTAAACTTTTCAAATCAAATCAGCTTTATTCATAATGCAATAAACGATATTACATCCGATCGGATGCTTTGACAAATTACAAATATTAATGGGGACATGAACATCTGCGGCCTATTCATGGTTTATTTTGCCTACTTCCTGGTTTTATCTCAAAACGATTTGTCAATTTCCTTGCCAAAGTCTTAGATTTTGAAGTAATTCTTCGTTTGGTTGCTGTAACTTGTATTTGTGTTAACTGCAAAATTAGGTTTTGACAGGTGTATGGAAGTAGGTCCCTACGTGCATAAGGCTACACCAGTAGACGAAAGTCTACACAATTCGGACAAAGACCAACTTTGGCCTTACAAATAGAATATTGCAGAGTTTTCAGCATTCTTGTAAAGTTATTTGTTATTTTTTTAAGCTATTGCATTACTTCTATCGCGGGCCTTGAGCGTGGGGACCGAATCCAGAAATTCCGTAACGAAAAAAACCTAACACCTCCCACTCCGACCGGCACCGCGGTGATACTTTGATTTCATAATTTTACATGCGGGCTTTAATAAACAATCAGCGCCATCTACTAGGAACTTGTGGAACTTCATATTAGATCAAACATTACTGCATTTATAAAATTAATAAATAATAATAATTGCATAAGGTGATAAAAAATGCTATGCAATAGCTTTACCGCAGCACTCTCCGAGTGCCACACGTCTTTTTTTTTTATTACAGATTTAGCCCGCGTTTGACCTCCATCTTACCTCAGGGCAAGTGGAAATTAGGTCAAGAATGCTACATGACTCATCATAAAATATTGCCTGAACACATCACTGCTGAAGCGGTTATATTTGGCGGCAGATTTTATATGAAGGGTGTTTTGGCTACAGTCGGTCCCTGACGGGGTTCTACCACTTTTACGACACGCTTATCTAGGAATGGCAGGGCTGTTCTAAACCGACACTGCTTGGACAAAAAATTGCTATTTTTCAGTGTTTGCATATACCTACTCATTTTAAACTAGTGGACCCAAGATGCGTTCACCCTTGAAAAAAAGTTGTATAAAACGCTACTAAACTGCCTTTTCAGTCGCCAAGATGTAAAAGGTATTGCTTGCATCTTTTTTCCAGACCAGACTTGATTTTTTAAACAGCTAAGTAAATAGGCTTTTGATTGATGGAGGTGTAATGTAAAAGTCTTAATGATTACTATAAAGCCGATCGTCCACCGCCAACTAAACTAAGTTAGTTTTAGCCTAGCGCGCATAGATGAGCCAGTTTTTCATACTATGTCTATTTTAATCAAATATTCAAATATATGAAAAAATGGCTCACTAAGCTATACTAACTTATGTAACGTTGTGTTCTGGAGGGAGTGTTCAGTTTGTGTCCGGAGAGAAGATTGGCTTAATTTGTAGAAAACCAGACACTCCTACCAAAACACAGGTCACAAAATAAAGATACTCTGAGCGTTAACACCCTAGACTCACCCTCGATCCTACTTCCAAGATGTAGCGGGGTAGGTCCTACTTCCTCCTAAGCAGGTCTTATGATATAAAATAAAATATGTTAATACTAATAAATATCACAGATTTTATTTTATAATTATTCAAGGCGAGTCCTGAGTATCTTTACACAGAGAGCGGTGAGAAAGAAGTTTAAATAGCTCAGGAGAGGGAGTTCACCTATACTAAATCACCTCACCGTCTCCGTTATACATAAAAACAAATTATTTATTTACTTTAAATTAACATGAACCTAAATTAACAAACTAATTTATAAACTAAGGTTAGTACTTAAGACTACTCAAAACTAACCCCAAGGATATCTTTTAAACAATAATTGGTTGTCGAATCTCAGACAACACCAATGAATATCCTATCTTTAATGTCAACTACAATAACGAATATCACCAATGTCACCACAGGTATTTTCTTCCCTTATTTTCTTGTTGTGTGTTTTAATAGATAAAGTTACCTTATAATTCCTCGGTCAACATTTCACTCAAGCAAACCTGCAGGCTACCATGAGGATTTCATGATCTTGTGTTAATGATGTAAAAGACAGCTTCAGCAATATTTAAATCAATTAAAACTCCACCAGAGTTACTCCTGCAAAGCACCATGGAAAGAATTATAACTTGATTACCCGAGATGGTCAGATCTAGGTTATGTTTTAATTTGGAATAATTTAAGAAGGCGCCCATTACCAACATTTGTGATGGAGCCTTAAAAGATATCTCACTGAATATTCGTTCAAACTAATAGGATTAACATCAGACGTGAAGATTTGACAATGTGACTTACCATATGGTTTCCAATATGGGCCAAATTAACTACGTTACACTTAGTTTAGTTGGCGGTGGACGATAGTCTTTAGCCAGGTGTCCTCAAAGACAAAATTTCGAAATCTTTTGAAAGATTTTCTAATGCAAAACGCTTATCCTGGGGACTGGACTGGTTTTGACCAACCTTACACTAGAGTTGTAAAAGACTCAAAAGTCGAAAGTAGAGTCTTTTTTGAAGACTCGAGTCTAAAATAAAACTTCGAGCTCAAGTCCTTCAGAATTTGGAGTCTTTTTTAAAAAGACTTGAGTCCTACCAAAACGAACTCAAAGATTGAGTCTTCTTAAAAGACCTCATGACTGTGTCCTGTACATACATACATAACTTCACGCCTGTATCCCGTATAGGCAGAACACCAGAGGTAATAAAACCATCTGATGTCACGTTTGACAAATTTGGAGGCATTATAATAGTGGAGAGAGACTATTGCATTGACAGGGGGTCAGTCTATCGCCCACAAAAAAGCCTCCCATAACACTTCGGTCCCTTAACTGACTTTTACAGTATGCCCGGGAAGAGAAGCAGCTGGCAACTTTTAAGGTCAATTTCAATGGCAAATTCAATGTTTTTCTTTCGCTCCCAGTCCAGCATGGAAGGTAAGGTTTAAAAACACGTATTTTAAAATCGTACGAATCCTTTTTAACCTTTGTATCGTAAAATAAAAATGTACAATAGAACGCCAGCATGACTTTATTGTAAAAATTTGTCGCGTTATATCCCCTTGTCATTTTTCGTAGACTACGAGCAGACAACAGAAAAATGTGTCTCTTTGTAGCATTCTTAGTTTTTTATAGATACTGTTTTTGATTTTTTTCGTTTTGATTTGTTTATTTAGGAGTTATAAGAAACTTTCATCATTACATAAATTAGCATAAAAAGGCATAGTAATTATTACGACCAGGAAAGGGTTGATAGAGCAAGACACGATTACATCATGAGTGACAATTTATTAACAAATAGAAATAGTTTATATAGTAAAATGTACGTGTATAATTAACCTTGTTAGCAATATTTTATCTTATCTAAAATGTAGTAAGTATTTAATAAATGTGCACTGGTCAACATGTTTTTATCAAGCACGTTATATAGATATTAATATATTCAATCTCTGTGGGTCACATCTGAGGACGCCACAGTAATTAAATAAAAAAAAGTATTTTATGGAAATCCTACAAACAATCAATCTATCTATCAAGGTATCTTGACCAATGAAAAGAAAATATATAATATGCAATGATTATGTCCTATGTCTGACCCAAGATAAGTCTCGTTCATATAATACAACATGCTGATTATCTCCTACTGCAGCGCCCAACAGGGTCATTTCACTGTCATTTGTTGGAATGTAGGTACATACGGACGCAGATCAACCGACCCAAAAGTACCAAATTTCCTCAGCCAATTTTTAACTTAATGTCGAAGGAATAGAGTTCAGTTTCAATTACACTTTTATGACAGATTAGAGTAGGTTGATCTGTGGCCGTGTGTAGGTACTCTTTATATTGTATCTACAACATAAATGAACATTTCATTCTCACCCACAGCACAACTAAGATAACACCTTTCAATACCAGTTTTTTGAATTCATAGAATTTAATTCAAATAAAATATAAACTTTTTGTGCCTCCAACTCCCAGTCTAAAATGTTTTGACTGCTTGTCATGCTCGATAGTTTGGCATTTTTCCAAAAGAACAAGACAATACCCGGATTCTATAGCAAGTACTTGTGCATTCTGTTTGACGATTTATGTTCTTTGTGAATCAAAAAAGCGTACGTCGACAACAGTCACGTGTTTATAGTATCTATTATTAACTGTTTCACAGATTTTCAGAGATTCTGTAAAGCTTGTGTGTTTTTGAGTCTACGATGTTGATTCTTGTTTCGAAATTCTGTTATTTAGTTGACATTTAACAAAAAGCTTTATTTTACTCTAGCAACACAAAATTATCATGAGAATAATAAAAAAAACCATGAACAAACTATTGATTAAACCGTTGAATACAACATTCAATACTATATTTATCCAGACCATCTAAATCTACTGAATTCTGACATCTTAGCGACCCTGTTATCATTGATCTATAGTTGGAGGTTATTCGTATTATTCCCTCTAAGACAAATGACGGCATTGATAACGTTAAGGCTATTTATGACATTATTGGCTTGAAATTATATTTTTTTTGCTATAAATGATTGCAAATCTAAGTATTATAGGTATACATGGTGACTAGTGGGTCACTTTTGAAATTCAAGGACGTGGTAGTTTGAGATAACGAGTAAAAATATAATAAAAAAATAATATTTACTGAGTAAACTTAACCGAAAGTTAAAGAATTGATTACGCAACGCATGGTTAGGGTAGCGTTGGCAGCGATCCGCGTGCCAGATCACGTGCCGCGATTAACTCAGTTGCATGTAAAGTAAATAGTAACATAGTAGTATTTGACTATAGGGATTTCGAATAAAAAAATACTAACCTACTTTTATTACATAATTATGATCAGAATCGAGTACAGAGTGCTCTCCTTCAGTATCTAAAATTTGTCACCAGTCACCCTGAATATAAATTCGCCTTGAACCACGTACAGACAGATAAAATGATCTGTTAAAAAGGGTTCTATATCTTGATTTTAGGTATCAGATCTTAAAAATAATATTTTATTCAGTTTTCATTTTTAAATATAAATATAATGAATGTATCAAAAATATGACATTGTGACAAAATAAGCGTGATTTTTTAATAAGAACACAGAAAATAATCTTCTTTAAGAAAGTTCAGAATAAATTCTATTCATTCCACAATTTACATCAATAATGCAAAGACTATTTCGGCTTCAAATGCAGTAATTTTACGCCCCACCGCAACTTATACCCGACACCTGTTTCCTACAGATGTATTCTCGGGAATTACCGCAAAGTCCCCATATTTTCGATACTGAATTCTGCATTTATGCCCGTTGAATTTGAACCTGAATTCTATGCCACATCGCCGCATATAGCGAGATAATAATAGAGACTTAGTTTGTATAAACTGTTATTAAAACAAGCTTAGTAGAAAACAATGTTAGTGGAATATAGTCGTCAAAATATATTTTTACGACCGGCTGGTGTAGTGGTGACATAAATTGCCTTCTATGCCAGAGGTCCTGGGTTCGAATCCCGGCGGCGGCGGATATTTGTGTGAGGAACACAGATATTTGTCGTCAAGTCATGGATATGTTTATTTAAGTTTTTTCTAATAAAAAAATATGTATTTATTCAATATGTATGTTTATATATTTCTTAAGTATATCAGTTATCTAGTATCCATAACACAAGTTCTTTAAGAAACTTAATTTGGGCTAGATAATGTTGTGTGAGTGTCAGAAATATTTATTTTTTTATTTTTTTTTTATATAGACGAAAAGTCTGTTGAATAGTTATATC
This sequence comes from Stenoptilia bipunctidactyla, assembly GCA_944452665.1. Classification (NCBI taxonomy): domain Eukaryota; kingdom Metazoa; phylum Arthropoda; class Insecta; order Lepidoptera; family Pterophoridae; genus Stenoptilia; species Stenoptilia bipunctidactyla. Next base: position 3,664,946 of record OX101748.1, on the reverse strand, counting down.
GTTTCGGTAATAAATAAAAAAAATAAAATCCCCAGACAATCACACCAACTACATGGCCTCAAAGTAAGCGAAGCTTGTGTTATGAGATACCATGTAGCGAACTAGGGGGGAATCTAGAATATAAATACATATATAGATAAACACCCAGACCCGGAACATTTTTTTTTCTTGTTCCGGGCGGGAATCGAACCCGCAACCCCTTCGCCAAAGTGGTCGTTATACGTATAAAACATTTTACATCTTACTTATATTAAAACTTTTCTTACTTATATTGCTTCCATGCTGGACTGGGAGCAAAAGAAAAACATAGAATGTGCCAGCTGCTTCTCATCCCGGGCATACTGTGAAAGTCAGTTCAGGGACAGAGGTTTTAAAGTCGTTTTTGTGGGCGATAGGCTGATCCCCTGTCACTACAATAGTCTCTCTCCATCTTTATAATACCTCCAAATTTGTCAAACGTGACATCAGATAGTCTTGTAACCTCTGGTGTTCTGCCTATCCCATAAGGGATACAGGCGTGACGTTATGTATGTATGTATGTTATATTAAAAATGTGAATGTTTGCGTGAATGTATGGAAGTTTGGATGTTTTTTACTCAATCATGGCGGAAAGGCTCAAAGCATTTGGATTAAATTTGGCATAGTGATTGTGTACAATCTGGAATAGCATATATTTTTACCCTGATATTCCTGCAAAACAGAAAGTTAATTTATAATAATTAAAAAAACTATATTGCTTAAAACAATTATATCGTCTGATGAACTGGAAAGCAGTGCCCTGTTTAGTAATCATTACAATTGTAAATTACTAAAATATCTATTAGAAATTAACCAAGACTAGTTTAAAGATAAAATGAAGAATATCTATGTTGGAAGACCAAATTAACGATAAAGATGCCCAAAAGTTATTTTTCAATTAAGTATGCACAGCGTTTCAGCCGTAACAAGACATTTTCTATTATCCATGTTATTTTTTTGTTATTATTATTCGGCATATCAATAGCAACTCGCCTTTCGGCGGAATAGACCCGACAATAAGCCCAGTCGGTCGGGTATCAGGGCAAGAGAGAAAGAAACCGGCGAACGATTAATATTATTATTTTTTTTTTTCCTCTCTGCGACATATTATTATGATAATTAATTTAAAATGTATGTATTACTTTTCTCTGTCTTATGTCAATAGAGCATTTTTACTTTTTCTACCTTAATTTGACATCTAATTTTAAGTTTATTATTAACAAGCTATTATTTAATGTATCGATAATTTTGACAATTTTTTTTTTTTATAAATATTGAAAATTAAATAAAATTACAACTATTTTTGTATAAATATATAGACTATCTAATAAATAAGGCACCAAGCAAAGGGCATTTTGGAAAACAGCGTTGCCTCACGGCAACATTCATGCTGAAAAAGCTCCATTTGACGCATATGTATTTTTGTTCTGTTAATTTCAATGTAATGTGTTCAAATTATGTCAATAAATTATTTTATTATTATTATTATCTTAAGTCATTAAGAAATGTAATATAATGACATTAATTCCAGCATCGTTATGTTTATTGAAATGTATATTTTGACTACTTTATAAGAACTAAATATTTACTCGTACTAAAAAGTTGGTTTTCTCATAACCATTCTTCCAAACTTTTGGGAAAAAGTTTTTCTGAAACAAATAATAAAACAATAGAGTATCGCTTTTCCCGTACTTTGAATTGAGAGCAGCATTTAGTAGTTTTATTTTGAACAGAATATAATCAACAAATGCAGAGCATTAAAAAAACCGACTTCACTAACAGTTTAAAATCCTAGTCAAGGCTTTGGCTGAAGTCATCAAAAAGCACTTCACTGTATTGATACATATTTTCTTCAAAAGTTTCAAAAATGACTCAACAGACGTTTAAAATAGGATGTATAATTAAATAAACATTCCCGTTATACCGATCATATTTTTCGAAAAGACTCTATGTGGATCCAGTTCCTTCATGAGTCCGTAAGCTTTCTAATTCGACCTCATCGACACCTTAATGATGCTTAAATGAGATTGAGGTCAGACTCTGAAAATAATGTTATTAATTTGAAATAACTAGATAGATACAAATATAACTTCACGCCTGTATCCCTAATGGGGTAGGCAGAACACCAGAGGCTATAAAAACATCTGATGGCACGTTTCGAGGCATTATAATGATGGAGAAAGACTATTGCAGTAACAGAGGGTCTGCCTCTGTTACTGCAATAGTTTCACCAACAAAAAAAAAACCTCCCATAAACACTCTGTCCCTGAACTGACTTAGATTTTGCCCGGGATGCGAAGCAGCTAGCAGATTCTATGAATAACAACAATATTAAATAACTACAATAACTGAAAAATATGCTAAATGGACACGAACCCGAGTCTCCCGCTTGCCAGAATGGTGCTCTTCTAACTGAGTTACCGGGCTCTGGCCTCACGCCATCGTTTTTTTTTTGTTTTAAGTTTTTTTTTGTATATTGCATCTAGTGGTATAGCTTTGCAGCTAAGCCACTCGAGACCAATTTCTTCTCAGAAATTGTAAATCTCAGTTAAAGTCAAGCATTGCATTTTTTATAATGTTTCAAATATTTTGCTTTATAAAAATAAATTAATAAAATCCCCAGACAAGCATACTAACTACATGGCCCCAAACTAAGCAGAGCTTGTGATATGGGATACCATAAAAGACCGGACCCGGAACATATTTTTTTCTTGTTCTGTGCGGGAATCGAACCCGCAACCACTGGCGTCTGTGGCAGACAGTGTTACCCCATCGCCAAAGTAGTCGTACGGATAATGCTCAATTGTTTTTAAAATAGCTGAAAATTTTACTTGGCAAATGATTTCTTTTAGCATGTTTTTCAGTTATTTTACGATCAATAGAGTATTATTCAATATAAAAATTTTAAAATATTACTTATTTAAATAACTAACCGACAAAACGCGATCATTTTTTTCCCTGTAAGCGATGTTTAGGTTGACTTATCTAAAAGGTTTTACGCCATACTTACTGTTTAGAGGTCCAAAATAATACAGACGTACCCAAGGTCAAATTCATATATTTCGAAAAACAGCTTGAACCCTATTACACGATTTATAACTTTAACTGCGCGATTTAAGATCTATACGCCATCTATTATCAATTTTGAGAACTTGTAACTAAATATGCTACACCTTTGTTTGAGGCTGGACACTTACTATTGGTACAATATTTAAGAAGCGCTTAGGCCATCCAGTCTGCTATAACTTCGTTGTCCCTCGGTCACCCAATTTTATTAGATTTTATTGGAAAAGTTATATCCCAATGTCCTCTTTTATGGAACTGGTGAAATCGTTTATAGAAATCAATTTATAGTAGGAAAGGTTAAAAAACAGATATGCGTGGCCCGATAAGTGACTTTTTGTTCTCGTTTACGGAGGAAAGTACAACTTAAATTTAAAAGTTGATTTATTTTATTCGGACAAGAGCTTAATTTTGGTATTATTATTAAAACTAATATAATGAACCTTAAGAGTTTGTTAAATAAAATGATCCAATTTTATCAATCTAAGATTAAAAAAAACTTTTTTGCATGTTTTGTAATAACAACTGTTCAATAGTGATCTGTAATTCATTTATAAATCCGTCATTCAATCCGTCACTCGCTCGGGTACGGATGTGTATCGCTCTTGCACTGTGGCGAATCAATTTAATGTAATAAATAAATTCAATTCGCGAACCGCGCGGCCAATGCCGCTGCCCGCTGTTACCATGAGTAAGCAACTTGTTGTCAGTGAGTTGTTGGCATTCATCCAGAATGCCATCGACACCATGGATGAGGTTAGCATCTTGCAGATCTGCAAGACTAACTTCAAGGAGGAGGAAGTTTGTCGAGGCAAGGCGCTATTATACCAGCTGCTCGACAAAACTGCCCAGATGCCATCCCGACGAAGAGATGGAGGTGAGAAGAGTCTCCAGGAAATTATCTCTCTGTTCAAGGACCATGACGTAGTCCCGGATTTCGTCGCAAAGGAGCTGCATAGGCTTCCACCGGTGGGATTCGACCACGTCGACGTCACGAGGCTGCTGAAAGATATAAACTTCCTGAAAGCAAGCCTCGCAGAAGTTTTATTAAAGTTAGAGGCTTCGGAAAGTACGATTGGCGAGCTGCGTAATGAAGTAACATTACTGCGTAGTGTTCCGCTAAGTAGGTCACCCGTGGCATCTAATATTAATACACGTTGTGGCGCACATAAGACATCGGTCTGCAGTTTCGAATCGGCGGAATTTGCTGACATGATCGCGTCACCGGCCGCCGACGTAGGCGCTGCAGTGAGTGCGTCACCGCGCCCCGCTCCACCCGCCCCGCGCCCCGTGCCACCCGCCCCGCGCCCCGTGCCATCCGCACCGCACGCACCGCGCCCCGCGCCCCCATCTGCGGCGCCCCGCAGCACTTCCGCTGCCGCTCCCCGCGCAGGGAAGCTGCCTCGGGACACTTGTCCTGCTCCTGAACGAGGTTACGCCGAAGTAGCCGTAATTCAGCCTGCCCAGCCCAGCCTCACATTGAAGGGCCATTCTATGAAGAACCAGGAAGACGGCGACAGCTTCACTAAGGTGGAGCGGAAGAAGAAGAAGCCCTCCTGTAAGAACAAGTGTGGTACCGCACCGAATAGAGACAATCTTCTGCTGCGTGCCGAGGTGCCAACGACGCAGCTGTACGTGTCTCGCGTGCACCACGCCTTCACGGCGAAGGATGTAGTGGAGTATCTGCACGCGAAGACAGGACTCAACATGAGGGTCGAGCGGTTGGAGTCCCGCCACAGAGTGAACTTCAACTCCTTTGTGGTGAGAATGCCGACCGAACATCTGTCGACCTACATGAAGGAAGATTTTTGGCCGCAGGGTGTCGTATTCCGTCGCTTCCGAGGACGGATACTTGACACTAGGATGTCGCGTCCCACATCGCAGCCCATACGTCTGAATTAGTGTAAATTTGTGTAGTTTTTATATATTGTATGTATTTTAGGTTAAGGTATATATTTACTATGGGTCTTAGATATAGTTTAAACATCTTGTACTATTCTTAAGCTACCTGAATTAAATGAATATTATAATTATTATTTATAACCCATATTTTGTATTTAGTGATGTATGACCGATTGTTTTCCGATAAAAATAAAATAAAATAAATAAAATGTAATAGTCTGACTTTTAAAGAACGAAAAGGAAGTCTCCGCGATAAACGCAAACAAATAAACAAACAAACCCTCTTAATAATTTTGGTATACAACGTTATTTTTTGTACATACGAAACCTGAAAACAGTTTGTTCAGAATCGGCAAGAGAATCGACTACAATAGTTTTTATATCATGTAAAATTTAAACTCAATAATCTCTAAATAATCTTTAATAATGTTCATAAAAATCTACTGCGCGCGTATACCTTACACTACCGAGTTACTTGTTATTACTCGCGATCCTACCTACGCTGTTGCTTGCATGTATGAACGTGTAGCCGTGTAGAATTTTGCCAGTGGATTTTAAGTAATCGGCACCGAAACATCTTATGGACTGACGAGTGCACATTTACTCGACGAGGACCTTTTAATATCCATAATAACCACTTCTGGGCTCATGAAAACCCACACCTAGCAAAGAAAAACCCACACTTAGCAAAACCACACCTAGCAAAAAATTAGCAAAAAAATCCTCAAATAATGCGTGGAAATTAAACTAAGTTGCACAATTAGTAGTATTTAAATTAAACTAAGTAGTACAATTCTTAAAATTTAATGTAGATTTTACGCGCCAACCTATTATTTTTCTATGTGCAAGCCAGTTTGAAATTTAAATTAAACCTTTGATAAGTTACCTCTTTGGTCGCCATGTTGCGGAGTAGAAGATCGTTCCATCTTTAAATTACACGACAAATATGATTTCACAAAGTAATTTTTGTGGCCGCTAAACACGACAGATATGGATTTTCATACAACTATTGCCGGCTACTAATCGACCAGTACAGCAAGTTCGACTTATCTCGAAAAAGGTTGTCAAAATAATGCCCTTTCTACGCATATTTGAGAAAAAATTATTAAGATGTCAGGGACTATACCAATGCGTTTTTATGAATAAAGACTATATAACGGGTATAAATAAACTAACGGACTCCTTGGCGCAGAGTTCGAGTGTTCAGCTGTGGCGTGAGAAGTCTTGAGTTTGAGTACAGCGAGGACAGTTTATGAAACGAAATTTTCTAAACCGTCTTGTGTCTAGGTATATTCTATGATAACTTGTTGCTATGCGGTCTCTATAACACACGCTTACTTAAGACCTATACTGCTGAAGTGTCAGAAAAAATAATTAAGTGATTCTCAAGCAAATCGGAAGATTCTTCGTCCATTTTGTACCCAATGGCAAGAAGCTGGATACTTTCAACTGATTCGATAACTGTCCTAAAAGGCATTCTCCGCAGGTTATATTTAGGGTAACTGTGCCAGCGATACCCTAAAGTTGTGGCTTTACTTACAGCGGCATTACGAGTATAAATTTTGCTCACTGAATAAAAATTCAATCATAAAATTAAGTGATTATTTATGGAACAGTAAATCGATCTTCTTACCCACAAATAAGAGATAAAATTCATGCAAAATGAAATAAAAAAGCCTTAGTCATAAGGTCCCTAATTACTGATATAATAAAATTATAGATTTTGTTTGTTTTTCTAATGGTAAAAAGAACCTTATAACTATAACGATAATTATCATCACTAGGAAGTAACTTAGTATTGAGAGTGTGGGCTTGATAAGCCTGGCATTCCGTTCATCACTTAGAAGTTAGTACATTTAACATCAATTAATTAGCAATATATAAGTAATAAAATAAAATCCCCAGACAATCACACCAACTACATGGCCCCAAAGTAAGCATAGCTTGTGTTATGGGAAACCAAGTAGCAAACTAGGGGGGAACCTAAAATATAAATACATAAATAGATAAACACCCAGACACGGAACCTTTTTTTTTTCTTGTTCCATGCGAGAATCGAACCCGCAACCACCGGCGTCTGAGGCAGATAGGTTTACCCCATCGCCAAAGTGGTCGTCAAATATATTATAATTATATTATTAAACTTCAGTTTAAGATGCATCCGCGCGCTTAGCCAGCCTTATCTGTGTCACTTCACTTTCCACCATAACATTGTATCTTTCGCTAACATCAAGTCATACAAAATTCATAAAGTCCCTAGGTCTGACATGTATGTGTTTTCATAAAATGCTACTGTCATTTGGACTTCTACAATTTTATAACGTGTTAACTAAAGGTAGATATAGCACTATGTCAATATTAGTGCAAGAATTTATTTTTAGGATGACCCTCGAATTTTTTCTACTGCTATTGTATAAAATTATGACAATTATTTTAAATAGCATATCCAAATCACCAAAGTTATCCAGCCAGCACTGCAATTACCATTCATAATAAATAAAGAGGTCACTCATTATTCTTAAAAAAATAATCATATACGCGTATAATCCCAAAGATTTTTCCTTCCGATTATAAATCGGATTGATAGAATAATTGAAGAGAGTTTTAAGTTAAATTTAATCGAAAAATCTACATATTTAGAATACCACGCCAGTTCATAAATTAATGAGATAGTATCATATTTAAACTTCAAGCTTTATTTGTAGGTAAAACTATTGTTACACATACTCATTTCAAACACGAAAGCATGCTTCAATTGAGCACTTGCTACGCTAAATTAGCATGCTCATTCGAGCACGCTTTGTGAATCGACAGGCTTGCGATTTTAAAGCATTTTACGCTTTTTAGCATGCTATTTTGGACCATGTGTAACAGTAGCCTAATTCTACTTTTTATTTCATTTATAAACCTTATAAAGAGACGAAAATGATAACCTTAAATGTTATTAAAATAATATAGCATCGCCTTTACTCGCACCAAACCTTATGTGTACTAAAGGATATCCCAAGTCTACGTTTTATCAAATAAACTCACATACATATTTATTTCTATCGATCTTCAAAAGGGATGCATTCATCAGAGAAACCCAACAGGATCGGTTACTAGAATCATTCAATATTGGCCAAATGGTTTATAGAATATTTGTGAAACTAACTAGCCGTTTTGATGCTAAACGGCGAAAGGAATTTCCAAGGCGTCGTTTAAAACAGCTTCGGTAGAAAAGTTTTATGTGACAACTTTGAAAGGGTTTGTGGAATACTGAATTTACGAACGTTAAATGTAGAGAGATGGTTTTAACAATATTAGGTAATTAGGTAGAGGTGGTAGAATATATTTCATGTTGGACTGGGATGAAAGGTGAAACACAGAATGTGCCATGTGTTTCTCTTCCCGGGCATACTGTAAAAGTCAGTTAAGGGGCAGAGGTTTTATTGGATTTTTTTTGTGGGCGATAAGCTGACCCCCTGTCATTGCAATAGTCTTTTTTTCATTCATTCATAACTTCACGCCTGTATCCCGTATGTGGTAGGCAGAACACCAGAGGTAATAAAACCATCTGATGTCACGTTTGACGAATTTGGAGGCATTATAATAGTGGAGAGAGACTATTGAAGTGACGGGGGGTCAGCCTATCGCCCACAAAAAAGCCCCCATAACACCGCGGTCCCTTAACTGACTTTTACAGTATGCCCGGGAAGAGAAGCAGCTGGCACATTCTATGTTTTTCTTTCGCTCCCAGTCCAGCATAGAAGCAAATAGTCTTTTTCTACTGTTATAATAGCTGAAAATTTGTCAAATGTGACATCACATGATTTTATAACCTCTGGTGTTCTGCTTACCCTCTAAGGGATATAAGCGTGAAGTTACGTATGTAGGTAGATAGAGGTGTGACGATTATCCTATGCACCTAAGATTGCTTATAATCTATAATCTTGTGGCCTAGTTACTTGACTGACGGCCGCCATGTTGCTATGGTTGCAAAAACTCGATGTGATGTCGAACATATGAAAGGAATTGAATTCGATTCAGCCGATCCAGTTTAAGAAATTAACTTTTGTATAGAGTCGGCGGTGGATGTAGGATTAGATAGGTGCAGGATGTAAGCTTCTAAAAAAATTACTTTGAGGTCATGAAGTTTGCGTGTCATATTAGATAATTTATCATTAATAAGGTTTAATTAAGTAAAGGAGCTTTGGTGGGAAAATTATCCGCCGGTCTCGGGAGATATGAACATGTTGTGGACGATTTTTTTGAAATCATTTTCGGTACTTAATTGTGGGGGATAGCTCCAGTGGACTGTATAGTCTATGAATTCGATAACGATTTAGTCAAATGATGCGCTATCCACCCACTCTATTAGCTGGAATCGATGCGAGGGGCAAAAGGAAAATGCGAATTCACCACTTAACACGGTCGTGAAAGTCCAGCCGCGCGGCACTATTTCACTCGCGAATACGCCACAAACACACTCTATTTCCCGCGCTCTTCTATTACTGTATTCTGCCTTCAGTCTTCTGTATTTCTGTATTCTGTCTTGTGACTTCGGGCTTCTATTGAGAGTCTTCGGGCTTGAGAGTTTCACTGTTCACTGTTGCTTGAGGCTTCTTTCTTCGGAGGCTTCTTTCTTCCGGAGATCTTCTCTCTTCGGGATCTTTTCGGCGAATCCCTCGCGAATGTGTCGCTGGCGGAGTGTGTCGCATTCTTAAGTGATTTTGTGCGGGCGCGCAAGGATACCGCACAAGAGAGAGTAATGCAAGCGTGCGAGCGGGACACACATATGTCTGTCTCGCTCGAATCTAATTCGAAATTTCTAGACTTTTCTAATAAGATTCTAACTGGATTCGACTATTCTTATTAGATCTTTACTATATTCTAATTTGAAAACTATTTACAAATTCTATTATCTATTTAGATCTCTCTCTGTGTGCGGGAATGATAAGACTTTCAAAACCATTTCTTTATTTTCATATCAACCCTAATACAAATCAAACTATTTTAAGCTATAATCAATCAAATTACAAAGATACAAACGATTAAGTAAACACTTTCTCAAGCTAATAAAAACTGTTATGAACTTCTTACAAACTTACACTTGTATGGGACACTTATTCACTATAAACACTATAAAAACACTATAAAACACTATTTTAAACGTTCTTAGCTCTTTAAGAGTCTTATAAAACACTATAACACTATCTATATACACTGTTTAACTTTATACAACTGTCTTATTGTCACTGTCCTGCACATCACTCCCGCCGTGCGTTGTCACCGCCGTTGACGACGCATCTTCCTTGGTGCAGGCAGGTGACTCGGAGATCAGCACGACGAGGTGACGGGTCTTCCGTGGAACCCATCTCTCGCCCGCGCGTCGACTGTCAGGGCTGGGGAAGGTCGCCACGATGTCTCCCGGCTGCATTGCGGGGCCGCACCCATGCGACTCCCGCCGGTGATGGATGTCCGGTGGTGGGTACTCCCGAGGCTACCTGGCCCGGAAGTGGTTCGCCAGCTGTAGGGAGGCGCGCCAGCTATTGCGCCCCCTGAGGCCACGGTCGGTGAGCGGGACCATGGATGGCGCGTACGGCGCCGGCCCACCCAGAGTGGAGCGGTACGGAGTGCGCGCCTCGTCATCCCCAGGGATGACGGACACGGGAGTGCGGGGTCGACTGTCGACTGTGGGGTCGACCTCCGCCAACAGAGGTCACAGGACCTCTTCGGAGAGACGCTACTTGCGCAGCAGCGTTGCGAAGGCTGTCTTCTCGTTTCGGTTTTCTGTTCTATGCTGCGCTGATTTTCTGTACTATTCGGCATAACTATGGTTTCTATATTTCTCGGCGACTTAGCTTCGCGGCATCTGTCTTCACCCGGAGCAGTTTTTTCTGTTTTCGGCGTCTTCGGTAGGTGATTGACGAAATGGACACGTTCTATTTCTATTCTGTTCGGTTCTGTTTCTTCTATCGGTGACTCGATGACTGCGCGCTTCTCGAGGTGAAGGAGAGGGTGGTGTAGTCTGCTACACCCGTCTGTGCTGCAAGGCCTCTCCCTGCACGTGTGATTTCTTGCTCGGTGGTGTAGACATCTGAAACATAAACGGTTAATCTTCGCTAACTCCCATCTTCGGTTCGAGTCGGCTTCTAAAAAACTGTGGCAGCTGTTTGCATGGTGCCCCTTCTTCTCGCAAACAGGACACCATGGGTCGAAATCTGTAAATACTGTTCGCTGTGATACTGTTCTGTTTTGACTGTAGGTTTCTTGATTGACTCTTCTGTTCGTCAGGTGGTCTTCCGAGACGCGCTCCGGTTGCGCGTAGGGTCCGCAGCGATCCGCTTCTCTCTGTAAAAAGTTAGCAAGCTTTAGTAAGTCTGCTTCGTCTTGAGGGTTCTCGGCAGCGTAGTCAAACCAACGATATCGCATAGCCGGCGTTAGCTTCTCTGTTGTGATCTTCGTGACTTCCGGGTTGTACAGGTAGTGAATCTTCCCCAGGGCGCGCAGCGTTGTTACGATGTTGCAGACCCGCGTCGCGAATACGCACAGGTCTCTGGGCGCGTCCGTAGGCTTCTGTAGTCCCCGTAGTCGCTCTAACTCGGCGAGGGCGATAGCGTCGGGCCGTCCGAAGCGTGACTCGAGGGCTCGCAGGATTTCTTCGGGCTTCGCGTTGTAGAGGAGAAGCCCTTCGACGACCTCCCGAGCTCTTGAACGCAGGCTTCGTCGTAGACGCGCTGTGTTTTCTATGTCGCTGTAATATCCCGCTGTTTCTTGATAAGCTGCCTTGAACATGAGCCATTCTTGATATGACCCGCTGTATGTCGGAAGTTCTGTGTAGATCCTAGGCGGCTGCTGCGGACCTGTCCTGGCGGCAAGTGCGATGGCTGAGGCCAACTCGCTGCAGTCGATCTTCTGTTGCGGCACGGCGACTGTGTCCCCTCCCGCCGGTACTGGAGCCGGGGGGGGGATGAAGCTCACCGGTGCCGGGAGGGCCGCAGGACGCGTCGGTTCTTCGCTCTGTTGCAGTTGCTGTGGAGGCTCTTCGATTTCACTCTGGCCCTGAATCGCCAGCGGCGGTTCTGTCGGATTATTCTGTAACCACACTGACACTCTCTTCTCTGTATTTTCTATTGAGGGTGCTTCAGATTCCTCTTCTATATCTGTTTCGTCGTCTTCGAGTGCGGCGACTTCGGCGGCGGCGAGTTCGACTTGTAACCGTAATAACTTCAACTTCGCCTTCGTTATTTTCGAGGATTTCTTCGATTTCGAGACTTGGGATCTCTGTGGAGCTCGCTGTGGCTGCGTAGCTTCGATTTGACGGGTGGTCTTCGTAGTTTCTGTAGCTGTGGCACCCGTCGTCACTGTGGTTTCTGTCGGCGTCGTCGTTTCTGTAGCCGACGTCGTTGGCGTCGTCGTTTCTGTGGTTTCTGTCGGCGACGTCGTATTCTTGCTCTTCACGGCTTGAGCTTGAGACTGTTCTTGAGCGGGCCCTGTCGAGGCGGCCCGCTCCCCGCGGCCTGACTGCGACCGTGTAAGAGGCATCGCTGTCTCCCAATTGCCCTCTCAAAGATCCGGCTCTCGAAGGACCAAAATGTGGGGGATAGCTCCAGTGGACTGTATAGTCTATGAATTCGATAACGATTTAGTCAAATGATGCGCTATCCACCCACTCTATTAGCTGGAATCGATGCGAGGGGCAAAAGGAAAATGCGAATTCACCACTTAACACGGTCGTGAAAGTCCAGCCGCGCGGCACTATTTCACTCGCGAATACGCCACAAACACACTCTATTTCCCGCGCTCTTCTATTACTGTATTCTGCCTTCAGTCTTCTGTATTTCTGTATTTCTGTATTCTGTCTTGTGACTTCGGGCTTCTATTGAGAGTCTTCGGGCTTGAGAGTTTCACTGTTCACTGTTGCTTGAGGCTTCTTTCTTCGGAGGCTTCTTTCTTCCGGAGATCTTCTCTCTTCGGGATCTTTTCGGCGAATCCCTCGCAAATGTGTCGCTGGCGGAGTGTGGCGCATTTTTAAGTGATTTTGTGCGGGCGCGCAAGGATACCGCACAAGAGAGAGTAATGCAAGCGTGCGAGCGGGACACACATATGTCTGTCTCGCTCGAATCTAATTCGAAATTTCTAGACTTTTCTAATAAGATTCTAACTGGATTCGACTATTCTTATTAGATCTTTACTATATTCTAATTTGAAAACTATTTACAAATTCTATTATCTCTTTAGATCTCTCTCTGTGTGCGGGAATGATAAGACTTTCAAAACCATTTCTTTATTTCCATATCAACCCTAATACAAATCAAACTATTTTAAGCTATAATCAATCAAATTACAAAGATACAAACGATTAAGTAAACACTTTCTCAAGCTAATAAAAACTGTTATGAACTTCTTACAAACTAACACTTGTATGGGACACTTATTCACTATAAACACTATAAAAACACTATGAAACACTATTTTAAACGTTCTTAGCTCTTTAAGAGTCTTATAAAACACTATAACACTATCTATATACACTGTTTAACTTTATACAACTGTCTTATTGTCACTGTCCTGCACATTAATATTAAGAGCATTAAGAAACCAACTTCACGTCAAAACTTTAGCTGATCACAAAGTAAACGATCTTCAAATTCATAAATAAAAAATAAGAAAATTCACGAAGTACACAATCGATTTCGATGAAATTTATATGGGAACATAAAAAAAATATAACATAAAAAAACATACAGACGAATTTAGTACCTCCTTGAATGAAAATAGTTACATTCTCCAACATCACTGTGCCAATTTTGTGGTTTATGATCAAAGTCTGCTAGTATCTTCCGTACTTCCGTGCTTCGGAGGGCACGTTAAGTAGTCGGTCCCGGTGCTGTATACTTGTAAACAGTAGTCGTTATGGTTTAACAGAAGCCGTATCGGCACAATGAAATTTCCGACATCCACCACCCAGCACTGGGCCAGCTTGGTAAATTATGACCTAAACCTCCTTATCACCCAGGAGAGACACTCATACCCTGCAGTGGGCTCATTACAAAGAGTTGTGATGATGATGATGACCGCTAGTATCAAAAATTCAATAAAAAATGAAAGAATATAAAAAAATTGCGTAGTATTTTAACTTAATCACATAATGGGATTTATTCATTAATTAAATAATTTAACACTCCATTTAATATTTAATATAGGATGGGTTATAAACTATACTGCTCACCCGTGTATTCCGGAATGTCATAATTTTCTGTTTACTGTTGACGAACAATTCAGCGTAAATATTATTAATGTCTAGGGCTTCTGTCGAATAGCTTTACCATGTTACGCATTCATGCTGTTCGCATAATTTTGTGAACATTGCGCACAGAATGTTAGTAAAAGGAATATTTTGGTAAATATTTAATTAACTGTATATAATTGACTAACTTAACTGTACTTAATTAACTAATTTGTCATTATTTAAATTTGTTTGTAGGATTATTCAAAATTTTGTCATCTATGTTTTTATTTTACATACATAACGTCACGCCTGCATCCCTTATGGGGTAGGCAGAACACCAAAGGTTGCAAGACCATCTGATGTCACGTTTGACAAATTTAGAGGTATTATAAAGATGGAGAGAGACTATTGTAGTGACAGGGCGTCAGCCTAATGCCCACAAAAACGCTTTTAAAACCTCTGTCTCTTAACTGACTTTTACAGTATGCCCGCGAAGAGAAGCAGCTGGCACATACTACGTTTTTCTTTCGCTCCCAGTCCAACATGGAAGCAGGTTTTTATTTTATTTTATATTATTTGGGTGGCCAACAGCTTTTACTTAAAAACTAGGTTTAACATATAATGTCGAATAAATCATCAATATGTAGTATGTTATTGTTAAAGAAGACCGGGGCCTCCTGCCACAAGTGTCATTGAACAGTAGGTAGGTCTCAGCCCGGGATTATTGTAAAATTAATACTTTTGTTGTTGACCCAACAATTTTTAATGTGCCCAACTACATGCACATTAAAAGACCTTTGGTCCGCAACAGATAACGCAGTTAAAGTTGCTGAACACTGGGCCAAAATAATTTAATTTTTATTATGTTGTTGTATCGACACGAAGAAGAAGAAGAAGAATACTTTTGTCACGGAAAATAAACAACTTATAATTATAATATTCCTCATAGCATAAAAGAGTTTTTTTTTTAGGTTTTCGTTATTTCCCAAGGAATGATTTAGTATTACCTATTTATACAAAATCTCTTTTATCAGAGAGGAAGTTTTGAAGAACAATCAGAATCATCACTTAGAATTTTTACTTAGAACTGAGAGTGTGGGATTGGGTATAACTCCAGCTATATTCACAACACAATCTTTATTTGAAGATGTGTTCCGCTAATTACTATACCGGGTGCCGTGGTTACTAAGTATATCATACGTTCAAAGATGAATGACCGCTATTTGTCTGCAGTAGTCGTTAGGGTTTGTCAGAAGCCTTTTCAGCGCCCTGAAAATTCTTAAATCAACCAGCTCTGGGCCAACTAGGTGAATTACGAGGAGAGACTCATAGCCCATTATACAGTATGTAATGACTTCTCTTGACCGTCAGTTTGAGTTGCGTCTGCGTGCCTAACCTTCCACACCTCAATTGTGTCAGTTGCCATCTCGAGATATAACTTCGGTGGCGCTGGAATCTGGTATAGTTCTGGTTGAAGTTCACTTAAATAAATTCATTTTTAACCATAAATATGGAATTTTTAATGTATAATACGTTAAGTTATTACAATTTAAATACTTTATTTTTAAAATTTAAAGAATTATGCACAACTTAGACCATTGTAACGTTGTGGATTGGGGGGAGTGTTCTGTTTGTGCCCGGAGTGAAGATTGCTTAAGTTGTAAGTAACCAGACACTCCTACCAAAACACAGGTCACAAAATAAAGATACTCTGAGCGTAAACAACCTAGACTCACCCTAGATCCTACTTATCCAAGATGTAGCGGGGTAGGTCCTACTTAGCAGGTCTTGTGATATAAAATAAAAGATGTTAATACTGATATATCACAGATTTTATTGAATACTAGCTCAAGGCGAGTCCTGAGTATCTTTACACAGAGAACGGTGAGAAAAAAAGTTTAACTAGCTCAGGAGAGGGAGTTCACCATACTAAATCACCGTCTCTGTTATACATAAAAAAAACAATTTATATTGGTACTTTAAATTCACATGAAGCTAAATTAACAAAATAATTAATAAACTAAAGTTAGTGCTTAAGACTTCTTAAAAACTAACCGCAAGGATTATCTTCTAAAACAACAATTATAGAATATCCTATCTTTTAATGTCACTACAATAACTAATATCAAGATCTAATATCCAATATCACCAAAGGTACTTTCTTTCTTTTGTTTCTATAGATTTTGTTACCTTATAATTTCTTGGTTAACATTTCATTCAAGCAAACCTGCAGGCTACCATGAGGTTCTCATGATCTTGTTAATCATGTAAAAGACAGCTTCAGCAACATATACCCAAATAAAACTCCACCAGAGTTACTCCTACAAAGCACCCTGGAAAGAATTATAAACTAGATTACCCGAGATGGTCAGATCTAGGTTATGTTTTTTTAGATAGGCTTCAATTTGGAATAATTTAAGAAGGCGACAATTACCAACATTTGTGATGGATCCTTAAAAAGATATCTAACTGAATATTTGTTCAAACTAATAGGATTAACAATCAGACGTGAAGATTTGACAATGTGAGTAACCATATGGTTTCCAATATGGGCAAAAATTTCTTTATAACACAAACTGCGGCGACTATATTTATAAGTATTACGCCTTATTTAATAAAGGGTTAAAAGACATTAAGACAAACACAACATAAGCAACCAGCAAAGCTGGCAAAAGGAAAGTTTTCACATCTTGACCAAAGCGATGCGTTCCGTCTCGAAGAAAAAAAATAATGTTGCCAACCGCAAAATTCTAAGGTCGCGAGTTTAATTTTTATTAACCCACAAAAAAAAACTACTACGTAACACCATTTCAGAACATTTATTATCTCTAAATCAACTAGTCACGATTCTGTACTAAAAAAGGCAAAAGAGTTTGTGAAAACAAATATTCCGATGGAAATATATTGTCTTTTTATATTGTTACGACATTCCCATGGTTGATATGCTCCACATATTCTCGGCTACAAGATTTATAAGGGATCTCGCAATAACTTCTATTTTTGACTATGCGTACGTTTCAATGAGTTATGAAGGTTAGAACGATGGCATAAGAACTTGATTTGCATATGAACCTTACTTTCCTAGGGTGGCTTTGGGGAGATCGGATTTACGAATTCGTTCGTTATATACAGGGTGTCTTTAAAAGCGTTTTATGAGTGGCTTAAAAATAAGAGTCTTTATTAAAGGCTGATTTTTTTATTAAATAATTAACTTTACCTATCTTAATAAATTGGAGAGTTTGGTAAAGTAATAATGTATTGAAATCTCGCATAGTAGAAACGTGCGTTGGCACGTTGATGAAGTTTCTAGAACAAATGATTGTTTCATGACCTTTTTTATTTAAAATAAAATTATTGCTTCATTAAGGTAAAGTATACCTTAATCTCTTATCCATAAAAAAAATCGTGATGGGCTTATATGCTATGAATTTGATTGTTTACTACTTCTTACTATATTATACAATAAGTTTAATATTTGGCTGATTACTCGAAATGCTTTTTACCACACAACAGAGTACCTTGTAAATCAACAGCAAGCAGAATATTTGAGACATATATTTAAGGCTCTCTTGTAGGTATTCAAACGCACCATACTACCAGCCCATATATTGTTAGCAAAATTCACCAACAGGAGCGAGCGCAAATAATTTTCATTGGCTTAATTTTCAAAAATTATTAATATTTTTAAGTTTTTCTTTAGTCATCGGTTAAGTGCAGTATGCTTTGTGTTTTTTATATGAATCCGTTATAGCATTTCTTAAAATATCTTTTTGAATTTGTAAGGTAGGGTTATGTGATTTTTTTTTTCATGAAGCCAATTTTATTAAATCAATTTTCTATCTTTACATATCGGTTGGTAATATTATGTTAATTTTTTCGAATATTTTTTATTCAGGCACAGAATTGTACGTATAACATATACAATTGGGTTTATAATATTTCAAAAAAGTTTAAAAACGCTGCTTTCATGCCTTAAGTAAGGTTTTAGGAAGGTATAGATAAAAAATGAGTTTGTTTTCAAATACTTGTTTTTGTACTTTATTCCGTCTTCTTTTTGTATAAAAAGTTCTCCTTAATAATACGTTACTCAAAAAAGCTATATAATTCTTTTCAGTAACAAAACAAAAACATTTTAAACATTTTTTTTTCAATAACCAGGCCATTTTCAGTTTGAAGTTGATTTACGGGACACCCTGTACATCATAATTCAATAAAAAACATGAAAGGTACAAAATTTTTTGATTACTTATATCTGAACGTTCACTTAGAATGAGTTTCGTGAAAAATCTTCCAAGCAGGTATCGCGAAAAGACGTTAAATTGTCAAATTAAAATCGAATTTGACGGTGTTGACGTCAAAGAGCAAATATTTTTATACATTACTCAAAGACGAAGAAAGTTTGAAAGATTCTTTTTCGTTTTATTCATCTTTAATATTCGTAAATTTTAGATCAGTGATGAAGTATTTACTGGGTTATTGAGTTGTGAGATTTGTGAGATCGAATTGTTTTAAATTTGAATAAAGAAATAACGTTGAAAACGGTAGATAACATCTTACTTTAGGAGCAAATAAATACCCTGTTCATCTTTTATAAAAGGATTTTTCTTTGCTAGCAGTTACCCATTCAGATTGGTTACATTATTTTTTTATCCTAAGTTCACTCTCACTCTGCCCATTTTTAGAGAATACTGTAGTGAATGCAGTAAAGGTTTTTGTCATTATTATTCATGATTACTTTTTCTGTAATGAACTGTTTTGTGTATAAAGTATTACTGAAATGAATAATTTATTGTAATCATCATACAGGGTCATTTTTATGAAGATGACAAAAAAAAATTATACATATTTTATTAAATTCAAATTTTACAATACTTTTAAGTGAAAGTCAAAGGAGACAAAACCTGCTCCATACATTTCTGGGCCACGGTGTTAACAACTTGACATTCGCTTTTTTTTATTTAAAATACAATCAATCAAATACAATCAATTCGAGTAATCTTAGATGGCTTCTCCTCCGACCAAATGGCAATTAATGCCGGGGTACCTCAGGGATCTGTTCTCTCTGCAACATTATTCTTGATGCACATTAATGACCTTTTAACACCGGGCATTATTAGTTATGCTGATGACAGCACTGTTGTAGAGAGATACGTATCCAATGCGCGAGCGAGCCCCCGTGAAATCCAGAGTTTAAGAAAGTCAATGATTGAGCGCGTTGATTTGACCTTACGGAAAGTATCCGATTGGGGTGAGTCGAATTTGGTCAAATTCAACGCGTCCAAAACTCAGGCGTGTCTATTCTCCGCAAAAAAGAGCACCTTCACATTAACGCCCACTTTCCAAAATGTATCTGTCCCCATCACTGACCATCTAGGGCTTTTAGGCGTAACTATAACATCCAGTTTAAACTTCGGTCAACAAATTGTGTCCATGGCTCAAGTAGCTTCGAAAAAGTTGGGAATCATCTCGAAGGTACGGCGGTACTTCCGCCCTGCACAGCTTCTTAACTTATACATATACAGCTCAAGTGCGATCATGCATGGAGTACTGCAGTCATCTTTGGGATGGTTCAGCCAAATATCAACTAGAAGCGCTGGACTCCGTTGACCGAAGAGCCCGTAAATTAATTAACAACGTCGACCTTACGACCAAAAAACTACAGACCCTTGAGCATCGTCGTAAGGTTGCTTGTTTAACCGTGTACTACAGGATACATTTTGGTGAGTGCGCGAGTGCTCTGTTTGAGCAAATTGAACCCTCACCCTTTTACCATCGGACTACTAGACGCAGACAGAACTTCCATCCGTATGTGGTTGATATTCCGAAAAGTCGAACTAAGCGCTTTGACAGTTCCTTTTTGATACGAGTCGCCAAGGTTTGGAATGAAATGTCTGCGTCTATTTTCCCTGACCAGTATAGTCCTAGTACTTTTAAGCGTCGAGTGAATAGGTTTCTCGTGGATGGACGTGTACCACCTTAGTCTTCATGTTCACTTAACATCAGGTGTCATTGAAGACAAACGTCCCATCCATATTTTATAAAAAAAAAAAAAAACACCGAAAATTTCAAGATAAACCAGTGTTGAGGAATTGAGATATCCATAATTTTGTCTATAGGTATACACAGAAGTTAAGTGAGCTTAGAATCACTTTCGAAAGCTATTTTTTTTCTTATTGTTGAGATCTATAAATGAATTATTTAGAGAGTATATAATTAAAAATAAATAGTAGCACATTTTACTAAGATAGCATACTAGATAAAATAGGACATAATAAGATATTACCTATACTTACTTAGTTATTAGTTATAGTTTTAAACAACTATTCAAACTAATAAATTGATATTAACAACTTTCACTTTTCTTAGGGCTATCTTAAAAATAGAAAAAAAACATGAAAATACTCAAGCGCAAGGAAAGAAACCAAACAAACGAGTGAACAAATAGATCGATTGACTTACTGAACGAGTCAATTACCATAGTTTCGTTCTTCATTCACTCAGTATTGCCAAACCCAATAAAGAATTTTGCCTATTTTAATAACAAAACAATTAATTAAAATAAAACTAATCCGTTTAGTTTACATTCATTTAACCTTATAATGATTCTCATTTAATATTTCTTCAATTTTATTTAGCGAATTTTCAATTATATTATGAGTTATTCATCCATACTAAAAATCCATGACAGCGATTTCCATATCTTTAATTAACTGTTTCCCCCTCACTACATTTTTAGGGGTTTTATGTATTTTGAATAAGGATAAAATAAGCTATTTTTTTAGACCAAAGTCAACCTGTTAACCCTGTGGCCCAGGCTTACTCAGTTTCCTTTTTGTGACTATTGAAAAATCGAAGCTTAACGCATTTCTTAATAGAAATAGTTGGAAAAATGCTTTTATTTCTTGCTATTTAGTCGTAAATAACAGATTAAAATAAAATGTTGTTAACTTATGAGAATTATAAAATATCAATTTAACTAACAAAAAAAAATTTTTTTTTTTAATTGTATCCACACATCGTCCTTAACCTTCTCCTAAAATATTTTGATCTTCATAAAAAAGCCCCTATATTTTGACAATAAATTATACCTTTACAATTATACGAAATTGCTCTTTTTCTAGGACAACGTTGCAAACATTTTATATAGGATTTACCTCACAAATATTGCCGCTTTTGGCATGCGTATTGCAATGAGAAATAAAGGCATAATTTTAGTCCTGGCTTTGATTTAAGCCCACACTATAAAAATAATCAAAAGATTAAATACATAAATATTAATTAATTTAATGAATATTGCGTATTTTTTTTTTGTGTAATCGGTAAATCCAAATAAATTAAATATTGTATTGATTATGTAGTTATGTAATGTGACCAAAAAAGAGCAAAATAAAAAGGTGCGTTCGGAACGTTGATATGAAATTAAAAATAAACAAAAACGTTCTGAATAAGTAAAAATAGTGCAAATATTAAACCATAAGTATAAAAAAGGAGTAAATACAAATATTTTTAAGAATATTTTACTATAAATTTTTTTAACATAACAAACTGCGTTCTTGCCAAAAACAAAGACACCAGTCAATGACAACTGTCAAACTGACAAATCAACTGATTGATAGCAGCGGCTGGCTGAAAGTTTTTCGTGCCTTTGCTACTGCTTTGTGAATGCTTTACGTTTTTAATATGTACATATTATGGTTTTATGGCTTGGCTAGGTATGAAAATAATATAAATCTACCAGCCCAGCATCTTGATGATGTGTTGTTTATATATAAATAAGAATAAAATTATAAAAAATATACACTTTTTAAATTTTTCTAACATTTTCATCGGTTTATCTGGAACATGTTGATACACAGTGGATAATTCCAACTTGAGTTTATAAACACAAAATCAAGAGTGACATTACTTTTCCAGCTTGTTATGCTATCTTAAAATAATAAAAGAATCAACTTTATATGGTGGGTATAAAAGCCAGGCAATGTATGTACACTGAGATAAACCCTTTGGCAAATTAAAAAAACATTATTCAAAGAAGGCAGGCGAATCATGACCTGTCAACTGATTGAATTGATTGATAGCCGAAAGGCGCGTCTTACTTTCAAATATATCGCAAAAAACCTTAGAATTTTTACTGATTTTAAAGCAATTAAAACCGTGAGACAGTCCATGGAAAAAAGAAAATAATTTTTAAATATTTTCGAGAAATATTGTTTTTGAATGCAGCCAATCTATTGTTTTAAGTTTTGCAGAAATCAACCCTATGAAAGGGCGAAACTAAAAATGATATTAGAGCAAAGATCATGTAAAAATAAAATACTATTACATGTATGTATGTCAGTAAATACATACTTTTAATCATTGTAATTAAACATTAAAGCTGAACGTAGCTATAAGATATGAGATGTGGACCTCAATCAGACCTCAACGTCAGATTTAATTGATATATATTTTCTTGCAGTCCTTTGTGTGCCTTGTTTATTATGTTAATTCTTTTTATGTTGCAGTAGGCTTATTGTTACGCAAGGATTAAGCTAATATCCCGATATTTGATACTATCCGGCTGCGAAACTTATACAATTGTTAGTTTTATTGGTCTGAGTCTGAATTGACGTCTGACATTGACAGGTTGGGGCTATGTATTTATTTTATGAAATAATTTTATTTCTGCATCGAATTCAAAAATATTGATAATATATTTAATACAATAAACAACCGTTTGAAGCACCAACAAATACAAGACGGGGTCAATAAAAGAATTTAAGTGACAGGTTTTTTAATGTATGGACGGTGACCAATATTCTTTATCGAGGAATAAATCCAAGAATCTTAGGATAGGGCGACCCATTCCCTAAAAATACAAAAGGTACTTTTAACTTGTAATTTTTAATTTTATTTCCTAAGAATTGGATTATCAAAGGCGAAAACAGTTAATTTCGAATCTAATAAATAATAAATAAATATTTCTGACACTCACACAACATTATCTAGCCCAAATTAAGTTTCTTAAAGAACTTGTGCTATGGATACTTGATAACTGATACACATATGGAATATTATATGTATATATTGAATACATACATATTTTTTATTAGAATAAACTTAAATAAACATATAAACATCCATGAATTGACGGCTAATATCTGTGTTCGTCACATAAATATACGCCGCCGCCGGGATTCGAACCCAGGACCTCTGGCATAGAAGGCAATGTATGTTACCACTACACCAGCAGGTCGTCAAAATGTCAGTTTTCGAGAGAGCGCTTCAAACAAACTCGTAAGTTGATAATGGTAGTACAGTTATAAACAAATAATAAAATCCCCAGACAATTACACCAACTACATAAAGTAAGCATAGCTGGTGTTATGGGATACCATGTAGCGCACTAGGGGGAACCTGGCGTCTGAGGCAGATAGGTTTACACCATCGCCAAAGTGATCGTCAGATAATAGTTAAAGGAAAGTAAATCAATGTAGATATCTAAGATTACTTAACCTTCCGAAGGATAGGCTTTTTGTGCCTGTACGTAAGGACATAGGGGTGGGGTGACTCATCACTACGGCATCAAAGGCACTGACCTCAAACTTTTGAATTCTTATCTAAGTGATAGAATTCAGAAGGTTGAGGTTAACCGGAAAAGGTCGGCTGGGTCGGTTGTGAGAATGGGAGTGCCTCAAGGATCAATTCTGGGCCCATTTCTGTTTCTAGTCTATATAAATGATCTACCCTATATGGTAGGCAATAATCATGAGATTGTATTGTTTGCTGACGACACATCATTAATTTTTAAATGATAAGACAGAAAATAAACTACGACGATGTAAACAATGCTCTCGCAAATGTTGTTCAGTGGTTCAATATAAATAATCTAGCGTTCAATGATAAAAAAACTAAATGTATAAAATGCTCTGCACCAAATGTAAAACAAGTTGAGTCTGATCTGCGGCTTAATGGGAACAGATTGAATCTAGTAGATAACACTGTTTTTCTTGGAATTACCTTAGATTCTAAATTGCAATGGGGCGCCCATATCTCACAAATAGCGAGTAGACTTAGTTCTGCAGCGTTCGCGGTAAAGAAAATTCGCTCATTGACTGATGTTAATACAGCGAAGCTGGTATATTTTAGTTATTTTCATAGTATAATGTCCTATGGCATCCTACTTTGGGGCAATGCCGCAGATATTGACAAGATATTTACACTGCAGAAAAGGGCTATTCGTGGAATGTATAAACTTGGAAACAGAGAATCTCTTCGAGAAAAGTTTAAAGAGATTGGTATCTTGACCCTTGCATCACAATATATTTATGAAAACATTTTGTATATTTATAAGAATAGTAATAAATTTAAAACTAGGAAAGATAATCATGATACAAATTACTCTGTAAGGACTAGGAACGACCATAAGTTAGCGTTTCCTAAATTAAGGCTGGCTAAAAGCAGCAAATCATTTATTGGAATGCCAATACGTATATATAACAAAATTCCGAAGTCAATTCAATCCCTGCCATTCAATAAATTTAAATCAATCATTAAAAACACTCTATCTCGAAAAGCTTATTATAAAACTAAAGATTACTTAGATGATAAAAAGGCATGGGATTAAGCACAACAGGATATTTCTAAAAGTTTCTAATTACTTAATAATTTTGTTTACAGCTTGGCTGTGCAGTGTATGTATGACATGCTGGTGACTGTCCCACTCACTTATTTTTTTGTCAAGACATCAGCAAGAACGTCATGCTCCCTCAGGCGGCATGGCTAGTGGTAGCGTCGGGTATCGGGTCACCCTCTTCCCTAAAATATGGTTGAGGAGGGTGATGGCTGGTGCTTGCGTAACTCGTGAACGGGTGCTGCTAGCGGTGCCAGGTCGTTTTGCTAATGATACTATGACTATTTTATTCCATTCTTGTTCAAATACTCTGGTCCCAGTTTGTCATATTCGTATTGTGCATCCATAGCTAATTGCATCTGCTATGTAAGCAATTTGGTTGTGGCATGACATTGGCTCTCACAATTAGCTGTCTTGTGTTTGTTTTTTTTTCATGTCACGGTCAATTTGTACTGTACCTATTTGTATTAATTTGATAAATCTGACTGTAAAAGAGTGCCAAGAGTTTTTTTCCGCCGGCTTTTTTTGTCTCTTGGTCTACTGTAATGTCTTATTTAACAACTATCAACAACTAGTTAAAGCCGAAGTATGTGATGACTGACTTCATCAAGTGTTTTGTGAAATTCCTAAGATGAATAAAACTTTTTGAATTTTGAATTTTACTACTTATTTTCGAAAACAAAACATATTTGAACGAAACGATAAAGCTTTATTTTTAAAGATGAAGGTAAAGTAGGTCTAAATTTAACTGTGAAAAATAATTTTAATAATGTTAAACTTGTGTGTATTCAAGTATTTAGATTTAATATATCTCAGGCAATTATCATCATGGTAATAGTAACACACATATGACATTTTACATTTTACAAAAACAATTTTAACCTTTTTGTTTTTTTTTTGTCTTGTATAACGTTCAAAAAGGACGGGTTCATTTCAAGATCAAATCAAATCAAATCAAATCAAATCAAATCAAATCAAATATCTTTATTTACGAGAAATGTGGTACATAAAGTTGTTACAAAGGAAAAATATAGTTCAGTCACATTCTACCACAACAGTGGTGCGTAAACATGTCAAATTTATAATAAAATTAAAATTGAAAGAAAAATTTAAATTGTTCATTTAAAGATCAATATAAATTAAATTAAATATGTTTTCATTTAAAAACTAAATAATATAATTAAAATTGTCATTATACATAATATGATGTCAAATTATTGGATTTTTTAGTACATTACAGCATTAATTTATGAAATGAGATCATTTTCCTTAAGATCATTCCTTAAAGATGGAATTAAACAGACTATGTGTTAAATATTAATAAAATTATTCTTTTATTTGAATGGCCCATTTATGCTATTTTGTTTTGAATATAACATAATTCAAATGTCCGCCGCAGTTTCGCACGGATCCGGGAGGTCCAATTTTCAATGACGCCACTGCAAATATCTACTGAAACTGAGTGATGGCCTAGGCTATGAAAACTTTAGGGTATCACTTTATTGTGGCTTATTGATCATTTCAATTGGTCATTGGAGACTTAAAAAATATTCTCAAGAAAATATCATATCCATATGGTTCAATTTAGGCTAAAAAATTGGATTTATTTATTTCTTTATGGCTTACCAACAGAAATACAAATCAAATCAAATCAAATCATTTATTGCGATAAATATGGTAACATTTTTGGTGGATTATACAACTTTGAGCACATATTTGACTGTATTACAGCATGCAATATTTAATATTAAGGTCTATATATTTTTATCTAACTTAAACATATTACATTAAAATAATCAGCATTAATTACACAACAAATTATTCAAATAGAAATCATAACTTTAACAATTACTATGGTCACAAGCACAAAATTAATACAAACATAAAAAAAAAATTAATGTCCATTTTTATTATTGAAGAATTCGTCAATCGTATAAAAGGATTTGTCAATTAAACATTCTCTTAGAGCAAATTTAAATTTATTGAGCGGTAAGCTTTTTATGTCAATTGGCAATTAATTGAACATTTTTATTGCCATAGAGAGGCAATTCCTACTACAAATTTCGGTCTTAATAGCAGGTAAGCAAAGCTTGTCAGGATATCTTGTGCTGTATGAACATACTTCTTTTTTTGTTGCAAAACATTCTGGGTGCAATTTCACAAAAAGTACAGTTTCATATATGTAGAGACATGGTACAGTTAATGTCCTCATTGATACGAACAAAGGCTTGCAGGTTATCCAAGGGTCGACATCGGCAATAGCTCTAATACATTTTTTTTGAGTTATGAATACTCTATTAATTTTTACAGAATTTCCCCAAACAAGTATGCCATACCTAAGGTTTGAGGCAACATAGCCATGATATGCTTTTAGCGCTGTTTGTCTGTTTGTTATTTTATTCAGCTTCCAGAGTACGTATGAAAATCTATTTATTTTGGAGCAGATATTTTCAACTTGGATATTCCATGAACAGAAGGAATCAAATATTATACCTAAAAAGGGATAGGTGTCTGTTTCATGTATGATAACGTCATCAAACTTAACATTAAGAGGAAGTTTCTTTGCTCCTCTATTTAGAAATTGAATATATTTCGTTTTCGTCATATTTACGGTCAAGTTATTGGAATTAAGCCAATTGATAATTTCATAAATTGTATTATTGATAACGTCATTAAAATTTGTAGTTGAGTCGTCAGGAATTATTATTGAAATGTCATCTGCGTACAATGTCATATGATATTTAGTTATAAGTGGTAGGTCATTAATATATAGGAGAAAGAGAAGAGGTCCTAATAAGCTTCCTTGAGGTACTCCTGTTTTATTGATACTAAGCTTGGATGACCATATTTTTTCATGGCACGAGGAACCACTACTTTTGATTTCTACGAATTGCTGTCTATTTTCTAAGTAGCTTTTAACCCATTCAAACGCTCTGCCACGGATCCCATATGAATGGCATTTTTGTAAAAGTAGCGGGTGTGAGACGCAATCAAACGCCTTCGTCATGTCAAAGAATACTGCAATAGTTCTAATCTTATCGTTCGTGAATTTAATAATCTCATTAATGAGTTTGAAAGCAGCTAGTCCCGTTGATTTCCCTTTCTGGAAACCATATTGATTCGGATGGAGTATATTAAATTTTGTTAAGAATTTCAACAGTCTGATATGCATACATTTTTTAAATATTTTGGATAGTATAGTAATTAAAGCAATAGGCCGATAATTAGTTGGGTCATTTTTATCTCCTTTTTTGTGTATCGGTTTGATAACTAATATTTTAAGCTTTTCAGGAAAAACACCTTGTTTAAATGACAAGTTTATGATATGAGCTAGGACCGGAGCTATAAGATGACTTGTTTGTTTGACTATTTTTGTGGGTATACCATCGTAACCTACTGAGTTAGTGTCCTTTAGTGTTTTGATGATATTACAAACTTCCTCAGCGTCAGTGGGGAATAAGAACATGGACGAGCAGTTAGCCTTTATTTTGTTGTCTGGTAATGGTAGTATTTGATCAGTATTTGAAGTCGTAGTGAAATGATTATTAAATGCATTACATATTTCTTCCGTGTCACAACAAAGTTTATTTTTATATATTATTTGTTTAATTTCATGATTTGGGATTTGACCTCTTGCACTATTTTTTATTAATTTCCAAGCAGCTTTTGACACATTGGCTGCCTTATTCAAAAACGCAATATTGTCATTTTTGTTTGCGGTCATAATACATTTCTTAAAAATTTTATTATAACTTGTATATTTAATTTTGTCAGTATGTTTTTTTGACTTATAATAAGTGAACCTCAGTTTGCGTTTAGTCACAGAAGAAAGTTTTATACCTTTTGTAAGCCCTGCAGCTTTTCGGGGTTTCACTGTCTTTTTTACAGTATATATAGGAAAACACTGATCAAATAAAAGCAGATATAAGTCAAAAAAGAGGTTGAATGCTTTATTTGTATCAGTTTCCCGAAACACTTCATACCAGCTTAAAGAAGATAAATAGCCCTGGAATTTGTGCAAGTTCTCAATACTTAGATCTCTTTTTTTAATGTATGTTATACGTGGAGGTATGTTTTTATTTGCAACTGGTATTTTGAGGTACTGCGCCGTATTATGATCCGAGAGATATAACGAAAGTGTACCGCCAATGGATTCAGGAATGTTACTTATGATATGATCTAAGCAAGCTTTTTGCCTAGTAGGCGTTTTAATGTGAATATAAAAATTAACACTATTGATCATACTTTCATATTCTTGAGAGACTTCTGTGTTTTTTAGGGTGTCAATATTAAAATCTCCCGTTATAATAATTTGTCGGTTTCTTTTCTTCCGTAATATTTGAAGTAATTTTTCAAATTTCATCAAAAATAGTCTAGGGTTACTATTTGGAATTCTATAAATACAGATTAATAATAATTTAAGTTCCGGAATGTCAATGCCACATGACTCAAATACGAAATCACAGCTAAGTTCATTTAATATGTCAAGTTTTTTAAATTCTAAATAGTCTCTACAAAAAATACATGTGCCTCCGCGGCTGGCTTTTTTCTTCCTAGAGTACCAGTTGGCCATAGTAAAGCCACTGAAGTTAATATTGGACTCATTTCCTGATTTTATAAAGGTTTCAGAAAAGCATAAAAAGTCTATATACCACTCTGAATCCGAGAGCTTTTATAATTCGATTTCAATATTTTCTTTCTTATTAATTAACCCTGCTATATTCTGATGAAGTAAAATTAGTTCATTTTTACTTTCTGTCACGAAAAAACGTTTCTTGATGGAGTGACACATTATTAGGAATATTTTCTTGTTGAATTTTGTTTATAACGTCAATTTTTTGTCGCATAGCCTTAAACATGGAAGGTATGGTAGCTTGTATCAATTTGTTTCTTACGACATGAGTTTTACTTGTTGTTTTCAATATCCGAGAGCCTTTGATTTTAGTAAAGTTAATTAAATAATTAGAATCATAAAAGTTGGTATCTAAGGTATAGTTAATTTTTTTACAAAGATAATACATATTTATAGTAGTCCTATTATGAAAAGACTTAAAAGTTACGGGACACTCTACAAAAATTGTGTTAGAGAACATTTTGCATATACGATTAATTTCCTTGTTTAACATAATTTCATTTAAGTGAGGGTTACGTAACACATTTAGTACTATGACAGTGTAATTTTTAACTTATCTAAGGCGTTGTATAGTCCAGCGGTTAGCACCAGTGGATTAGTTTCATTTTCGCCCACACATAATACAAAAATATCTGATTTTGAAATATTCTTGGCGGGATCTTTCAGAATTTCACTTATCGTAGCATTCGGTTTTGTAATTGAGGTAACATCATACTTTCCATATTTATTATTTAGTCTTGATCGTGATAGAGCTACTGCCAGTCCAATGCACTGTTGCGTAGCAAATATTTTTATTTCAGGATTTTTGGGCTTTTTTGTTTCCGAGAATATTTTTAATGGTGAGTTTGGTGATGTGTTGGTTATTTCGGTTATAGGAGAGTTTGGTGTTTTTGTATTTTCGCTCGACTCAGTGATTGAAGAGGTTGAACCCAAAGTCGTAGGTTTTTCATCAATGTTTATTTTTTTACTTTCACGTAGTAATTTTGATATCGGACTTCTCGAGCAAATTTGTTTTAGTGTATTTATTGTTGCATCTTTCTCAACTGCTTCTTTAGTGATAAGTTCTCGAGAGACAAATTTTCAATTTCCTTTTCTGCTACTTGAAGACTATTTTTGAGTTCCAGGTTACGTTTCAATACTTCCTCTAAATCCTCGTCGTATCGCGTAGACAGATCTGGCAAGCTTCGTCTTAATGTCGTGTTAGTCGAGAGGATCGATGTGTTGCTAATTGCACTTAGGTTTGGGGAAAGGGGTACTTTTTTCCGGTTTCGGACTGTAATATTTTCACGTAACGTTCTGGAGCTTACAGGTGTGGGGTTATAACCAGCATTTGCACGATTTATGTTTTTATTAAGTGGCGTGCTTGTATTCAAGTCGTCTTTTTTATTCCTTTTTGAAAGACAACTGGGGCAATTCCATTTTTGTCGTTTCTCTTTATTAAATAATAGAAATCGTTTATTTGAGACTCTAGCACAGTCTAAATCAAAATATTTTTTGCAATTAACACATCGCAAACCGTCTCTTTCTTCAAAGTTTGTTTTGCACAATGAACATGTTTTTGAATCCATTTTACTATAAAATAAAGTTAAAGTTAGATTTCCCAATATTTAAAGACAATTAAAATTATATCTATACTTACATTAAATAAAATAACTAACTACGATAGTCCTAAACAGAATTGATTTTGTCCCTTATAATTACTGAAATTGATTAATAAAATTGAGTGTTTCAAAATATAATTCTTAAAACTTAAAATAAAATAAAATAATACAAAAAAAAAACATCTAAAATTTAAAATTATGTATCTGTCTATTACAAAATATAACAAAGAAAATTACAAATATATTAAAAGAAAAAAAAAACAGCAGAATTTATGAGGATCGAACCTACAACTCTCGAATGGGAACCTATGACTGTTTTCATGAGCTACAATCGAATTTATGGGTTAAGTTGAAATAACGTTACATTTGGAACCATAAAATGCAATGTTTTAACAAATTTTATAATGTTCTAAAGGGAATAAAATTTCACTATTTTCACCCTTAATTTTAACTCTTAATCTAAAATATCAATTTAATGTTACTTTTTAAAATTATGTCATTAGGGTTATATTATTAAATTTGGACACACAATTGACGTCAATTTATACACGATAAAAATAATAAAAAATTGAAATGTCAAATAATAAATTGTCAATTTAGGATTCGAACCAGCAGTCTTTGAGCCGATGAATTTTTGAGGCGACGCCTTGCCACCCGCGCTACTCGGCGTCTACGTCACGGAGAGAGGACTTGGACAACCAATCAGCTGTTTCCGTTTCAAATCCTTTGTTCGCAAAAAAACTGTTTCATATTTTGTTATTGTTTACTAACACTTTTTGGTTTGAACACTTTATAAGAATAGTCTTATTATATTTAACTGCAGTGTATTGAGTGTTATGAAGGGTTTTCTTTGGGATTTACACAGAAACCTGGACCTTTCGAATATCAAGGCACTGTACGTACGATATTTACTGCGGCACTGCTCTTCAAATTATTCGATCTTCTTTTTATCAGCAGGCACAATACACTTTTATTAGATAACACGTACACTAAGTCACTGCTTCATGAACCAAAGTTCAAGGTATTGGTTTTTGATTATAACGCACTTTTACTAATTAAAAATTATAATTTATCGGGAGAAGTTATTCGACGTCGGCCGTGTTTGCCGTGTATATTCGAATCATCTTACATCTTACAAACATTTTCAATAAAATTGCACAATTAAACACTTATTAAAATGATTTTAAATTAAAGGTGAGCACAACAATCTCAGTTAAAATAATAGTTCGTATATAAACAAAACTCAATTTTTTTTACATAAGTTAAAGATATTACAGTTATTATATTTAGATAGGTACCATAAAAACAAATCTCTTTTAATTAATTTTAACTACAATCTAGGTTATTTCACGTTACAATATTATACAATTTACAAAATTTTACAATACTTTACAATTTACACTATTAAGATTAATTTACATTTACTTGCCTAAAATTTTATACAAGAATTTAGTAACTTTTTGAATCATTGATTAAAATGGATCTGCCTGTTGATTGTTGTCTGTCTGTTGAAAATTGAACCTCCCAGATTTGTGCCACCTTTCGAAAACGCGACTGACAGTTGATGGATGTTATATTCAAAACAAAATGGCATGAATAGATCTTTCAAATAAAAGAAAAAAATCGTTAATATCTCAAGTCGCCTGTTTTATCTCATTTTGAAATCGACCCGTCCTTATTGAAAGACCAAAGTATTTAACAATTTTATCTTCCGCGAGCCTTGCCATTTTCCATGAAAAAGTATTTTACTTAGTTAACTCTTTGAAAAAAATTACCAATGGTCACCCCAGCATGGTTAATATAGCAAAATTTACGACCGGTAGCAAATCAGTGATATTTGCTACTAATTACGTATATCTACGTAGATAGAAGAATACAAAAAAAAACACAACTACCCTGAAAAAAATTGTAAAAAGATATCTTTTTTTTTAACGTATCACCCCTCTATTCACCCCTCTATCTACCTGAAGGTTAATGATGAGCGTGATATTTTCACAATGAATAATACTACCACAAACCTTTTGTGGTCTAAATTACAATTTCAGTGTTTAAATTATACCTTACTTATTAAATTATCATGCATAACGGTCAATGCTGGACTGGGAGCGAAAGAAAAACGTAAAATGTGCCAGCTGCTTTTCTTCCCGGGCATACTGTAAAAGTCGTCTTTATTTTTGTAAAGACGTTTTTGTGGACGATAGGCTGACCCCCTGTCACTACAATAGTCTCTCTCCATCTTTATAATACCTCTAAATTTGTCAAACGTGACATGAAATGGTCTTGTAACCTCTGGTGTTCTGCCTACCCCATAACGGATACAGGCGTGACGTTATGTATGTATGTAAATTGAATAATACTTTATTAAAGTTTCATTTTGAAGTAACTCTTTTTACCTGTAGGTATGCTAAATGTCTTTCCAAAGGGGTTTCTTTGTAATTTTCATGTTGTCTATAGGCAGTGCATTAGGGTAATTAAGCTTTAGAAATAATATGTTAACACTGAGCCTTAAAAATCTCACAAGTTTAAGCATTTTCTGAGTAAGCATTCAAAGTGAAATTTAAATGTTAAAACATTTTTTATATTTCAAAAGCGAAGAACATTTTGTTTCATGTTCCTTTTCTATTTATTTTGTATTTTATTTACATGAAGTGAGTACTTTTTTGAAATGATGCAAGGATATTTTAAATCTTTTATTTAATGAGTTGACAACCAGAGATCTTTTGTGTCGATGGAAAATTAATAAAACTCTCGAAAGAAGAAACATTGATAGATAATATATCTACTTCAGAGCAGAATATTGAAAAGTTATCATCTTTTCAAAACAGTTAAGAACGTTTTTATCGTGCGCATTCGAATTTATTTAACTACTAGCTGTCGCGCGCGGTTTTACCCGCGCAATTTCGATTCCCGTGAGATTTTCGGGATAAAAAGTAGCCTATACGGATTCGGAAGAATCCCTCTAAGTAATGGTAAAAGAAATTTTGAAATCGGTCCAGTAGTTTTTGAGCCTATTCAATACAAACATACAAAAATACAAAGGATTCCTCTTTATAATATTAGTACAGATGTAACTTTCAAACATAGTTTCTGTGTTATAAAAAAATATTTCAAATACAAATTTTAATAATCGCGATGTAGGATATGCGTATTATTAACCTCACACCTGCGGTTTTAATAGGTGAGCCTATTATAAGGATAGTTTTTTGACTTCGGTATTAATTACACTTTCGTAGAATCCCTCATATCAAAGTTGCTAAGTAAGTTCACTACTGTAAGCATTATTTGAACTAAACTATGTTCGAAATTTGATATCTTAACCATTTACATAGGCCGGGGTATTTCCATACAGGTTATAGAGTAAAAATGATGAAACTTCATCACAAAAATATGACGATTGGTGCTTATGACATAGTTGACTAAAGTCAAAAAGAGATATATCAATAATGACAGTTTTTCTACGATATTCAATAAAAAAAATAACATTCCTCAGGACAAAATCGGCCAAAACGTTTCTTTGTAATAAATAACGGTCTATTGAACAGCTTATTGGTGAAATTACGAAAATGATACCCTTGGGCCTCTTAAGCGATTCATTGATTACAACTACAATAAATAGAAATGTTCTAATATTAGTTATAGTTTACGCTATCCAATTTATCGATAACTATTAGTAATTATTAGTGTTGCAGCCTAGAAAGTTATGAGATAAATTCAATCTAACATAATTTTTGGATAGTTTGTATAGATTTTATTTTAATGTCCTTAAATTGACGGCCACTTTGGCGCTGGGGTAACACTGTCTGCCTCGGACGCCAGTGGTCGCGGGTTCGATTCCCGCACGGAACAATGAAAAAGGAAATGTTCCATGTCTGGGTGTTCATCTATTTATGTATTTATATGCTAGGTTCCCCCTAGTTTGCTACATGGTATCCCATAACACAAGCTACGCTTACTTTGGGGGGCTATGTTGTTGGTGTGATTGTCTGGGGATTTTATTTATTTATTAATAAAACACTTTTGAACCGAATTTATGGCGTATAGTTTGTATATTACGTCTCGATGTCTTTGTCCGTAGTCATGAGAAATATAATAAATAAAGCTATTTATATTTGTCAGTAACAGATTGTAATTGATATTGTGTATTAGTCCATCGTTTGATGACTCATTTACTACATTATGACACTTGGAAATATTATTAATGCTATTTATATGCTGGCAAGCAGAGAAAAGTATTTATAGTAATACGAATTTGACAATTAATTCCGAGCACCCGTCAATTGGAAATCGATCCAAACCACTAGCAATGGGGAGTTTTCTGACAACTCATTAAAAAAACAAAACTGTACAAAATTGGTACAAAAGGCTTCGATAGATGGCGCTTTACAAAAGGCGAAGGCGAAGAATTTATTCCACACTGCGTTTTTAAAAGTAAAATAAATTAATTGATGTCTGTATCAGAAATTGAACGTATAAATAACCATAGATGGTAGATACCACTTACCTACATTATAGTTTACAGACTTAACGCCTTCGGCTTTTTAAAAGTGCCATCTATAGAGGTTTTTTGAACAAATTTTTATGAGCTGTCAGAAAACTCCCCATTGGTACAGAAAGCAGCAGGTCAAGTATTACAAACTTGTTCAAGACTGATAAAGAAGATTCGCATACATGATTTTAGTTGATTCTTAGGTGAAGATTCTCTTAATGAAAAACAAAACGAAACAAGCACAGAGCCTAGTCCTAAACCTGACACTCAAAGAATTATGTTTTAAAATGGCCAGGATTTTAAGTTATTTCAATTTGAATTCTTATAGATTTTGTCAATTTCAAATCTCTTAGTATAAATAGAGAATACATACCTCCTGCACGACTGATCAACCATTCACTCTTTCGACTTGACACTTGACATTGGCAGAATTATTTGCTAGATACGAGTCGTTCATTTCGTTCAAAAATTAGCTGTCTACTAATTTTTCAGGTGGATCAGTGGGAGCATACTTATCAAGAAAAGATGGAATCCATTCACAATTTTTTGGAGGTGCATTTGAAGATGCTCTTTTGAATCTGCGGATATAGTTCCAGACTACAGTAATAGGTGTGTATCTATTAAATGACTCACAGAGTTTTTTCCAACCATTCTTTTTCTTTTCTTTCAAAAGTCTTTTTTTAATGGCATCTGTTTTTTTATAATGTATGTAATTTTCTAAAGAGGAATGATTTCTATAATAATTCAAAGCTGCTTTACTCTTTTTAACTGCTTCTGAGCAATCATCGTCCCACCAGGGAACAGGTTTTTTCATAATTGTTGGACAAGTTATTTTAAGTTTTGGTATACATTTTTCTTTAATTTGATTTAAGATATCACAAAATTGATTGTATGACAACAAAGGATTACTAGGATCAATAGAGAATGATTTGAATGTTTTTTCTGTTTCAGATTCAAAAAGTTTCCAGTCAGCTTTGTTATACAGAAATCTTTCTGATGGTTGACCTACTTCAAAAGTTTGTGGTGATAGCTGTATGACTGTGATAGTGGGGTAATGATAGCTGCCCATTGGATCATCATGAACACTCCACTGACTTAGTGGAGCAATGTTGGGACTGACACAAGTTATATCAATGGAAGACTGTTTATTACGTACACTACCTACTGTGGTTGGAGCTCCAGAATTCAAGATACATAAATCACACTCATCTAACATGTTATATACATCTGTACCTCTGGGTTTTGTTGAAAAACACCCAAAGGCCACATGATGTGCATTTAAATCCCCAGATAGTAAGATAGGTTTAGGTAAACTATTAATTATTTGTTTAAGCTGTCTAGATTTAAAATGTCCTGGTCTTGGTGGACTATAGACACATAGGATGGATATATCACCTGTATCAGTTTTAAGAACTATAGCTGCAGATTGTAAATCATCATAAAAAGGCATATCTATACTATTGTATTTAAAATGATTCTTAATAAGTATACCGACTCCACCACGACCCTTAGGGCCATGTTGGAAAATAAAATTATAACCAGCTAATTTAAAATGCATATTATTTTTGAGATAAGTTTCATTTAACAGACATATATCAATGTCATTCTGCTCTAAAAAGGAAATAAGAAGTGGCTTTTTGCTATTGATACTTTCTACATTAAATTGGCAAATCTTTAAGAACTTATTATCCATGTTTTAAATTGTTTACTAATGTTTCTTTTATGAAAGATGTAGTCATTTTTTTATTACTATTTCCTAAATTTACTAACGTCGCCACTAACGATTTTAAGATACTATCATTCTTTAAAATACCTTGAACTATTTCATCTGTTGTAATTTCTTT
The DNA here is from genome assembly GCA_944452665.1 of Stenoptilia bipunctidactyla. Classification (NCBI taxonomy): domain Eukaryota; kingdom Metazoa; phylum Arthropoda; class Insecta; order Lepidoptera; family Pterophoridae; genus Stenoptilia; species Stenoptilia bipunctidactyla. The sequence continues at coordinate 3,627,573 of OX101748.1, read as the reverse complement.
GGGTTTTGTAACCATGTTTGTAACTTTCTTTGGGAGTAATGTAGGGTAATCTGAGTTATAATGTGTTAAACTATATGTGTGATCTGTTTTTTTCATTAAATTGGCATATGTTACTTTATTCTTTTTATCTAGTATTCTTTTTTGTTTAACAGGACAATCTCGCGAAATAGCAAGGTGTTGACCACCACAGTTAGCACAATGCAAAGCCTGATCATCGGGGCATTCTAAGTAATGATGATCTTTGGCACAAATTGAACATTTTTGTTGAGACTTACATATTTTTGCATGATGATTGAATTTGAAACACTTGAAGCATTGCAATAAGGGAGGATCATATTCATAGACCTTAAAATTAAATAAATCCAAAGATACAGATTCTGGCAATGAATTAGCTAAAAAAGTTACGGAGACAGTTTCAAATGGTTTAGTTTTACCATTGACTTTTTTAGTGAACCTTCTCACTCCGATAATCTCACAGGATGAGATTAATTTCTTGAAAAGGTCTTCGTTGCTTATATTTGTAGGAACATACCTCAATACTCCAATTTTTTCAATACTTCTCGCTGGGATAAATGCCTTAAAATTGTGTCGTCTTTGGAATGTCTCGTTGAGTAAATAATTGTTTGCGTTACTTGCCTGGGAGAAAAATATGCCTATTTTATTTGCAGACATTCTTTTAATGCCTGTCACTCCTTTAACTTCGTCTTTAAAAAGTCCCGCCAAAGTAAGTGGGTTTCTGTTGCCAACATTTCCTTCAGTACTGGTACTCTCGGTAAAAACTACATATTCCTGGGACGCAGAAGTTTCCGGAAAAAGTCTTCGATATCCTGGTTTTAGGAACGGTAAGTACATTTTTTCGTCTAAAGAGTCCATGTCGGCTGGAATAGGAGGCCTCCGCAGTCGCTTCCTATCGGGTCTCCCAGGGGACGACTCCCCTGGGTCCTCCTCCATGTCTGCACTTATTAACGGTTCGGATGCGATAAACTATCAATGAAATTTGCTTAACAGAACATAAAATAAATATTTTCTTTCAAAAGTTGAAAAAATGCGCCTATCTCTTAAAAAAGCCCGCCAAGGAATCACGAGTCGTTCATTGGTTTCAGTGTTGCCACTTTACTAAAACAAAACTATTCTAAAAACAAAAAATCTACAGTATTCTATTATCTATTGCAGGAATGGTAAATATAACTTATTTAAAAAAATAATTACTGTATTGCGTACCTAGATAAAAGTAGAAAACGAACTGACTGGGGTAACACTTGATCTAAGTGGACTTTGGTACAGTAGTTATGGTAGTAGCAACATAAATCCTACCTACTAAAATATGTTTATTTTGCTTGGCTTCAAAGAAATGCGGACAGAGTTTGAAAAATTGTACTATATTATTTGATTCCAAATGGGGATTTTGAAGTGTAGGGACTCTCATAGTTTTGAACTAAAATTTAGCCTTACTTCTTTCCCCAACCAATTTTTAACTTAATATTGAGGGCATAGACGACCGGCTGGTGTAGTGATAACATACATTGCCTTCTATACCAGAGGTCCTGGGTTCGAATCTCGGCGGCGGATATCGGTGTGATGAACACAAATACTACCCGTCAAGTCATGGATGTTTATATGCTTATTTAAGTTTATTCTAATTAAAAATATGTATTTATTCAATATGTATGTTTATATATTTCTTACGTATATCAGTTATCTAGTATCCATAACACAAGTTCTTTAAGAAACTTAATTTGGGCTAGATAATGTTGTGTGAGTGTCAGAAATATTTATTTATTTATTGATAGAGTTCAGATTCAATTACAATTTTTTGTCAGATTTCTAACGCTTGAGCTGCTGCCTTGTGTACTAAATTTTCACATTCACTGCCAGATTCTCTTTAAAGTTTCAACTGCAGCTCTGCGATTGGCTCTCCAACTTTGGTTCATTTATTGTTATAGCATCCTCTATTAGTGTCGTTACTGTTTTAACTATTCATTCAAATTATTTTTTTAAAATAACCAACTTATTGTAAGCTTCGTCGAAATACAATCATCACTTTAGTATTTCAGTTCAGAATCTAAATTGACTTAACTGTCGAGAACTAGGTATTTTGATATTATTAAATAATCTCCATACTTTCGGTTTTGTTGAATATGATTTAACTCCTCAAATTTATAAACCCACATTTCTCGATATTTTGTATTCGTGGACATAATTTCTCAGAAATTGATGGTAATTAAAATTTTGATATAATCCTTTTAGTGAATTCACAGAAAATCTGTTTTGTCGCAAAAGCCCTAAAATTTCTGAGGTTTGTTTTCAAATATACAAAAGAACTCGTAAATACTTGCTCTCTAATTTTAATCTGACAAAATTTCTAACTTAATACTTTAATGTTACAAAATTTTGTATTCCTGATTATCTACCCATTCAATCGAAAATTGTTAAGGCTTAATCTGTAGGTACTTAAAAGACGATAAGAAAATTCGTGAAATAATCCTCCGGAGGCTCCGATCCCCAAATCTGAGCATATTTTTAAAGATAATGGAAAAAATATAGACCTCCGGCCTCCGATCCTTTTATACGCTTGATTATGACGTTATATAAATAAAAACCAAAGACATTATATTAGTAACATAAAAACAGGTTTGATTTCTCCTGTGAATTTTGACAGACATGTTGAAACATGCCCGTCACTGTATATGGACTTAAAATCACGAGTGACTGGTATGTTTTAATCTAAAGTAGGAAGTTAATGCCAATCGGTTTTACTTATTGTCACAAACCAGATACCTAAGGGCGTGGATCCATCTCTACGGCGCCGCGCCGTACCACGGCAACGGTGCCGAGCCGTTTCACGGCATACCGCACTTTTACACGGCGTCCTGCACGGCGAACCGCTCAACATTTCATATTTGCACTTAAAATTATCTCATTATGGTTGATTATAGAAAAGTATGCCGTATGTGAGACGGCTCGGCCCAGTGCCGTACGGTGCAAATCAATGTTTTTCTATAATAAACCATGATGGAGATAATTTTAAGAGCAAATATGAAGCGGTGAGCGGTGCGCCGTTCACGACGCCGTGGAACGGAACGGCGCCGGCGCCTGCATAAGGCGCCGTACCATAGAGATACCGCACGGTTGTTTACCGTCCGTGTTTAACTACTATAAATATTATATCAGGGTATTAATAAAAATATTATATTTATTATACAACATAATGTATTGTCTCATAAAATAATTTACTATACGCTTTCTAGATGAATCTTTGAAAACTTTTATTTTACATTTCTTGTCGTATACGAGTAGGTACGTAGAAGACTATGTACGTTTTTAAATTAGCTGTAAGTTTTTTGGTCACCGTATAATGAAATGGACTTCAGATTAAATTCACAAAAAACATTTTGATAAATTCTACTTCACTAATTACACTTGAAATAAAATTAAAACGATATTACAATTTAAACTTTTCAAGACTCATGATAGCAAACTTATATTTTATTAAACTTTTGTGGTTTCATTTCATTTTGCACTAATTACCGCGATTCAAAAGTTTAAAAATAAGATAAGAACAAACTTCTTGATAATTAGTTTCTGATTTTTTTGAATTTGAATCTCTAGGATTTCACTTACCCTCTTATTAATAAACTTACGCCTAGTTACGCCTAGTTTTAACAGTACTGTATATTACTGACTATACTTGTTAGAGTTTAACAGTCGATAAAGTAATAGGTTCGGTAACAGGAGTTTAAGTGGCTCCTTATAAAAAAGCGACCGAAAATTACTTGGCAATTGACATACGAAATGCTTTACTATTAAAATTTTGAAGTATAAAAAATTCGCATTGTATATAGTATGAAGCTTAACTACAGACCTACCAGCATGAAGGTCCTCCTATCCTCTAGCCATCCCCTTTTCCTTAAAATCCTTTGTAAATATATCCGAGATTTTAATATCTCTCTGTAAATATGTAGTTAGTGAATTGTTGTATTATATGTATATCTTACTAATTGTATATTAATAGCGTTTGTTGGTGATGGTAATAATTGTGTTGTCTAGTTTTTATAGGTATCTCAATGTCCGGTCTACGTCGCGCCCAACCTGTCATGTTAAATTGATTTTAAACATCACCTCTAATACCGTGTCTATCTCATCACGTGATACTGGCAGTAATAGCACGTCGCCTGGTATCGACGGCTGGTTGCCATTAAACTTAAAGAAGGAGAAGAAGAAGCTTACCTAAAAGTTTTTCCGGCATGCAGACAGTCGCGACTGTCGACCGTGTCTTTGAAGTTGGAATACTGCATAGATATAATCAATGAATGCAGAGCATTAAAAAACCGACTTTACGTCAAAAACTTTGGCTGAAGTATAAGGTCGTCAAGGTAAGCGATTTCCAAATTTTTCATGAAGCACGCAATCGATTTTGATGACATGTATATGGAACCAAATGGGAAGTATCTTCTATCATATGAAACAAGAATAATTAAAATTGGTTCATCCAGCCAAAAGTTATGAGGTAACAAACATAAAAAAGAAACATACAGATGAATTGAGTAGGTACCTCCTTCTTTTTTTGAAGTCGGTTTAAAATTACTGTGTTTCGTATTTCGCAGCACCTTTATCGGTCCCAAATACTGCATACTTTACACACTTCCCGTTTGCGTTCGCTCCCGAACGGTCGTGTCTGCGGCCGCTCCCGAGTGTTCGTATTGCGCTGCCCTTGGCACCTTACCCGCACTCGTGTGGGTAAGGTGCCAAGTTAAGCTCTTTCGGAAAGTTTTCTCTTGTGGAGGATGTGTGGTGTCGGGGCTAATTCATCTGCCCTTTTCAGGGTGGACCCGACTGCTGCCGGCCAAAGCATCGCTGGTCAGGTGGATACGTAACCGTGACAACTAAGCCTGATTGTCCGCCGTTCACCGGCAATAGGTCCGTACTAGGTCGTTTCTTTACAGCGCAGTTTGAGCAGCCATATCGCCGTTCACCGGCACGTAGGTTCTTGTTAGGAATAGGCTTCCTTTCCGAATAAATTCAGATTCCCCGGGTTCGATGGAGGCCCCCACCGAATCCGGGGCTCGGTCCGATGAGCTCTGAAAGCCCAAGGAACCGGTAAGACTCTATCAATTCCATCAATTCCAAATCGAAATTCAGTCTACTATCCAACAGTTGTACGCGTTAGTAAGTCAGCATGTCGTAGCACTCCAACCCACGACCTTCCCGGCCAGTCAGGCCTCCACCGCGTCCCTCCAGGCCACTCCGCCTTCTCTTAGTTTCCCAACAGATTCTCCGGCGTCCCCAGATGTCGAGCCTGTCGGTACTATGTCAGATTTCATGTCAGTCGATTCTTCCGCATGCAAACGGAAAACTACCCCACCGGGCAGTGATTCCGACTCCGCTCCATTAGTTCCAGAATCTCCTGCTCCGTTCACCGAGGTTCGCAAAAAATCAAAATCAAAGAAGAAGAAGAAAGATGCTTCTTCGACTTTATCTCCATCCGTTTCAGCTGCTCCAGCCACTGTTACTGCTCCGCAAAAAGTCGCACCGGCGTCTGCTCCTGCGCCTTTTGTTACAGCGATCCCAGCGTCCCAGCCAGCGTCGCAATCAGATTCGGCTCCGCCAAAAGTCAAGTCTCCGCCCCCGTCTTTCTACGGGACAAGAGCAGCTGGACCGAGGTCTCAGCTCTCTGCGGAACGCACACCCCGAAGATCCAGTATAGTAAGGCATCCAATGTGGGTGCCTCTATTAAGGTCGTTGTCTGCTCAATTTCTGATTTCAGGAATTTCACTTGGCTTCTTGCTGACGAGAAGCTCGAGTACCACACTTACGCCCTCCCTGAGGAGCGTAAGATTCGTGCCGTCCTCAGGAACGTGCCGTTCGAGCTCTCGAACGAGCAAATCCAAGAGGACTTGTCTTCTCAAGGCTTCCCCGTCGAATCTGTGCACAAAATGCACAGCCGCCGAGGCAAGCAGTTCCCACTAGCGCTAGTAATCCTAGCGAGGAGCCCGCAAGGGCAGTCCATTTTCAGAGGCAAGCTCACCGTGTGCGGTCTCTCCAACATCCGAGTCGAAGCTCCACACAAGCGTGGTTTCCCAGGTCAGTGCCACCGCTGCCAATTGTATGGTCATGCGGCGGCAAACTGTTTTGCTTCCCCTAGGTGCGTCAATTGCCTAGATCCACATGGGACTAAGGAGTGCTCTCGCACTCCCAAATCGCCCACAGCTCCGTCCTGCGTCTTGTGCGGCCAGTCTGGCCACACAGCAAACTTTCGCGGCTGCCCCAAGGCACCGCGTGCTGCCAGGACTGGAGAGAGCGACCGCAGCCTAGCTCGGATGCTCCTCCAGTCAGTTCAAAGGCCCCCAAGGCCTTCACCTCTTTCGTTTCAGGTCAGCGCAGCCGGGACGCGACTCAATCGCAACTGGCCGCCAAATCGGCTTCCCAGTGCCAGAACGCAAAAGGGTCTCAAGACCGCATGGCGTTCTGGATCCAGCTCGCTCCCATCGACGAGATCCTGGCTTTCGGCACCGCTCTCGACGCCAGCCCAGAGGGTTTCAACGGTGCTCTTCCGGTCCTAACCAAGTTCGCTCCCCTTATCAGGAAACTCCAGCAAGCTCAACGTTTCTAAACGTAATCCTTCTTTCCAGCATTCCTATCTCAGAGTGAGTCTGATCACTCTAGATAATCTCTTAGTTTCAGCTTTGTCATTTCTGCTAGTCTTAGCTTCTGAATTTCTCGCTTTCAGTTCCTTTTGGTGGCAGCAGTCCGGATGCCGCTCACTGCGCAGCCTCTCTCTCCAATTGGCTGTCGCTCCGATGAAGACTAATGGCCTCAATCAAGGTGAGTCAGTAAAGGGGGATGTTTAGTGGGTATGCTCGGCTGCACTGAGTGAGTCACCACACTGTCTGGGCATTATATTTCCGTTAGCCACTGGGGTTAACAGCTTATAGAATGCCCATTCGTCCGTAACAGGATTCGTCCTCCTCCCGCTAAAGCTTGCTTTACTGGTTAAAGCTTGTTTTAGTGGGTGCCAAACGATTTCCTTGGCGGAAAAACAAAAAAAAAACTGTATACTTTATTTTTTTATATCAGATACTAAACCCGCGATTCACCTCAATTAGTTTACACGAAAAATGTGGTCAAAGACAAGCACAATGGATATGAAAAGTATAATATCAATATGTGTTTACCTCCATTAAGACCTATCACACATATTGACATTATACTTTTTCATACATACATAACCTCAGGCCTGTCTCCCCTTGGGGTAGGCAGAGGCAAGAGAACACCAATTGCTGCGATCCAGCCATACCTCTTTCGCTTCTTCCACGTTCATCAATCTTTTCATACATGATCGCCGGTTACGGGTACTTTTGACTAGGCCCTTTTACAAAATGTCGCCAATTTGATCGGAATACGTTTTCATTTAAAATTATTACTGTAAGTGTTTTACATACATAATAGTACTGCAGAAATTTGTTTATTTTATTAAGTTTCATTAACTTTGAAACTCAGTAAATAAAATTTCATATAGTTTGAGGAAATAATTTAATTTTAATACATATAAATAGTACTGTATCACCATTTAAAGGTTTATTTTTATTTTATACTAGCTTTATCCCGCAACTTCGTATGCGCTTAACTACCTTTCTCGTGAAAATTTCAGAAACTATACAACCAGACACCCACTGCAAAGAACCTTTATACCAAGTATCACACCCATGCACTCAAGGAATAAGTCTTTTTCACACAAACTAAAATCATATATTTCCCATGCCCGTGGGAATTTCGGGATTTTTTTTCGTAACACAACCAGTCACTCTTTGAAGAACCTTCATGCCAAGTATCACATCCGTACACTCAAGGAATAAGATTTTTCATACAAACTAAAAAGTCCTATATTTCCCGTTCCCGTGGAAATTTCGGGAACTTTTTTCGTAACACAACCAGTCACTCTTTGAAGAACCTTCATGCCAAGTATCACATCCGTACACTCAAGGAATAAGATTATTCATTCAAACTAAAAAGTCCAACCCCTTCCCGTGGGAATTTCGGGAATTCCTTCTATAATACAAACAGACACTTATTGAGGAACCTTTATATCAAGTATCACATCCGTGCACTCAAGGGATGGGATTTTTTCATACAAACTAAAACATCAACTATTTCCCGTTCTCGTGGGAATTTCGGGAATTCCTTTCATAACACAACCAGACACATATTAAAAACTTTTACACCAAGTTTCAAATCGGTGCACTCAAGGAATAAAATTTTTCATACAAACTAAAAAGTCCTATATTTCCCGTTCCTGTGGGAATTTCGGGAAGTTTTTTCGTAACACAACCAGTCACTTTTTGAAAAACCTTCATGCCAAGTATCACATCCGTACACTCGAGGAATAAGATTATTCATACAAACTAAAAAGTCCAACCCCTTCCCGTGGGAATTTCGGGAATTCCTTCCATAATACAAACAGACACTTATTGAGGAACCTTTATATCAAGTATCACATCCGTGCACTCAAGGGATGGGATTTTTTCATACAAACTAAAACATCAACTATTTCCCGTTCCCGTGGGAATTTCGAGAATTCCTTTCATAACACAACCAGACACCTATTGAAAAAGTTTTACACCAAGTTTCACATCGGTGCACTCAAGGAATAAAAATTTTCATACAAACTAAAAAGTCCTATATTTCCCGTTCCCGTGGGAATTTCGGGAATTTCTTCCTTAGTGCACCCGTACATCCCCTAAAAAATGTATGTTCCAAATTTCAGCTCTCTACGCCCAGTAGTTACGGCTGTACGTTGTCTGTCAGTCACTCAGTCACTCAGTCAGTAACGGAACAGTTTTATATATATTGATTGATGATTAACATAAATAACGCTCCCCTGTTCCCAAGCTGTAGCAGAATATCAGCGCTTTGCTCTCTGAGCGAAACTGACGCTGAGCTACGGCTTATTGCACTGCTACAACACACATTTTTTTTATGATTGTATTTCTTTTTATTTTATTTTTTTTAATTGTGTTTCTTTTTGTTATTGTATTTCATAATTTTTAATTGTATTTCATTTTAAATTCCATTTTATTATAATATGTGTGCTTGTAGTTGTCAATAAATGAATTATCTATCTATCGCGTAGGACTGATTATGATGTAAGTATTTGCGAATGCAGTCAAAAAGTGTATCATTATAGACTTATCTGTCTCCATGGCATGGTGCTCTAGTAATATTTCTCGCGTGAATAAAATATTGCGTACTACATAACAGTATTCCACATAATTCAAGAAAGTAACAATCAAAGATCATACATTCATGGAAGTGGCATACAAAAATACAAATTTGTTAATGTTTCCGTTGATAAATTCAAATATAAAAACGAATGAAAAATAAAAATAATTTCACAATTTAAAATAAAAACTGTAACACTACAAACATTTAGAGTACACTTCCCTTAGTATTAATTCTGCTACCTGTCAATAGGTGGCGCTGGTTGTATATTAAAGCGCGCAACTACTGTTCTCAATAAGATTTATATAGAGTCTACTAAAAGTTTTGTATCGGTATCCAATCTAGCTAGGCATTGGGATAGCATTAGAAACGCATTCAAGCTCTTGAGACGTTTACGATATATCACAATCCTCTAGCAGCACTAAACTTTGCACCTTCACGTTAGTGAACACAAAGTTGGGTCTGCCTTAGCAATTAGATTATCCTTTGTAGGTACAGTTAATTACCTATTGAAGAATTTTTAATACATACTATTGTACTGCTACTTGTGATGTGACTTGTGATGTGACTTTAATTTGACGGTGACCTACGTGGCCCCCCTTTTCACCTCACCCCCGCTACAAAACTCTTTTACAAAAAATAAATTTAAGTTAAAGTTAAACAAATAGCCGTTTTTGCTGCTAAATTTTGTAAATTAAGACATACATCACAGAATTATTTAAATTTTGCCGGCATATGGTCTGTTTCAAATAGCCCTATAACCTCTGAAGAATAGTCGTGTTGCAAAAGGTGACTATTCCATGTGTTTCCTGTTGGTGGCAGAACTCCTTTAAGGTCGGCGTGGCTAACCACCCATCATATTAAATCTGCACCGCTCCCGCGGTGTAGCATTTCGGAAATATTGAATGACGATCGGCTGGTGTAGGGGTAACGTACATTGCATTATGCCAGAGGTCCTGGGTTCAAATCCCGGCGGCGACGGATATTTATGTGATAAAAACAGATATTAGTCGTCAATTCATGGACGTTTATATGTTTATTTAAGTTTATTTTCTAATAAAAAATATGTATTTATTCAATATGTATGTTTATATATTTCTTAAGTGTATCAGTTATTATAACTTAAGTGTTAAGTTCTTTAAGAAACTTAATTTGAGCTAGATAATGTTGTGTGAGTGTCAGAAATATTTATATATAAAAAAAATTAAGAGCCATGTCTTTCCTGAACACATGAGTCATCTACAAGCTCATCTTCACTTTCCATCAGGTGAGATTAGAATAAAACGCAGATTTAGTCGCTAATAAAAAAAGGAAACAAAAATTGTGTCAAGGAATGTAAAACGAGAACTAAAATTACTTCAGTCTACAATTTACCTAACGTCGCAAGTCCGTATCAAAAGACTACGGACTTGCGACGGTGTGTTCCACTAGAGTTTTTTAGAAAGTGCCTTTACTGACAAGAGACAGCAAGATAATCAGCATGCATGACATTAGTCTATGACAAAAATACCTTTGTTCATTTAACAATTTAATAAAATGAAAAGTATTAATTATGAAATTATAAACAGAGCTAACCAATTGCTAGCTTTAGCCTCCGGCTTCGTTTTAGAGTATGACTTTTTGATTTTGCAACCCCTGTATACATATGATTTTAGGGTTACATTTAAAAAATTATATTATCAATGCCAAGTATACAATTGGTCAGATCAAGAAAACATGTTGTTCTTTATCGCACCTTCTAGTAATGACGTATTTAAAAATACGTGATTTGGCAAATTAAGAATGAATTTTTAAAACTGCAAACTGTGAACTGATTTAATTTCTTAATAATGTATGAAACATGTTACTTATTTGATTTCTATATAAAATTTAGTTTATGTTTTGTGAAATAACAGCAAAAAAATTACTTCTATGACGGTAACTGGATTTCTTGGATTTTTGAATTGAGTCTATACAATTCTGAAGGTGCAATATTCGCTTTCAACACCCAATCCACCCCGTTAGAATTTCTAAAAACACATTTTTACTGCACATCTACAATTTTTAGCTGTGCGTCGATGAGCAAGTTATTATTATTATTTTTTTTATAATGGACTAAACCCGCGTTTAACCTCAATCTCAGCTGATGGTAAGTGACGATGAGGTCGAAGATGAAAGCACACGGGTTTAGGAAGGAACTGGCTCTTTATACAATATTGCCGGAACACATTACCGCCGGAGCGGTAACATTTGGCGGCAGACTTTATATAAAGGGTGGTCGCTAGCCAGGCGGACCCAGAAGGGATCCTACCACCAAGCTAAAGTTAGTCAGTTTTATTTTACTTTAACTATGTAAAGATAGTTGAAGTCATAATATTCTATATTTCGTAGGTATTTACATTACACTTGAAAAACATCAAATTATTTACAAATTGAACTGAATCTACCACCACTTCGGAAAGTCGATCTGTTGAGAAGTGACAAGAAACTCAACAGCAATCATCTTTCAAAAATACACAATAACAGTTTACAGCCAGGGAATCCCATCTTCCTGCATGCGGATATCTTATAGCAGTTCTTTTCACAGAACACTTATTTTACCGTATCTTAAAATCTATCGAAGGGTTAAATATTTTTGGAATTTTTTATTATAAAAGCATTGACCAATGAACAAGTTAGTGACTTTGTAGAGTCTAATATTATAGCATGATAAAATCCAGTTAAGTAGTCATCTTACTTTGAACTTCTCTAAACATTTGATGCAAACCCATCAGTAACAGTAGCTCGTTTTATACAATTTAAAATCGTACGTCTGTAAACTTAGTTGTTCATCATGGTTTTATAAATTCCACAAATGCTATCCACAGATGGCGCTAATGCGACTCTGGTGGGAAACTAAAAGTTTTACTGACAAAATGTCTGCGACGAATAGCACAAGCAGATGTCAGTTTCATATTTCCTGTTTTTAATCAAAATTTAAACTCAAGAATTTTACAGCTTTATAACAGCTTGTAGATGTTTAGGAGGGTTATGGACAGCTTTGTTTACAAGCTGTTACTGCTAACTTAGCTTGGTTATTAAAGCTTCAATATATTAAACAGTGCTTTATAAGGTGACATTTATGTATTCCTATAATTTAATTATTATTATTTACACCTCTCATGTTCGGTAAGTAGGTTCTTATTACTTCCAAATGGGGCTTGTAGGTGACTAATTAGCGCTCTAAGATAATAATCTAGCCCTAGGACGGTACGTACATAATAAAGAAAAAGACACTTCTTTCTTTCAAAAAGTTCGAGTGGATCTAACCATCATACTGGCAATTATAGACATCATGCATTCAGCCCAATGACCAAAGAGTTTGCTTTGCTATTCAGCCTTGTCTTCGTGTGAGTATAATATGTATCAATTTTAAATATCGAACGGCGAAGCTCAATTTCTATATTGAAAATAATAATTAAAAAGTTCTTTACTTGATTTTTTTTAATGAAAAAAGGCGGGAATAGAAAACACCTGTCACTAGAATACCTCGGGTTGCAATTCATGCCTTACAGCCCTTGGCTACTAATCTACTATTATTGTAGGTTATACAACTTTTTTTTAGAATCGCTATGAACATATAAAACGGTGTGAATAACCTTTTCCTGGTAAAAAATATGTTTTAGGAATGATTTAAAAAAGTATTCTCTATTATGTTGGCGATAACGATGAGTTTGCGATATTAAGATGTTTGTATGACTTCATGGTAACGGAAGTATGTTGGTAGCACTGTTAAAGAGGGCGCTAAATGCAATGAATGACTGACATTCGATTGCAGCGCCATAAGTAAAATCTTGAAGTAGGATGATGGCAAGTGACACAGATACGGTTAGGACGGCTAGGTGCGCGGACGTATCTCGGACTGACGGTCGATAGTAGCTCGGTATTAATTGAGTTGGCATTGTAACTTACGGAACGGACTCGCGAATAAAGATTTGGTTGTGACTAAGCCAGGGTTATACCCAAGCCCTCAGACTCGGTACTAAGTAACTATCCAGTGATTAATTCTATCGTGTTTTGTGAGTAACGCTTCTTTTCGTTTTGTTTGTTTTTCGACATCAGAAGTGGGATAAGCCGAAACCCTAATATTAATTAGTGTGTCGAATTATTTTCGCGAATAGTCTTCTCGGATCTGCCCAAGCTTAACTTTCGTTTGTGATTAGAGTGAGTTGTGGTAACCTCCGACATACAATCATAGATCTGTTGAAATAAGGCAGTATATTTCCTAAGAATAAAGGTGTATAACTGAAACTTATCGGATGCTGCCTAAGTCTAAAGGAGCTATCTGACGGAAGGATCTGTGGTTGTGTGATTATGGAGAGAACTATAATTAATCCCTGTCTAAGTCTAAAGAAGTGATTAATTATGGAAACAGTTTTAGAGTGAGAGAGTCAGTGATTAGAGTAAATTCACGTGCCTAAGATAGTTCATCATTTTTGTTAGTTTTGTATAGCTTGCACAGATGTGACAAGGTAAAATTGTTTTGAAATAACGTACGGTTTGTCGAGACGTATCAAATGGTTTTTCGTAACTTTAGTTGATATAGATGAAGTTCAATTTAAGGCGAAAGATAATATTCAAAAGTTTTGATATTGCGCTTTAAGTACTTAATGATGGTGAAAGTAGATTTTACGTTGAAGTTGTAGATTTTCTTTCTGATTATCGTATCCGTGACTCGGTAGAAATCGCTTTGTATCTTGCCAATCTTAGATTATTTTGCTGCGATTCTTAGGAGACACGTTTTCTTATGTTTTAGTAACAGTAAACTTGTTATTATTTTGGCAATTGAAACGTAATATTACGATAGTGTCTGTTTAATGAATCACGGAGATAGGTAATAACGTCGAGATTTAAAAGATTTAGGGCGGCTTGCGCATCGTCGTTAAATACAGTTTAAGAGCGACGTAAACGCATTTAGTCTGCTAACTATAATTAGCGTCTTGCACAACAAAAATTTAGGCACTAATCACGTTTAACGAACTGTCAAACCTTTTTTATTGTATTAGGCTAAACATATTTAGCAAGATAAACTCATTTAACTAAATTCTGTTTAGACCAAATGTTACGCAAGCCGCCCTGAGAATTGAAAATGCGTTGAACTTGTTGCGATTGACAAAAGAGCTGGATTTTACTGTCCGAACTGTTTGCAGTTGTCGAACAATTTTATTACTTTGTTGTTGTGAATTATGAAGTACAATGCAATGCTCTTATTGGTTTTATATACGCCATAACCGGATGGAGGTTATAAGTATGAGTTGATATAACCGGATAGAGGTTATGAGTGTGAGGTGATGTAACCTAGTGGAGGTTACATTACGTTTTGTGACGGGATGGACGTCACTGCAGAAGAGCTTTGCATTGTTTGCTAATTAATTTGGTTATTCTAGCAGCTTATGCTTGCTTTGTTTATTGTTCGACCGCTGTCAGATTGTTTGATGTTACATTCAAAGTAAATTTCATTGTTTAATATGCGGTTTTCTTATCGAAAGTATTGTGGTTCGTACAATGCGTTGACGTTAACCGATTCCTACTGAGTTTCTTGCTGGTTCTTCTCAGTAGATGGATCTTCCGAACCAGTGGTAGCTTTGCGTAAATTATAAAATCTTAATTTCGAATTTTGAAGGAAATATTAAATTGAAGATTTAAAGAAAGTTGTGTTGTCAAATGGGAAACAAAAGCAAATGTTAAAGAAGCGAAGGAAAATCTTGGTACGTTTAAGTGTAGCGAAAAGCTCTTTAATGCAAGTGATCCTGTCAAGAACGGTGTGGGAAAAACCCGGGCTCTTAAGTGAGGCATAGTCCCTTTAAGTGCGGGTGACATTTGCTGATGTTTCTCAGGACATTCGATTAGAGCATTTTTGTATACTTTTGAGAATTAGCTTGACTTCATTGTCAGGAGTGGCCAAGCCGCCACTTTGGTATGATTGTTTCAGATTAACACGGACGTGTGTCATCGCAGGATGGCCGTGTTGGCGATAACGATGAGTTTGCGATATTAAGATGTTTGTATGACTTCATGGTAACGGAAGTATGTTGGTAGCACTGTTAAAGAGGGCGCTAAATGCAATGAATGACTGACATTCGATTGCAGCGCCATAAGTAAAATCTTGAAGTAGGATGATGGCAAGTGACACAGATACGGTTAGGACGGCTAGGTGCGCGGACGTATCTCGGACTGACGGTCGATAGTAGCTCGGTATTAATTGAGTTGGCATTGTAACTTACGGAACGGACTCGCGAATAAAGATTTGGTTGTGACTAAGCCAGGGTTATACCCAAGCCCTCAGACTCGGTACTAAGTAACTATCCAGTTATTAATTCTATCGTGTTTTGTGAGTAACGCTTCTTTTCGTTTTGTTTGTTTTCCGACAATTAATTTACGGCAATTTTCACATACCAAAAAGTTAAAAACTAAGTAAAAAAAAGAAATTCCTTATATAAAAGATAGTGATAGATTTGACACAAGATATTATAGGATTTTCTATGGGGAGTTCGCCGTTTCATACCAGTGGTATGAATCACCGAATAGCGTTTTTTAATGGGTCGATTCATACCACTGTCAAAAATTAAGAAAAAAACGCGATTGCTTAAACTGTCGGGTAGAAAACGCTTTTATTTGTATTTAAATCTTACGATTCTTCTAACTCTTGGCGTGCTTGGTGGTAGGATCCCTTCTGGGTCCGACTGGCTAGCGACCACCCTTTATATAAAGTCTGCCGCCAAATGTTACCGCTCCGGCGGTAATGTGTTCCGGCAATATTGTATAAAGAGCCAGTTCCTTCCTAAACCCGTGTGCTTTCATCTTCGACCTCATCGTCACTTACCATCAGGTGAGATTGAGGTCAAACGCGGGTTTAGTCACATATAAAAAAAAAAAAAAAAAACTCGTAATAATCTAGGTTGCTCATTAATTTCAATCCTTTATGATAACAGATGATCAAAAGAACAGTATTAACTTTTACACCATTTATTGCTTTAAATAAATACAGAAAAAGTACGTTATATACGAAAAAAAACCTTTTCTTTCGATGGTTAAAGCGTACAGACGTATTTAACGCTTAAATATTATAAGATAATAAATACAGTTCATCTACCAGGAGCGCAACACCCAATAGGAGCCCTGATATTCGATCGCTTCAAGCAATTTCATCTTAGAAATGAAAGTATCATATCGTTTAGAAATCCATAGATTTCTGTATGCCATTGTTTTTTATAATTTCAAGAATTTATGTTTTGGTACATTATAATAAAGAGTTTCGCTCTTGAAATAATATTTTTTATGTCTGATATAAATGTGCAAAAACCATCCTTGAATATATCATAATAGCGGCGCTTTTGTTGTGGCCTTACAAATGACATTGTTGATTTTTTGATGCGCTCGAGCCAGTACCGTCCTTCTCAGTCTCGGTGGCCGTTGGAATATCGGTCTCCGAATCAAAGCGAGAATGTTCGCTAGGTGAAGTGGTCGACATGTAACTATTAGTCGATAATTAAAATAAGAATCACAGCGATCGAATATCTGGGCTCCTATTGAGTGTTGCGCCCCTGCTAGATGAACTCAAACCTTGCAGGAATATCAACCGATTTCCATCGTTATCGTCGAATATTTTACCCAAAAGCTGCAATCCCTTATTCTAACTCGCTAACTCGCTAGTTCGCAAACTCAAACTAAACGGCGCGGTGTAATAAAACATTGCTGAACTTCGGATGGCAGATTTCTCATACGGAAATCAGATACATCTGTAGGCTGTATCGACTACTAAACGAAGAATTTTTTGGGATTCATAACATCCCCCCTGGTATGAAACAGCGAAATCCCCCTATGTTTACCTTTACTTTGACTTTTTGGTAAGTTATTGAGACTGGCTGATAGAAATTTATAATACTCACACCCTTCACATTCTTAATTTTTATAAATATTTCAAAGTCAATATTATTTGCTTCTTCATCAGCCGTTAGACGTACATTGACTGACATTGGCGTCCTTTAAGGTAGCTCATAACCAAAGTTTACGGTTTAACTTCACCTTATCGTTGATCTCCCTTATCAGGGCTTATCTTAGCTGCATTTTATGCTAAAAACTCTTAAACCTCACTGCAACATTGGTCATCAATTCTGCGAGCTATGTGCACTACTTTAACTTTGGGATCCTTCTGGTGACTTTGGTTCACCTGTGTATCTCCTCATTTCTGTTTCGATTTCTTAGGGAACTCCAAGTATAGCCCTCAACATTTTCCACTGAGTAATTTTAAGCTCCTTTATAAGTGGAAATTTTATTGCATTAGGTGACATTAACCATATTTTATTTAAAATAGTGTCTGATCTGTATGTTTCCCAAATAGAGTAAAATAAATAAGGCCCTTAGTACACTTCCTATTACGTCATAAATGGCATCACATATTAGTTGTATCTTATCGTTATTGATTTATTACATGCCGTTTATTACTAAATCTTGTTTAATTACTATGAGAACAAACATTATGTTTGTTTATTTTCAAGTCGTATGCAAACACGTATGTTAGATATTCTATTGTTAACCAGATCGAGACATATATTTACACCGATATACTAGGGACTACAAAAGTGTGTTTTTTGTAAATAATTGAATTAAAATTAAAAACAAACTTAAAACTATGTTTGAACTGTTTATCAAAACATCTGAGTTTGTATTTCAAATGATATCTTAGGTTGGTCAGCGACGTCAAAAATACTCTTTTCTTTTGTAATACCAATAAAAAACTGCATATTTTTGATTCATGCTATATTGAAAACCTCTTTCAAAAATTACGATCTGCACACCTAGTGAATCAATTGCTAACCCTCCAAAGTTCAATAAAACATTTCAGCACTGAAAGATTGGTATTCACAACGAAATATGGAAACTAGTATTTGAAGCGGCCAATATGGATTCTAAATGTAAAGCTGCGGATGGTTTGTTCCCTATTTAGCCAAATCTCGATCATTTGAAATCGTGTAAAGTGTGATTACCCAAAGTGAGGGAAAATTGGACTTGTGTGATAACCCAAATGTGTGAAATCGAACTGGTTGCGTGGGACTGAAAGCGATCAAATAGTCGGCATGCGGACACAGATTGCGATCCTCCTCCTACTAGAGCTTGCTTTAGTGGGTGCCAGAGATTTTCATTGGCGAAAAAAAAAAAACAAAAATTTAAATCTATTACTGTTACATAAAGTTAACTTACTTTTAGGAATAAAATCACACATGTGTTATCCGTAAATTTATTATAAAAATTTTTATCTGAATGTAATTTAAATTTTTATAGCGTCCTACCATTTCCTAATCTTAATAATATCCCACCAAAACATAAATTTAAGACAGGGGAGCCATTTTTTAATTCTGTTAAAAACTGGCCAAGTCTAAAAGTGAATACTAGATAGACAATATTTATTCGCTTAAGGTATTATGAGCAAAATCTAATCGTTGTTCTCATGAAAAAACTCCGAAGGCCTCGTTGGTGGAGAGATGGCTTACAGATGATAAAACAAAAACTTTTAATGTTCTGGTTCTTTACATTTTCACGATAAAAATTAATTTTTAAATTATCTCCTAAACAAGTAAGCTGATTTACATGATATAAATGAATAAATTGGTTTTATACACTGATCTTTCATTTGACATCAAAGTCATTACGATAACTTAACAAACAAAAAAATCACATTTTCAAGTTGCTCTCCTAATTATCCAATTTGCAATCCGGGTCCTTTTGACGTTGTCTAAACAATCGACAATTCACGGATTGCGTCGAGCAGGCTACGAGCGTCACTCACAAACGCACAATTCGTACTCGCAAGCCGTTCATGTCATGCTTATCGTGCGTCCGTCCAAATTGAGCATCGAGTATGTTTTGATGTTATCTAAAGAACAGAAAATTTACGGATAGCTTTGAGCACGATACGAGTGGGCTCCACTGTGACTCAGGTCGTGCTCAAGAGGCGTCTATATCATGGGAAATTCTTCATCGCATGTTACATTACTAGTTCCATTACAGCAATTTGTACGCACCATAAGATCTACAGCAATTGTTATAGGTATCCAATAAAGCAAAGAAATAAAGTTTAATACCTGTTCATAATGCTATTTTGTTCCAATAAATCCATATTTTGATTTTGCATAGAGCTTAGCACTCATTTAGATATTCTCCATTCTTTTTGCGGCCAAGCCCACAGCCAAGCCATTATTTTTGTATTGAACTTGGCTCTCCTTTTTGAAATTTGTTTTTGGTTTTTTGGGATATGATTACTTTTTTTAAAGAAAACTACGCAGGTATTAAGATTCAAAGTTTTTTATTGCGTTTCCGCTGCGTGCAACCTACCGCGATAGATGTATTTGAACCTGCATTGAATGAAATTATAGGAGCCATTACGCCACGATTAATTAATATTTATCTAATAAGTGGAGAAAAAAAAGTTTCCGAAAAGGTTCCAGCTGAGAATCAAACCCTATCGTGCTGCACGCGAGCACTCAACTGATACGCCATCAAGATATACTGAGTAAACACTAATAACACTAAAACGTTAGATTTTTTAAATTCTGTACCGTTTTGTTCTTATCTTTTTAATTACAAGATACTTTTCAATATCACGTGATGGTAAGTAAAGATTAGGTCAAAGATGATGGCAAACGGGATTAAGAAAGAACTGACCCTTCGAAAAATGTATCCAGAACTCATCACGGCCTGAACTGAGATATTTATTGGCAATTATAAAATGTAGGGTGCTCGCTAGACAGGCCGACCCTGATGGTGTTCTCTGACCAAACGGGATCTACTCGGATTGCTCACCTTTTACTACATTCTCTAAGGACATAATCTTTCACAGCTACTGCAAATTAAAAAGGCGAAAAAATAGATAAATATATGTTGTATTATTCAGAACGATATCGATATTGTGATATCGATTTTCTAACAGACATACATACGCGCGGATTGAATCTAGCGGCGACCGACCTTTACGCTTGGCCGGAGTTCGGACACGCAAAGTAGGTACATGCATTTGCGTCATCTATGTAGTTCAGAACAGTGTGTACGCTCGGTAATGTAAAGCGACCTTGGTTGGCGTCCTTGATTGGAGACCTGTTTAAAACCATCATTTTCACCGGAGTACCGTGGATGAAACTCGAATTGGTTCTAAACAACGTAACCTTGGTTGGAAGCATTGGTTTTAAATAGTCAGACTGGGGATTTATTTAAAAAAATCAGGAATTTGTTCTGGCTAGACGCATTTTTTTTTTTGAGGCCACATTTGAGGATCAATCTTGCGTGGCTAAAATTCAATTTTCAATTATCATTTTCAATTACCAGCAGGCGTTAGTTAGATTAAAAGTGTCGCCAATAAAAAAATATTGAAATAAAAGAGACCAAAGTGCAATAAACCTTTTCGCAAGAACATAGATCCAGTTTCACATCCGCCATCATTCCATCAATCAAATACAGAGAAGTCTTTCCAACCAGTTATATTTTTCCTTTAAAGTGGATTTAAATAAAAATCACTTATCTCTAACGTATTTTTGTAATGCTTCGTTTAAATGACGACAAAAGAATTCTTCATGTTTTATTAGACTGCACTAATTGCATTAGTTAGCAACTTGTTTACGTTTAAAGCGTTAGTCCAACTTAGCCTTTCATAATATTATTTAATAGACTTTGTTCTTTTGTAAAAATGCTTTATACCAACATACGTAAACTAAAGTTAAATTGCTGTTTGAAACGAATTAATTTAACTTTTTATTTTTATCCTGTGTTGGGTTTTTCACAATACATTTAATTAATAATCAACGAATGCAGAGCATTAAAAACCCGGCTTCACGTCAACACTTTGGCCGACTAATAGTGTCATCCACGTAAACATTCTCCGAAATCATACATATTGTTTCAAAAATTTGAAATTTTTGATGAAGTATTGAACCGATTTCGATGAAATTTATATGAGACCAACTATGAAGTATCTTCTATCATATAAATTAAGAAATTTTTAAATAGATTTATAATTGTCTGAAATATGGTGTAACAAAGACACAAAAAAAACAGACGAATTGAGAACCTCCTCCTTTTTTGGAAGTCGGTTGAAAATCTTAAATTATCAACGAATGCAGAGCATTAAAATAAACCGACTTCCCGTCTAAAACGTCCAAAACTTTGGCTGAAGTATAAGGTCGTCAATGTAAATATTCTCCGTACTCATACATAGTTTTTTTTTGACGACCGGCTGGTGTAGCGGTGACATGAATTGCCTTCTATGCCAGAGGTCCATGGTTCGAATCCCGGCAGCGGCGGATATTTGTGTGATGAACACAGATATTAGTCGTCAAGTCATGGATGTTTATATGTTTATTTAAGTTTATTCTAATAAAAAATATGTATTTATTCAATATGTATGTTTATATATATCTTAAGTATATCAGTTATCTAGTATCCATAACACAAGTTGTTTAAGAAACTTAATTTGGGCTAGATAATGTTGTGTGAGTGTCAGAAATATTTATTTATTATTATTTTTTAAAGATTTTCATAAATGAAATTTATATGAGACCACCTATCATGTGAACCCAGAATATTTAAAATCGGTTCATACTTGTCCGAAAAATCATGTAATAAAAACAAAAAAACATACACACGAATTGAGAACCTCCATCTTTTGGAAGTCGTGAAAAACTGTACAGTACAGTTAACAGAAAAATCAAGTAACCTAGTAGTTATTTTATGAAGTATTACAGTATTTTTAAGTAAGTGTAAGAATGTTAAAAAAACTAGGAGCGAAGTCGGGAACTATTGAAAGGCATGAAAAAATTCAACCGAATATAAACGAACTTGTACATGGCCAAATAAGTATCGGCCACTATTTGGAAAAACTTAGATTTTAATTCAAATTGCATATGTATAAGAAGACTGGCTTTTTTTAATTGATATATTTTTTTGTGTTTGTTGATTTTTTATGGTTGATTTCTAATTGTCAAATTATTTGTTTCTTTTAGATTGTTAAATTATCAAGGTTACTCGTTTAAGGCTAAGATTTTTTTGAAATATTGTGATTTTCCTGTGATTATTAAATGTTTTTTTTTATTTCTTAATAATGATACTTTATTAATTAATAATAATAATAATAAACACTTTATTGTACACCAACATGGTAACATAGGAAAACTTAATTAAATTTTACAAAAGAACTATTGTACAAAGGTGGCCTTATCGCTGGTGAGCGATTTCTGCCAGGCAACCTACGAATTATGGGAAATTAAGGTGGATGGGGTACACGGCTTATAATTAGTTTATTTATTATAAGCCGTGTACCCCATCCACCTTAATTTCCCATAATTCGTAGGTTGCCTGGCAGAAATCGCTCACCAGCGATAAGGCCACCTTTGTACAATAGTTCTTTTGTAAAATTTAATTAAGTTTTCCTATGTTACCATGTTGGTGTACAATAAAGTGTTTATTATTATTATTATTAATTAATAAAGTATCATTATTAAGAAATAAAAAAAAACATTTAATAATCACAGGAAAATCACAATATTTCAAAAAAATCTTAGCCTTAAACGAGTAACCTTGATAATTTAACAATCTAAAAGAAACAAATAATTTGACAATTAGAAATCAACCATAAAAAATCAACAAACACAAAAAAATATATCAATTAAAAAAAGCCAGTCTTCTTATACATATGCAATTTGAATTAAAATTATGTTTGTAATTCCAATTATGTTAGAAACTTAAGAGATACTTACCTAAATCGACGTAAAGACTGATTTGAAAATTCCTATTACGATTATTTATAACATTTTGTATGGTTTTTGTTCATTTTTATTTGTTGAATTTATTTATTGTTACTCAATGTTTTTTTTTATTTAAATATTTTGTTTATTTTTAATTGTTAAATTATTAGTGTTTCTTGTTTAAAGCTAAGAACACTCATTAATTAGGTTTATTATACAGTGATTTTGTTGTGATTTCTAGATTTTTGTTTTTGTTTGTTAATAGTGACGGTATTTTATTAATAGAGTTCTAACGTAGAAACTAGAAGAAGACACCTAATCGACATTAAGACTGATTTTAAAATTCTTATAACGAGTGATATAAGAAATAATTTTTTTTTTTCACAATAAGACAATTATATCTTTGGGTACCAATGCTGTGGTATTAATTGGCATTAATGCTGAGATTTTATAGTGACTTTTTATAATTAATATTATTTAAAATTTTCGTATTATAATTATAATTAAGCATGTTATACTTTTTCATCAGAACAAGAACGTAAATTAAAAACTTTAAATATCGAATAACTTTTTCTTATTTGTGTCACTTTTTCTGCTAACTGTACTAGATCTGGTTCTTAAACAATGGATTTATGTTTAAAATTACAAGTGGGCCCAGTCGCCTGCTAAAATAAACAGGCGACCGACCCCGTGGGGCCAGTTATGGAATGAGCCCAGTCGCCTGAATCCTCCTCCCTGAGGTTGGGGTAGGCAGAGACTAGGGAACGTCAATTGCTACGATCCAGACATACTTCTTTCACTTCCTCCACGTTCATTAATCTTTTCATACAAGATCGCCGATTACGGGTACTTTTAACTAAGCCCTTTTTGAGTTAAGACAATTTGGTCAGCATACGTCCGCCTAGGGCGGCCCTTTTCGACATCACCACTATAAATACTCAGAATATATCATGTTCTTCCATGCTAGACTTCGAGCGAAAGAAAAACATAGAATGTAAAAGTCAGTTAAGGGACGGAGGTTTTATTGGCGTTTTTGCGGGCGATAGGCTGACCCCCTGTCCCTGCAATAGTCTCACTCCATCATAATAATACCTCCGAATTTGTCGAACGTGACATCAGCTGGTTTTATAGCCTCTGGAGTTCTGCCTACCCCATTAGGGATACAGGCTCGAAGTTATGTATGTATTAGGGTAATTGGAAAAATGCTGGTGAAACTCTACAGAGTGATTAGGTATCGATAACCAAGTATATTTAAAATGTTAAAAAAATTTAAAAAAATACTTTTCAAAAAATAAAAAAAATCACTAATTTTTTTTTGTTACATATAGATAAAGTTCATCAATTTGAACAACTTTCCCCAAGAAACGATGTGTCTAAAACGCATAAGAAAAAAGCTATTATGAATTGTTTTTACGTGAGCAGCCGGCCGCTCGAGGTCGTTGACGCCAGGTCGCGCACAAAAGTAGGTCACTGTGCCACATAGCAGCTGACTGCTCACGTAAAAACAATTCATAATAGCTTTTTTCTTATGCGTTTTAGATACATCGTTTCTTGGGGAAAGTTGTTTAAATTGATGAACTTTATCTCTAAGTGACAAAAAAAATATAGTGAATTTTTTTATTTTTTTTTAATTTTTTTTTTAAATTTTTTTAACATTTTAAATATACTTGGTTATCGATACCTAATCCCTCTGTAGAGTTTCACCAGCATTTTTCCAATTACCCTGTATATTAGAAATAGCAAGCCATACTAAAACACTAAGCATCTAAAGTTAAAGCGAATTCCAGGTTCGAGTTATATCATTTTAGCATTAAATTAATTTTAAATTGTAACTGGCATAACTTGCGATGACCCAGTTAACAGATCAGCTTGCAGGAGAAGCGAGTCCTGTGAAACCGAGTTCTGGCTTTGCATAATGCAGCACAGTGTAGGCGTTAAACAGTATGACAATTTAATTAGAAATCTAAATTCATTGACTGCAGTCATAGCCAAGGATCCTCGTGGCGATTTTAATGATACAGTAGTCCAGTGTTGAGGTGCATTGTGAGAGGTCTAGGGAATGAGTTAGTTAAGGAAACGAAATTTAGAAATTTAAGAGCATTTGATCGATGCACCACAAACTTAAGAGTTAGTTTGAATGTTTTCCTCGTAATATTGTTTTAAGATGCCATCCCTTTACATCGGTAATTTTGTGTCGTCACGCATTTTGGATTTGTATGATATTTGATACAAATGATAACCGTCTTTTGGTTACTGTGACTTAAAATATATTTTTATCGGTGCCTAAATTTATTTTTGATATCAATCTCATCTGATTTAGTGAAGTTTCGTTAGCACGCGGATTTATAATAAAGTTTTTCAATGTTACGGTATAGCGAGCATATTTCACTTGCTCGCTTGCTCAACTGAAACTTATAGTTTTCCTTCACACTTCCACTGATCACTGTATTGTTAATATTTTAATGTTTTCTTTTTACAAGCTGTAAAGATGTTTACATCTAAGTGTCACCAACTGATGCGGTCAACATTGGAGTTAACACTGACATATTCCATCTGTCAATTGTCCGCTCGAGTCTTTCACTTAATAATAATAATAAATACTCTTTATTGCCAAATAAAATACAATTTTACAATTAGGTACCTACTTTAAATAATAAATATATTGACAACGTGGCGGCCTTATCGCTACAAGCGATTTCTACCAGGCAACCAACTTAGCTATTGTCTGTTGTCGATGATTAGTCGTGAACGAAGGTTTTCATTATATTATGAATGTTTTGACATTAAATTAAAGCATTGTTCTAAGTTATATGACGTTCTTAATATGTAGGTGAAAATAAGGAGGCTACAAGTTATTTTCTTAAACTCATTTCTTAGTTTATTCTGACCAACTTACCCTTGGCCGACCAGGGAGTGAAGGATACATTGACTTCATTCATTTGTTTTATTTTATTTAATCGAGCCGTAAACCTTATTACAGAAATCCTCGTGAGTTTCGAGATGTTTGTGTCGATTTAGTTAATAACTTAGTATCCTGTGTATTATGAGATATTGATTTCTTGCCCGGCTGTAATTTTGGGATCCGAAATTCGGCGGCTAACCTAAATACGGCTTGCGTGCACTTTATTTGCCACTCTTTGCAAGGTGTAAGATTAAATAATAAATGAAACTTCATGTAAAACACCAAACCTCCCATAGACCTTCGTTCTCAGGTACTATATATACTTTTAAGATCATTCACCCAGGTTTATACATACATACATACATACATACAAAACTTCACGCCTGTATCCCTTATGGGGTAGGCAGAACACCAGAGGTCATCAAACCATCTGATGTCACGTTTGACAAATTTCGAGGTATTATAATGATGGAGATTGACATTGCAGTGACAGGGAGTCAGCCCATCGCCCGCAAAAAACGCCAATAAAACCTCTGTCCCTTAACTGGCTTTTACAGTATGCCCGGGAAGAGAAGCAGCTGGCACATTCTATGTTTTTCTTTCGCTCCCAGTCCAGCATGGAAGCAAGGTTTATCTTATATATTACTATCAGTGTGTAATCAATTTAACCTCTTTGCGGGGGGTTTTTTGTTTTTATTTTAGATCATATAATTAAAGCAAGCGGTTGTTTTGTCGTCGCTAAATAAACTGGGCTTAACTGTCGCCTAATATATATATAAATTAATAAACAACTTTGGGATTCAACGAGTTGGTTTCACTGCACCTCCCTCACCGACCTTATCAACCTACTACCCTGCCCTAGCCGGGACAGAGAGAACGTTATGGGTCCTAAAAATCAGAAGAATATGAAGGGCCATCACTAGCCAGATGTCACCTATGAGATCTCAACACCAATCAGGCGTTACTCGTTTAGATTGTCTTAGTAATACATTTTTTAAGTTTTTAAGTTTTTTTCATCTCGTCTATATTTTCATTTAGTATCTTTTTATTTTGTAAATAGAATAAAAAAATTAAACTAAGGTTAAAATTAATATGAAAATGTTGTATCAAATTATGCAAAAAGCCTCCCAGATGAAATGCGAGTTTTTAGCTATCACAAATTCTTATACCCGAAACCGAAACCAATGTTCATTATGATTGTCCTTTTCGTTAATATTCGATATTTTTTAATCATTTATTTAATTTTGATAGTATTCTATTTTAAAATGTTTTTTTTTCACCCCTTTGTAAAATCAAAGATTCGGAAAATAGCTCGTTAAAGAATGTTGTCTTATGTTGACATGATTCATTTAATACTTGTTTTACTAGATTTAATCACATATAATTTTGATATCTTTAGAGACGCCGTGGTTACAAATAACTAAAATAAAAGTCGTTAAAAAGTTACACTTGCTCACTGTCTTCAGTAAGCTATGTCATTTGTGTGATTCCCTCTATGTGATTAGATACTCCGTGAACGTGGACATACATAAACTTTGCTTTGGGCAATAGTTGCTCACTGCATTAAGTTTCATCCCGAATATAAACTGTGTTCTTTGGCCCCTTTTTACCATCTGTCGAGTTATATTGCTCGCCATAATTTGGTTTCCGATAGGACTTTGGGTTTTTGCGATTTCCCTTGAAGTAAGTATCTGTTTTCAATAAAAGCTTAACGTTTATACTTAATTGTAGTATGGCAACTTCAATTCGTGTGAGTGGTTATCACAAGGCTTCTGAAAAGAAAGAAGGAAACAAAAAGTTTGTAGTCAATCGATAAAGAAGAATAGAAATGTTTACTACATTAGAAATAATTTAGCTATTCCAATTTCAGTGAGTCGGTCATAGAAAAATGCTCAACTTGCGCAGATGCTTAAAAAGAATCAGTCCTGGTTTACAGCTTGTCTTTTTTGAAAATTCAATAATATGTAAAAGATCTAAATTCAACAATAAACTTCTTTATCAGAGGTCACAAATTTTGGATATAATTTATTCTTATTTGCGACTGTGCGAGAAAAATAAATGACATACTTTCATGAGTGCATCTCCTTATTTTTATGTTTTATTTAATTTTCGTTAATATTTCTAATGATTTTGATTAATTTTTCAATGACAGATTTTTTGACAGCTCAATAAAAAAACAAAACGGTACAAAAATGGTACAAAAGGCTTCGATGTATGGCGCTTTACAAAATGCGAAGTCTTGTCTGTCATATAGCCATTTATTCCACACTGCGTTTTTAAAAGTAAAACAAATGAATTGCCGTCTGTATCAGAAATTGAACTTATAAATAGACATAGATGATAGATACCACTTACCTACACTATAGTATATAAACTTAACGCCTTCAGCTTTTTAAAAGTGCCATCTATAAAGGTTTTTTGAACTAATCTTTATGAGCTGTCAGAAAATTCCTCATTAGTCACGGGTTCGATCTCTGCCCAATAAAACATTATGTACATTTACAGCGTTGTTTGAAGTACAAAAGAAAAATAAAAGTGTAAGTATGTAGGTATATCCATTGTTTAGTACCTATAACACAAGCTATTTGTTTACTTTAGCGTAATATGCCATTGTGTGAATAATGTACAATTGAAGATCAAACGAACTTCTAAGTGAAGTTCGATCGAAATTATATGAGCAGCTTAATTCGAAGCGATTTATTAGGTTTACTTATTGTAGTATCGGTCCCAGGTGTCAGCCTTTCACGGTTATTTTAGAGTCTTTTTTTTTTTTTGTATTGGCAACACTGCTTCACCTCCGGCTCCTAATTAACCGGCCCTTTTGGAATCATTTTGTTTAAAGCCGAATTATATAAAAATGTAATGGATTATTCTATTTATAGGATAAACCATTGCATGGTAAGGTAAAAAAACGATAAGCACAGGTAAGTATTTTACTTATATTAAGATATAAGGGTTGGGATATTTATTTTCAGTAAATAAATAAGTAATATATATGTTTCGTTTTAAACTGGGAGGGTGATTATAAATCGCTTCGAATTAAGCTGCTCATATAATTTCGATCGAACTTCACTTAGAAGTTCGTTTGATCTTCAATTATATTTCGCAGCTTAATTCTTTGCGATTTATTAGGTTTACTTATTGTAGGATGTTCAGAGAGAAAATAAGTAAAATAACTTACATGATCAACAATTATTATCCATTTTTAGTTATAATATAGCAATTAAATCAATTTCCATACAAAATATAACAACATAATTAGGTACCTACATTAATTATTATGTAGGCATAAAATCACTCAAAATAGTTGTTGCGAAATTGCTAGAATTTTCAATAATTTCTTTGTTATATTTAGCGAATACTTTGGAAGAGTTACTCCAGCCAGCGGCTTTTCTAATTGTATCTAAATTAACTCCAAGCTTGTTGGCCTTAGATGTTGCAGCATGCCGAGTGCTCTGAGCACTGAACAGCGAAGTGTCGATTCCACTTTCATACAGAGTCTGTTTTATCCAATTACTTAATCATTGTGAAGATAGTTTTGAATGTGGCTTTTTATAACTTATAAATAAATATTTACAGTTTTTACGAAGTTCTCTTGTTTTGTTAATATATGATTCTATACACCGGACAGGACAAATCTCTGGACGTTCATTATAAAAAGGGAGCCTTAATAATGGTTGGGGTGAATGTAGTTTGGAGGTTTTAATTATGTCTGGAATTTAAATAAACATTTCAACACTACATTTACTTATATTATCGAGGTGTATTAAAGATAATGTCTGCACCCGATGCGCAGTTATCAAGGCCAACAAGGTTGCAGTCTTCCTGGAAAGAGTTTCCAAGCTAAGGTTTTCGTTAGGCCATTTTTGAGCCAAAAAATTAAGGACTATGTTTGTGTCCCATGTGACCTCATATTTAGGATTTGTAGGCCTTAGCTTGTAGACTCCTTGCATGAAGCGCTTTATCAATATATTATCTACCGGAAATAATAGAGATAAGGCAGAATATGTATTAATAGTTCCGTATTTTGCACCTTTGTTAAAAACATCGGTTAAAAAATTAATTACGACATGAACTGAACAGGTCAAGTAATTGTGCTGCATTTCGGAACAATAACTAAACAAGACTTGATACAGCTGTTATATTGCTTGTAAGTATTACTAGATAAAGAAGATAACATTATTTCTGAAGAATCAACAGATAACGATTTATTTAATAAAACCTGCCTGATAACTTCACGGCAATCAAACCGAGTATCTTGTGTAAGCTGTGTGTCAATCTGAAAGGAGATTGAAGAAGGTTAATATTGGGTTCAAAATAAATTGATTTAGAAATAGATATCTTTTTCAATAATGGGAACCATGGCTGTGTTTAGTACTACGAATATACCCTCGGCCTTATCATCTATTATTTCTCTAAGTGTCTTTAAAATGAGGGCAAATGGCGGAAATGCGTAAAAATAATAGTTAGTCCAGCTGATGGTGAACGCATCAACAGCTAATGCTTCGGGTTCATTTTTCCACGTAATGTACAATGGGCAATTTGTATTACACCTACTGGCAAACAAATCTATTTCTGGTCTATTTCACCAAATACTCGTTTAATACCACAATAAGCATGTTCACTTAATTCCCATTCAGTATCTAGAAACTTTTTGCGAGACAATGCCGTGGGTAAAAAATTGTCCTTCGTATTAATATCAGAAGCTAATACTTTAATTTTACGTGTTTCGCACCACTGCCATAATTTTTTTTTTTTTTTCATTTAAATTTGGGTACTTTATGCTGCCCATTCTATTAATGCAAGATGTCGCGGTTACCTTATCAATGCGTAACAAAATTTGACAGTCAGATAATTCTTTGGCAAACGTTTTTAAACCTAAATATGCCGCTTTTAATTCAAATTAATTAATATGAAGTGTCATTTCAGACTCCTTCCAATAACCAAAACATTCCTTGTTATTACTCGAGGCACCCCAGCTTGAATGAGAAGCATCAGAATTAATTTCAATTTTATAATCATCAGATCTTAAGCTAGCATAACCATTATCAATTTTGTCTAGCCACCAATAAACATCTTCCCGGATATTTAATGATAAACTAATCTGTCGTTCATATGATGAATTTTCACATAAACTTAAATTCTTAAGTTTTTCAAGACGTTTAGAATAAAGCCACGAATATTGAATAGCAGGGCAAGCCGATATGAGAAGTCCAATCAATTGTGCGTAATTACGTAACTTAATTGTTTTTGCTTCGAAGATTTTTAAAAGAGATTGTTTTATTTTTACCCTCTTTGTTTGAGGTAATTTTAAAACCATGTTTTGGGAATCAAATACAAAGCCTAGAAATTTAAATGTGTTTGAGGGTTGTAAAGAACTCTTATCACAATTAATCTAGAAGCCTAAACTTTCTAAAAGTGTCTTTGTAAAAAGTACGTTATTATAGCAATCTGCCTTTGTTTTACCAACGCAAAAAATATCGTCGAGATAAATAACTGATATATTTCTTTGATGTGATCGCAAAAAATTCCATAACAGGTTTTAAAAGTTTTGTAAAGGTAGACAATTAAATTCATATAGTTTGTTATTGAATTTGAATCTTAAGTACTTTTTGTGCGAGTTATGAACTGGTAGAAAAAAATATAAGTCTTTTAAATCAATAGTTGACACAAAACATCGCTCGGTAACGAATTTAGATGCAGTTTTATAGCCTTCCATTTTAAAATGGACGGTTTCAACAAACTTGTTTAATTTTTTCAAATTCAATATGAACCTTTTGTCTCCGTTTGGTTTAGGTACTAAAATATATCGGATACAAACTGTTCACTATCGTATGTACACTTAGGTATGGCTTTTATTCGAATCAAGTAATCTATGCAAATTTTAAAATCGTTAAAATCTTTATCTGGCTTATATCTTGAGTCAGGATTACTATTTCCGAAGGGCTTTTTAATAAACGGTATTTTATATCCCTTAATCCAGGACGAAATTATAGGATCATTAGTTATTTTTAACCAATTTTTGTAAAATAGCTTTAGACGGCCAGAATAACTGACCTCAGATGTTAATATCTCCTGTTGTATTTCTTGGGCGGCGAGCGTGAGCGTGTGTAGTTCGGGGTGTATCGCGGCGGCGGCGGAGGCGGCGGCGGCGGTCCCGAGCGCTGCACCGGGCGAGGTCTCCCTGCTTCGGGCCGCGCAGCAGGCTTCCGTTGCGGGGGCTTCCAGTTTAAACAATTTTGAGAAGTAATCCTATAATTTTGGTTGTTTCTGTTTGAAATAAATGGTTGTGAAGGCTTAAGGGATTCTCCGGTTTTTTGTATAGTTTCTGCGGACCTTAACTTTTCTGGTAAATCGGTCCCAAATAAAAATGTATCTCTGGTGGTCTGACGAAGGGTATCTTTTAGTTCTGCATTGATAGTATTAATAACTAAATTTCTTCGGGCCTTCGTTAGGTAGTAGAAGGAATCGCACAACAATTTGCTTGCATCACTTAAGGGTTTTAGAATATCCTGCGATGAATATTTCTTTGTAATGACTTTCTCTGTCGTTTGCGCTAATGCAGCCAAAGCAATGCTGATTTGTTTTTGACTAAGCATTAAGGAAAAATCTTTTTTGCTTGTCAGTTCTGAAATACCCGCTTTAACTTCAGGGTTGAGGATAGGCGTTAATAGCATTTCACAGTTTTTGGGTACCCGATATTCTTGTAACAAGGACTGTTTTGTTTCTTTGATGAGACCCTTGGTAAGTATGAGCTGCCATCTATCGGATATGTTTTTATTAATTTCATCTCCCAAAATATCTTGCGACTGGGGAACTTCCCCTAATAATGACAGTATTTCGACATCAATACCACTGTCTCCTCGTACCTCCTTTGTGAGATCCGACGTCGAAGGTACTGGATTCTGTGCCGACGACGACGTATGAGGAACTGCCTCGTTCATACATGCCTCCTCTTCAAGCGATTCTTCGTGATGTGGTGAACTTTCGGGAATGACTTCCACGATAGATTCACGGTTGTTCGGTGAAGCTATGATTAGAACTTCACCATGTTCGTATTTTTTTTGTGGGTATTTTTAAAATAGGTTTAGTTCTGTAGTATAATTTTTGATATTATCATGAATACGTTTTATTTCATAAATGCTACCGGGCACAAATAATGTATGTTGTGCTTAAGTAAAGCATTATTTTATATTATATGTTTTAGTGAGTACCTACCCTCAGGCGTGGTACAAATTTGTGTCATTTGACAAGTGAGTACTTTAAATAAGTACAAATTGGGTTATAAAGTAAGTATGTTGTGCTTAAGTAAAGCATTATTTTATATTATATTTTTTAGTGAGTACCTACCCTCAGGCGTGGTACAAATTTGTGTCATTTGACAAGTGAGTACTTTAAATAAGTACAAATTGGGTTATAAAGTAAGTATATCTGCAGACAGACGCGCAGAATACAAGTTTTTAAACAATGTTAAATGACATTGTTACATAATTTACTTAAATTCGATGGATTCTTCGTCAGATGAAATAACGCGAATTCTTTTCCTCAGCTTTGTGTAACACTAGATGACCGTTACAATGAAGTCTTGAGCGTTGCCAGGAACACGTGCGAAGGCTTGAGCACGGGAACGAACAATGATTCCAAAAGGGCCGGTTAATTAGGAGCCGGAGGTGAAGCAGTGTTGCCAATACAAAAAAAAAAAAAAAGACTCTAAAATAACCGTGAAAGGCTGACACATGGGACCGATACTACAATAAGTAAACCTAATAAATCGCAAAGAATTAAGCTGCGAAATATAATTAATATGCTGGTTTTAAACTGTATTTGAAATATTTGTTTAAAACTATTACGTTTGACACCCACCCCTTGCTTAACCAACAAGTGAAGGGGGTCCAAGAGTTAACCTTACTTCAGACGAGTTAAAGTCATTATGTTATCAAGTAAAATACATTCAATTACCTCGTAGTCTCACCTTTCAAGATATATCCCAGCAGGTTATATTGAGGTCTATAGAAGTTAAAGTGTTGGTGTGTCCTAATAATTTGTTATGATGACACAGTTTTCAAACAGCAACCTAGATTATCAGCCTCATTGGAAATTTCTAAAATTAGTCCTGGAAAACTCGTTAAAATTAAATCTGACCGTGTGAAATATATGAAGTTAGCAATAAATCAACTAAAAAGTTTCCATATACATGTAAACTTGTAAATGATAACCGGCTGGTGTAGTGGTAACATGCATTGCCTTCTATGCCAGAGGTCCTGGGTTCGAATCCCGGCGGCGGATATTTGTGTGATGAACACAGATATTAGTCATCAAGTCGTGGACGTATATATGTTTATTAAAGTTTATTTTCTAATAAAAAATATGTATTTATTAAATATTTATGTTTATATATATGCGTGATCAATGCGTGTCATTTGAATACACCTTATAAGTGCGTGATAAATTACTGTCACGTATCCACAGTTCACCTGGATACGTGACAGTAAAATTATTTTTTATTTTCTGTTATAATCAAAACATTAAATCAATAAGTTTAAATTCTAATCAAAAATACATATTTATCTAAGTATGCTGCTTCGAATAGCGCTTTTTTGACTGGAAGAAAACGTGCAATCACGTCCCGCCCCTCCCGAAACAAAACGGGGAATGGCGAAGTATGTGGGCCGTAGGCGGTATCCGCCGTAGGCGGATTGAAAGCTGAGCACTCCCCACGTAGGAAATGGTATTGTAAACGATCACCCGCTACGGCTGGCTATCGGGAGGGAGAAGGTGAGCATATCTTCGTCCTACGGCGGATCGGTGCCAAGAAGGCGTCATCCTCCCGGCACCGCGCCGTCGCCTCCTTCTGCGACTTGACGTCCTCGCAGAAGGAGGTCATGGCCGCCCAAGTCTCTCAACTTGCTAACATGGCTTTTACCACGCTAGGAAGCGAGAGGTCCCCTCCGACAACAGACGCTGTCGACACCACGCCAGACACACCGCTAATGTGTCCTCCGCCTATGTCTGGTCAGTACCTGAACAACGCGGGAGGTCAGAGTCCCCCCACCTTCGCTGCACCTACCGAACGAGGACCGGACGAATCGCATCGATCGTTCAGGCTTCGCAAGTGGGCGCGTCGAGGGTCTTCCCACCCCTTAAGTGCTTAGAATAGCCCTACCGACCCCGGAAGAGTGTGTCGTAAAAGGTAACTGACTAATCTGAGTGTTCCCCGCTTGGTGGTAGGACCCTATTAGGGTTCAACTGGCTAGCGACCACATCATCATCATCACAACTCCGTGTATTGAGCTCACTCCAGGGCTATGAGTCTTTCCTCTGGGTGACGAGGAGGTATAGGCCATAATCCACCAAGCTGGCCCGGTGCTGGTTGATGGATATCAGATATTTCAG
Organism: Stenoptilia bipunctidactyla; assembly: GCA_944452665.1. Taxonomy (NCBI): domain Eukaryota; kingdom Metazoa; phylum Arthropoda; class Insecta; order Lepidoptera; family Pterophoridae; genus Stenoptilia; species Stenoptilia bipunctidactyla. Next base: position 3,592,314 of record OX101748.1, on the reverse strand, counting down.
GATGCCGAAATGGCTTCTGACAAACCCTAAGGACTACTGCATACAAGTATACAGCACTCGGGACCGACTGCTTAACGTGCCCTCCGAAGCACGGAAATCGTCGTGAGAAATGAATGGTCGGTGGTCACCCATCCTAATACCGGTCGCACCGAGCGCGCTTAACCTGCGATATCGTTTGATATGCACAGTAACCACGGCGCCGCGACGACCTCATATAAAATTTGCCGTCAAATATCACTGCTCCAGCGGTGATGTGTTCCGGCAACTTTTTATGAAGAGCCAGTACCTTCCTAAGTCTTTGTACTCTCGAACCAACTGGTCATGACATGACCCATTTTGCTGGAAATTCGTTCTATCGCTTATAATGCACTTATGACTTTTTAGATACCGTACGAATTCTGTACTCATTAAATGACAGTGTCGAATGAAATGATAACAAGTTCGTCGTCAAGGAAACCTATCTTCAAGCAAATTTTGACCTACTTAGTCCATTGAAATGTTACATTTTTTAGGCCTAACCTTGCGTTTTTCAGGTAAATACATTTTTTTTTATCTAATAAATGGTTTAAGAGATATATCGTAAAAACCATTTCAACCCCTATTTTCAAGATGGCGGCCGTAGGACAAGGGTGGCGACCCCACAAACTTGGTTTTAGCTTTACACTGAACCCCCCTACACATCAAAAAAATAAAATTGCGTCCTCTGAAAAACGCAACCCCAAATATAACTTTTCAATGGACTAACTAGTATTTAGACGATTTGCCAAAATGAGGTTGTTGTGGGTCATGATTCAGTTGGTTCGATAGTATTTTCATTTTGGACCTCATTTTCACTTATTATCGGGCGAGATTGAGATCAAAAGCAGACTTTGTCTTAAATAAAAAAAAAACTTTTCATAAAAACAAATCTTCAACAAAATTTGCATTCTTAATAGAAATTTAATGCTTAAAATTTCCTCGGAAGTTCAGTTTACTCGCACAATGTAAACGCTACACGCCTTATGTTCTGCAATGATTGATCGCGCTGCGTTACGTTGTATAATCGATTACCTACTTTGTTCAAGACAAAGCTTCCTATATTACACATCCATAACAGGGTAACCACAAGTTATTGTTCGGTTGAGAATATTTTGTACGAGTATTATTTTGGAATTTTATTGAATGTTGACTTAATTTTTTAACTTTTGTAAAGAATAATGTTTCTTCATGACCACTTCTTTTGAATAAATACGTGGAATTTTAATCGAAGAGTAAAACCAGTGTTATAGCATTAAAGTAAAATCAACTAATTATTTAACCTATTTTACTTTTCAAAATTTTATCATGAATTTAATATAGTTATTTATGAAGCGAATAATCAATACTGTTATGTTTAAAAACATTTTTTAAACCTGAATTTTTCATCCCTTTTTGCATACCTAGTGATTTTCAAAGCAGATTTTTGAACCTGAACTTAATAAAAATAACTCATTACCATAAATTTCGCTACAATTGAGAATCTCAAAGTTAATTATTACTTTAAAAGTATTGTATGGACAATATTGTAATGCATACAATTTGTGTGAACTATCACACAAAGCGCAGATAATATACATTCGCATTTGCCGGTATCTCTCTGCGGATACCGAAATATAAGAAAAGATGTCCGCATATCACATTTGCGATATGTGCAGATAAAATGGCCCTTATTACAAAATCTACTAAGGCAGGTGTATCGTCTCTTATGTTACCTTGCCTGTATAGTGTGTGTTGCTTTCAGGTAAGATAAGTTTTTATACGCAGTTAAAATATAATCGTGATATCCGCTTTACTGCAACTTTAATCCTTACGAAACAATCCATAGTCTCTAAATAAAAATAATCAAAGTCGTGTAAATACATTCTTAAAGCTTTGTGTTGAAGCAAAGGTCGTTTCTTTTCAAAATAATGTAAAATTTAGTTGAAAAAATATTTATTTATTTACCTAACTATATGGTAGATATAAAATTAAATTATCGGGCAATACTTGTCTTTATCGTAATATTCGAGAGCTAAATCAATTTGCCACTCAAAAAACATAAACACAACAAGATTATTTAATTAAAACATTACTAGAAAATAACAAGTTTTAATCAGATGTATCTAAAAAGCATTACCCTAATGGGTTTATGTTCCTGTCACGCGATGTCATTTTACTTGTAAAGGAATAAATGTCTTAACTTGCAAGTCATTCTATGTGATCGATCTGAGGCACGATGGACAAACGACGATTAGGTGAAAACCCTGTAAGGTCAAACTTGTAATGAAATTGAACTCAACGCCATCTATTGTCATCAATCTAAATTGAAATAATACTAGGTTTTGGTACGATGAGGAAAAGTTGTTTCTTAGAAATATCCATGCAGGAAAAGCACAGTATTTGCTTTGATGTAAATAATTAAGAAATTTAAACGCTATACAAAAAGGTTTGGGCAAGGTCCTATGAGAGATATAAAGGATAGGCTAGTCATGAGTACCCTGAGACAAAGCGCAAGACCCTGCGGAGCTCGTGGATAATACCATAGGTCAACTCGTGGGCTTTTCTAATAGTCTCAAAGCCAAAAAGTACACCGTGGAGTTTAGGAATCTAACCTAATCCGACCACACAAGCGACCTGGTATCCATGAGGATTTGCCCAGTGAAAAAAAAAGTGAGGCTCCTACCACAGAATAAGTAATAGTACCGGTACAGAAGAATTACTCCGCAAGAAGATCTAAATAAATTCTTGCGACGACGCGACACGGTGGAGTTCAGCTCGCACAGCATTACATACCTGCAAATTTATATACCTAGAAGTTTTGTCTCTTTCTATCGCATGCCTCTTATCTTTTCTTACGCTGTTAGGGTTGCTACCTTGTGAAGAATAATTAATCTCCTTATTTGTAATTAAGTATCTACCGATGTAGGTATTACTGTTATTCTACCTTTGTAAAAAATATTATTTCAACTTACCTAAAGTACAAAATGAAAAAAAAGTTACGACGAATAATTAGTAATACTACCTATGTTTTGTTTACTTAATTTAACATAATCAAATCAAAACATAATCTAATTGAATTTGTTTCTTTTTATGTCCATTTTTAAATACTATTTGCGACCTCGATCATAGATTTACTGTGAGTGCTATTAGGTAGGTAGGTATCTACAACGTCCCGACGACGGGCGCGCGCGTGACACACGACCCATTCGAAATACGCCGGTGGAGCGCTTCGCTGTAGGTAAATAACGAATGTACCGCGCGGAGTGAGCCAGGCCTGCTCCTACTATGAAAATTTACTTAAACTTGAACTAAAGTTTAGATGTGTAACAGTTCTCTTTGGAAAATTAACGGTCAAGCTAGGCTTGAGTCATGTTCAATGCTTAAAAAAGCTATCAAGAAACGGACTTTAATTAAGTAAAAGTACATACATAAAACAATCAAAAATATAATAAATAATCTCAACGCACGTTTCATATACACACTATTTTGTTTGACCCAAATATGAAGCAAAAATTCCAATACGTGCCTCTTTAAAATTTCATACTTTTTAAATTGGAATCTCTTTTCAATTTTCATTTTTTAATAATAACAGGTAACACAAAGATAACATCGTGTTATTTTGAAAATCGGAAGCTCGAAATAACAACATTATTTTTGCAGCCAAACTAACTCGCCACATTATAGATACAACAGGTGTATTGTGAGGCAGTGGTAACTAATCCTTACTAAATATGATTTCAATTATGTACTAACACTATAAGCCGTTCAATTACTGTTCGAGATGTTTGCACATATAATGGTCAAATTTTGATTTATATTCTACAACTAATGAATGTTCAACTTAAAAAAATTGAACGAGGAACCATTGAAACGAAATGCTTCTTCTTATTATTATTATTTATGGCAATCAGCCGTTGTTATGAGTCAACAGACTATTTTTGCCAGTATCGCGTGGAGGAGCATAGACTATCTTTGACAACTGCCAGCCCTTACTGCTGCTTAAAAATGCTGTATAATATCAATAGCCTAGGGGATTTGAGATAGCATTATTATAACCTTATATTGAATTGATGGATGTATTTCAAAAGGCGTTTGAAACGAAGTGCTTTAAACATTTATTCATCAGCTGAAGTATACACGCGTACTTGTCAGGGAATTGGATTGATAGCTTTTCAAATCTTTCTAACAAATTCTTACTCTTTGCGTAGCCGTAACTTGAAATAAAAGAATTCTGGTACAATTTGCGTTAACCACATTTTTCCTTATTTTCAATTATTCAACTTGTATCTCAGAAGACAGATGAGAAGTTGTTTATGTTTTTGAAATATTCTGCTGACTCTGTATTTGCTTGCAGAAATTGACTACTTGTGCCAAAAAAACCTGCTTAAATTATTAAAATTGCAAAGATTTGTGGCACTGGATTAAATGTTAATTTTACAGAAGGTAATTAACGAATGCAGGGCATTAGAAAAATCGACTTCAAGTCAAAACTTTGATGTCATCCACGTAAACATACTCCGAACTCATACATATATTCTTCAAATCTTAAAAATTTTCAATTAAGTGCTTAACTGATTTCGTTGAAATTCATATGGGACCAACTATGAAGTATCCTTTATCATATGAAACAAGAATTTTCAAAATCGATCCATAATTGTTTGAAATATCGTCTAACAAAGACACAAAAAAAAAAAACATACAGACGAATTGAGAACCTCCTCCTTTTTTGGAAATCGGTTGAAAATAATATCAAAAGCATCAGATATTTTCTATAAACGTTCAAAGTTGCAAATAACAGATATCATTAAAGAAATTTACTTCTAAAAGCTATTTACTTTGCCAATGGTCACGAAATCTTTTTTGGTTATAATTGACTGGGGTGTTCTTCAATAAAAATTGAACTAAGAAGACAAACTGAAAATAGGAACAAATACATGTGACCATCACTCAATATTTAGCGATACTGTTTTCAGATCCTTGAAAGAATAAGCCTGATCTTTCAATAGTTGGATAAAAGTTATCTAATGAATAAAATATTACTTGACAGCTTTAAGCGCGACTCAAGTAAATCTAAAAATTTATTTTGAAGCTTCTAAGGTTTACAATATAGATACTTAAAAAAAGAGATTGTTATGTTGTATACGGTCCATTGTCAATACTCTTTAAAATAATCCTAAAAGACTGCTAAAACAGCATTACATTGTGAAACATTGTTCATCTTAACGCTCTCATTGTGATTATCAATATGTATTATATGTCTTGTGTATGTATTATTTTAATGTATTTGTTTTTATTATAAAAAATTATATGTATTTGTTAGCAATATGTCTTAGTGACCCAACGCCCATCCTAATTCCCGCTACCTAATCCTGTCAAGACTCGGCGGCCTAGAATAAATCGGTCTACAGCGATAAGCCCACCTTTGTGCCAATACTAAATTAAAATGTACCTTTTTTATTTCTTTTTTATGCTGTTGGTTTACAATAAAGAATTTATTATTATTACATAATACATTATTCGTAAGACTTTTACCCGACGATCGATAAATCAGGCCTTAGTCGCTCTTTGGATATACCACAATTTGGATAAAATTAAAATCACTAGTAATTTTCGCTAAGGGCTGCATATTTGTAAGTTAAGTAATAAAGTATTAGTCAAGCATTAAAATCTTTTTTTTTTCCTTTCATAGGTTGTCCAATTGAGAAAATCTTGGCTACCTATATTTTATCAAATCGTCAAAGCTATATTTTAAGAAATTCCTTGGAATTTGATTGCGGTTTTTAAGTTACATGGGCAAATAGACGTCAAACTGCTAGTGATTCATAAAACTGCGAGGCGGAAAGATTTTTATTTTTAATTCTTTAAGGCTATGTACTTATTTTACTTTCGCAAAAATATTGATAAGATTTCATCAGGCAAAAAGCCAGATCATTATGAGCTTTAGAATTCCTTAAACAATTCTAAGATCCTCAATTTATATAACAGCCTTAAAACTTATTTTCAAAACCTTCATGCTTCCAAACAACAGCTGGTAAGAAACTTTATAAAAATCCCATTTTCTAATAATTTCCGAAACCTCAACAGAAGTATAATAATTTCTTGATATTTCAAGAAAATTGCTTTTTGAGAGTTTGTAACTTTTTGAATTAAACCGCTTTGAGGTTAAATTTGGTAAATTTTGATGATTTTGTAATTTTATAGATTTCAATCTTTATTGTTTTAAGAGTAACTTTAAGGATGTTAAATACAATGTAATTAACCAGCTGTTTCAGGAGCTTTGATTTTTGAAGTAAATTCAAAGAATTTGTTATGTCAATATTCTGTTTTGTATTTAAAGTGGTTCGTAGCAAATATTTGTTGAAATTCCGGTTATGGAGTTTTTAACAAACTGTTTTCCAATTTTAATAAACAAGAATATTTTAATTACCCCTCGGGGCGGTCGAAAACTGATCTATCAAATTACATTACATACTTGTTATATGGGGAAAGTTAAACGTATTTTACTTGTGTTCTTCTGCAATGAAACATAAATATCTTGCAACTGTGCCCTTAATTTTTGAAAATCCCGAAATATTTTATAACGAAATTTATCTGTAGTATTCATAGTTAAAATAATAAACACATTTTTTAATAAGTTGTATGTAAGTAAAACTGTTCAAAACTGACACAATATTTAGAAAGAGACACAAGCCGTCCAGAATAGAACTCAGTTTTATCATAGATATAAGTAAACAAATAACATTCAATACTTAAAATAATAAAAAATATAAAATAATTATAAATTTTTATTCATTTCTCACGAGCATTAATAAAAAAATTATTGAATTATTACAAAGGAAAAAATATACATTATAGTCTGGCTTATGAAAGTAGAGACTGCAATAACCTGGCAAATTTAAAAAAAATACCATCATGGTAACCTCGATAATAGTTCAAAATACATAGATTTGACAAAGTTGATACTTAATTATTTTTTTATAAAAGTATTGTACAAAATAACAAAATTGGTAATGTCCAACTTTTTGATGAGAATTATATTATTAAAGCGATAGGCAACTAGTATTAATCAGGTATAAAAAAAATACAATATTTTTTTTATTAATGTAATCAAAATCTGAATCCAGCAATTCTATATGGAATGAATCGTCAGAGTCATTGGTATCGCCTAAATTGATTATGAAACTATCTAAATTAATTTTTTTTATTCATTTTCAAATACGAAAATTCCAAAATCTCAATTACCAAAACCACTATTAAGCGTTCGATTGACAACAGTGACACCAGAAAAACGATTTTGACATTTATGTCATATAATGCCATATAAAAAGTTTGCATAAATCCCCAGTGCCTGAAATGAAATGAAGTGAAAATTTATTTATTGTAAGACCATCGAAGGGCCACTTAATGACGTCACAATTTTGTACTTCGGCTTTAACAAGGTGTTGATAGTTATTTAATAAGATATTACAGTAGACCAAGAGACAAAAAAATCCGGCGGAAAAAACTCTTGACACTATTTTTCTGTCAGGATTATATAAATTAATACAAATAGGTACACACAGTACAAATTGAGCATGACATGGGACTGAAATCTGCTCGCGTCCGCAAGGTTTAGCCCTCGATGCCTTGTACGTGGTCCCTGGGTGGTGCTAAACGAGCAGTAAAATCTGGTGGTAGGCTTCGGCCGTGGCTTGTCACCACCCACTAGACAAAACCATGCCGCCAAGTAACCTAGTTGCGTTCCGGCATGATGTCTAGTGTAGCCATTGAGGAGGATAGGTCTGAGTAATCGTGCTGCATCGGAGAACTGTTTACAACTCGTAGGATAATGACTCACCGGGTAACTCGTTTTGGAGGGTAGCGGGATCCGAAGCACGGTGCACCGCTGGCCGACCGCAGGTAGTAGGGGGCCCAAGTAGCATGCCAGCCACATGCAAAAGGCTGCCCCGCCACCTCGCGAAAAATCCCGGGAGGCTCCATCGTGCCGGCTGGCGACCGGTTTGAGAGGACCCGATGGCGAACTCGGGGGGGTTCGGGCGTCCCCGCAGTCTCCAAGCGAGTTTCCCAATGGTGCGTCACCCCTATCGAGTTGCTTGGTTCCATTTGCAGCGCTTCACTCAACTTCTGTTCTCCTCCCTATTCACTCCACTCCAAAACTAATGAAAGGTCCAAAGAAGAGTAAGGTAACACAGCGGTTGCACTTCCTCTCGTTTAAAGTGCACTTCTGTAACATCCGAGGAGTGCACTCCAATTTCAATGATGTCCACCACCACCTCGAGACGGAGAGACCACACTTACTCTTCCTAACGGAGACGCAGATCTGTGATCCGTCAGACTCGGCATACCTTTGTTACCCAGGTTACATCCTGGAGTCCAAATTCCACCCGCACGCCGGGGTGTGCATGTATGCCAGTGACAAGATCTGTTGTCAGCGTCTTCGTTACTTAGAAGTGCCGGACCTTTCAGTTATGTGGGTTCACATAGATACCGGCCTAGACCAAATGGTATACGCTGGTATTTATCGGTCACACAGCGGAGATCGGGAGACAACGAGGCTTATGGACTATCTCAGCAGTACAGCGGACAAGGTTCAGCAACGTTTTCCCACAGCGCAGTTGGTGTTCCTGGGGGATTTTAACGCACACCACGGACAGTGGTTATACCCGTTTCAGGACACTGACCATGCTGGTAGAGAGGCTTTTAAGTTTTCGCTCACTCATGGCCTCTCTCAGCTTGTTGACGAGCCTACGCGCATCCCAGACGTTGCTGGACACACTGCTTACTGCCTGGACCTTCTGCTGACAACCGATCCGGACAGGTATTCGGTGTCCGTCACTGCACCCTTAGGGACATCCGATCACTGTCTGGTGAAATCTGTATCGCAGTACTCGCCACCTGACACCCGACCAAGTGGTTCTAGGCGAGTATGGCGTTACAAGTCGGCAGATTGGGATGAAATGCGACATTTTTTCGCATCTTATCCGTGGCGGCAAGCTTGTTTTACATCAACCGATCCATCGTGCTGCGCTGATGCAGTCTCAAGTGTGATAGGTCAAGCAATGGAGTTCTTCATTCCCTACGCTGATCTATCCCTTGAAACCAAAGCTCGCCCATGGTTTAGTGCTGAATGCTTTTCCGCTGAAAAGCGTAAGCGAGAAGCGTACAAAGCCTGGGCAACCGCTCGCAGAAGCAAAGCCGTGGATTCGCATGAACACAAGAAGAGGTACAATGCTGCCGCCAAGTCCTGCAAAAAGGTGATCAAAAGAGCTCGTTTCGCCCACATAGGCTGTATCGGAGACAGAATAGCGTCATACCCCTCGGGAAGCAAAGCTTTCTGGTCCCTCGCCAAGTCGGTCGAAGCGAACTTTTGTCGCCCGTCGCTGCCGCCTCTGCGGAAACCTGATGGTTCTCTGGCCCACACCGCTAAGGAAAAGGCGGATTTATTTGCCAGTATCTTTGCGGAAAATTCTCGTCTAGATAGCCAAGGAAAAATCCCACCCCAATTACCTCAGTTCGGTCCTACAATGGGTACCGTTCATATTCGCCAAAAGGAGGTTCTTAAGTGCTTGCTGCACCTAGACGAGAATAAGGCTAGCGGTCCAGACGGTATTCCTGCAGTGGTGTTGAAACGCTGCGCAGCTGAGTTGTCTCCCGTTTTGACGCGTCTGTATAGACTCTCTTTGGAATCTGGTAAAGTCCCCAAATCCTGGAAGCTGGCTAACGTACAACCAGTACCGAAGAAGGGAAGCCGTGCTGATCCTGTCAACTATCGACCAATTTCAATCACCTCCATACTTTGTAAAGTCATGGAACGTGTATTGAACAATCGACTCCTGGCATACCTTGAGACCAACGAGCTCCTAAGCGATAGCCAATATGGTTTCCGCAGTGGACGCTCGACCGGCGATCTTCTCGTGTATGCCACACACTTATGGAGTGAGGCCTTGGAGGGTCATGGTGAAGCAATAGCTGTATCCTTAGACATCTCCAAGGCCTTTGACAGGGTCTGGCATGATGGTCTCTTAAGCAAGCTTCCAGCATATGGCATACCGACCGGGCTCTGCGACTGGATATCTGATTTTCTGAGGGAACGGTCGATTCGAGTAGTCTTAGATGGCTACTCCTCTGACCTAATGGCAATTAATGCCGGGGTACCTCAGGGATCTGTTCTCTCTGCAACTTTATTCTTGCTGCACATTAATGACCTCCTAACACCAGGCATTATTGGATATGCTGATGACAGCACTGTTGTTGAGAGATATATATCCAATGCGCGAACGAGCGCCCATGAAATCCAGATTTTGAGAGAGTCTATGATTGAGCGCGTTGATTCGACCTTGCGGAATGTGTCCGATTGGGGCGAATCTAACCTGGTCAAATTCAACGCCTCCAAAACACAAGCGTGTCTATTCTCCGCAAAAAAGAGCACCTTTACCCTTACGCCCACTTTCCAGAATGTATCTGTTCCCATCACCGACCAACTAGGGCTTTTGGGCGTCACTATAACGTCCAAATTAAACTTCGGACAACAAATTGAGACTATGGCAAAAACGGCTTCCAAAAAATTAGGTATCATCTCGAAGGTCCGGCGGTACTTCAGCCCTGAACGGCTCCTCAACTTATACACAGCCCAAGTGAGGTCTTGCATGGAGTACTGTAGTCACCTTTGGGATGGTTCTGCCAAATACCAGCTCGAAGCGCTAGACTCTGTTGACCGAAGAGCCCGAAAAATCATAAATAACAACAACCTTACAAATAAAAAATTGCAGACGCTAGAGCATCGTCGTAAGGTTGCTTGTTTGACAGTATTTTATCGGCTACATTTTGGTGAGTGTGCGAGTGCTCTTTTTGACCAAATTGAACCCACCCCTTTTTACCACCGGACTACCAGACGCAGACAGAATTTCCACCCGTATATAGTGGATATACCAAGAAGTCGAACAAAACGCTTCGATAGTTCCTTTTTGGTACGGATTGCCAAGGTGTGGAACAATCTGCCTGCGTCTGTTTTTCCTGACCACTACAGTCCTGGAACTTTTAAGTGTCGAGTGAATAGGTTTCTCGTGGATGGACGTGTAACACCATAGTCTTCATGCGCACTTTCCATCAGGTGGCATGGAAGACAAACGTCCTATCCTTACAATATAAAAAAAAAAAAAAAAAAAAAAAAACATGAAAAAAAAAACACAAGACAGCTAATTGTGAGAGCCAATGTCATGCCACAACCAAATTGCTTACATAGTAGGTGCATTGAGCTATGGATGCACAACACGAACATGAAAAACTGGGACTAGAGTATTTAAACAAGAATGGAATAAAATAGTCATAGTATCACCAGCAACTAGCCTACTTTCGTTAGCCAGACTCTAGTGCCTGAACTAGGATTATCCAGTTTTTCAAGCTGGGCGAATGAATGAATAGCTTTCATTCAATACGGATCTTAAAAATATGGCAGAATCTGATATTTTAAACTTAATAGGTTTTCATAACTATAACATTTACCTTGCTGGACTGGGAGCGAAAGAAAAACGTAGAATGTGCCAGCTGCTTGTCTTCCCGGGCATACTGTAAAAGTCAGTTAAGGGACAGAGGTTTTAAAGGCGTTTTGTGGGCGATAGGCTGACTCCCTGTCACTATAATTGTCCCATTCCATCTTTATAATACCTCCAAATTTTATCAGACGTGACATCAGAGGGTCTTATAAATTCTGCTGTTCTGCCTACCCCATAAAGGATACAGTCGTGATGTTATGTATGTATGTAACATTTACTAAATCTAATTGAATATTATTTATACATTTTAAAAATAAATAAGGTACCTAAACTGACACACAAACCACGTCGTCACAAAGTAAGCTTTTATTTGTATAAGATTGTGTAAGAGTCACGGCCACGGGGGGGAGACAAAGTGGTATAATTAGATAACTAACTTCTTCTTATCAAGTTCCACACATATATGAATCGAAAACATAAGAACCCATTATAGATCGTCATCCACCTTGCGCGTGGCCCTTACGCTGCGTCTTCCAGTAACTGGTCGCCACTCGAGAACCTTGCTGCCCTAACGGCCATTGGTTCTGCGAGCTATGTGCCCTGCTCTTTTCGCCAATGGGGTAACTTTCTGATTTGATCGAGTGATCCCGCAAGGAAACTCCGAGCATAGCCCTTTCCATTTCTCCCTGAGCAACTTTGAGCTAGTTTATAAGGCCCACAGTTGGAGCCCATACAAATGAATCGTTGGTAATGTATCGACCCGGCCGAATTTTTCCTGTCTGTCTTTCTGTTTTCAAAAGTCTGTTTTTCCTGACCACTACAGTCCTGGAACTTTTAAGTGTCGAGTGAATAGGTTTCTCGTGGATGGACGTGTAACACCATAGTCTTCATGCGCACTTTCCATCAGGTGGCATGGAAGAAAAACGTCCTATCCTTACAATATATCAAAAAAAAAAGGACGATGCACGAATTTTTTTATAAAAATTATATACATATTTTAAGTTTATCGTATTCACTCAAAGTCAGACTGATCATCGCAGAAGCAGAGGGGAGCAGTCAGTATTGCAGAATACTTCCTAATTTGAAGATGTTAGTTTAATCAAATTATTTAATTCAGTCGAAGTAATATGCGCAGGACAGACCTGTGTGGAGAAACTTGCGGGAAGCCTATGTCCAGCAGTAGGCGTCTATAGACTGTAGATTATGATGATGAATATACAACTTTAATATATCTCACCTTCGATTGCACTTTTCATAATTTTACAGGAGAGTCATTTTAAGTTATTTTTTGCCTTCAATGTCAAATTTCTTATTTGACTTCTACAGTTGCATCCAATGATTATTAAGAAATAGTATTATGTCATCTGAGTAGTTTAAAAACTTTATATTTAATTTATTTAAATTATTTTGAATCTTTCTCTCCATACATATTTAAAATCAAAGGGCATAAGTATACTACAAGAGGCTTAGTCCTTCCAGGAATGAAAACATTAAAACCCTAAAGACTTTGGCACTCCAGAAGCCTATTAAATCAGTCGGGTTCCACGGGCGCAACTGACCAATGCGTACTTGTCGTGCTAGAATTATCAAAAAATCTAATAATTCGACATGGGCGTTTACGTTTTCTAGAGTGAATGTAATAAATTAATGGGTGTCTTTGTCTGTCCAGCGATGGTACTACTACTTATATACCTTTTCTCACATTTAACTCATTTTCACAAAATTTGGAAGTTATGCCCTTGCCTTACCGAAGGTGTGATATTATATGTATTACTTAACTGTAAAGGGTAATATTTTCTCAATGCTACATAATCATTAATGTATAAAAGGTTTTCAAACGTATCACGTGCAGCTGCCCTTTTTATAGTATACGTTCCGTTGTACTCTTAATTTTTTTAGACTACTCTGTGCTTTTTTTATTCTAGACATTAATATCATTTACACGCATGACACAGCTATTCTGTGCATTTCAACTTCATTTTTGTTTATTTACACTTTTCTAGGATTTTTACAAAACATTTTTTATACAATGCTTGTAGATTTTTTATTGTTAATTATTTTTCTAAATATGTTACAAGCCGTAGGTGAGTTTAACATTTTTGGTGAGTGTCTTTGGTAGTAATGAGAATTAAGTATTGATATGTATTTTTATGAGTTTTGGACGAAAAAGAACTTCTAGTCTTTAGTTTTATTTGAAACTCTTCATAAATATGAGGAAATGAGTGTGTTTCAGAAATCTTTGACAAAAACAAAGTAGTAAAAGTAGTTGGAAAAATAAGGTTTATAATGTTTCTGTTTTCAAGATTTACTTACACAAGCGACTAAGTGTAACTGATACAATTGGTATTCAAAAAAATAAGTTTTCGATACGAGATTTAGAATTAACTATGTACCCCGTGATAGGTTTTCCATTTTAAATAGGTAGTCAGAAAGTTTTGTTGGTCGTAATCCGATTCCATCGCCTAAATTTAGAACCGTAACTGAAACTATCCGAAACAATCAGATATTCCGAAATAATCCCAAAACTGGAACCGTATATGAAACGGGTTAAATATTCATATCCATGCATATTCAGGTCTGAAATTTCATAATACATTTCATTCCCATAAGATCACAAAGTCCAGGAAGTCGTTAAGAAAGTTTTTTGTTTGAATATTAGATTCTATAGGTTCTGGGTGTTTATCTATGTATGTATTTTATATTCTAGGTTCCCTCTGGTTCGCTACATGGTATCTCATAACACGAGCTCTGCTTACTTTGAGGCCATTAAGTTGACGTCATTGTCTGGGAATTTCATTTATTTGTTATTTACTAACTTAAAAAACCTTCTCAGCCTCCGTGGTGCATAGGTCAAGTGTGTTCAGCTGGGTCTTCGGAGGACCTAGGTTCCATTCCTAGCCATGTTTATTTAGGAAAAGAGTTTTCCTAAACTAGTTCGAGGTCTGGGTGTACCTTAGGATTCCCTGTAATTCAATTCGATGACCACTTTGGCGATGGGGTAAATCTATCTGCCTCAGACGACAGTGGTTGCGAGTTCGATTCCCGTCCGGAACAAGAAAAAAAAATTCGCGTCTGGGTGTTAATCTATAGAGTGTGCCCGCGCATGCAGTAATATAACTTTAGGGGCAGTTACTACACACTATTTATCGACGAAAATACCCAATATGTCAGGTCAATTCGAAAACCTTGTCAATCTGCAGCCATTTAAACACCTCAAACATTTTAATATAAAAGAAAAAAAACATGGGTTAGTGGCATGGTTTTTAGACAATTTGAGAATAACGCGTCCAGATGCGCTAAAATTCTGTAAAAGATTAAATTTGGCCACTGGGCAATTTCAAGTAAAACGATTATTTGCCAGATACTATTAAGCTACATGTTACTTTGAACATTTGTCGTTTACCATCATTGAGTTCGTACTAAACACAGAGCTTAAACAGCTGTCGTTTTGCAAGAGTTAAGGTAAATTTTGCTTACATGAGCGAAGGGCTATTTTTGATCAACAATAACTCTTTAACTATTAGACCGAGAGCAGTAAATGTTTACCTATTTGTTAAAAAAACATGGGCCAACGGTATGGTTTTCACACAATTTTAGATTAAAGTGGCCAGATGCGTTAAGTCTTTGTAAAAAAATAAACTTTGTCCTTTAGGCAATCAACAAAAAAACTATTTAAAAAAAATATGTCATGTACTCTTTTGCCTTTAGAACAACATCAACAATAAGCTTCTGCATACGTACAACTTAAGCCGCCGATGTCTTACAAACTAAGGTGAATTTTGCTGTAGTTAAAATAAAAACGGTTGCAGATTGGCAGGCTTTTTGAATTTATATGGGGTATTTTCGTCGATGAAAGTGTGTAGGCTCCTAAAGTTTTATAACTGTAGCGCGGACACACTGTACATGTATTTATATTCTAGGTTCCCCCCTAGGTCGATACATGGTATCCCATAGCACAAGCTCTGCTTAGTTTGTTGCCATTCTGATCGGGGATTTTATTTATTTATTTTATTTTATTATTTTTTTTATTTAAATAGCACAATATTATTAAAAGTTTACTTAAAATTAAAAGTTTTAGTGTATCAGTTGTGGGTTATTTATTTGATTTATTTATACAGGATCTTGCGTAAATCGTAGCCCATCGCTAAGAGTTTGACAAACCTGTTTATATTGATCTATATGGTTTTGTGTCACATAATATTTTTGTGACTTTGAGTCATAAACCTACTTATATTATTATGCTTTACCCTTGTATTAATTTAAAAAACTTCTTTTTGACGGTGCAATGGTCTAGATGCTCCTACGATAAACGTGAGGTTGCGGGTTTGCACGAAACAAGAAAATAAAAATGTTCCGGGTCTAGGCGTTTATCTAGGTATATAAATAATAAATAAATAAATATTTCTGACACTCACACAACATTATCTAGCCCAAATTCAGTTTCTTAAAGAACTTGTGTTATGGATACTAGATAATTGATATACTTAAGAACTATATGAACATACATATTAAATAAATACATATTTTTTATTAGAATAATTCCATGACTTGACAACTAATATCTGCCTTCATCACACAAATATCCGCCGCCGCCGGGATTCGAAACCAGGACCACTGGCATAGAAGGCAATATATGTTACCGCTACACCAGCCGGTCGTCAAGTATTTATATGTACCATCGAACCAACTGACCCAATTTGCTGAAAATTCCTTTGAAACTGTCAAACTTGTAACGTGTACCGCGACTAATGACTTTTTAAATAGGTACTGTACGAATTCTGTACTCATTAAATGTCATTGTTGAATATAATGATAAAAAGTTCATCACCAATAAAACCTATCTTCAAGCGAATTTCGACCTACTAGCATTGAGACGAATTGCCAAAATGAGCTTGTTATGGGTTATGATTTAGATGGTTCGATAGTACTTATATTCTAGGTTCCCCCTAGTTCGCTGCAAGGTCTCTCATGACACAAACTTAGCTTACTTTTAGTTCATATAGTTGGTGTGATTGTCTAGGGACTTTATTGTTTATTTGTATTATTTTAAGATTTAGATTACGAAGACCCAGCTACAGTGCGAGCCAAAACTGAATTTGATTTCGAGCCCGTCAATCCCCTTGTGAATCGTACGACGGAAATAACTACACCTCCTACTAATATACAATGTGAGGATTTCCAGAAATACAGCTCTGACTGTACCCATGAGGCTACTGCGATATATGACTTGAATCAAAATGTTCCTCCGAGATCAGATGAAATTAATGATTGGTGCCGGTAAGTTTTTCATACATACATACATTCGTACATAACGTCACGCCTGTATCCTTCATTGGGAAGGCAGAAACACCAGAGGCTACAAAACCATTTAATGTCACGTTTGATAAATTTGGATGTATTATAATGATGGAGAAAAACTAAGTTTTTATTTTTTTTTTATATGTAAACAATAACATCAAAATGAGGTTATTGAAAAATAACAGCTACTTATTTTATTTTATATGCTTCAGCTACTTTATATGTTCGCATTACAAGGTGTTCCGCTTGATTTTCTATAACTAGGTATTAATGGGACCATGTAATAAAATCAAATAATATGTGACCAATTTTTCAATTATTTTTTTTTGTTTTAGTTATTCATACAAAATAATTCAATTAGGTCAAAACATCTTCTGTAAAACACCTTTATGCGAAGCATGACAACTTTTATCGCTATGCACAGGTACAGTTCGCAACGTTTTGCGTTGTTAATTGTATGCATTCCTCAACGTTCAAAATGAATTTGTTGTTTATTGTATGGCTTCAGTGACACGCGTCTATTGAATGGATGTCAAAGAGGTTTTACAAGGGTGATCATTTATGAACTCATTATATTAATAGGGCCGCCAGACTGTTGAAAACACGTTGAAAACCAATGCTTCCAACCAAGGTTAAGGAAGGTTAAGTTGTTGTCAACCAATTCCGAGTCATCCACACTGTTACAAACGGTGGTTTCCAACAAGGAGACAAACAAGAACACTAGCCAAGGTCACGCCAGGCCACGCCCCTTAATCGTCAGTGTGCTCTGATCTCTCGCGTTGGCAACTGGCAACATCATCGCGATGGCAGTTTTGTATGCAATTGAGGATACAAATAAGGAAAGGTTGAAACGCAGGATAAAAAGCTTCAAAACTCGAGTCATTTCTAGTTATAGTTACATAGTAAAATATACAATAACAAGCGTACACACTGTCCTAAAAACAGACATACATCTACATAGATAACGCAAATGCATATCCTTTGCGCGTCCGAACCCCGACCAAGCGTCAAGGTTGGTCGCCTCTAGATTTAATATGTATTGTAATATGCGTGTATGTATGTCTGTTAGAAAATCGAGCCCACAATATCAATATCGTTCTTAATAATCGATTTCATCGGCGGTATCGGTGTCTCTGAATCTTTTTGTATTTTCCAGTAATAAATATCAGCTGTGACGTCACAATAGGTCTTAAAAAGTCGGCACGCTTGGTTCGAATACAAATCGTGGCACTTGCGTTGTCTATGTAGATGTATGTCTGTGATTCTAAACACCGCCGTTTCCAACCCGCCAAGGTCATGTAATTTGGTTGTCAACAGCCGTCTTCATTTTAGAATTTTTAAAATAAGTAATGTTGTAGCATGCAATTAAGGGAAAAAAATATTATCAATTTAGAAACGACGAAACACAGATTATTCATCAATATTAAAATACTTTTATTAATTTTTTACCATTAGCTACAGCAAACGCTCTTTTTATCCTTATTAAAAACACAAGCTGTTTCATGCGGTTGTATCCGCGCAATTTCAAATCCCACGGGAATATTGGGATACTAAGTAGCGTACACAGACTGTATGCCAAATTTCATCCAAATCGGTTCAGCTGTTCTGTCGTGATTGAGGAACAAACACCCATACATCAATTCCATTCAACTAAAGTTCAAATTTTTAACATAAGAAAAATTAATTCATTATAATTTTCAGAGCACTTACGATTTCAAACAAATGTGCCGCGACTTGGAACTCAGAATGCAAAGACATTGACGATCACAATTATAACGAAGAAACTGTGAAAGGACAGCAATTTGTTCTGTCGTCTATTTGCAACGACACCAAATATCTTAACCGTAAGTTTTGAAACAGTGTTGTTGAATAATTAATAAAAAATCTATCATCATCACAACTCTTTGTAATGAGCCCATTGAAGGGTATGAGTCTCTCCCTTGGGTGAAGAGGAGGTATAGGCCATAATCCACCAAGCTGGCCCAGTGCTGGGTGGTGGATGCCAGAATTTTCAAGGCTTCTGACAAACCCTAACGACTACTGTATACAATTATACAGCACCCGAGACCGACTGCATAACGTACCCTCCAAAGCACGGAAGTTGTCGTGAGAAATGAATGGTCGGCGGTCACCCATCCAAGTACCGACCTCGCCAAACGTTGCTTAACCTGTGATATCGTATGATACACACAGTAACCACGGCGCCACGACGACTTCAAAAAAATCTATAAATGAAATAAAATCTTTTGTCCATGTAGGGTTGGCTTAGAAAATCCCTACCATCCCTGGAAAAGCGTGTCGTAAAGGGTGCAAATCCGAGTGACCCCCGCTTGGCGGTAGGATCCCGTCAGGGTCCAACTGGCTAGCGACCGCCCTAATATTATCGCTCTGGCGGTGTTGTGTTCTGACAATATTCATATTTTTTTAGAAGTGCCAGTACTTTTAGGCGCAGCGCAGACGACAGACTATCCGTGACGCACTTTTTAGTCTGTGAAAATAGAACCTATGCAATTATATGCAGTAACGCACATGACGCGCAAAAAGTCCGGCGCACATTAATTTGACAAACGTTTGTACAAAAGTTTTACAAACTAAATAATTAACACTAGTATCCGGCTCATTTCGGGTGCAAATTGACATCCAATTACAAAGTTTGAGAATAAAAAGAAAAATAGTTAACCACCGATTTTTACTAATAACTAAAATCTTTTTGTGCGATCGAGTCTGCGGTCCGGCGTCGCAGACTCGATCGCACAAAAAGTGTGCCGTCTGCGCTGCACCTTAATATTATTATTATTGAATAGGCCATAAGTGGACGTTTCGATTAAGTACTAAATTAAATAATGGACTGTATTATAAATAAATAATTTAATGCTCAGTATATAGTATGTACAGTATATAAAGCAAGAGAAATGAACAGATTTGTTCGGCTGAGTTCGGGTCCCGCCGCCGTCGCTGGCGCGTAGAGGCGCGAACAATTATTAAGTACTAATGTTTGTATATAACAATATCTGTTTGAATGGGTCTTTTTGTATGAATGTGCAGAAATCTCGTATAAAGGTTATGTCCATGTCTTTGTCTTTTCGTCTGCTTTCATCTTCGACCTCATTCGAAACACGGGCTTAATCTTTAATAAAAAAGGAACCATGCGAGTAAGTGTGAAACTTATTTGGGTATTTCTCTGCTATTTGGAAAATGGCCCATACAAGGCTATCCCTAAGCAAATTTTATTAAATTATGAGATTTTGTTCATAAAATGAAGGACACTATTAAATGAATTATATATCTTTGAAAAGCCAATTGATTTTCGACCTGGTTTTGGAGTTATAGACGATTTTATTAAAAATCGTGACAGAGACTATGGTAAATGCACAGGGGAATGTTCTTATGAATAAAAGCATAAAAAACTACTACTATTTTAATATAAAAAATAACCTATCACACTAAAGAAACAAATGTTAACGAATGTAAACAAAAAAAAACTATATTACTATACTTAATAATCAAATTATTTGAACAAATATTAGGAGTTAAAACTCAAGAGAAATTACTGCTTACCAGGGGGCTGTTTTACCTAACGTGGTTCACCAGCAGCAGATGCAACAGTAGCACTGACATAATGGCGGTTGCCTGCTGAACGATTCACCTGAACGAACTTACCTCTGATTGCTTTCCGTTTCACGATTTTAAAGTTTCGTGCCAATACAAAACTTGACTTTAATGCAGGATTCAAATTTTATCAGGGGACTGTTTAAAAAAATAGAGGACAGCTTGCACAAATAGATGTTTTTTATTTAAAATTTACAATAAAATATAATTATGATTTGTAATGATAGTTAATGCTTTTTTAAGAGTATTTTAATATTTTTTATACAGCTTTCACCGGAAAAAAGGTAATATTTCTCACAAGGCTTGTAATTTGGGAAGTGGGACATACCAGGGAACTGTTTTTGAGTTGTTTGATGTGGATTTAATAAAACATCAAAATTTTAAATTACTAAATAAGTTGTAGTGGGTCTAGAACATCGAATACAATATCATAATAAACTGAGAATTATTGCAATTTATTGGATGAAATTTGCTTGGGGCAGCGATTTTCCATTTAGTAGAGAAATGCCCATTGAGTTATAAACAGTAATAAGCACTTTCAATAATCATACAACAGTAATGCATACAACTTCATATCAAACTTTTTTTATACATAAAGTATGGATGGGACGTTTGTCTTCCACGACATCTGATGTTAAGTGACATGAAGACTAAGGTGGTACACGTCCATCCACAATAAACCTATTCAATCGACGCTTAAAAGTACTAGGACTATACTGGTCAGGGAAAATAGACGCAGGCAGTTCATTCCAAACCTTGGCGACCCGTATCAAAAAGGAACAGCCAAGCGATTAGTTGTGACTGAAACGACTTTTCGGAATATCCACCACATACGGATGGAAGTTTTGTCTGCGTCTAGTAATCCTATGGAAAAAGGGAGAGGGTACAATTTGTTCAAACAGAGCACTCGCGCACTCACCAAAATGTATCCTGTAGTACACGGTTAAATAAGCAACCTTACGAAACAATTAGTACTTCAGTAAGAACAATGTATCTACTCTTTGCCTATTGCTTCATCATCATCACAACTCTTTGTAATGAGCCCACTGCAGGGCTATGAGTCTCTCCCCTGGGTGACGAGGAGGTATAGGCCAAAATTCACCATGCTGGCCCAGTGCTGGGTGGTGGATGCCAGAATTTTCAAGGCGCCAAAATGGCCTATTGCTTATATTTATAATATTCATAAATTGAAATTGTCACCACTGTATCGCTACCATATTGCAGTTACTAAAGGCGATATATTAGGAACACGACATTTAAAAATAACATCATAAGAATCCCATGAGTAAGTGGAGTCATATTTTAGAAATCACTCGTTACGCCCTTATTTTTTATTTCACTTGCTTTCTCTTTGTTTATATTTTAATAAGCTACTTCACGCGATTTCATGAAACAATTTCTTGATAAAATAGCTTTAATCTTCTTTAAGAAAATAGCTCAATTGAAAAGAAACTAACGCCTAGTTTCAAAGAAGTATTTTTTTTATACAAGCATAGATTTTAGTTCGATAATTTTCAATCGACTTCCAAAGAAGGAAGAAGGTTCTCAATTCGTCTGTATGTTTTTTTTTGTGTATTTGTTACACGATATTTAGGTCAATTATGAATGGATTTAGAAAATTGTTGTTTCATATGATAGAGGATATTTCATTGTTGGTCCCATATAAATTTCATCGAAATCGGATGAGTAATTCATTGAAAATTGCAAACTTTTGAAAATATATGTATGCTTTTGGAGATGATGACATTCTCAAGTCAAAGTTTTGACGTGAAGTCGTTTTTTCTAATGCTCTGCAGATTTGTGGTTACGTATGACAGAAATGACAGGCGTCTTATAAACTACTAGCATTATCCCGCAACTTCGTATTCGCTTAACTACCCTTCTCGTGGAAATTTCAGAAACAATACAACCAGACACCCCCTGAAAGAACCTTTAAGTTTTTTTCATACAAACTAAAAATCATATTTTTCCCGTGCCCGTGGGAATTTTGGGAATTTTTTTCGTAGCACAACCAGTCACTCTTTGAAGAACCTTCATGCCAAGTACCACATTCGTACACTCAAGGAATAAGATTTTTCATACAAACTAAAAAGTCCAACCCCTTCCCGAGGGAATTTCGGGAATTCCTTCCATAATACAAACATACACTTATTGAGGAACCTATATATCACATCCGTGCACTCAAGGGATGGGATTTTTCATACAAACTAAAACATCATATATTTCTCGTTCTCGTGGGAATTTCGGGAATTCCTTTCATAACACAACCAGACACACATTGAAAAACCTTTACGCCAAGTTTCACATCGGTGCACTCAAGGAATAAGATTTTTCATACAAACTAAAAAGTCCTATATTTCCCGTTCCCGTGGGAATTCCTAGAATTCCTTCCTTAGTGCACCCCTACATCCTCAAAAGAATGTATGTTCCAAATTTCAGCTCTCTACGCCCAGTAGTTACGGCTGTACGTTGTCTGTCAGTCACTCAGTCACTCAGTACCTCAGTCACTCAGTCAGTAACGGAACAGTTTTATATATATTGATTTTGAAAGCACTTTATCAACCCCAACCGTTTCTAGGGCATCGCCTTAATAGAATGCGCCTATGCAAAAGGTAAGCGATACAACCATCACTCGACAATCAAATCATGACTGGTTGTGTTTGTAATATAATAAATAGAAGGGAGCAGATCAACGTTCCAAAACTATAAAAAAACTGTAATTAATTAATTATATTTTTAAATAAAAATATGTGTACGTTTAATGTATATATACAAGGTGTTCCTGTTGATTTCCCATAACTCTAGGGTATTAATGGGACCATGTAATAGAATCGAATAACGTGTGAATAATTTTTCAATTTTTTTTGTTTTACATCAATACATCATGAGTATATCTTGAGTCACTGTCTTAAATTTTATTAAATGCTGGATTTTGACGGGTACCACAGTACTAATCAATATCATTTCTGCTGATATCTTCAAAAATCATCATAAAATACCAGTTTTATATAATAATCTCCTTAATATTGCAGCTGTATACGAGGGCCAAACTGAAAGTTTTTAGAACTGGCAACTTAAAAGCATTATATTAAAAAAATAAGTTTAAATGTTGAAAATAGAACTCTTTACCAATAATATTGAGTATTCATTTCATTCATTTGTCATTTGTTTTACGATTTGGCGGCAAATTGAAAATTGTCTGTGCACGTCAGAATGAATTTAAGCCGAGAAAATTTTCGTGCAATGATTTTTTATGACTTTCGATGTCATATAAGTCAACAAGAAAGTTATGATAGACTTCGATTGGCTTTTCACGATGAAGCCCCATCTCGTGCCACAGTTTACAACTGGTTTAATGAATTCAAACGTGGTCGAACTAATCTCACCGATGATTTGCGTGAGGGACGGCCTTCTACAGCGACGACTGAAGATAATATCAGTGTTGTGCGGCGTATGATAGAGACTGACAAAAGAGTGACCTATCAGCAGATTCGGACAAGTTTAGGCATAGGTATGAGTCAAGTGCACAAAATCCTCCATGAACATTTAGCGGTCAGGAAGCTTTGTGCCCGCTGGATACCGCATAATTTGACCGAGGCTCAAAAACTCCGCCGTGTTGATTGGTGCCGAGAAATGATCCAAAAATTTAACGGAGGTGACTCAAATGCTGTGTTCGACATACTAACGGGTGACGAAAGCTGGATTTACTGTTATGATCCGGAAACCAAAAGACAGTCTGCTCAGTGGGTGTTTCCTTCCGAAGAGTTGCCAACTAAAGTGAAGAGAGGTCGAAGTGTTGGAAAAAAGATGGTGGCCTCGTTCTTCGGAAAGACAGGTCATTACGCGACAGTTGTCTTAGAGGATCAGAAAACGGTTAATGCAGAGTGGTACACTAACAACTGTTTGCCACTTGTCTTGGAAAAAGTTCGAGAGAAACGACCTCGCAGCAGGATCCTCCTTCATCACGACAATGCCTCGTCGCACACCGCCAGGCAAACGATCGACTATTTGGCGACCTCAGACGTGGAATTACTGGGTCACCCGCCGTATAGCCCCGACCTCGCACCCTGCGATTTTTATTTATTCCCGAAAATAAAAGAAAAACTTCGAGGAAAACATTTTATGGACGCCGAAGAAGCAGTGGCTGCGTTTCAAAACGCCGTCTAAGGCCGAGTGGGCAAGGTGCTTTTCTCAATGGTTCCATCGAATGCAGCGATGTATTGATGTGAATGGACGCTATTTTGAAAAGTTATAATAAAACTAATAACTTGCTAGAATGCTTAGTTTTTGATTTTCTAAGAACTTTCAGTTTGACCCTCGTATTACTATATATTTAGTAAAAATTGTACAAAAATCTTGACTTTCTTTCCCCATTATTTTTGTTTATATTGTTTTGATTTGAGTATTTTTCAAGTTGTTTTGATTATTAATAACTTTGAGTATGAAAACCATATTAGTGGATGATTATTATAAATTTAAATTTTTATTTCGTATACTATATCATTTGGCGGAAGAGCACTGGCCTCTGTGTCACAGGTTTTACCTATTTCAGAGGTCCAGAGTATTCCTCTCAGACTTGTTTACAGAACTTTTGTTTTTAATATGTTGATTACAATTTAAATTTATATGTACCACTATCTGTAAACCCTTCAATGTTTGAAATAAAGATATATTATTATTATAGGTAAGATATAGGTAATATGTTATAGGTAAAACGTAGACGACTTTTAATGACTATTAATTCCATGCGAATCTACGTGGAAACCATTAAAATGAATCTCCCTGAAGAAGACGATTGTTTTAAATACTAAATAAGAAAACCTTCAAAGGTATTAAGTTCCCAAGAAAAACCTTTTAGTGCTTTATTTACTTAACTGACAAAAAAGGCCAAAAAGACAAAAGTCTCCTTTCTTGATTGTAACAATTAAGAATTCCCTATAAATGGGTCGGGTCATTTTAATTGGGAAACGGAAATCTTCCACCTACAAAAGGAGTTCGGCTTAATGAACTAACTTATTTAGGATTTTGCAAGACAATTAGTCGCTAATTGGAAAATTAGAAGATAGAACTGTTAGCGACATTTTAGTTCAATAATGTTGGTGTTATGTGTATTTTAGCTTAAGGTATTAGCCTCAGTTAAGATTTTCTATAGTTTTGATATTCTTTTTCAGATGATTTTGTGAGAAATTGTTTATTTATCTGCCTTATATGAATGTGTAAGTTTTAGATGATGTCGTCTATACGTGATTTTTGTTACTATTTAGTTCCTAAATGGTTCAAAATTTGATTTAAAATTTCACACTCATGCATGGCATTGTTGAGAATTATACACTGGAAACATACAAATTGTATCTTTAATTTTTTTTCAATAGCAAATAAAATTTGAAGTGATGATGAGATACATTTTTATTTATTTATTAGCTGTTTCACGCGGTTTCAAATCCCGTGGGAATATCGAGATAAAAAGTAACCTATTCGCTATTCCAGACTGTAAGCTATCACTACGCCAAATTTCATCCAAATCTATTAAGCCGTTTTGCCCTTATAGAGGAAGAAACATCCAGACATTATCCATAAGTCCATCCATCCAAACTTTTACATTTATAATATACAAAATTTTAGTTTGCTTTTATTGAATAGATGGCGCTGTACGTCGATTAAATCACGCAAGAAGAGTTATAAATGACTTAGCTATATTTACTTTGTAGACTACAATTATTCGTCCTCACTTTCAAAATTATAATATTATTGGGATAATATTAGTAGGTATGGTAATTCCAAGCTGACTGTACACAGCATTTAATAATGTTAGTACAATTATTTTCCAAATATTGTTAACGAAAAAGATATCTTTCATGACACTATGAAATCGGACTCCAAGAATACTGCAGATCCGGTAGGCACAAACCAGGGTTTCTGGGTCCTGCGTATGTTAAATGAATTGCTTCTAAGCCTATTTGCATCTCAAATTCATTCCAAGAACATCAGTGGCTTGTTCTATACCAGGAATTCCATTAGCAGCTAGAGCCATTTTGAAATAATAATTCAATTTTGAAATCACCATTCTTGCTTTAACAAAGGTTTCTGTCAGTGAATCAGAAAAGCTGTATTAAAGACACAATTTTATTTGATGAACGCGTTGACATAGTATAAATCCATATACAGGGTGACTGGAGACAAATTTTAGATACTGAAGGATAGCAATCTATGCTCGATTCTGATTATAGTTATGTAAGAAAAGTAATTTTTCACTAGAATTCCCCATAAATAAATACTACTTTGTATAGACAGACTGCCGGTTCTGTACACTGCTTCGATGTACTACTCTGTGTAAAAAGTATCGGGAATATGTCTATAAAAAGACCCGCGTAAAAGAGGTCGTTCTAATTTTTTTACTGCATGTTGGTAGCACTGTACTGATTTAGCGCGCAAAATTTGAGCGGGATCTGTCATTTAATTTGTTTTAAACTACAGTTCCTGTTGGTTATAGTTTTGAGTCCTCGGCGATTTTTACAATGGAAAATATTGTTGAACAAAGAGTGTGCCTTAAATTTTGTGTTTCGATTGATATTTCATATGGTGAATCACTAAAAATGTTGCGAAATACCTACGGCGAATCGTGTTTATCGAAAGTAAGGGCTTATGAATGTTATAAGGCTTTTAAAGAAGGCCGAGAAGTAGTAGTAGACTTGCCTCTGCTTGCCTCGTTCTGGTAGACCTTCAACCGCTACGACCAAAGAAAACATCGACATAATCAAGAAGCTAGTGCTCGAAAATCGACGTATGAGCCTGAGAGAGTTGGCTAGTGAGGTGAACATATCTTTTAAGTCCGTCCACAACATTCTCATTGACATTTTAGGCATGAAACGCGTCGCCGCTCGACTAGTTCCAAAAGAGCTCAATTTTGTTCCAAAAGCGCAGCGAAAGCCTGTCGCTGAAGACATGGTTTCCCGAGCTTCTACGGATCCGAACTTTATTAAACGTATAATAACTGGCGACGAGACATGGGTTTATGAGTATGACATGCAAACAAGCCAACAGTCTTCAGAATGGCGTCTCGAAAACGAGCCGAAACCCAAAAAACCATGGCAAAGTCGCTCCAAAATCAAGGTGATGCTGACAATTTTTTTTGACTACCGTGGTGTGGTTCACTCCGCATTCCTTCCAGAGGGAGAAACAGTGAATAAAGAATATTATTTAGGCGTCATGAAGCGTTTGCGTGAGAGTATCCCCTGAAAACGTCCAGATTTGTGGCAACACAACTCATGGATGCTGCACCATGATAATGCACCATCACACACAGCCATTATAGTGAAAGAGTTTTTAGGGAAAAATTCAACAAAAGTTCTCGACCAAGCACCGTATTCACCTGATATGGCTCCGTCTGACTTTTTTTATTTCCCAAGTTAAAATTACCACTTCGAGGAAAACGTTTTGAGTCGATAGAAGCCCTAAAAGAAAATTCGCTGAATGAGCTAAAGGCCATACCGCAAATAGCCTATGAAAAATGTATGTAAGACTGGGTGAAGCGGTGGAGATGTTGTATTGCAAGCGATGGGGCTTACTTTGAAGGCGATAAAATAAATTTAGATGAATAATTTGTATTTTTTGTTTTATTGACAAATTCCCGATACTTAGTACACGGAATGTATGTACTTATAACATGTTTTATTTGGGAAATCTGTTATTAGCCGTAATTTTAGAGATAAGTATTTTGTAATTTAATTTATGCAACGCTGTTCATTTCCAAAATAAATAAGTCCATCAATCTCTGGTGCCGTACACAGTGTTCATTTAGGTTTATTACTTATTAAGGTAGCCTTGAAATGCCATCGATGAATTTACCTAATAAGAGATGGTCACTTTTTAATTACGAGTCTCATATTTAATTTTACTTTCAGAATATTCAAATCTAACTTCGTGTATTGATACAACTGCACCTTTGTGGAAAGTGTGCTATGAAGAATTCAAGAAACAGATTCATAAACACAAAAACGCAACAAATGATTGGACCCATTACATCACACATTTCTATTTATGCTGGTAATTATGTATGACTTTATTTAATTCTCAACTTTGTTTGCGACATGAAATTAATATTTTTTTTTATCCTGGAGAAACTAGATATTTTCAACCGACTTTCCAAAAAGGAGGAGGTTCTCAATTCGTCTGTATGTTTTTTTTTGTGTCTCTGTTACACGTTATTTCAGTCAATTATGAATCGATTTTGAAAATTCTGTGGTCCCATATAAATTTCATTGAAATCGGTTGAGTACTTCATTGAAATTTTCAAATTTTTGAAAAAATATATATGATTTCGGAGAATGTTTACGTGGATGACACTCTAAGTCGGCCAAAGTTTTGACGTGAAGTCGGTTTTTTTAATGTTCTGCATTCGTTATCTGTCTACAAGAATATTATCTTTAACTAATGCGACTGAAAACATTTTGAAGAATGGTAACTACCGTTATTTTCATTTTCAACGATCCTACTTCAAAATGGGAAAGGCCTATCTCCAGCAGTGGACGTCTACTGGCTGTTGATGACGATGAATGATGAACTTTACGATTTTCAACATAAGTGATGAACACATTTCAATGTTCTTAAGGTTTAACTCAAGAGAACAGACCTATGCATCATATGATATATAGGGTGACTTGTAGATCACTTTCGAAATTCGAGGACGTGATAGTTTGAGATCATACATGAAGAAAAAAAATAAAATAAAAATAAAACATTAATTATTAGTTTTATTATTTAGTAAACTTAATCGAAAGTTATAGAATTCATTACGCAATGCATGGTTACACTGGTAAAGAAAAACGCACGGCGCTATCAACACAGAATTTGTAGGTATGTATAAACGACTTCACTAACGGTCGTCGACCTAGTCAAACACTTTATTTATTTATAGGGAATTCAGATGAAAAATTAAGTACCCACTTTTATTACAAAATCAGAATCTGGTACAGAGTGCTCTCCTTCAATATTTAAAAGTCACCAGTCACCCTGCGTGTCATATGGCCTTTTTTAAATTAAATTTAGATCTTTTTAATGGATATTTGTTTAATAGTGAAGAAAGATTATATTATGGTTTGATAAGATTTTTTGATAACTATGGGTGCTAGCTATTTTGGGTACCACGTGAATAGGTGTCTCATGAACACAAGTGTAACATTATCAGGTTCATCGCCAAATTCCATCAGGTAGATACAAGTGAATATTTCCTTGTGTATGTTACCGTTAACAGTTTTGTCAACAAATTTATTTCAAATTGCCCATTTCAATTGCTTTCTTAGTCACCGGGGTTTTTTTTTTGTTTTTCCGCCACAGAAAGTTTTGGCACCCCCTTAAACAAGCTTTAACCAGTAAAGCAAGCTTTAGCGGGAGGAGGATGAATCCTATTACGGACGAATGGGCATTCTATAAGCTGTTAACCCCAGTGGCTAACGGAAAATAGAATGCCCAGACAGTGTGGAGACTCACTCAGTGAAGCCGAGCATACCCACTAAACATCCCCCTTTACGACCTACCTTGATTCAGGTTCTTGATCATTTATTGGAGCGACAGCCAATTGGAGAGAGAGGCTGCACAGTGAGCGGCACCCGGACGGCTGCCACCAAAAGGAACTGAAAGCGAGAAATTCAGAAGTTAAGACTAGCGGAAATGACAAAGCTGAAACTAAGAGATTATCTAGAGTGATCAGACTCACTCTGAGATAGGAATGCTGGAAAGAAGGACTACGTTTAGAAACGTTGAGCTTGCTGGAGTTTCCTAATAAGGGGAGCGAACTTGGTTAGGACCGGAAGAGCACCGTTGAAACCCTCTGGGCTGGCGTTGAGAGCGGCGCCGAAAGCCAGGATCTCGTCGATGGGAGCGAGCTGGATCCAGAACGCCATGCGTGAACCTTTTGCGTTCTGGCACTGGGAAGTCGGTTTGGCGGCCGGTTGCGATTGAGTCGCGACCCGGCTGCGCTGACCTGGACCGATAGAAGTAAAGGCCTTAGGGGCCTTTGAACTGACTGGAGGAGCGTCCGAGCTGGGCTGCGGTCGCTCTCTCCAGTTCTCGATGGGCTTCACGGTAGCCCTGGCGGCACGCGGTGCCTTGGGGCAGCCGCGAAAGTTTTCTGTGTAGCCTGACTGGCCGCACAAGACGCAGGACGGAGCGGTGGGCGATTCGGGAGTGCGAGAGCACTCCTTAATCCCATGCGGATCTAGGCACTTGACGCACCTAGGGGAAGCAAAACAGTTTGCCACCGCATGACCATACAATTGGCAGCAGTGGCACTGACCTGGAAAACGACGCTTGTGTGGAACTTCGACGCGGATGTTGGAGAGACCACACACGGTGGGCTTGCCTCTGAAAATGGACTGCCCTTGCGGGCTCTTCGCTAGGATTACTAGCGCAAGTGGGAACTGCTTGCCTCGGAGGCTGTGCATTTTGTGCACAGATTCGACGGGGAAGCCTTGAGAAGACAAGTCCTCTTGGATTTGCTCGTTCGAGAGCTCGAACGGCATGTTCCTGAGGACGGCACGAATCTTACGCTCCTCAGGGAGGGCGTAAGTGTGGTACTCGAGCTTTTGATCAGCAAGAAGCCGAGTAAGATTCCTGAAATCGGAAATGGAACAGACTAAGATCTTAATAGAATCACCCACGTTGGATGCCTTACTATACTGGATCTTGGGACTGTGAGCTCCGCAGAGAGCTGAGACCTCGGTCCAGCGGCTCTTGTCCCGTAGAAAGACGGGGGGCGGAGACTTGACTTTCGGTGGAGCCGAAACTGATTGCGACGCAGGCTGAGACGCTGGGATCGCTGAAACAGAAGGTGCGGGAGCAGACGCTGGCGCGACAGTTTGCTGGGCAGGGACAGCGGCTGGAGCAGCTGAAACGGATGGAAGTAAGACTGAAGAGGCATTTTGCTTCTTCTTCTTTGACTTAGACTTCTTGCGAACCTCTGTGAACGACGCAGAAGGTTCTGGAACTAAAGTGGAATCGGATTCACTACCTGGAGGGGTAGTTTTCCGTTTGCATGCGGAGGAATCTACCGACATGCAGTCTGAAAAGGGATCGACGTACTCAGATGGGTCTGGAGACGCCGGAGAATCGGTTTGGAACCCCTGTGAAAAAGAGGCGACCTGAGGACAAGGGGACCGTTGCTCTCGCAAGGACTCGATTTGAGCGAGAAGGGCATCCTTCTCGGCTTCCAGTGATTGTTTTTCGCTGGACATCTGGCTGAAATCATAAGACAACTGACTGAAATCTGAGGATGAGGGGCGAGCGGATAATTCCGCCTGCAGGGAAGTGACCTGAGCATGAAGCTCAGTAATATCATTCCTATAAGTGGCTAAAAAGTCAGCGAGGTTTCTCTTATCCTCCTGAAGATTACGGATGCGACAACGATTGATTTCGCATTGTTGCTCGGTACACTCAGGGTGACGAGGCATAATGCTGGGCTGAAAGAGAGTCTAACGAAGACAAACTGCGCTGAAAAAGAAAATGACCTAGTACGGACCTATTCCCGGTGAAATGCGGACGATCAGGCTTAGTTGTCACGGTTACGTATCCATCTGACCAGCGATGCTTCGGCCGGCAGCAGTCGGGTCCGCCCTGAAAAGGGCAGATGAGTTAGCCCCGACACCACACAGCCTCCACAAGAGAAAACTTTCCGAAAGAACTTAACTTGGGACCTTACCCGCACGAGTGCGGGGGAGGGAACAAGGGCAGCGCAATACGAACACTCGGGATCGGCCGCAGACACGACCGTTCTGGAGCGAACGCAAACGGGAAGTGGCGGGGTTTTTTTTACATTAAGTACCATTTGCATTTTGCAAAAAAGGAACGTATTTTTTACAAGGATATTAATTTATCCACAAACATGATGAACAAAAGCAATCTATTATCTATTTATAAGCAAATTATGAATGAATAACATTAAAATAAAAACGACTACGTGCTACTAAAAAACATCTTGTAGTACTACGCCATGGTATTATCAAACGTAATCAATGAAATTCCGCGTCATGTTAGCTGTGTTCTTCCATAGCGACTATTTGAAAAATGTTTGTGGTGCCATATGTTTTTTTTTTCTCTTGAGCGAAACTAAAATAAATATGCAGGTACGTGTATATTGTATCAAAGAACATAGCATTTAAATTTGGCCTATGACTAAAAAAATACCTTGTATTATCAGATTGAATTCCTTTGTAGGATTTAATTAGGTTGTGTCACCTGTCAAAAACATTGTCATTGTCAATTTACGCATCAAGAATCAACAACAAAAGTATATCAGTAGATAAAACAAGTTCGCCGAGTATTTCATAATTAAACGAAAACAGTACTATTGTTAGCGTGTCTATGAAATTCAACAAAATACAGTTATCTTATTCAATTTGGATATTAATTAATTTAAATATATTTCAAATAAATTCATTTATTTTTAACACTTCGTGTAAAAGTAAAAAGGTTCATTTAAAACCATAAATAGTACATTGTATAAATAGACGGTTTATTGCGGATACCTCGTATGAAAGAATTAGATACACTACTTTTGTCATTAGCTGTAAATATTTTTAACCGCCTTCCAAAAGGAGGATGTTCTCAATTCGTTTGTATGTTTTTTTTTGTGTCTTAGTTACAAGATTTTTTTGGGCAATTGTGATAGAGGATACTTCAGAAGTGGTCCCAAATAATTTTCATCGAAATTATTATTATTTATTCATTATTCATTAAAAACAGAGTTACAAATATAAAGATAATCGAAATCAGCTACATTAGTCAATGACTATGTCGTAGCCGTATAGAACTACTCAAAAACAGTATAGAACTACAATAAAGAAATTATATAATAATATTAAGTATCAGAGATATGTATAAAATCAAAACGAAGGTAAATTCTTAGAATACTGCGTTAGAAATACAAAAATGCAAGTGTAGTTTGAATAGTATTTAGAAGTACCCTCACTTAATTATAGGTTGTATGGTATTTGCTGAAGCTTATAGCGGTTCAGTAAACAATACTAACAATAGTTTTTAAGTCACCTATTGTTCTACTAACCATTTTGCATTTTTCAAAATAGGTTTAATGATTGTTTATCAAATTGTTTCATTAAATTATTCAGATTATTGCCTTCTTTTTCATTTTAATTTAATTTTGTGATTTTAATTTATTTTAAATGTGAGTCAATTATGTTTTAATTTATTTTATTATTGTATTTATTATATACTAGAATATTTCTTTTCATTATTTAGATTATTTGCTTGTCTTTTAATTTTGTGATTGTAATTTATTTCAAATGTGCTTCAATTATGATTTAATTTAATTCAGTATTTTATTATTTTATTTAAAGAAATTGTTTATTTTTAATATTACTATGGGTCTATGCCACCCGAAATAAATGGATTTATTATTATTATTATTAATAATACATTTGAATGCAGCGTCTTTAAAAAAGAAAGAAAATTGAGTACTCCATGTTTTTTTTTTAAGAAGTACGAGTATGTATGAGTAGGTACGGAGAATATTTATATTGACGACCTTATACTTCAGCTTTATACAAAGTTTTGGATGTGAAGTCGGTTTTTTTAATGCTCTGCATTCGTTGATTATGTAATCTGTTGTTGCGGTTATTTTGGGTATCATGTATACTATTTTTACAATTAAGTTATTGTATTATCAAGTCATAATTTTGAAAAATCCGTTCAAATGCGAATAGGACCTGCACTCCAAGAATTCCATTATTAATTGTAGATAGTTACGTATGCACTCATTCTGTTTATGGAATGAACTACGAATTAATTGAAAATTTTCGTATTTTTATTTCTATTTATACTGAACACTTTTTGTCACGTTTCATGATTCTCAGTCAACGAGAAGTAAGTACAATATGCAACACAAAAGACCTTATGTTTTGATTGGAACGCAATATATTTGAAATTTATTTGGAGTGTTTGATAATGATAGAAAATGGGTGCCACAAAATTTTATATAGAAAGAATAAGATTTTTTTAAAACTTATTGTTATATAACAGAAAATATAATCAAAACAAACTTTGTAGTTCATTTCATATGTAATCAACGTATGCAGAGCATTAAAAAAACCGACTTCACGTCAAAACTTTGGCCGACTTAGAATGTCGTCCACGTAAACATTCTCCGAAATCATACATATTGTTTCAAAACTTTAAAATTTTCAATGAAGTACTCAACCGGTTTTTTTGAAATTTATATGGGACCAACTGTGAAGTATCCTCTATTATATGAAATAAGAATTTTTAAAATGGATTCATAATTGTCCGAAATATCGTGTAACAGAGACACAAAAAAACAACATCTAGTAGAATTGAGAACCTCCTCTTTTTTTGGGAGTCGGTTGAAAATTAGTGCTTTCGCAAATATTTATAAGTTGTTCACTTATAATACTTGTAAGTTACAGAAGTTTTTTTGAACGGAAGGAGCATAAATTCATATATAATTTCAATTGAAGTTTGAATTTTAATTGTTTTTATTTGTTCGCTGTCGCATTGAAGATAATTGCAAGCTCTTATTTGTAATAACCGTTCAGCAAGTTACCACTTACCTACTCTTGAATAGATATTTTGATAACATTTATGATTACGATTTCTGCCTCAAAAGTTCAGTAGTTGCAGGTTCGATTCCCGCATAATGCAAATATTTGTGTTCACAATGCAAATAATAAAAGCATTGGTCTAGGTGTTCTATATATGATGTGTATGAATTTAGAAAAAAATATTCCAAAATTAGTTCCTACAACATTTGCATATGACCTTGATTAAGGGCTAGATTTAAGCACTGTGTAAAGAAATGTCCAATAACTATTTAAAAATAAAACTGCAATCATGAAATATAAACATCAAAATAAAATTAACATTTTCTATGACGTAATACGTTAAATCAAAGAACTGTAAAATCTTCTCAATTCTTCATAATTCAGCATTTACTGTGACCAGTACATCGCGTTACAGGAGTACCGTAATTAAGCAGCACCAACACTAAAAAAAACAGCTAAAAAAGTTCAGTAAATAATTTACAAAAAAAATATTCAAAAAGTATTTATTCAATTTAGGTATACAAGGTGTTCCTTTTAATTTTTCATAACTCTAGGGTATTAATGAGACCATGTAATAGAAACAAATCACAGGCGAATATAAAAAAAAATATTTTTGTGTTTTTCATACAAAATAATTCAATTAATTCATAACTCTTATGTCAAACACTTTTATGCGAAGTATGACAACGTTTCTATCCCTTTTTTATCGCTATGCACAGGTTTAGTTCACAACGTTTTACGTTGTACATTGTATGCAACGTTGCTTAACGTTTAAAAGGTTTTTGCTGTGTATTGTATGGCGTACGGATTTTGCAAGGGTGATAATATATGAACTCATTATTCTAAGATATCTTGGAAAGTATGCACTTTTGAACCACATATTCTTTGGCATAAAGTATTATTTTGTAGTAAGAAAACCTCAAAGTTATGGGCTATCAGAAAGAACACCTTGTATAGGTCAAAAACACTCGAGGCTGTCGAGTAATTGAAAGTAGCGACGTTTATAAACGCTTCATATGGCATAGCTTAGTTCATCAATTGATTGGTTTTGGCCCCTTTTTCGAACACACTACCACTCCGATATACGGTTACAAAGTAAACTTATTTACATGCTTATGTCATTCATCGCGTCATGGCTCTAAAATAAGCTTATATAATATAGTTTGCGCAATAGCAATTTTGTGTCATTGGAGCCATGATGCCAAGAGCCTCTATGATATTGATCCTAGTAAGAAATTAGAAGGATATAGGATATAACACTATCCTAGTTTACAATCCAGACTCAAGTCAATTTAGAAAATATCGTTTTCATTCAGTTTGACCTGTCTGGAACTTGAAACTATGAACGCACACAGCAAACAAGCACTGAATCAATGCTTGGTGCATGGTTAAAAAAATAAATACAGCAGACATTTTTACATGTTCTAGCTGTAGTAAACTTGGATTTGCTCGGGTGGAGTTGAGCTCCAAGGCGGGTTCATATTGTTGTAACGTAACATGTTGTTCAAGGTGACTGGTGACAAATTTTAGATACTGATGGAGAGCACTCTCTACTCGATTCTGATCATTATTATGTAAAAAAGTAGGTAGTTAATTTTTCACTAGAATTCCCTAGACCTAAATAAAAATTACTATGTTACTATTTACTTTACATACATATGGGTCAAACGCGGCACGTGACCTGGCACGCGGATCGCTGCCAACGCTAGCGTTACCATGCGTTGCGTAATCAGTTCTTTAACTTTCGGTTGAGTTTTCTCAGTAAATAATTAATATTATTTTTTAATTATATTTTTCTCTTCATGTATGATCTCAAACTATCACGTCCTTGAATTTCATTAGTGATGCACCAGTCACCCTGTATAACGCGTCACGCAACCATTTCTCACCCAAGAATAAAGCAGAGAATTTGATCATGAGGATTTGTTGCATTTCATGTTACATTACCCAGTGCTGGGTGGTGGATGCCAGTATTTTCAGGGTCACGAAATGGCTGCTGACAGACCCTATATGACTACTGTATACAAGTATACAGCACCAGGGACCGACTGCTTAACATGCCCTCCGAAGCACGGAAGTCGTCACCTATCCAAGTACCGACCGCGCCGAACGTTGCTTAACATGTGATATCGTATGATACACATATTAACCATGGCGCCACGACGATTTCTAAAGATGCCTAAAATCTTCATAATACGTAAAGCTTTTTAACTCACCAAGGTATATGAAAATCTCTTTTATCATCAAAGTACATGAAATTAACCAAAAAACTATGTAAAATTGTTTTTTCCTTAATAAATCGTCTATTTATATCATCATAGGTATGATAACTATGTGATGTTTAATTAGTAACATAATAACGTAATAAAACCACATCTCAATATGACGTCAAAAACGGTAATGGACACACACCAGGCGCGGTATCAGTTAATATCTTATAGTGAGTCCCGGGAACTAGTCATAGACTGGTTCTCCTTAAACAAAACTGCGTGGCGCGCGGATCCTGTGGGAGGCCTCTGTCCAGAAGTGTGCGTCTCACGACTCATGAAGATAATGATCGCCCATTATCCACCAATGTCTTGGTGTTGTCTACTACTACTTCTTTGGCTTTAAAAAACGAAATGAAAGTAGAACCCTAGTTAGACCGAGAGGAAAAAAGCCGGCGGAAAAAAAACTCTCGGCACTCATTTGTAAAAAGTGCTCATTATAGGTACAACTTGGCAGAAATACAGCTCTGCTATGACATTAATAAATAAACATGTTCTGTATCTTAGAGGTTAAACGGAAACCTACTAAGGCTGTGTCTCATGAAACCTGATAGATACTTGAAAACATCCCAAAAACGTATTTCTTTGGCCGCTACAACACCAAATACTAAAATATAAAAAATATTTAAGAGGGTCCAACAGACACACACCAGTTTACTACCGTAGCCAGTTTGCATATTATGGAGCGTAAAAGCTTATCTAACTGCTCTGTCATATAAAGGATGTACTATTGTCCAATACTTCCATGCTGGACTAGAAGCAAAAGAAAATGTAATGTAGGTACCAGCTGCTTTTGTTCTATGGCTTACTGTAAAAGTCAGTTAAGGGAAAGAGATTTCATTGGCGTTTTTGTGTGCGATAGGCTGACCTCCTGCCTGCAATAGACCATTATCTCCATCATTATAGTACCTCCAAAATCAAACGTGACATCAGATAGTTTTATAGCCTTTGGTGTTCTACCTACTCCATTAGGGAAACAGGCGTGAAGTTATGTATGTATGTATGTTATTGTCCTATATCAGTGTCTTATTGGACAAACGTGACGGATCCCCTCTGTACGAGTAAGGCTCGCACTTTACTGGTACATAACTTCACGTCTGTATCCCTTATGGGGTTGGCAGAACACCTGAGGTTATAAGACTATCTGATGTCACGTTTGACAAATAATGGAGAGAGGCTATTGCGGTGACAGGGAGTCAGCCTATCAAAATGCCAATAAAACCTCCGTCCCTTAACTGACTTTTACAGTATTCCCGGGAAAAGAAGCAGCTGGTACATTCTATGTTGTTTTTTCGCTCCCAATCCAGCATGGAAGCTGGTTTTTATATAGAAAATCGATTAGCAGAAAAAGTTGACTTACTGTTATAAACTTTTCATATGCTCTAACAGTGACGTGATCAAATCCATTAAATTTAATTGGAGAGGCTGCATGCAGACCTGGCAAAATTTAATGTCGGCGAGTAGTGGGCGCATAAAACGACAGAAAAAGGCCCTCTTTTTAATGCTTCCTGGCAAAAAGCCCATATATTGAGGTCACTCTAGAGTTCTTGGCGCGGTTAATAATTTATATAAAATTCGATACTGAGACGCGAGTTTTTTACCGTATAGTATGTTGAAAATTTGTGTCGGAAATATTTTTAGCCACGAATATGTGATTTAAGGCATAGTCAAACGATGATAGTTGTAGAGATAGTTCAGCTTATCTTTGCCCGTGGAGACAAATGTGGATTAACCTTGTTTAGATATTCGGCTGGGGCTCAAATCTTGGAACTGTTGGAAAATAGGCGAATATTTGACCAATAAACCAATAAATTATAACTAGCTTTATCCCGCAACTTCGTATGCGCTTAACTACCCTTCTCGTGAAAATTTCAGAAACTATACAACCAGACAACCATGCAAAGAACCTTTATACCAAGTATCACACCCATGCACTCCAGGAATAAGTTTTTTTCATACAAACTAAAAATCATATATTTCCCGTAGCCGTGGGAATTTTGGGAATTTTTTTCGTAGCACAACCAGTCACTCTTTGAAGAACCTTCATGCCTTCATGCCTTCAGTATCACATCCGTACACTCAAGGAATAAGATTTTTCATACAAACTAAAAAGTCCAACCCCTTCCCGTGGTAATTTCGGGAATTCCTTCCATAACATAAACAGACACTTATTGAGGAACCTTTGTATCAAGTATCACATCCGTGCACTCAAGGAATAGGATTTTTTCATACAAACTAAAACATCATATATTTCCCGTTCCCGTGGGAATTTCGGGAAATACTTTCATAACACAACCAGGCACACATTGAAAAACCTTTACACCAAGTTTCTCATCGGTACACTCAAGGCATAAGATTTTTCATAGAAACTAAAAAGTCCTATATTTCCCGTTCCCGAGGGA
Source organism: Stenoptilia bipunctidactyla (assembly GCA_944452665.1). Taxonomy (NCBI): domain Eukaryota; kingdom Metazoa; phylum Arthropoda; class Insecta; order Lepidoptera; family Pterophoridae; genus Stenoptilia; species Stenoptilia bipunctidactyla. The sequence goes on along the minus strand of OX101748.1, from coordinate 3,552,682 downwards.
ATTTCGGAAATTCCAGCCTTAGTGCACCTCTACATCCCCTAAAGAATGTATGTTCCAAATTTCAGCTCTCTACGCCCAGTAGTTACGGCTGTACGTTGTCTGTCAGTCACTCAGTACCTCAGTCACTCAGTCAGTAACGGAACAGTTATATATATATTTATTGATTGATTGATTAAAACAACGTATTTACATCTTGCGTATTGCGATCTTTTCAGTATTAGCTAAAATATTGAGCTAAAAGTGAATAAAAATCGTGATAATCCATAAATATTTTTTATATTATTCAACCAACCATTCTTTTTTTACTATTTAAACAAACAGAACGTAAACTCATGGCTAAATACGCAAGTCTTTTTTATGATAATAGTTTTTTTAACTAGCTTTAAACACAGAAAACAGCCTGGATAACAATTAAAACTTAACACAATAGCCCACTCTTATGGATATTTAAATGAAAATGCTCGCTTTTATAAATCGCGTCATAACTTTTGCATATTTTCGCAGTTTAAAAAAAAATATTTAAGTGATAACTTGATGTGAAGGCATTTTTATTGTTTTATTTTACTGAAAATTTTTCGGTATGGGTAGATATTTATTATACTTTAAAAGTGATACTGATAACAAATGTGTTTTCACACTTATCAACGATATAACAATTCAATTGTTACTTTATAAAACATGACTATTTAGGGTGTAAAAAATTGACAAAGATAGTTCAATCAGCATCTTGTCGAACTCGTTCACAAAATGATTATCAAAGCAAATACTAGGTATTTACATGATTTAACTTACCCGCGTAACTTATGATCCTGTAAAAATTACTGGGCTACATATAACACCATATTTTTTTTTTACATATCTATCATCATCATCCATCATCATCCACAGCCTGTAGACGTCCACTGCTGGACATAGGCCTCCCCCAAGGTCTTCCACGTCGCTCGGTCCCGCGCCGCCCTCATCCAGCGTTTACCGGCGACTTTGACCAGGTCGTCGGTCCATCGTGCGGGGGGCCTGCCTACGCTGCGTCTCCCATTACGTGGCCGCCACTCGATAACTTTTCTGCCCCATCGGCCATCTGTTCTGCGAGCTATGTGCCCTGCCCATTGCCACTTCAGCTCTGCAATCCTTCTGGCTATGTCGGTGACTTTGGTTCGCCTGCGAATCTCCTCATTCCTGATTCGATCCCGCAGGGAAACTCCGAGCATAGCCCTTTCCATTGCCCGCTGCGCGACTCTAAGCTTATTTATATCTATACTTATATATAAAGCTGAAGAGTTGTTTGTTTGAACGCGCTAATCTCAGAAACTACAAGTGGGATTTGCATTTGATAGCCCAACTCTTGAGGAAGGTAATAGGCTATATTTTATTCCGAAATTCCCTCGAGATCAAAAGTTACGCCGGTAAAACCGCGCGCGGTGGCTAGTAACACAATATTTCTTCTATGCTGGACTGGAAGCGAAAGAAAAACATAGAATGTGCCAGCTGCTTCACTTTCCGGGCATACTATAAAAGTCAGTTAAGGGACCGAGGTGTTATGGGAGGCTTTTTTGTGGGCGAAAGGCTGACCCCCTGTCACTGCAATAGTCTCTCTCCACTTGGTATTATAATACCTCCAAATTCGTCAAACGTGACATCGGATGGTTTTATTACCTTTGGTGTTCTGCCTACCCCATACGGGATACAGGCGTGAAGTTATGTATGTATGTATGTACATATAACACCAAGTACTGAGTGATGAAATGCATTGTTTTTTAAATGACCTGACATTGTTTAACATAAGCTCGTTTGAACAAAACTCCAAAACCCAAAGCTTATTTATACAGCTTTATTATACATATTATGCACTAATTATACATTTATATATATACAACATATATATACAATTCATTCGCTAATTCAAGTTTTACTTCTGTATAAATGTCAAATAAATTCTATCTAACAAAAGTTGTGTGCAAAACACTTTTTAATATAAAGAATATTTTAAAATATAAGATTTTATGGACGACAACAGTCTTTGATGTGTAAATTATAATATAATATATAATAATAAATAAATAAATATTTCTGACACTCACACAACATTATCTAACCCAAATTAAGTTTCTTAAAGAACATACATAGATATAAAAAAATACATATTTTTTTATTATAATAATCCTAAATGAACATATAAACATCCATGACTTGACGACTCATATCCGTGCTCATCACACAAATATCCGCCGCCGCCGGGATTCGAACCCTGGACCTCTGGCATAGAAGGCAATGTATGTTACCACTACACCAGCCGGTCGTCAAACAACATAAATGATATAATTTTCTAAAAGATCATTTCTCTTGGTTGTTGCCAGTTATCCTGGACAAATCAGTGATACTTTTGTAATTCAATTCAATTCAAATTTTTAACTCATGTGACTTACTTCAAGTGTTCTCAAAGTATGCAAAGCTTGTGATACCATGTAACGAACTATAAGAACCTGGAATATAAATACATACATAGGTAGAAATACCCATGTACGGGACATTATTTTTCTTGTTCCGTGCGGGACTCGAACCCGCGACCTCTTGATTTGCGTAGTACTTTTTTTGTTATACCACTGCACCACGGAGGCTGTATATAGGGTTGCCTAATAATAGTCAATAATATTTTAATAGCAGATTAAGACTGATGAGTGGGTCATAATTATGAAAAAAAAAAAATCATAATTTAAAATTTCAAAATTTTTCGAAGTGATCAAAATTTAAGTTTGATCTGTAGTTTATTATTACACAGCAAATAATAAAAACGTTTCCATCTAATTGTATGTAGTCATAAAATGTACATTAATCTTAAATTTTACTCACAGAGGATAATTTAGAAATTATAATTTATGAAAAATATTTTTCTTTTAATATTTTTTTTTTCGAATTTCAGACCCAGTCATCATTCCTAACCTGCTATTAAAATATAATTGACTATTATACGCGGATCCTGTATAAATAAAACTACAAAATAAAGATTTAATGCCTTTGAGTCTTCCAGATAATAAAGTTTATTATTTTTCAGTGCAAGAGCAACATTTCGAAGATGTACACTAGAAACGATTTTAGGTAGTAAAGGAAACTGCATGAGTGAGCAAATTCTTCATATGCAGAAGTTTTTTGTAATAACGTCCAAAGGTGAAGTATTTCAGGTAATATTCAAAATGATATAGTTTATTTCTAATCGAGTCACTCAATTTGCATTCCAAAGAGGCCACCATTTAGTAATTATTTGGTTAAAAAATTGAAGTTATTATAGTCATCAACGGTTTTTCTCAAAAAAACAAAAAAATTGTTCGTAGACTATTATTTAGCTGGAAATGCAAAAAAAAGGATCTTCATAATAACTTGCACTTATCTTAGAAACTAACTTATGTTAAATAAGCAACAAAATAAGATAACGAAGCCTAATTCGAAGCTTTCCTAGTAAATTCAAACTGCTGCTGATTTCGCTGCCTGCGAATCTGACACAAATAATGATTTCTATTCTAAACTTTCCATTGTAAATGCTTTAGTTCTATTATGGATATTGTATTTATTTTATTATTTATTTGCGTATCTAAAAAGATTTTTAGCGTTAAGTAAGGCATACTGTCCATGGAGGCGTAGCTTCATTATTTATTACTATTAAAATATAATTACAAAATTAAGTTATGGACTAATTGAAAATGCCATAAAACCCAATTGGGTTTGACCTGGCATTATATTCGTAGTTCACAATCGTAACCCACATGTAAAATTAAGTACGCGTATTCGTCATTATACGCTGGGTGTACGCCTGCTTGCAGCTTTCATACAAAACTATGATACTCTGTCGACGGAGCGGCAGCGTCGCGCACGCATCGCTGCATGCAAGCGTCATGACGCCGCCGGGGCGTACATCGAGTGCACGCACATGTGTTAACGTAGAAAAATGCCGGGAACGGCTGCTCCATTCTCAAAACTGATTGAAAACGTATTTTTCCGATACGCCTCGTGGACATAGATCAGTACGTTGGGCTGCTTCCGTATTTTGAAGCGTCTATGAAGCTGCGCCTCCGTGCTTACATTGTAGTGGCACTGTGATCGAAGTTGCTATGAGTCTCTTCTTTGGGTGACGAGGAGGCTTAAGCCGTAATCCACCAAGCTGGCCCGGTGCTGGTTGGTGGATGTCAGATATTTCAGGGTGCCGAAATGGCTTCTGACAAACCCTAACGACTACTGTATCCTACTAGTATACAGCACTCGGGACCAACTACTTAACGTGCCCTCCAAAGTACGGAAGTCGTCGTGAGAAATGAATGGTCGTCGGTCACCCATCCCAATACCGACCGCACCGAGCGCGCTTAATCTGCGATATCGTTTGATATGCACAGTAACCACGGCGCCACGACGACTTTGGTTTATATTAACCTTACTAAGAATATAAAATAAAAGTATATTTAAAACAATACATAGTCTAAAGCAGTCATGTAAGCAAGCTTATAAAAGCCCTATCACCCTTGGGTAAATGTGTAGTGAAGGGCGACTAATCAAGAACCCCTTCAGGTTCCTCCTGGCTTGCACCTGGATCCACCCTTTTTATGACATCTGCCGTCAAATATTACCGCTTCGGCGGTGACGTGTTCCGAGTATATTTTATAAAGAGCCATTTATCATCCTAAGCCCATGTGCTGATAAAAAAATATGTCACAAACCAAGAGAGCTTGGTGGTAGGATCCCTTCTGGGTCCGCCTGGCTAGCGACCACCCTTTATATAAAGTCTGCCGCCAAATGTTACCGCTCCGGCGGTAATGTGTTCCGGCAATATTGTATAAAGAGCCAGTTCCTTCCTAAACCCGTGTGCTTCCATCTTCGACCTCATCGTCACTTACCATCAGGTGAGATTGAGGTCAAACGCGGGTTTAGTCACTTATAAAAAAAAAAGCTATGTAAAATAATTTTACTCTCATAACATTTCCCCAAAGATTTCAAAGTTACAGGATTTTTCTTGAGTTTTTCACTTTGAAAAACTTCGCCATTTCAAAATGTTTAATTAATTAAGTTATGATTTCAATGTCATTTCCAAAGTGGCAGCTTAATGATTTGCGATTGGAATTCGCGGCCATTTTGTTTAAAGTTTTAGGAGTGAGTTTTGAATATTCTAATGATGGAAATATTTGGAAACTTTGTAATAATGTTTAAAATTTCATTTCAAATTTGTTTGAATATTAGACCGATTCAAAGTTGTGTCTGAAGTTATTTTTTTTTATGAAAATAGTGACCCAAATAGATAATAATGAGAATTTTACTAATCTTCATGAGCTGTGTAACGGTTAAATTCTAACTAATAAATAAATAAATCTATACATATAATAAAATGGTAGGAAAGTCAAAACTGTACATTGAATATTTTTTTAAAAGAATACTTGGGGTATGATCTACAATCGAAACAGAAACAAAAAATATAGTTTTTAGAATTTTTGTCTGTTTGTCTGTTTGTCTGTTTGTCTGTTTGTCTGTTTGTCTTTCCGGGATAATCTCAAAAAGTACTGCATGGATTTACTTCAAATTTGGCATGAAGATAGTTAAGAAGTCGGGTCAACATATAGGCTACATATTATCACGCTAGCAGTGTTATAATCGTAGGTGCGTATGGTGCTGCATAGCGTTCACGCAGACGACGTCGCGGGCAGCAGCTAGTATATAATATACTTTTCTTGAGCATTGTGACACATACAAAGGAATTTTCATGTTTTTGGCTTATTAATTAGTGTCTAAAATAAAATGCCTAATCTTCTTTACTTACGCATTGTATAACTTCATGTCTGACTCAATCTTAAAATATAAGAGCAATGAAGAAAAAACACAGTTCGCAATTTTGACGCTCTTAATAAAAACAAAGACATGTATTTGCAAGAAAAAGTATGTGTTTTTTCGTGATTTTTAAATGGTGAAATGATTTAATAAAGATTGGTCGCTAGCTAGGCGGACCGTGAAGGTATCCTTGCGCGAAGTACCCTCGGCTTTAAGTAGCCCTAGACCAAAAATAAAATACATAATAAAATTAGAAGTGTTTTTATATTTTACAGGATTGCGATCGGAACATGATGTATTCTAACTGCCCCGGAGGAGATCCGCGTCCAATGGCAGCCAGTCTGTCAAAAGCACAAAATGAAAATGTCAATGTCAATTCAGAAAGTAGTGCTAAACGGTTAAAAACTTCCTTAACATCTACGAGCTTACATGCGATATTATTGATCATATTTAATAAATTATAGAATATACAAAACTCCAGTATTTTAAATTATATAAATAAGTCCATTGCCGAAGCAAGGAGAACATGCAGAGTTGTGGTTGAGATCTGACAGCAAATGACAGTGTGGCATGTCTCCCTAGACGATGGCTCATCTTTTGTCATGCCCCACGTGCCTAACATCTGTACTTGCGAGGACCTGTACCTAAGCTGCATGAAATACGGAGCAGCCAAGGTCACCAAATACAAACAAGTATCTAAGCATAAACACAGTCAAAGCACTCAGATAAATCAGGCCATCCACCGTCCTCACCGGAGCACACACATCTCCAAATACTTCGTTACGTTTAAGGCGTATTCTCGCCCATACTAATTTCTTTTATCAAATATGGGCGAACAGAGCGTTATTTTACTCTGGAATGCTTGCATTAGCAAAAATTTTTGTATATTTAGTTACAGCAAAATTACTTTTAAAATAAAAAATCTGACAAGAAATAGCTTAACTGAAGTATTAAATTTTGTTCAAATGTGTCAATGTATGGGTGGACGGTGACAGTGTAGTACGTTAACTGGATGTTTTAGTGTGTGTGCGTTCATTGAAGCTACGTTGCGTGTTTGGCGTTTGCTGAAAATGCGACGTTGCCGCTCAGGTCAGGCAACCTATGTATTTTGTCGCTCAGAACTTTGGAATACTTCGGATTTCAGCGCACGAGATCTCCACGCCCGCGCCCCGCTCCGCACCGATTTCATTCAGTCGAAAGATTTGTTTTGATACTATCTTTTGTTGCGCGTAGACCGACCATGAGTCTAAGGTCGTGGGTTCGATCCTGCTCGCGTAATTTTTTTTTAATAATTTTTTTTTTATTTTGTATCAATCTTTACCATGCATCTATCTTTACATACATATGTATATATAAAACAGTAAACAATAACGTGTGAACATGAAATATTTTTACAAAAAAAATATGTAAGGTTATTAAGAAATGAAAAAAAAAGTAAGAATTTGAAAGAAAAAAATGTCTTTTTGTGTCTGTCTGTTAGTTGTTCTATTCTGCTGACATCTGTGGCTGACATATAATATTATAATAAATCCGAAAGATAGTTGGTATGTAGTAGAAAAGTTTACTATGTTGATAGGGCTAAATCATTAATAAATAAAGCTTCTTGCTAGATTTAATGTAGGTAGTGTACATACAGAGATATATTATAAAAAAGTTAAACGTAAAATAATGGAACTCAATATCGTTTAGGTTTTCTTTATTAATCGTTTCTGCCTCTTGGAAGTCAGAACCCATAGAATTCTTCAGAATAAAAAGTGGTGTATGTTTCAAAACTCAACACAGGACTTTATGAACTACCATACCAAATTACATTAAAATTGGCTAAGCAGTTTGACCGTGATAAACAGCCAAACATATAGGTTACTAAACATATTAGGTATACACTGATCATGGCTAGGCGGATGGATTTTTGCTACTCTTTCACGCAAAAACTACCGAATGGATTTTTATGAAACTTTACAGTAATATAGCTTTACCTAGAATGTGACTTTGTAATGTATTGGTTAGGAGTTATACCTACATATTATATGGGGGAAGATTCTAAATGTTTATTTTTTTAGATAGGACCTTGGAGAAGAAAATAACCTTTTCGAAATACTAATTCAATGCAGACGAAGTCGCAGGCACCATCTATGTAATAAACTTACCTACATATAAACCTACTCTCATACATACCCCCATAAGGCTGCAAACTGGACGGCAGCGACAGCGAGAGCGGCAGCGGTGCGGGCAGCGACGCGAGCAGCGATTTCCGTGACACGATAGAAAATATTGAGTTTGTATGAAACCGCGACAAATCGCTCGAGCGCCCGCTAGCGTCGAGAACGGCCTAGCAACCACCGATAAATAGTCGAATCGACAAGATAAATATTATTTTGTTATTTTATCCTATTATCTATACTAATTTGTTTATAGTACTTTTTATTTCCTTATTTTTAATTATTTCTCAAAAACTTACAAAAGCAAAACTCGTACGTTATATTCTGTATATATTACTTGTATATATTAAGCTCTCCAGCTAATTATAAAATGTAAATCCGTCATTGGACGTAAGTTTATTGTCAATCATGTACATTATTCAAATATACTTAAGGTCTGTGGATTTTGTGAATGATAATAAATAATAATTTATAAAGCTGAAGAGTTTGTATTTTTGTTTGTTTGATTGTTTGTTTGAACGCGCTAATCTCAGAATCTACAAGTGGGATTTGAAAAATTCTTTTTGCATTTGATAGCCTGACTATTTTATCCCGAAATTCTCACGGGATCAAAAGTTACGCAAGTAAAACCGCGCGCGGTGGCTAGAGTAAGCTAATATGCGCTCTATAATAGATAGAATTACTCGATTTGATACCATGGTACAGAACCAAATATGTCATAGTCTTAATAAATTACTAACACTAAATACCATATTCTAAGAAAATATCGATAAAAGGCCTGATTTATCATTGTCGACGGTAGCGTGCTAGCACCGCAGATTCCCCGCGTCGCGTCGCTGCCCGCGCCGCTGTCGCTCTCGCTGTCGCAGCCGTCCTGTTTGCAGCCTTACTTTTACCCAGTGTGCCTTTCGTAGGGTATTCCTGTTTGGTATATACTTTTTGTAGGTTACTTTTTCTATTTTATTTTTTGTAGGTCTTTTTCACAAAACCTAGGTGAAACTGCGAATGACAGCTTTGTTGTAACAGTTTTTGAAATAACTCTTTCTGTTTATCTATCAGTAACGCTTTCACAGCTAAACAACTGAATCGATTTTGACTTTGAACTTCAAGGACGATATTATAATATTATTTATCCAACTCCCATAACCGATATTCACGCGGACGAAGTAAAAATCGGTCCAGCAGACAAAAATTAAAAAAGAAAATTGTTTTGGTTATATTGGTATAGATAAAGATAATCTATTATAAGATTATTCTTTGTTTCTTTGTTTTATAGTAAGTACTTACCAACTATTATTTCGATGTAAGTAATTGAAATTAATTTTATCCATCGAAAAAAGTATCAAATCATAAACGTACAATATTTAGCATTCGCAAATGTATCAAAAATAATTAGCTCCGCGCGCACGAGTGTCAACGACGTCTGCTCTCACGTGTCAGTCCATTCGGGTAAGCGCAGTCGAAAACCTGCCCCCCGCCCTTCGTGTGTCAATGTGTGCGTGAGAACTTTGCTGCCATTAAGTAGTTGTTATTTAAATCAAATATACGAATTTCGTGACTTAAAACTCAGCTAAATCTTGCTTGAGACATTACAAATGTTATGTTATTACAGCAAAACGTATAATTTTTAAAGAATTTAAACATTATCATTCATTAAACAATTAAAAACGTTCAAATTTTCGCATCAACGCCATCTATGAGCGCGAAGTGCTTAGCTGATGGTGAGAATCCACCTTAAGTCGTCGCTAAGCCCGTAGTTACCAAATGGTAGATGACCTGAACAATCTTAGCAGTTTGGCTGTGTTTATTTTTGCTAAATAATTACTTACACCTAACTCACAAACTATAATGGTCTATAACATTCACATTAAAAACGTAATATTTACTATGTTTTTGTTTTTGATTATTGATATTTCAGTATTGTAACGTCGCATCGTGAACATGACGCTTGTTTTTAAAATATCGATGGAGTCGGTTGCAGGTTTTGAGTAACATTGTAATTTTTTATTTCACAGATATTTATGAGTACAACATGTTTACAAACATTCAAAATTAACAAGGCACACATTTATTTAAGCTGGCCCGCATGGCAATGGATAGATTTCAATTTTTTCTTAAAAACCGTCTCCATACTATACGAACATTCGTTAACAGTCGATTCGATAAAGTTCTGTGATCGCACTGCTGTTTTGCTATAATAGGTGGCATACAACCACGGGTATCCTGTAAACATATCTCTATCAGTATGACGTATAAAAATACATAAATATTTCAGAGGAGACTATTACGTGTTTCCTACTTTTTAGAGCATGTTTTAGTGGTCGGGTTTTAGTTTTTAAACTCTTTTTTTTCACTTGTTTTAGAGTAATAGTAAACACTTTTTAACTGTGCTAAAATTAAATAAAATTAATTTTTAATTATTATTTCACATATTTTAGAGTAATATTGTTTACATATTTTAACTCGGCTATAAGGTTCTTTAATTTGATACCCCACACGATGTAGTCAATTAAACGTGACGTCATGTAGCCTATAACCAGCGGACAATCAAGACGCTTCCAAGGACACCTCATTTTGTCCAATAATGATAACTAGTTTAGAAGTTGTGAGGGAATAGATGAACATCCATACTCACATACATACAAACATATAAACATACATACATACAGGTCACAATCGTAACCCTCCTTTTTGCTTCGCCATAGTGGGGTAAAAAACGCATAATATACTACAGTTGTGTGTGACCCACAATTTTTTTTTTAATTTTATTCCAACATTGTATTTTTGTATAATTTCGTACTGTGATGTAAAATATTCCGCATAATAATCTCTATCACCTACTTAAAAATCGAAAACTTTCCTCCACGCATCTCTCCAACACTTTACATAAAACGAACAGTTTACTAAAAAAACAACGTCCCACATATCATTTTAGCGTGAAATTGTCTATTCATGTCAAATTCATATTGTGCAATATGTATCCCGCAAAATCTTCTAAAACTTTTCAATGAATATTTTTGTAAAGTCTTACAAAGGATTTTATTTAAGAATCAGCTCCGATATCGTTGAATATGTGCATATATTTAGCCAAGCATTTCTGTTCGGACGTGACTACAGAATGTGTCTGGCGGTTCATTTATTTTGTATTTCAGTGTGCGAAAATTCTTGAAATACTAGGTGTGTTATTTAGAGAAACTATCTTTTAAACAAAAGACTGCCAACGAAACTTGTTGGTTTAAACGAACCATTGGCTTTTTTATGCGCACGTTTGGCTGGTAATGCAAAATGAGTTAGTAAACGGATTTGATTTTTGACTATTTTGAACTAAAACTAGTGTTGGCGATAACGATGAGTTTGCGATATTAAGATGTTTGTATGACTTCATGGTAGCGGAAGTATGTTGGTAGTACTGTTAAAGAGGGCGCTAAATGCAATGAATGACTGACATTCGATTGCAGCGCCATAGGTTGTATCTTGAAGTAGGATGATGGCAAGTGACAGAGATACGGTTAGGACGGCTAGGTGCGCGGACGTATCTCGGACTGACGGTCGATAGTAGCTAGGTAATAATTGAGTTGGCATTGTAACTTAAAGTAACTGACGGAACGGACTCGCGAATCAAGATTTTGTTGAGACTAAGCCAGGGTTATACCCAAGCCCACAGACTCGGTACTAAGTAACTGTCCAGTGATTAATTCTATCGTGTTTAATAACCTTCATCGCTGACACTAGTGAAGTCCTTCTTCTTTAAGTTGTGAAAGCTGACTATTTATTTATTTACTAGCCACCGCGCGCGGTTTTACCCGCGTAACTTATGATCCTGTGGAAATTTCGGGGTAAAATCCTATAACCTTCCTCAACAGTTGGGCTATCAAATGCAAAAAGAATTTTTCAAATCCCACTTGCAGTTTCTGAGATTAGCGCGTTCAAACAAACAAACAAAAAAACAAACTCTTCAGCTTTATATATTAGTATAGATTTATTTACTCTTTATTGCATACAATTACACAATGGATAACAAACAAGAATATTTATATGTATATTATTGTATAACAATTGGCGGTCTTATCGCTAGCAAGCGATTTCTTCCAGACAACCCGGGTTATAGAACTAGTGAAATACAAGTTGGGATAAGGCATCCATAATTTAACTAAAAATACATGATAGACATGCATACATAAATATATAAACGATACATATATATAACTAAGGGTGACTAAGGATGTTACCACAACAATTGATCGATCTTCGATCTATGGCTTCGATCTATGGTACAATGGATTAGTCGACGTTGATCGATAGTTAGTATCCTCTATTATTTATACACTGTAGTGAGTTACGGGTGCAGGTTTCAGTAACGTATCGTTTCACTTCTGAAAATTTTCGAGGTTTACAAAATATGACTTAGCATTTCAGCTGTTCCACATTCATACATACAAACATACATAACGTCACGCCTGTATCCCTTATGGTGTAGGCAGAACACCAGAGGTTACAAGACCATCTGATGTCACGTTTGACAAATTTGGAGGTATTATAAAGATGGAAAGAGACTATTGTAGTGACAGGGGGTCAGCGTATCGCCCACAAAAACGCCTTTAAAACCTGTTTCGCTTAACTGACTTTTACAGTATGCCCGGGAAAAGAAGCAGCTGGCACATTCTACGTTTTTCTTTCGCTCCCAGTCCAGCATGGAAGTTCCACATTCATAATACACTCGAGAGCAAAGAATTAGGGTCAGAGACAAAACCCATGATATCTCGCAAATTATAAATGCTAACTTGATGAATTAAAAACTGTTAAATAGACCATTAATTAATACATAAATAAAATTTGTAAGATTGTTATTTAAGTGATTTTATTATTTATAAAAACAAATAAAATAAAAATGCACGAATTACACTTGATGATCACAAATTACATTTAAGACTTTTCTGGTACGGGAGTATGATTTTCCACAAATTTCAGTACCGTGTATTACCTCCACGTGATCTCAGAATGGATGTTATCCGATTTGGCATGCTGTACACCAGGTTTCTAAGTCGGTTCTGCGGTATATTCCCCCATTCTTCCACCAGTGCTAATTTTGAATCACGAAGTGTAATTGGAGGAGGTATTTTTTGCTTTACACGTCGTCCGAGCTCGTACCAGGCATGTTCGATGGGGTTCAGATCTGGGCTGCGTGCAGGCCATTCCATGCGCATGATACCGACCTCTTGAAGGTAATCAGTCACTACAGCCGCAGTATGGGGACGGGCGTTATCGTGCATAAACACCTGATTCTCGCCCATATTGGCCATAGACGGACCGACATACTCATTTAAGATTTCTTCTACGTATCTTCTCGCGGTCAACGTTCCATTTTCTATCAAGACTAGCTCCGTGCAGCTCTCTGCAGATATTCCGGCCCAAACATGCACGGATCCTCTGCCGTATGCAACTTTTTCTTCAATGCAGGCTTGTTGAAGCCGTTCTCCTGGTCTTCTGTACACTCTGTGTCTACCGTCGTGCTTATACAGCATGAATCTGGACTCGTCTGTAAACAAAACTCTTGACCAATCCTCTAGAGTCAAATTCAAGTGCTCACGTGCATAACTCTGTCTTGCAATACGATGCTCCTGTTCAAGTTTAGGGCCTTTCGCTGGTCTTGATGGCTTCAAATTACCTTCGGCAAGACGTCGCCTTACTGTCCACGCACTTGGGCTGCTTCCTCCAAGACTTACAAATTGATTTCTCAGTTCAACACCCGTGAGAAATCGGTTTCTAAGCATTTTTGTGACTAAGTATCGATCTTCACGAGGTGTTGTGCATCCTTTTCTGCCAGTTCCTGGCCGGCAAGGGTTTGACCCAGTTCCCTGGAACCGTTGGAGAACACGTTGTACCGTAGATAACGATAGGCCGACCATCCTGGCTGTATCACGCTGACTACGCCCGTCTTCCTGCAAAGTGAGGATTCTTGTACATTCTTCAGGTGTGAGCGACATGATTTGTACTTTCATAATGAATATTGTACACCAGGAAACCCTTTTATAAAATTTTTTTGTGACACAAAACAAACAAAATCGATACAAATGATTTGAATTGTTAGTTCAATTTTCAAAATAAATCATAATTTTTGTTTTTTGTTTTTTTCTATGTCATTTCTTAAAAAAGATATTACTCACATTTACTTTTTATATTCGGCATTAAAGAGGCTTCCTATTGCTTTTTATTTTAATAAGCTAACGTTTATAGTTTGAGAGATATCATGAGTTTTGTCTCCGACCCTAATTCTTTGCTCTCGAGTGTATATTAAATCATTTATACACTATATCCAACCAAATAATTTAAGTCTACAAATAAAATCTGATTGAACCTGAGATTGAACTCTAAAATCTAAGCGGTATGATCTTTATTTGAATTAACCCTTTATTTCGCAGAAATAAAAAATCATAAAAACTTTATTTTTTATTCAAGAATGCTTTGAAAGGGGTTCAGGATGGCAGAAAAAATAATGAAAAAGATCCTGAAATTACAGATTCTCTGTTTAATTTATGTAACATCATGAAATATGGGTATTAACAAATTCAAGGTTTAAAGTAATAAAATTACTTTTATTTTACTTTGCTTCCATGCTGGACTGGGAGCGAAAGCTTCTCTTCCCGGGCTAACTGTAAAAGACAGTTATGGGACGGAGGATTTATTGGCGATTTTGCGGGCAACAGGCTGACACCCTGTCACTGCTATAGTCTCTCTCCATCATAATAATACCTCCAAATTTGTCAAACGCGACATCAGATGGTTTTTATAGCCTCAGGTGTTCTGCCTACCCCATTAGGGATACAGGCGTGAAGTTATGTATGTATGTATGTATTTTATTTTAACTTTTCCTTAGTAAATCTTTAAAAAATAACATAATTTTCTTAAACATAAGTCCAGAAAAATCTTATATCATACAAAACTACTAAAAAAATACACAGTTGCATATTCTTATGTATGTAGGTATACTAAAAAACTTGTTGTCTTTTTAACGGCATACCAAACAAAAATATTCCTTTTAAAATAAGTTTTTTCCTGGGAAGAGAAGCAGCTGGTACATTCTATGTTTTTCTTTCGTTCCCAGTCCAGCGTGCATCAGAGTTACAGGCTTATTATCGTTTCAACGCACAATGATCAAAGCCATAACAAAACCATAATTCTTTACTAGTTTCTGCAACGATATTTTTGTAGATGTCATGAGAAAAAAAGAGATGAATATAGGATATTGCAGTGGGTTCAGGATAGTCAGCAAAGTTTTCATTACGCCACTTATACTGTAATGGAAACTTTGTCACTCTCTTTTTTAGCCGATTGTTTCAATTGCTTAGAAGACCTTGTCTGTCTTTTCTTAGACGTGTTTGGAACTGCTGGAGACTCAAATACCGCTGAAGGTAAGGAACTAAGGATAACCAAGGTAAGGCAGGCAACGAAGGAATATCTACATAGTTGTATTCGCTATATGGCGTCAGGCAAACTGGATCAAAACTTAGAGTCAAAGGCACTGTTTCTAAGTTATTCATCTCTAGTAATTTAGGTCCATATCTACTGGAACACGATGGTGTTTTGAAGCTGCAACTAGAACTGTCAGCGTGCTTGGGTGAAAATTTAGAGAAAACTGAGGAGTCAAGAATATTTAGCCGTTCGAGAGAGGAGTCTAAAGATAGTGCTGTGGGTGTGCTACAAGATGCTGGAGAGCCATTTTGTTCATAAATTTCATGCTCAGACTCATTATTTTCATCTGATTCAGCACGTGCAAGCTTGTAAGGTACTGAAGCGATGATTTTTCTTGCCCGGGTACAAGCTGTAGTGACTTTACCAAAACTGATAGGTAAATAGTTTTATCTCCGACACACAGCTTAATAAGGTATTATAACACGTTCGGATACGCTCGGGAATCTTCGTGTTTCCCTGCCTCCGGTCACGTAGGCCATGCAACAGATGAAGGCTGTTGTCATTCTTCTTTCACTTTTCGATCCGCGGCCATATATTGTATTTTACTTTAATTTTAACATAAAATGTTTTATTAGAATAAGTTATTTCTTTTGCCTTTATTTAAAGTGTTGAGCATGTGATTGCGTTTAATGTAAATACTCATGTGTGCAGTGTAAATATATTCCACGTTTTCCTTCACAAGAAATTTGCTTTTGTTTCTTTTCCCATATATTAAGCTTTTTGGTGAAAACATCAGAAAATAAAACACTTTTTAACCAGATTTTTCGCGTATATATACATTTTAAATTTTAACTCGACGTTTTGGTGTCTTTGCAGACCCCGTGGTCACGTGGTCAGTCGCTCGTGACAACGGTTGAAAAGTGTTTTATTTAATAGCATGAATCGCGAAAACTTAAGACAATAATAACATCAGAAAAACCTAAATGAGCACCAGCACCACATTTAAAAATTTAGCACTTTCTATACGCAATGTTCGCTGTGACGACTATGTTATGAACATGTCAATTCTTTACATTCTTCGCATCGTCTGGTGTGGAGAAAAAAAAACTTTGAAAGCACGTAAAAATGATATAATGCAAGAAATAAGTAAAAATTACTATAATAAGTGTTATCACATGTATGATGATTTTATCTCAAACCATAGACAGTATGATCTTTCAAGGTGAATAGAAAAAATACGTTTTAAAATAAAACAAATGATTCAATGTTTTTTTTTTTAAATTGCTGTGCGTTGTGACGTCAGTGCGTAATAAAGGGTTAACGCACCATGCTACAGCACAAATATAAGCTAATAGACATAATGTACTTGTTCGTATAGTATATTAATTAATAATACTAAACGAACATTCGTAAACATACGAGTCGATAAAGTTCTGTGCTCGCGCTGCAGATTTGTGTTTTCATTGACATGTTAAAGTCGATTCGCGATGATAAATGTTCTTCATCATGATTAAATTATCATGTATTACTTCTTTTTTTCAATGAAGACGGCAAAATCATAAATATTACCTACTTAAAGCAGGTCTTCTCTCTATCTTCCGGTTTGATATCACTTCGTCTATGTGGTCTACACACAGATATAAAAACATATCGTCGTTGCGCGTTCAAAAATCGCTATGTGTTTTTTTACGATTTTCGGTTCTTAATACCATTGTGATCCTTGTTTCAATGCGCATAAGGTGCAAAAACAGATTTTTATCTACGATTTATAGAAACAAAATTGGGAAAAATAGCTATGTGACGTTCATACATTCAATGTGCGTCTAAAATCATTATGTGATTTAAATCACATGGCGAAAAGTTCTCATTAGTGACGCACTTGCAATTTGCGCCCGATATGTGTTTACCTGCACATAGCGATATTTTTTTAAACAAGTACGGACCTGTTCATTCGTGTCTTCGCTCTTTGCGCGGCACACAACTATATTTGGCTTACATTTTGCCAGTGTCGTTCGAACCAATCAACAGATCACACACGTAAAGCTCAAACCTGTACTATACAGTTACCAACTTAAAAAAATCCCGCTTAAAGTTGTTAATGAGATCAAAGACTTAGGTGTCACACATGACAGTAAGCTCAGTTATGAAAAACATATAGATCTTGTAGTAAAAAAAGCTAGCAAATCATTAGGATTCGTAAAACGTTTGTGTAAGCAGTTTACAAGTATTAAACTTATTAAAATTTTGTATTGCTCATTGGTTCGAAGCAATCTTGAGTATTGTTCTCAGGTTTGGAACCCTCGATATGCAGTATATATTGATAGGATTGAAAAGGTACAAACTCGCTTCATGAGGTATCTTCAGTTTAGATGCAACAAATATGACAACGACTATGCAAGTAGATGCAGAAGACATCATATCCTGCCACTGTTAGAGCGTCGTCGGATTGCCGATATTGTGTTTTACGTAAAACTTGCCCAAGCAAAAATAGATTCGTCATATCTACTCACACAAATCGGCTTGAAAGTCCCAATCAAATCTCTGAGAAACAGTAGAATACCATCTTTACTGGAGATACCTAGAGCAGCCTCTAATTACAGACAAAACTCTTTCTTTATTAGATCTCCAAAGTTTATTAACAATATGGTTGACTATCCCGAATTTGATTTGTTTGCCTCTTCTTCCATTATCATAAGAAATGCATTAGTAAAGTGTTGGATGAATGCGTCTCCTCATTAATTGCTTAACATATATATATATATATATATTTTGTTTATATTTCTCATTAATACGTCTTTTGTTTTTATTTCTAGCGTAGTATAACTTTTTGTGTAATTTTGTGTGTCTCTTCCTCATTTTAATAATTTGTTGTGTATGTTTACTTTAATATTTGATATTAACATAGGTGCCTTATTTCTTAGTTTTAATTACTTTGCTCTTTTAAATAATTTTATCTTTTCTTTTTTATTTCGATGTATACTTGGATACTTGAACTTCTATCTGTTGAGATTCTACATGCGAAAATGTTTAAATGGTGTGTAGTTTTTATTGTTATATATTTTTAGATTTAATTCACTGTATGTTTTCCAAATAAAATAAAATAAAAATAAAATAAAGTAAAAGTGCAATATAAATCATTTAGTGACTGTACGTAATATTTCTACAAAATTTGATTACTAAGTGATTAACAAATATCGCAAGTAAGTACTCAGGAACATTTGATATATAAGGGTTTGTTTGTTATTGTTATGTTTCTAATAACCTACTGCAATTGACTTAAGCACGGGCTAGACTGTTATAAAAAGGCTTCAAATCAAAGTGACTGTACTAATTTATATAATTGCAGACGGCTGTTTGAAGTCAAATTTCGCATGAACTTGGCGGTAATTTGGTTGACGGTAGCTTGTACTAAACAGCAATTTTTAGAACAGTGTATGCGCTTGTTCCAAACCACGCATGGTCAGTTGAGTGAACGCTGCTAACGCAAGTGCACTCGTTAATCCTTCCTCATACGAGTATCATAAATGTGAAAGTTTGTCTATCTGTCTCTTACGCTTTTACGGATAAACCCCTGAACAGATTTTATGAAATTAAAAATAAAAATAGTTGTAGTCGCAGAGTCAAATATATACTACATTTTTTAAATATCAACCCCTTAAGGATTGAAATAAAGTGTCGGTGAAGTATCATTGTTTAAGATTTTTCTACAGGA
Organism: Stenoptilia bipunctidactyla; assembly: GCA_944452665.1. Taxonomy (NCBI): domain Eukaryota; kingdom Metazoa; phylum Arthropoda; class Insecta; order Lepidoptera; family Pterophoridae; genus Stenoptilia; species Stenoptilia bipunctidactyla. Next base: position 3,533,602 of record OX101748.1, on the reverse strand, counting down.
AATCTTAAAAAGTTTGTATGTTTAAATCTCTCTTCATTGGGTATATTTGAGCTCTAACGCCGTGCGAGAGCGGGTTACCGATTATTTCGGTTTCTTATTAGAATTGTTGGAAAGTATGATTGAATGTTCGAATCTTTCTTCGAGACGAATTAAGATATAAATTAAGAAGTATTAGCAGTGTTACCGAAGCTTTACGGCTAATTAAATATTTGACTGTTTGATTAACGTTTGATATTGCTTACTAACGCTTTATGGTTTGCAGCTTTTTTAGACTAAACATGCCAAGATTTTGGAGAAGCAAAAAACTTGTATCATTATGCGTAGAAGATCAACAGCAATCGATACACCATTTGGCTATGGAGCTCGAAGAAGAATCTTCATTATTATTCCCATCAACCTCATCTCCAACTATAATTGTTCAAACTGTTGAGGAATGCGAGCGTGCGGACGTCGTTAATAGTACTTTTACCGAGCTCACAAACATAGTTTGTACTACGACTACGGAATTAACTTCTGGGATTACAGGTACAACTCACACTTTAATAACCACTGCTTGTAGTAATATTATCGTTCCATCAGAATCGTGCTTAAAAATCCAAAACGATAACGAGAGAAATATTACAAATCCACCAGTATCTTCTGATTTAATGCTGCAGTTGAATGAGAAAACTGGATGTTTTGAACCGATTTTCGAAAAAGAAAATATTTGTACTTTCATCCATCAAGATGAGGAAGTGACTCTTAGTGAGAACAAAAAACGAAAGAAGGATCAGAAATTGAGACTTTTAGGCATGAACTATACAGGACAGCAAGTTATGAAAGATGAGGATAAAATTATAAAACAAAAAGTAACGAAACCAAATAGGAAAATGAGAGATAAACCTTGTGAACATGGAGCGGCCAATATTTCTGAAAGAAGTTTTGCTTGCGCTGCAATACCAGAAAAAATACGCGCAGATATATTTCATTATTTTTGGCAACTCCCTACATGGGATGCTAAGAAAGCCTATATAAACGGCCTGATTCAACCAAGACAGATTGTTCGCCGAAGAAAATCCTCTGCAGATGTCACTAAAAAGAACTTCGGATTTGATTGCTATTTACCTGGTCTTGATGGTATTAAACTACGTGTATGCAAGCAGTTATTTATAGCTACATTGGACTTAAAAAAAGATGTGCTTCAACAATGGGTGAAATCGAAGTTTAATATTGAAGTTACAAATTCTGGAGAAAAGAACATAGTTAGAAGATTTTTTTCTAATCGGCCTTCTACTAGTCGAGTTTTGAAGTCCGAATCGGTTAACAAATGGCTAGAAATTATACCAAAGGTACCAAGCCATTATTGCCGGAGCAATACTACGCGAGAGTACGTCGACGAAGCTTTCGAGTCTTTTAGTCACATGCATTCCGTGTATTTGACTTGGTGTCAAGAAAATAACCTTAAAGCTGTACAAAGAAAGAAATTTCAAGAGATATTAAGACTCAATAAAATATCTATTTTTAAACCACGCAAAGATCAATGTGATTTATGCGTGGGGTACAAAGAGGGAAACATTGTTGAAGAAATATATGCACTGCACATCAGAAAAAAAGAAGATGCTTACGCAGCAAAGGCAAACGCAATCCAGGAAATGTCCGACGATGTCGTAGTTGTGTCCATGGATATGCAAAGCGTGCTTCTATGTCCTAAACTTCTTGTATCAGAGCAATATTATAAAATGAAATTAGCACTTCATAATTACACATTTTATGTCAAAAATACTAAAGAAGTGTATTTATATGTCTGGCATGAAGGTGAAGGAGGAATAACGGCAAATAACATAACAAGTTGCATTTTACATTTTGTCGAACAATATTGCAGCAATAAAAAGAAAGTAATCCTTGTTTCTGATGGATGTGCATATCAAAATAAAAATAAGGTTTTATGCAGTGCCTTAGCTAATTTAAGTACTATAAGAGAGCTCACCATTGAGCAGATCATTCTAGAAAAAGGGCATACGATGATGGAAGTAGACAGTGTCCATTCCACATTAGAGAAAAAATTCAAAGCGCCAATTTTTTCTCCAACCGATTACGTTTCAAGGATGAGAGAATGTAGGCCTTCTCAGCCCTACATAATCAACTACCTTGACTACAATTTCTTCAAAAATTATGAAGAAGTACCTGGAAATTTTTCCACGATAAGACCAGGCAGAAGGGTTGGAGATGCCACAGTCAATGATATTAAAGGCCTTCTTTACGTAAATGGTGAAGTAAAATATAAACTTTGCCATTCAGATGAATGGGTAGCTTTACCACAAAGGAGATTTAACACTAGAGAACCCGTAGCTCCTGCAAGATTATATAATAGCCCCATTAGGATAGATGAAACTAAGTTTAATCATCTCCAAAGTCTGAAGAAATACATGCATCGTGACTATCATGTTTTTTACGATAATTTAAGTCATTAATTTAATTTTACTTACTTACATGGGTAGGTATCAAGAGCTACCTACTTAACTTTGCTCAATTGATCTCTACTACTGCGCATCATTGTTTTTCTATTTTTACCCACGACGGAACGGAGACGGTATATGCGTTTGGGGTGAGAGGGTGTTTGTGCAAACCAATTTACCATTTATCTCCAGAACCACTGGTCCGATTTTAATGCGGTTTTCAGCAATCGCTTTGGATTTGCTTGGTGCATGTTCTTAGATAGGTGTAGCGGTAACAACTCACCAGGGGGCGCTGCAGTAAACATTTGTTTGTAAAAGCCAATGTTACCATTTATCTCCAGAACCACTGGTCCGATTTTAATGCGGTTTTCAGTAATCGCTGTGGATTTGATTGGTGCATGTTCTTAGATAGGTGTCGCGGTAACAATTCACCAGGGGGCGCTGCAGTAAACATTTATTTGTAAAAGCCAATGTTACCGTTTATCTGTAAAACCATTGGTCCGATTTAAATGCTGTTTTCAGTGATCGATTTGGATTTGATTAGCGCATGTTCTGAGATAGGTGTTACGGTAACAACTTACCAGGGGGCGCTGCAGTGAATATTTGTTTGCAAGCCATTGGTCCGATTTGAATGCCGTTTTCAATTATCGCTTTGGATTTGATTGGTATAATGTTCTTAAATAGGTTTAACGGTAACAACTCATCAGGGGGCGCTGCAGTTAACATTTGTTTGTAATAACAACCATTAATTCTGCAAAACCATTGGTCCGATTTAAATGTGGCTTTCAGTGATCGCTTTGGGTTTGATTGGTGCATGTTCTTAGATAGGTGTTACTGTAACAACTCGCCAGGGGGCGCTGCATGTTACCATTAATCTTTAAAACCGCTGGTCCGATTTTAATGCAGGTAACAACTCATCAGGGGGCGCTGCAGTAAACATAAAGCCATCACTGAAAACCGCATTAAAATCGGACCAGTGGTTTTGAAGAATGGTAACATTGGTTTGCACAAACCATTCTACGTAATATGATATCGAGTTACATTACAACAAAGCCCCAGCAAAGTTGAGCCACCAGCAAAGTTGAGTTGTAAATACTTATTATAATACTTCACTATGTATTTAAATAAACAACATGGGTTTTCCAGCGGTGGTGGGGACATTAGAGGGCTGATGAGGAACGAGATATTGTGTAATGTAATGTATGGTACCTATATTATGCTCTTTAAAAAGTTTGAAATAAAAAACAAAATAAAAATTTTGAAAAACCCACGACGCAACGGTTAAAAAGTAATTGAAAAAGAATAAAATAATTTAAAATTCCCCGACTGAAATGATTTATGTGACGAGAGATAATTAACGTGAAAAGCTTTTTTAAAAGTTCACTTAATCTCACACAAAGTCGGTCATATTATGAACAACATACTATTCGTTTTCATAGCACTTCCCTACGCTTACCTATTCGGTTCTCGAAGATGTAGATGTCGCAATAACATACGTATTCAACTCCCTATGAACTTTATAAGAAGAGCAAGAAAATCCGTCTGGGGCTGCCATTGAATGAATTCGTTTTGTAGTTTTATATTGAAATTTAAAATATTGATGGCAGCCCTCGACGGATTTTCTTGCTCTTCTTATAAAGTTCATAGGGAGTTGAATACGTATGTTATTGCGACATCTACATCTTCGAGAACCGAATAGGTAAGCGTAGGGAAGTGCTATGAAAACGAATAGTATGTTGTTCATAATATGACCGACTTTGTGTGAGATTAAGTGAACTTTTAAAAAAGCTTTTCACGTTAATTATCTCTCGTCACATAAATCATTTCAGTCGGGGAATTTTAAATTATTTTATTCTTTTTCAATTACTTTTTAACCGTTGCGTCGTGGGTTTTTCAAAATTTTTATTTTGTTTTTTATATGCCATTAGTACATAACTATGAATATTTCCTAAATAATTATTGTGATTCTCATACAAAAAGTCGTTTCATTTAATAGCTATGTGAGACAAAATAGCTTATACCCAGTAGGCGATATTACTTTTATTTTTCGCTATGTGCTCTATCGACACTTACCGAGTATTTAGGACCTTAATAAAAAACGCTAAGTGAAAATATAATAGATATATTTATTTTCTAGCTTTCTTATTATATATTTAACAGCAACACAAACGGTACATAATGTAAAATGCTATTACTATTGCGATACAAAAAAAATATATATAATGACTCAAACACATCCTGAGATAATTAGTTTTTTGTTTCTCCTGAAAAGTAGATTAAAAACACATAGCGATTTTTGAACGCGCAGCGACGATATATATAATACATCTAAATCACGATTTGTATTAAAACCAAGCGTGCCGACTCTTTAACACCTTTTGTGACATCACAGCTGATATTTATCCTAAAGGACCTACGACCTTTTTACAATCGGTCACCCTAGTACCTCGCTTCGGATTTTTTTTTGGACAGATTCTTTTCTCTTCATTTGCGGTATCTTGGTAGGAAACAACATGATTTAGCACTGAGCTCTTGCATAAGCACAATAAAATTATATTTATCATTCAGTAATTACTAACAGCTAAAACCCCTCTAATCATTCAGGAGAAAAAACAATAGCCCAATATGAATAGCCCATATTTAAATAGTTGTGTTGATGATCACATTTAATAGAAAAATAGGAAGTCTTATATGAGGTGAACGCATATTCATATGGCATCAAATATATTTCAATTCATGCTAATAAGCTCATATAAATAAGTATGTACAGTGTGTCGATTCTGTAAAATTCGAACTCTAAACTCATGACATAATCCGCAGTGAGTTTCTTGATTGGCATTCTATAACACGGTTGATAATTTGAATCTACACTAGCGCTACATTTGTGAACGTGGCTGCAAGTTAAACTAAATTCATTGGCAGATTTTGACAGATATAGTATGGGATACCGTAAAAAGTGGTATTCTGTAAGGTAAATCTCGAAGCTCACTCTCGAACTTGAACCCTGTTGACCCCGATTCATAGTGTTAAATTAAAATTACCTATTTTACGAGTGAAAGTGGAAGAAATCATAGTTAAATTGTGTTCAAATCAAGTTTTTGAAGTGAATAAGTCCCTACCTACCTAAGCGATAACGATCGCAAGAATGTTTTTGTTTAAATAGTGTTAAAATAAAGTTTTTAAAGTGAATAAGTGAGTAACTACTTAAGCAATGACAATGGCAAAAATGTTTTTGTTTAAATCATTATTAGAAGAAGCTTATGCTTTGGATAAACTAGAAAAGCGTCAACAATCTACCAAAATTCGAAGTTTATCTTTATTAACCCGAAATGACGACTATGTGAGCGTGTATTGCTTGTCAGAGGAGCTAATTGACAAACTGAAATTTAAGTTACTGCCACCGATAAAACCCACAAGACGTCGAGGCAAAGGACTTTCAACTCGTGTAAAAGTGCTTCATTTTACAAGTAAGTATAAAGTTAATTAAGTAAGTATTTACACAGTTTATAGCTGCAAGATTTGTAACCAAGCACACTATAAAAAAAAACACTTCATAATAAGGAGTATCTGTATTCCCTTTAGGTGGTTTCCCCGCTAGCTATATATGTTTTCATGTTAGTCTAAGGACCTTGTATAGTTATAATATTGGTGATCCAATATGAGCAAAGAATGTCCAATATAAAGCATGAATTGGTCTGTATCAAAATAAATTTTGTTTAGATCTAGATTAAGTAGTATTACACTTTTTTATTGATTTATGTATTGTTTCAGTTATTATGCACCTTGTAATTCTTGGCTAATGGCAGTTATCAGAAAATGATTTAAGAAAATATAAGAACAAATATGGTAACCATCAGCATCTTGTTGCATAAATGAAGTACTTAGTTGAAGCTCTTAATAATCCGGCAATAGTAATCTATACATATAATAAAATGGTAGGAAAGTCAAAACTGTACATTGAATATTTTTTTAAAAGAATACTTGGGGTATGATCTACAATCGAAACAGAAACAAAAAATATAGTTTTTAGAATTTTTGTCTGTTTGTCTGTTTGTCTGTTTGTCTTTCCGGGATAAACTCAAAAAGTACTGCATGGATTAACTTCAAATTTGGCATGAAGATAGTTAAGAAGTTGGGTCAACATATAGGCTACATATTATCACGCTAGCAGTGTTATAATCGTAGGTGCGTTTGGTGCGTTTGCTGCATAGCGTTCACGCAGACGACGTCGCGGGCAGCAGCTAGTAAACTATATAAGGTTTCCTCAAAATACACAAGAAAGACAAATATTAAAAGAATGAGTCATAGGTATATTATAATTAAAGTGACCCTTTGATTTTTACATTTTTTGTGACAGTGCTTACTGTAAATTACAGGTTCTACAAAAAATTTGGCTTTCTAGCAGCTCTTGGGTGTATTGATGGCACTCCGGTGGCAATAAATTAACCAGCAGAGATTGAAGAATATTTCTACTGCCGCAAAGGCTACCATGCAAGAAATGTACAATTGGTAAAATGGATTTCAATTTCGTAATCGATTATCATTAGGTATTCAATTAGTCTTTTTAATATTCTTTTTTTCAGATAACAAATGCAGATCTAAATATTTTAAATGTAGATCCAAAATATAGTGGAACTAGTCATGATAGCTTCATTTTTAACTAAGGTGTTATAAAAACCCACTTAGAGGCATTAACAAAAGCCGGTGAAGAAGTTGTTATGCTCGGTTAGCTAATCCCTCCCTGCCCCAACTTCAGAAAATAAATCTAATTACTGGGTATAAAATCTATAAAGTTATTTGTTTTTTTTTCAGGTGATTCAGAATTTGTTTAGCGCTCCTACCTTATGACACCCATCAGTGATGCTGAAGATAATTCCACAGAAGCTTTTTACAATGACTGTACTTCTAAATTGGAGCTTCCTATATAGAAGCAATTTATGTCAATTTTGGTGTTACTAAGGTCCTATTGTAATTAATTTTTTTTTTTCAATTTTACTTTTGATTTTTATAGTATATGTATCTGACTTGTAATTGTAAGGGTAATTGACATTATTGTGACATAATTAAATAGGATTTGTTTTAGTTTTTTATTTTATTATTATAATAAAGGAATTACACACAGATTACAAAATACTTCAGCCAAGTCACTGATATATTCCATAACATTAACGCTGAGTATTTTTAAGTGAGAAATAAAACAATTACTTATTAAGAGTTAATTAATATTTATTTGAATCAAATAATTAGCATAATACATGAAATAAAATTACTACCACATATGCATAGACACACTACACCCCCACATACACTCTCAAATACATACACAATTGATTGACCTTTTTATTTTCTCTTTTATACACTGTAATTATATTGTTAAATTTAAGCATATAATAATTGTAATTGTACATGAAGTCTGTTAAAGCAATATATAAAAATTGTACATCCATAACGGGCTGTCAGTGGTAATTTAAATGTACTTAATAAATATGTTTAAGAGCTAAGGATATTGTAATAAATAAATTATTTCTTTGAACTGTATTTATTTCACTAAAGACATGGATCGATTTTTGACATAGTATTTGAATTTGAAATATAATTGTGTTACTAACATAGTGTTAAGTTTTATTTTGTAATACTAACAATCGGGCCAGGATGCCATAATAAATCAATTTTATTATTATTAGGTATTGTTATTTAACTGCTCGCAATTCAGAAAAGAGAACAATTGGCCTCCTAATTTTCTCTCTCCTCGATTTCGGTGCTTGTTACTACACAGAATGCTCAAATGTGCATTGACATTCACACAATAAAATTCACATTTCAGAAGAAGAGCGAATAGAAGAGCTCCAAGCAATTGCTGAAGTTCAAAGGAGGCAAACTAGGGATTTGCCTTCTAACACCGATTTAGGTCTGGAGCAATTATGTAGGCGAAACATAGTTATCATAGCTTCAGCATTCACATCTTAATTAATTGTTCATTGGTGTCGTTTATTGTATGTATTCTGTGGTGTGTGAGGCGGGTCTTTCAATAAAACTGCACTAGTACTCATTAAAAGTGTTTTCTTTATTCTTGGTCTCCGCCAATGTTTTCAGCCCTTTCCCAACTGCAGCCACAGCTCCAGCTTACATTTTATCTCGCTCTGCACTCTTCTCCAGTCAGGACTGCAAGATCTATGCGCATAAAGTCTTTGTAATTCCACCTGCTGTCCTTCCACCCCTAGGAATCTCTTGGTGGTGGTGGAGAATTATGTTCGCCGTTGTGATGGTGGAGGAGCAGTGACTGAAGAAGTGTGACGTGATGCTGAAAAGAGAACACTTCCTATTACTACGATGCGTTAGTAAAAAATATTAAATAGCAATAACAAAATAGCATCTTTTCGATGTCATTTGTTTCAAGAATTAAGTTATATTTAGTTTGTACTTACACCAGGATATGCCAGGGTTTCTTTCCATAAAATCTACCAGAGCTTAGACCTGCCGACGTTGGGTGAGAGGAACGTGTCTCATTTGGACTGAAACGTTATTGTTGAATTAGAAAACAAAATAAACACTATAACATTAACATTATCTTTGAACTTTACATCCAGAAATATAAACTTACTTCATGATTATTTCAATCAATCAATTTTTTGGTTATAATGGCAATCAGCCGTCGTTACTAACAATTATTTTCGGCACTAAACGATCAAAAAGCAATCAAAATGTATGTAAACAAAACAACGCAATAAATAAAAATATTGTCAATGTTGCCATAAGGCAAAGTCTGTAGAGCACTAAAAGCGATGAGAATTCAACTAGATTTATGGTTTTATCGACTTCAAAGCACATAAATTGGGATACATTTAAAAAAAAGGAACATAAAATTCAAAACTTAGCTTTCAATATATTTTTATGTTTAACTACGACATTAAATCAAACCTAAAAAAAATCAAAATATGCTTTTTCTGTGTGGTACCTACTTGACGGGCCAGCCATAATGTTCTCTACACTGATATATTGTGTCTAGTGCACAAATGCAAAAATTGACCATGTGTGCGTGAATGATCAAAATCTCTATAACTTAAGACAACCCACCCTCGTAAGAATTTACTTAAGGAAATTCTCCGGGCATAGATCATACTATAATAAAGAGCAACGACACGGGTCGATCGGCACTAGTGTGGTGACTGGTGACATCGTCGTGTGAGGTGAAATGATTCCAGAAAAGTTCGCTATATCAATTTATATATAATTAAAGAGCAGACATAAAAAAAGCACTAGGCACTGAAAATCTTACATGCGCACTGAACATACCAACAACGCACTAGATTTAGTGCCGAAAGCACTAAAATGGCAATGCTGAATATTGTCCACAGATACATACTGTCAGTAATTTTTTTTCGTAAGATAAGATAGGTTATATTCATGGCACAAATTTAGAATTTTCTGTTTTTTTTACTTATCAGCTGCCTCAAATTCCTTAAAATAAGGAATTTTATTTTAAACATCATAAACGCTAGAATTCTGTGTCAAGAACTAGTAAAATAAAAAACCGATAAATTTCGGTTTACATTTTGTTGTGTGTGGTAGTCACTAGCCCTCTTCGACGTTCCCATCACTTCGAAAGTGCCTAGGTGATGCTTACAGAATGCAAAATCAAGGTCATTTTGAACCTTGTTCGATGCGACAGTGGATATCGAAGCGAGCTTTACGTTGTTGTTCGAATTTTACAGAATCGACACACAGGACAGTGCAAACTAAACAAGCATATGTCCAACCTGGGTCTCACTGCCACGGCGCTCTGCAGACACTGCGAAAGCGCAGAGGAAACCCCTCTACACCTAATGTGCCACTGCCCCGCAGTTATGCACAAGCGCTCCGCTCACCTGGATAAGCACGAACTGGATCCAAAAGGGATTAGGAGCATCGCCGTAAGGAAAGTCTTAAATTTCCTGGACTCCATTGGAGTGTGTGGCGAGTTATAAATCGGGACTCACACAATAGATCTTCTAGGTCGCAGTGTGACGAGCAGACAAGACTGTTCATATAGTCCCAAAACCCCCAATAATAATAATAATAAAGGTTTGACCCCAGCCACTTAGGTCAGAAACCTTGAAAGGCTGGGATTCGGCGGCGGCGGTTCGCTTCCAGCACGCATGCAAAAAGCGGTTTTGCTCGAGACTGCCCGAATCGTTCGCCGGTTTCTGTCTCTCTTGCTGTGATCCTCGACCGACTGGTCTGGTTTTCGGGTCTTTCCCGCCGAAAGGAAAAGCTGTAAGCATACATAATAATAATAATAATGTACTTACAAACTTACAATTTCATACTATAATTAACACATAATAAAAACCCAATATTCTGTATATTTCAAATATTAAACATTTCATGATATCTCATTTCAATATTTCCATAAAGCAGGTTAAATTTCATTTCTTCATCCCCTCTGAAAATCCTCTTAATGTTTTATTCCAAAAATAAATGACATACGAATTTTATTATAGGATTTTGTGTGCCTTCGAGAGAATCACAGGATATAACCCTAAGTGATATATATTAGTGCCGAACTGATGTATTTTATTGACTTGAATCAGCATTTTGATATTGTCAAAGAATAAAATAAATTAGAATGTCAGTTCAGGAAACTAAGGAAGTGTTTTTATATTAGTTTTATTTTTCAAAAGGTTTGGGATCGATTTCTGAGCTGAGTAAATGTTTTTATTATAATTGTGTGAATAAAGTTTTTCCAGTTATCAAAACCGATGGCATCGTTCTTAAGAACAGTTCGTCGCTTATCTTTTAGTTACAGATTTTCCCATACTGAACGATCTTAATGATCCATCGTGTATAGTTCCATAAGTATTTAAATCCACAAGAGTACTACAAAATGATATCCTAATTGTTAAAAACTATGTTTGGAATATCTATTCTTTTTATAAAAATCGGCAAGCCAGCATTGGATCCACTTGATGGTAAGTAGTATCCAGGCCTATGGACATCATTATTTAAAGAACGATGCCATCGGATAAATTTATGATGCGTTATCGATCCAAGGCTTCTGCTGTTAAAGCTGTTTGTTACTGTAATAAGTAAACGTAGATTTACAAAAGAGGTGTACAGAGCAAGAATGGATGGTGCTGTCGGAAGGGGTCGCCGTCAAATTGGCGACGTTCTTAAAAAGGGGCTAATTAAAAGTACCCATAACCAGCGATCATGTATGAAACGATTAATAAACGTGGAGAAAGCGAAAGAGGAATGTCAGGTTCGAAGCAATTTGGTGTTCCCTGGTCTCTGCCTACCCAAAAGGGAAACAGGCGTGAGGTTATGTACCTATGTATATATTTCACTGAATGTTCCTGTCCTTTAACCGGGACGCAACTACGCTTCTCGTAGTTATTATTACGGGACTGTAGTACCGCCCCAGGCGTGTCCTTTATTAGGACACAACACAACTAACATAGAGGAAGATAAATATACCAAAAGGAATAGAGAGCCAACTTGACTCCTCAACTGGTCACCCCATTGACGCGCCGCCATTTTGCTACGCTGTCGTGCTGCCATCTCTATTTTGGTGCAATAATACTTTAACATGGCTAGCATCATACATCTTTTCTAATATTATAAACACCACATTATTTCGCCATTACTGGGATTCAAACCCAGGAACTCAGCTCAACTCGCCGCGCATAAATCTCCAGAAAACAACACAAGATAACACTGAGATCACAAAATGCTACATCAACATTCTACATCAACATGCACACGCATGGAGGAGCAGCCATTTTGTGACGGACCTGTCACAAGTCAGACCTTTTGTTTGATTGGTGGTTTGCCACTATGGACATCTATCGTGGTAAAGTGACATTTGCTACACCAAACTGTAGAATTTGATAGAACTGAGCTGTCAAATTGTAGTACATTAAGAGTGACACCCCTGACAACTAACCGGACTTTGACGACCGGCTGGTGTAGGGGTAACGTACATTGCCTTCTAAGCCAGAGGTCCTGGGTTCGAATCCCGGCGGCGACGGATATTTGTGCGATGAACACAGATATTAGTCGTCAATTCATGGATGTTTATATGTTTATTTTCTATTTAAAAAATGTATATTTATTTAATATGTATGTTTATATACTTTTTAAGTATATCACTTAACTAGTATCTAGTATAATAGAAGTTCTTTAAGAAACTTAATTTGGGCTAGATAATGTTGTGTGAGTATCAAAAATATTTATTTATTTAACTAACACTTATCTATTTTATTGAAAAATACTTCATCTATTTAATCTGTAAAATCGCATACGGGAAAATATATTATGATGTATATCTGTTGGTCTTGTTTTGAAAAAAACTTCCTATCGAGTAAAATTAAAAACATAGGCACATTTTGATACCCTTGGCTTAATTTTTTCAAATTGAATGTCTATAACTTGAACAATTTACTTTCTTTATGGAGTTGCCAAATACTGTTGTTTATGGACTATTACAAGTTTAAAATCAAAACACTGTGTTTTCTTATCTTCCTTTGTTACGCTTAGATCTTGGAGAATTTGTTTTATATATTTTTTAGGGTTTTTAGCTCAAATGTTACTTTTCTTTACACTTTATTATTTTTATGTATTTGTATACTTAATAAATTAAAGTCTATTTCGGTGCTATTTTTTTTTTAATGTGTAAAGCCTATGACAAGAACCTTTAAAAAAAAACACTTTTTGAAACAAAACGTAATGAAATGGTAAATTTTACATAAGTATTATATTTTTGACGACCGGCTGGTGTAGTGGTAACATACATTACCTTCTATGCCAGAGGTCCTGGGTTCGAATCCCGACGGCGGCGGAAATCGGTGTGATGAACACAGATATTAGCCGTCAAGTCATGGATGTTTATATGTTTATTTAAGTTTATTCTAATAAAAATATGTATTTATTAAATATGTATGTTTATATATTTCTTAAGTATATCAGTTATCTAGTAGCACAAGTTCTTTAAGAAACTTAATTTGGGCTGGATATTATTGTGTGAGTGTCAGAAATATTTATTTACTTATTATTTATTTAACTGTTGACACTTTTTACATTCAGAGAAATTTCTTACTTTTTAGATCTAAAAAGTAGTGAAAGGTAAAATAATTTTTGTTTGTGCATTATTTAACCATAGGTAAGTGTCAGAATGTCAGAGCGATAGGTTAGCGACAGAAAGATGTTTGTATTACTTGATAGTAGCGGAAGTTAGTTTGAGAGTACTAAATGCAATAAATTGTTAATGTGATTGTTTATGATTCCATGCTGGACTGGGAGCGAAAGCAAAACATAGAATATACCAGCTGCTTCTCTTCCCGGGCATACTGTAAGAGTCAGTTAAAGGACAGAGGTTTAATTGGCTTGTTTTGTGGGTGATAAACTGACCACCTGTCACTGCAATAGTCTCTATCCATCATTATAGTAGCTCCAAAATCAAACGTGACAGCAGGTCCTGTAACCTCTGGTGTTCTGCCTACCCCATAAGGGATACAGGCGTGAAGTTACGTGTGTATGATTGTATATGATTCCATGTATTGTTATATGATTCCAGGGTTACCGAGATTATATCTTAAAAAAGGAAGGATGATGGTTGGTAGGTAAGTGACTCGAAGGCGATTAGATAGGCTAGGCGCACGTATCACACACAAACTGACGGTTAGCAGTGGCTCGCTGTTAATTGGGTAAAGCTTTGTTGTTATGAATGAACCACACAATCAGTACTAAGCAACTTCATACATGCATAACATCACGCCTGTATCCCTTATGGTTTAGAAGGGATACAGGCGTGATGTTTTAGAGGTTTTAAAGTCACGTTTGACAAATTATGAGGCGTTATAATGAAAAGAGGCCATTCCAGTGCAGGGACAGGTCAGCTTTTTGCCAACAAAAAAAAATCTCTTATAAAACATCTGTCCCTTAACTGACTTTTACAGTATGCCCGGGAAGAGAAGCAGCTGGCACATTCTATGTTTTTCTTTCTCTCCCAGTCTAGCATGGAAGTTACTAAGCAACTGTCTAGTGATGATTTCTCTCATGTTTTTAAACTACCTGCACAACTTAATAAAAAAAAAACATTTCAAAATATATGAGTTATTCGAAAAGCAGCCACTTTAAGCAAAAAGTATTATTGTTAGCTTTCACTATCCTTTGACTTAACGATTGTAAGTAACTTGCGAACGCAACTTGGGTTATCGTATTTTACTCTCGAAACCTGGCATGGTTGTCAATAAATCTTCTGGCGAGAAACACCGTTTTTATGCTGAAAAGGACCCAAATCACAAACAAACTTTCTCCTTGAAAAGCAGTTAAATAGCTGAAAACTATAAAGTTGGTTTTTGAGTGAATTGTTTTATTTTCATACCATTATTTTTGACGCAATAAACTTTTTACGAACATAAGTTATTTAATAATATAAATAATAAATACAAAGAGATAATGATGAGTATAAATCATACCATAATTCTGAAATGTCTGGAATCAATAATTATTTTGTATAAAATAATAATAATATTTTAAAATTATTTTGCGTTTTATAATTAATTTTAACGTGTCAATTTAATTTAATTTAATGTAATTACACTTATTTAATTAAAATTTTACCTAATACAATTCTTAATTTTATTTTTGACTTCTCGATTCAAATTTTGTTTTCATTGAAGATAATTAAAGTTTTGATATTGGGATTAATTTTAAATTTGACTACTATAGGCAATATAATTTGTTTTAATTGTGATTTTAGGTTTGAATTTCATTATTAATTTTATAAAATACTTTTATTAAGAATTAAATTGTTCAGGTACCTAACTGTTTTACTCACATAGTTAATAAATAATTATTACTAACAATCAGAGATCTCTGTTATCTAAATAAACAAATTTTAAACTCAATTTTTAATAATAATAAATAAATAATAAATAAAATCCCCAGACAATCACACAAACTATATGGTCCCAAAGAAAGCATAGCTTGTGTTATGGGATACCATGTAGTGAACTAAGGGGGAACCTAGAATATAAATACATAAATAGATAAACAGCTAGACACGGAACATTCTTTTTTCTTGTTCCGTGCGGGAATCTAACTAGCAACCACTGGCGTCTGAGGCAGGCAGGTTTACCCCATCGCCAAAGTGGTCGTCAAATGATAGGAACATAAAGCCAGGCTTTATTTTATGAAGTATATTTTCTTGTCTATTAACAAAAGTATCTGTGTGCTTTTTAGGTTGTGAATTCAACAGGTGAAAATGATTGAAACTGTAAAGTATTATAATCAAAAACAGCATAGCATTAAAAAACCGACTTCACGTCAAAATTTTGGCTGAAGTATAAGCTCGTCAATTTAAATTACCTCCATGATCAAACATATTTGTTCAAGAAGTAGGTAACGTTAGGTTTGTGTGCGACTTGCATTATGTAAATAAAGAGTTTATCAAATCAAATTTAAAAAAATTGAAAAAAAAAAAATTATTTCAGCCAGAGCCATATCAAAATTTACATCATCACAAACATAAATATTAAATTAATGTAGGCACATGCAATTCAATACAATAGGTAGATAATTACAATAAAAACAGTAGACTATTAATAAATTTTGTAAGTAACGTCAATAGGAGTTAAATATTATATGAATGTCAAATTTAATTATTATTTAAAACATTAAAAAAAACAGTAAAATTATTAATAAGTATGCAATGTCAATAGAAATTTAAAAATATGTAAAATTTATAACAAAATCACAATGAATATACATAAATAGGTGATAGATTAATAAAAAACAAAAAAACAGTTAATTAAAGAAAGCGCCTGGCTGGTTGCCAGTCGCATGAATACCTACTATTTTCTGGAGTAGGGGAGAATCCCATCTGTTCACCATTTGTTTATCATTCTCATCTGTTTATAAGCTTACTTTTAATTTTTTAGAAGATTAAAAGTAAAATATTAAAAAAAATGACGCGGGTTGTCTGTCAGATAATATTTTCATTCTATACAATTGTTTTTCCTTTGTAAAGAAAAGGATCCCGAGATCCTGCTTTGCCCCTCTGCCACCAACCTAATCTATACTAATATTATAAAGAGGAAACCTTTGTATTTTTGTATGTTTGTATTGCATAGGCTCAAAAACTACTGGATCGATTTCAAAATTTCTTTTACCATTACTTAGAGGGATTCTTCCGAATCCGTATAGGTTACTTTTTATCTCGAAAATCCCGCGGGAATCGAAATTGCGCGGGTAAAACCGCGCGCAACAGCTAGTAAACGATATTTGTATTCGTAAAGTAAAAACTAAAACAGTAAATAATAAAAGTCTTTCTGGTATTTAAAATCTTTATATTTCATAGAATAGCCGCCTATCGGTCCCGCGTTACGGTACTCAGTTGATTTCAATGAAATTTATATCGTCACCTGTCAACTATCCTCTATCATATAAAATAACGAGCGTTTGCCCGCGACTTCGTACACGCATGAACTCAAAAGTCCTATATTTTCCGTTCCCGTGGGAATTTCGGGAATTCCTTACAAACAGACACTTGTTAAGGAACCTTTATACCACATCCGTGCACTCCAGGAATAAGGTTTTTTCATACAAACTAAAACATCATATAGTTCCCGTTCCCGTGGGAATTTCGGGAATTCCTTTCATAAAATAACCAGTCACTTTTTGAGGAACCTTTATGCCAAGTATCGTATCCGTGCACTCAAGGAATAAAATTTTTCATACAAACTAAAAAGTCCTATATTTCCCGTTCCCGTGGGAATTTCGGAAATTCCTTACTTAGTGCACCCCTGCATCCCCTCAAGAATGTATGTTTCAAATTTCAGCTCTCTACGCCCAGTAGTTACGGCTGTACGTTGTCTGTCAGTCACTCAGTCACTCAGTAACTCAGTCAGTAACGGAACAGTTTTATACATATTGATAATATTCATAATTATCCAAAAAAATCGTGTAACAAAGACACAAAAAACATTAAAGAGAATTGAGAGCCTCCTCCTTTTTGATATAGGTTAAATCTTTTTTTAATAAACTTAAATATTTGCTATGACTACTAAAGTAGAAACTCAAATTAAGGTTGTTATAAGCCTTATTTAATTTGATAATATCTAAAATATATAGGGTTTTACAACCCTTTTCAAATATGCTAGTCACGGTATCCTTAAAGGGACTCTAATTTAACCCTTAACAATATTGCAAGGTTACTTATAAATAGGTTTATTATGATTGGTTTGTACTTCAAAGGTTTTGAAATTGGTGGTAACAAGGCCGCTAATTATTTGATAAATTAGGTATCCTATTTTATATCAAAGAATGAATAAGCAATTAATAATCAACGAACGCAGGGCAATAAAAAAAACGACTTTGGCTAAGTTATAATGTCATCCACGTAAACATTCTCTGAACTTATACATATATTTTCAAGAAATTAAAATTTTCAATTATGTGCTTAACCGATTTCGGTGAAATTTATATGGGACCAACTATGAAGTATTTTCTATCATTTAAAATCGATCCATAATTGTCCGAAATATCGTGTAACAAAGACACAAAAAAAACATACAGACGAATTGAGAACCTCCTCCTTTTTTGGAAATCGGTTGAAAACCAAAATCAAAATATTTCACAGCAGTTTTATGTGAAAGAGTAAGTGTATGTGCTGTACATGACGTATTCTGAGAATGAGTAAAAGAAAACTTTTTAAGCCTATAAAGGAGAGTAAGTGGGTTAAGCAGGATATCGAAAAGGCGGCGAAGGATTCTGATATTATTATATTAATGATTTATTGTGATCTTGTGAAATTTTGTCAGTCAAGTCTAATAAGATGTATACATTTTCATTGGAATTTTAACCTTATGACAACTGAATTGTATACATATTGCGATTTGTATACATATTAGGCGGGACTACTCCACGAAGGTTTGTAGAAACTTTTTTTAAACTTTTATTTGTTTGTATTGACTAATATACTGTTTACATCAATTTTCGAGATAATATCTAAAAGGTTACTTTTCAACCGACTTCCAAAAAAGGAGAAGGTTCTCAATTCGTATGTATGTTTTTTTTGTGTCTTTGTTACACGATATTTCAGACAATTATGAATCGATTTTAAAAATCCTTTATTCAAATGATAGAAGATATTTTATAGTTGGTCCCATATAAATTTCATCGAAATCAGTTGGGTACTTCATTCAAAATTTTAATTTTTTGAAACAATATGTATGATTTCGGAGAATGTCTACGTGGATGCCATTATTAGTCGGCCAAAGTGTAGACGTGAAGTCGGTTTTTTTAATGCTCTGCATTCGTTGATAATTTATCTCTTTGTTAACTTAATCAGTCTGTAGTTCCAAAAGTTTTATTCGTAAAGTTAAAAGTAGCATATCCAAATCAATAGTCATTTCTATGTACTATCGAACCAAGTGAATAATGAATGACCCACAACAAGCTCATTTTGGCAAACCGTCTTAATGCTAGTAAGTCGAAATTTGCTTGAAGATAGGTTACCTTGGTGATGAAATTGTTATCATTTCATTCGACACTGACATTTTAATGAGTACAGAATTCGTACAGTATCTAAAAAGTCATAAGTGCATTATACGCGATAGACCTTACAAGTTTGACAGTTTTAAACGAATTTTCAGCAAAATGGGTCATAATTCAGTTGGTTAGATTGTACAAACTTTTGTCATACGTAAAATTTATATTATATAGATTTACGAGATATGGGCAAAAACCTGAAGAAATGGTACAAGAAATACCTTCACTGCACAAGTTAGGCTGCAAACTGGACGACAGCGACAGCGAGAGTGACAGCGGCGCGACGCGGGGAATCTAGGCCGTTCTCGAGGCTAGCGGGCGTAAGAGCGATCGGTCGCGGTTTCATACAAACTCAATACTTTCTATCGTGTCGCTGAAATCGCTGTCGCTCTCGCTTTCGATGTCGCTGCCGTCCAGTTTGCAGCCTTATACTTGTGCCAATTTTCAAAACAACACGAATTATTTCGCCTGTTTGCCTATTTTCAGCTTAATATGACTGGGCTAATTTTGGGAATTCAGATACAGCAATGACTTGACGGCTATTAATTATTTGTTTTATTCAAACAAATATCTACCTCCACTGAGATATGAATGTATGACTTCTAGCATGGATGTAATTTTTTTATTCCAGTGAACCAGAGAGGTTAGTCCTATTACTTATATCCTAGTACTTATTATCTAATAATGCAGTAGAGATTAATTCAATTCCTGTGGAGTTTTAAAGGCTTAAATCCATAATGTTTGACCCGTAGGCCGATTATGCTTCAGCATTTAATACCGTCATGATTATTATTAATAGATTGATCAGATAGTCATGAACCATGTTTAAAAGTTTATTGAACTTTTCTGTTTTCGGTAGTTTAATTAAACAATGAATGGCATATGGGAGTATAATATACTAAATGCATCGATAAATCTGAAATAATTATCTATTACATTAAAGACTAAAAAAAATTAAAAATAGAATTAGGGCCACACCCGGGTGAGCCTATCTATTTTGGTTTGGCAATGAAAGTGTTAAATTGTATCTTACTGACAAGCTGTGTATTAATTCCATGATCATTGCGGTTTTATTTAATGGAACCGTAATCCCAGTGAATAGCAAGCAAGATAGCAACGAATTTATTTATCTACTTTAACTGATTTTAGATCAACATTCATAAAATCCTACTAATTTAAACGTGAAATTATGTGCAAGGATCTTGACTGATGTTTGTTAATATCTCAAAAAAACAGCTAAAATGATAGATAATATTTTGCATACAGGCAAGCCAAGCCCCGAAATATCATGCTTTTTCTTCTTATATTCCCAATGTATAGAAATAGAACGGGGATGAAGACGGTAGGTAGTAGAACATCACTCTAAAAACGTATTTTATCATTGTTTTTTTTTTTAATTGGTGACAAACTTATAAATGGCCTAGTTAAAAGAACCAGTAACCGGCGATAATGTATGGAAAAAAAAATTGAAATGGGTGAAGCGAAAAATGTATGTCTGAAACGTAGCAATTGGCGGTCCCCAGTCTCTGCTTATCTCAAAGGGAGATAGGCGTGATGTTGTTGTTTTATTAAAGACTGTTTCTATTCCTTTAATTGATTTTATAGCAAAAACATGGTAGACAAAAATCAGGTGGCATGGAAGACAAACGTCCTATCCTTACAATATAAAAAAAAACACCAACTCATATATTTTTTCAAATGGCAATAATTAGACATCAATCTCCTATCTCTCATAGCTTCTTCAAATGCCTAACTCTTGTTCAATTGTATTGATACGCAAAAATTTTGGGTAGCAATTGTGTTTGACAAAAAAATTGCCTATCGTTTAGCAAAAGGTCAGTCGTTTTGGAGGCTTCAATTTCTATACACTCCTGCTAATGTATTCCGGTTCTTTGAAACGCTTAACTGAATTAGATAAGATGGCTTTTTTCTCTCTCTTTTATATGAAACTTTTGTGTCAATATTCACAAGACTAGACTATTGACAACAAAAAAAATATGAATCTTTTTTGATTGATTTGAAAATATAATCGTTGCCTAATATGCTATTTATAAAAATACAAAATAGGTAATGAACAGATGATTTACGTAGCTTAGAGTTAGTTACCTAAATATTTATTATAATGCTTAAAGAAGTCTTTAATTTTTATAACCAAGGGTTTAAGCCTGAGAGTTACAAGTGGTAAAATATCTATCAACCCATCTATCAAGCACATTATCATATTAAACATAACGTAGTTACATGAAATTTTGGTCCGTATGAAATCTATCGCATTGATCTTGAAAGATAAGGGCTTAAATATTGCTTTGATAGTGGCCAGATTTTGGTCCAAAATTTAGGGAAACGTAGACTCGAGAAGAAGAAGGGTTTAAGTTATCGCCTGCAGCATGTAAAATCCCTGATTTAATTTGTAGTTAGGTAGAAATACTTTATTTTCTTTTTAACTTAGCTATTGGATATTTAATATAATGAACCAGTTAGCACATTTCCAGAATTAAAATGAAGGATGAAAAGATGGGACGTTTGTCTTCCATGACACCTGAAAGAAAGTGTTCATGAAGGCCAAGCGGCTGCGCAAGAAAAGAGAAAGTGGCTTCACTCAAACTTTCAAACATTGGTGGTCAGGAAAAAGAGATAAAGCTAGTTCGTTCTACACTTTGGTGAAACGGATTTCTATTAGCGTAGGATACATGATAATTTGCTGTGTGATCTGTATAATACAACGAAGCTTTTGAATTGGTTTGACTAGTCATAGTCAGCTCCCCCAAGTCAGCTCCCTAGTCAGCTCCCATAAGTCAGCTCCCATAAGTCAGCCCCCTAGTCAGCTTCCACAAGTTAGCTCCCTAGTCAGCTTCCATAAAACTTATCCGCTAGAAGAATACGATTTTGGTACCAGATCTGTTACAACAGGCAAGTTAGTGGTTCCCATAGTGAATCAATACTTCGGAAACAAAATTCTAGCGAAACAGGTTCCCTTCCTACCTACTTAACAGATTGCCCTTTCATATAAAGATAGAGACTAATAAGCAAATATTTGCAAGAAAGTTTAAAATGTTTTTGCTAAAAACTATTGTATAATATTGATTGTCTAAATGTATTAATAAAAGCTGATAAGGTGTTAATTTTATGAATAATTTATTATTAATAGGTGTTAGTTTTATGAATATTTATAAATTATTTATAAAACTAACATCTATGCTTCCATGCTGGATTGGGAGTGAAAGAAAAACATAGTATGTACCAGCTGCTTCTCTTCCCGGGCATACTGTAAAAGTCAGTTAAGAGACAGAGATTTTATTGACGTTTTGTGGGCGACAGGCTGACCCCCTGTCACTGCAATAGTCTCTCTCCATTATTATAATTCCTCCAAACCTCGTGACAAACGTGACATCAGATGGTTTTATAGCCTCTGGCGTTCTACTCGCCACATAAGAGATGTTACACAGGCGTGAAGTTATGTAGGTATGTATGTAATTTTAAATTAAGTTAGCAATTAAATAAATAACTTTTAAATCATATTACTTTGTAAGTTACCACAGTCAAACTGTTAAACGGTTTTGTGGGCCATAAATTAAAAAAATGATGATTCTTATATTAAAAAAAAATATTTTTAACGGCATTCAAAGATATCTTAAATTTTAACTCGACAGCTCAATATCTTTAAAACACCATGGTCACAGAATTAAACATAACATCTTTTGTCTTAAGTTTTCGCGATTCATACTATTAAATAAAACACTTTTTAACCGGATTTATCGCGTATATTTACATTTTAGTCAAAATTTAAAATGTAAATATACGCGATAAATCCGGTTAAAAAGTGTTTTATTTAATAACATCTTTTGTTTAATGAGCTGGTCTTTGATTATCTATGACATATAGATAATCAAAGGAGCTGTTATTCACAATTCTTTACTTCATATTAAACTGAACAAGCTACTCCAAATATAGGGTTGCCTCCTTATAATAGTCAATAATATTTTAATAGTAGATTAAGAGTGATGAGTGGTTCATAATTTCAAAATTCTTCTAATTGATCAAAATTTAAGTTTGATCTGTAATTAATGACTATACAGCAAGTAATAAAAACGTTCCAATAAAATCTTTAACTTTACCCACAGAGAAGAATTTTAAAATTATAAATTTATGAAAAATATTTAAAATATTTTTTTTTTGAAGTTCTGACCCACTGACATTCCTAATCTGCTATTAAAATATATTGGACCATTATAAGCGGACCCTGTAGGTACATTCACTTTACTTAATCCAAAACATAACCTCATCCTAGTGCAGGAACGTTCATAATGAACCGCATTACTACCAGTCAAACTGCAAATAGAGAATCCCTATAAACACATTAGCCGGAACATTGAAATATCTTCAGTAATTAACGCTGCCACAGTAATACACAAATGTTGTAGATAGCGGAAACATGTAAGCAAGTGCTGTTTGAGAGTTTGAAACAGCTATTATCAACACCATGAAGATAAGAGTATCTTGGGATATAACATTTTGGGACTATGGAAACCAAGGAAAATAATTATTATGAGTTTTATTTATCTACTAGCTGTTTCGCGTGGTTTTACCCGCGCAATTTTGAATCCCGTAGGAATATCGGGATAAAAAGTACAGTAAATGCTATTTCAGACGGTATACTATAAGCATGCCAAATTTCATCCAATTCCGTTGAGCTGTTTTGCCGTGATTGAGCAACAAACATCCAAACTTTCACATACATACATAACGTCACGCCTGTATCCCTTATGTGGTAGGCAGAACACCAGAGGTTATAAGACCATCTGATGTCACGTTTGACAAAATTTGGAGATATTATAAAGATGGAGGGAGACTAATTGTAGTGACAGGGAGTCAGCCTATCGCCCACAAAAACGCCTTTAAAACCTCTGTCCCTTAACTGATTTTTACAGTATGCCCGGGAAGACAAGCAGCTGACACATTCTACGTTTTTTTTTTCGCTCCCAGTCCAGTCTCATTTATAATATTAGTAAGATAAGATTTACATTTCATTGTACTTTAGAATAAGATGTTGATGATGATTAGGATTATGTTCATCCTTCTGGCCGGTTTCAGTCATGGCAACGACTTCAACTTCTAGTCTTTACGGTGCTTTTACGCTCGAGGATAACTTCTAAAATTAGGTGGTTCTCAATTCGTGTGAATGTTTTTTTGAACCATCGAAACAACGGGGTAGAAAATTGCCAACTTATTCCACTAGAGGCACTGATTACGCTTGACCCATAACAACTGTCAAATACCATAGCATAAGATAATTTTATAATAATTTTCATCAATAAATGAGAAATGCTTCATTGCAGGGTCATAAGTTTGATATAAAATAAATAATACAGTTTCTCCAATGATCCATACTAGCTATGGTTGTGGGTGGACTTGATTTAAACTTTTGTGGAGATTAACATATTACGGTTCACTTTTTCCCATTTTGATACAGAAAAACAAAATACTATAAAGATTTACCAAAAAAAGGACACTGAACTAGCAATAACCTTTAGCAACTTGTTCATTTGACTGTTTGTTATGGGTCAAGCGTATAAAGCGACATCTATTTAGAGCTTTTCGTTTTCTTCTCCACTGAATCATGACCCTCAACTAGCTCATTTTGGCAAACCTTCTAAATGCTAGTAGGTCGAAATTCACTTGAAGATAGGTTTTCTTGGTGACGAACTTGTTATCATTTCTTTCGACTCTTGTCATTTACTGAGAATTCGTACAGTATCTAAAATGTCCTAAGTGCATTATACGCAATAGACCTTACGAATTTAACAGTTTCAAACTACTTATGAGCAAAATGGGCCATGATTTAGTTGGTTCCATAGTACCTTTGTTACACGATTTTTTAAATAATAATGAATTGATTTTGATTTGATTTCATATGACAGAGAATAGTTCAGACGTGATCACACATAAATTACATCGAAATAGATTCAGTACCTACTTTAAAAAAAAACTTTCGAAAATATAAGTATCAGTACGGAGAGTTTTACGTAACACTTTACTTCAGCCAAAGTTTTGACTAGGATTTAAAAACGTTAGTGAAGTTAGTTTTTTAAATGCTCTGCATTCCTTGATTATCATAGTAAACTGAGGGCACGTCAGCACACCTTCCTCGTTATTAATGGCAGCAGGTTCAAGAGATTTCAGCTTGTCACGTTTAATAAATAACAAATAATAATAAAATCCCCAGACAATCACACCAACTACATGGCCCCAAAGTAAGCATAGCTTGTGTTATGGGATACCATGTAGCGAACTAGGGGGGAACCTGGAATATAAATAGATAAACACCCAGACACGGAACATTTTTTTTTTATTAGTCCGGATGGAGTCGAACCCGCAACCACTGGCGTCTGAGGCAGATAGGTTTACCCCATCGCCATAGTGGTCGTCGTTTAGAGTCGAGGTCAGATTTGTTCTTGGAAGGGCCCACTTAGTTACGGCCCACATTAAAACATTCTTCGTACGGACTAAACAGTATGTGGTTGGTAGGCATGGTAGGGCCCGAAATATTTTTTAAATAATTTTATTCTACCTACGGACCATTTTATATTCTTGCATTTTATATTCTTTTTTACATGGACTAAATCGAATGACAAGTACAACCAGCATTAAAAATTACGTTTTATTAAAAACATAACATCGATCAATTATTTAAGACATCTACTATTTTACCTAAGCTGTAAATCGGTCTTACTGATGATTATGAACACACACAAAAACGAAGAAACAAAAAAGTTCAATAATCTGGAGATCCGCAAACAAAATGTGCTGTAAAATTCATAATAGTGTTACTTTCAATTATTGCAAGCTACATAGGTAGGTACCTATTTGGAAACGAGCAAAGCACTGAAATGAAATAAAAACAGAATATTTCAAAAGCATTTTGCTTTTTGATCTTTGCTTCCACCAGAATATAAATGTTACATTGATAAAACAGAGAACATTGATAAATTTAATGATTATTTTGTATCGGTTTGGCTTGATAATGAATATTTAATTGGAAAATGGGATTTTTTGAGAGAAATCTATCGGGTAAATAACCCAGCAGAAGGTAGCAATGCCGAATTATATAGAACTTTTTCTGAAACTCTAAATATAGTTAGTTTTTAAATACAATCAAAAAATTATGCTTAATCTCTAGCGTTAAGTTAAGAGAGACATCAACATAGAAACACAGTAATATATTTTTTAATACAGTTGCTCAAAAAGTGGCGTATTGCAGGGACGTTTAGCGTTCGGGATGTGGGCTATTACACACTTGTGCTTTTTCTTTACCTTTTCCGCACTCGTGCGTTCTCTTTTCCAAATGTCAAAATAATGTCTATTAAAAAGAAAAAATCAACCACGAAGTTTTCACTAAAAAAAAATTCATAGAAGTTTTTACGATTCATGCAAATATTTCTGAAAAGAAGCTACTAATTTGTTTCAATATCAGATATAATGATTTGAAGCAATGAGTTAGGTTAGGTTTCATTTCATTTTATCTCATTAAATTCATTTTCACTTCATGTCAATACAAAAAATAGACTTGGCTGTATGGGGTAGTTCCCTTTGCCTACCCAGAATGGGTAAACAAACAAAAAAAATCTCTATAATTTTTCACGGCTGGCGCCATTTTGTATATTTTATAAAATTGCTTAATTTTTTCGCAACTGTATTAAAAATAGTCGTTCAGTACACGTGCGGAACCGTCATTGCAACTCGTTCCGACTGTCAACCCTCGCCTTCGGCTGCGCCTCGGCTCGTGTAGACATTTGTCGGAACTCTTTGCAATGACAGGCTTTCCGCACTCGTAATGAAATATACTATTTCAACACACTTGCTCGTAAAGTGAGCGTTATTCTATTGAATTTAGAACTATAAACTGGGCTATAAGTCACGCGTGCATAATATATTATACCCTAGTGCATAATATAATGAATCCTACAAAGTTGAATTGTACCTTTGTGCAAATAACATGCGAGAAAACAGAGCATATTTTATTGGTCCGGGTTATACACTAAATATTTTCAGAAACAACAAAGAGGTTTTATACCACTTCAAATCCATATACATTTTTAAATGTTTGCGCCTTATATTAGTAAAATACATTTGTATATTAAGAGCCCATACTACTCCAGCTAGAATCTGAATTTCGCCCCCACCTCACCGCCCGGCCGTGAAGCACCCCGCAACGCGTGTCGGAGCTATCTTACTCACTCGCGTTTTGTTTTCTCCAACTCTGCCTTTTCCGTATCTTATTTCTTTCATTTCCCATTTTGAAATAAAACACACCACAAATTTATTTATGGAAAACACGATATTTACGTGATGTTGTAGCGGCGGCGGCAAGCGTGAAAGCGACACAGGTTCCTCGTACGAATGCCGGAGCGCAACTGAATCCTTGAGCGGGCGCAGGTCACCCGTCGTGCCAAATTCATTATTTTAGATTTAAGATTTATAATAAAAAAAATAATAAAATTATTTTAAAATCAGATCATATAGTACACGTATTGTCATACCTTGAAACTAAATACCAAGTTACATTAGTGTAGGTTAAGTACTAATTAAGTAATAAGGTTTCTTTGTTAATTTTAGAGGTAAGTTTGTGATTTTTTTCTATCGAGATTTTTTTCATTAATCGTGTTTTCAAAACATATGGTTCTTAGTTCATACTCTTAACTTTGCTATATGTTTTTTCTAAAATTATTAGTTCAGTACTCTGATAGATATTTGAGATCAAAATTTGGATTCGGAGCGTGTTTGAGGTAGTGTAGGCCCTTAAACGAATTATTCACAATTTACAATCATTTGTCATAAAATATTAAAATATTTGCATTTACCACTCCAATTAAACATTTTCACTTAAAATAGGCTGTATATGCTATACAGACATTGACACATTTGGCGGAAAAAAAAATCTACGCGCATGCGCGAGGTTCGGCGCCATTATTCAAACACAATTCACAGCTTTGTTATCAAGTGTGTTTGTTATTTTATGACCACGTATGTCTGTCTTTTACTCACAAGTGTGTTGAAAAACGTCGTATGTAACTCGTGAGCGTTGCTAATTACAGTCGAGGCTGTGATTTGAGCCAGAGCCGAGCTCACTTGTTACATAATATACTAAAATAAAACACTTTTAACCGGATTTATTGCGTTTATTTTATTACATTTTAACTCGACGTTTCGGTGTCTTTGCAGACCCCGTGGTCACGAGTCTCTCGTGACCTTACAACACCTCACAGACCTTACAAGTTTGGGAGTTTCAAACAAGTTATAAGCAAAATGGGTCATGAGGTCAGTTGGTTTGATAGTACATATTTTCATCAAATTGTTTTCAATATTTATAGAGATACATCTATTACAAGATAAGGCCTTTTAAATTTCCCCAGGCTTGGGGCAAAGCAAAAGCTAAAATTCATCCTGCATCATAATCAAACATGCATACTTGATATACTCATACTATTAGAATAAAAAATCAAAAATAAATTACTAGAAGAAAAAAGAGATAGAACATTAAAGTTACAAAACAGTTTTCTCTCGAAAAATATGTTGTATTTATAAGCGTGTGACATAAAATGAGATAAACGGTTTCATTTATTATATTTTTAAAATTGTAGCAATATATGACCACTTATGTGATGCAGTGATTAAAAGAAGAATCCTATAAAAGGTACAACAGTTTATAGATGAAGATAGCGGCGTGGCGTGAGCATAAATCAAAGCATTGCGCACGGTTCCCTAAAACCAGAACCTATGTTTAGTTAGAGAAAGGTCTTTGACAACAATAAATAACTTTTAAAAGCTTACATGTATTGAATATGTATTAGGACCCGGGATTATTTTCGGCCTTTGTCTTACCGGTAACATCGACCTTTTTGTTACAATTGATTGCAAAGCCGTGTTGAAGGACAAAGTATATGTTTTTAGGCTGCAAACTGGACGGCAGGGATAGCAAGAGCGACAGGGGCACGGGCAGCGACGCGGGGAATCGATTTGTCGCGGTTTCATACAGCCGCAATACTTTCTATCGTTTCGCGGAAATCGATGCCCGCGCCACTGTTGCGCTCGCTGTCGCTGTCGCTGCCGTGGAGTTTGCAGCCGTAAAGCTTCTATGTATAAAGAGAGGTTTTTGACATCGGCAAATAATTTATTCATGCTCAGGTGTATATAGAATATTCCATGTTTTTCTAGGACTAAATAGGACCCTGAAATATTTTTGCCAATTATTTTATCCCTAACACGTTTTGGAACAATTTTATCAAAAGTCATGTAGAGGATAGGATCTTGAGCTGTGATGTTTGGGAGCAAAATTTTGTGCCATGCCAATTTTTAACACTCTTTACGAATCTAAAAGTGATGTTTTTCGTGGAAATGTTTTATGAATCCTAAACCCGTATGCTGTCATCATCGACCTCATCGACTTCACGTACAGCACATCAAGTGTTAAAAATCTGTCAAAAAAATTTACTTGACTCTGAACTCTATGCCCTCGACATTAAATTAAAATTGTTTGGGGCAATTTGACAGGTGATGTAACGCTTGATCTGCTGGCTTCTGTACCATCAGGCCAGATAGAGGTCAAACAATGGTTCAGTGATCAATAAAAACATATTTTTATACATACATCCATAACTTTACGTCTGTCTCCCTGTCCAGACAGAGACAATGGAACGCTTATTTTATCTGTTTTTATATTTTGTTCATTTAATTACAATTTTAAGAGATAATCGTATGTAATATAAAAGTATCTTCGTAAATATTTAACCAAATTGCATCGAATTTAAAGTCTAGAACCATTTACTTTACAAAAATGACCGTGGCTCCCATTATTTGCAATTTCAAGACATGTTTATTTAATTAACTGTACTTCACTGTCTATAATAGCTCTTATTTCAAATGAAATAAGATCGATAGCATCCGTTATTGCGACTGAAATAGACTAAGATCTAATGTTTATTTTATTACTAGCTGTGACCCGCGACTTCATCCGCGTGGATACCGGTTGTTGGAGTTGGATAAATACTATTATTATATCTTCCTTGAAGTTTAAACTTACCTTATTCAAAATTTCGTCAAAATCGATTCAGTAGTTAAGCGTTACTGAAAGATAAACAGACAGAGTTACTTCAAAAACTGTTACAACAAAGCTGTGATCCGCAGTTTCACCTAGGTGTTTTGTGAAAAAGTATAGGTAGGTAGGTATATTACATAGACGATGCCTGCGACTTCGTCTGTATTGAATTAGTATTTCGAGTAGGTTATTTTCTTCCCCAAGGTCCTAAGTATTATCTTTAATAAAAAAAATAAAAATGAAGAATCTTCGCCCAAATAATATGTATAACTCCTAACCACAAACACAGGTAACTATATTAGCCACCTTGCGTTACAAACGAATCGGGTGCCAAAAATTTTACATAATTCATGCAATACCTATCTTCATTAATTATAGCTTATTGTTATTCTAAGTAAAGCTATATTACTGTAAAGTTTCAGAAGAATACATTCGGCAGTTTTTGCGTGAAAGAGTAGCAAAGATCCATCCATCCAGCCATTATCAGTGTATAATGTGTATCTATCTATAGTTATGATTGGCTACTTTTCACGGTAAAATGGCTGAGCCAATTTAATGTAATTTCTTTTGGTAGTTAACACATCTACGTTACTTTTTATTCTACTTCTAAATCTACGGTTTCTAACTTCCAAGAGCTAGAAATGATCATGAAATAAATAAAACCTTGAGTCCCATTATTTTAAGTTTAACTTTCTTACAATATATCTCTGTATGTACAGAAGGCAGCACATCAAGCGTTACAGATCGGTATTTTTTTTTTACTTGAATCTGAAATCTATGCCCTCGACATTACCTAAGTTAAAATAACGCTTGACCTGCTGCCGTCTTTACCTACCTGTATTAAATCGCGCAAGAAGCTTTATTAATGATTTAGCCCTATCAACATAGCAAAATTTTCTACTGCATACCAACTATTTTACAGATTTATTATTTTTAAGCCCCTAGTACTTTTACCAGGAGAATTTCCTTAGAATTCTTATTCCCATGTTTATTTTTAGTGTAGTTCAGCTTTTTTTCTTCTGGCTATCCGAACGCTTTAACATCTATCTAATCTACTAATGCCACGTTACAATATCAAAAACACTGTTCGTTCGTTGCTTCCACGCTGGACTGGGAGCAACAGAAAATCATAAAATGTCCAGTTGCTTCTTCCAAATCTTATTTCCAAGTAAAATAATAAAAGTTGGGTGAATATGGTCATAGGCACCCAGAGTTTGGTAGGTATCTCGAACAATTAACAGCGTGAGTGGCCGGCCATGCCAGCGAATCACTCGCTCGCCCGCCCGCGTCTTATCGAACATACCTACCTATTTTATGACGGAGTTATTTAAACTTATTACGATATATCTTTGGATCTTGATTGAAATCAAGTGGTGTCAAAGACAATTTTGTTCACAATCAAATATTTATTGAAAACAAAATTAAAAAAAATATAATAAAAAATAAATTACGCGAGCAGGATTGAACCCACGACCTTAGACTCATGGTCGGTCTACGCGCAACTGAGCAATGAGTACTTCTGATCTGTATGCCGAACATCTCCACCATATTCTAGTAAAGTAAGTTTTAGGCATAACTTTTAAAAATCTATTACAATTTTTTTTGATCCTAGATTTTTTTTATGTCTGCAGAATCTGCTCATCATCCTGGACAACTTTTGTTAAGGCATCATATCTATATTTCTTACGGTTTTGATGATCCCTTAAGGGTTCTGCATCAGGTGTTCCAGTAACCGAAATAAAATATACCCTATATGTTGCCCCGGCTTCACAGCTATACATCAAAAAAAGGTTCATTCAAATCCGTCCAGCGGTTCCAGAGATTAGCGTGTGCAAACAGACAAACTTACAAACAAACAGACATATTTTTTTTTTTCAGATTCTTACTCTCTTTTCATTTCTTTATAAGCCTAGATTAGTTTTTTTGTAAAAATATTAAATGTACAGACACGTTTTTTTTACTGTTTTATTATATGTATTGATTGATTATGTTTTTATAAACCTATCCCAGCTTTGTGTAAAATAATAAATAAATAATGACTTATTTATTCATTTTTTCAGAACATTTTAATAGTATCAGTTGAAATCTTTGTTATTTAAGTCAGATATTTAAATGTTTAAAATGCATTGTATTTATTTTCATGAATTAATAAAAACTTTGCCCAATTTTGGGACACCCAGGGCTAGTAATAATAATAATAATAATAATGAGTATCTGCATAGACACAACCAAGCAGCCAAGATTCTCCACCAAGAGCTCGCTCTGAAATACGGTCTCATCAATCAGAAACTGCCTTATTACCAGTACACGCCGGAGCCAGTTCTCGAAAACGGCAGCGCCAAGCTCTACTGGGATCGGCCCATTATCACGGACAGGACTATTCTAGCGAATAAACCTGATATCGTGTTAATGGACCGATCGTCGTCTAAGGTGTTTTTGGTGGACATAACTATACCACATGACGAGAACCTCGTGAAGGCCGAGACCGAAAAGCAACGCAAGTACTTGGACCTTGCACACGAGGTGACCGAAATGTGGGAAGTTGTGTCCACCGAAATCATCCCGGTTGTAATATCCGCAAACGGTTTGACCCCAGCCACTTTGGGCAGAAACCTTGAAAGGCTGGGATTCGGCGGTGGTTCGCTTCCAGCACGCATGCAAAGAGCGGTTTTGCTGGATACTGCCCGAATAGTTCGCCGGTTTCTGTCCCTCTTGCCCTGATCCCCGACCGACTGGTCAAATTGTCGGGTCTTTCCGCCGAAAGGCGTGTAGCTGTAAGCATACGTAATAATAATAATAATTATTATTTTCATCATATTCTTCAAAAGAACCTCCTTTTTACAGGGTGGGATTTGTACTACTGCGAGCTTGTGGCCAAACAGTAGTACAGATAAAGTTATAAACTATCAAAGTGAGAAAAATTTCCGGACAAGTCGGCATGTGTTCATTATGGCAGCTTTCTGTAATAGAATATATGAGTTATGTGGCATTGAAAGTAGTTTTAACGAGGTGTGTAAGATTTGGGGTATAACTCCTGTGGACGATATAATAATGGGTACGGTTTTTACTTCATCTACTCGCCATTGTCGCTTAATTTCTATGGATAAATCTGTATATTTACTAATTTTTTCAGTGTGAGTTGATTGAAGGTTGTGGGTATTCGGGACAGCTATATCGATTAAATAAACTATTTTGTTGGGCTTGTCATGAAATGTTATATCAGGTCTGTTACACGCTATGGTTTTATCCGTAAGGATTGTTCGATCCCAGTAAAGTTTATATGATTCGGTGTCAATCACAGTCTGAGGGATGTATTTGTAGTAGGCGACTTTTTCTTTTATGAGGTCGTGTTGATGGGCTATATGTTGATGGATGATAGCGGCTATTTGATCATGGCGATGTTTATAGTCGGTTTGGGCTATTGCTCTACAAGCACCTGTAATGTGCTGTATGGTTTCAGGGCTGCTATGACACTTTCGGCACGAGTCTGAATGTATATTTCGGTTTCGGATAATATATTTATGGTAGTTTTTCGTCTCTATAACTTGGTCTTGGATAGCTAACATGAACCCTTCCGTTTCAGGGAACAATTCGAACAATTTTTGCTTGGTGGTAGGATCCCTTCTGAGTCCGCCTGCCGCCAAATGTTACCGCTCCGGCGGTAATGTGTTCCGGCAATATTGTATAAAGAGCCAGTTCCTTCCTAAGCCCGTGTGCTTTCATCTTCGACCTCATCGTCACTTACCATCAGGTGCGATTGAGGTCAAACGCGGGTTTAGTTACTTATAAAAAAAAAAAAAAAATTCGCCCCGTTTTAACCAAGCGTTTGATGCAATCTTGTCAACGACTGTGTTGGTTAAATCGGCGTGGTGTCGTCCGTGTAGAGATTTTTCTGCCCAAAGGTGTATTTTTTCTTGCACGGTGGTAAGTTTTGGCTGGTAAGTGGAATCGTTGAGATTAAGTGGAGTGAATTTTAGTTCGGAATTGACAATAGCTGCGTGTAAAGGAGAGTTATGTTTACTGTAGAAATATTTTCGGAGTGTGAGTATTTGTCTATTGTGAAGGTTCTGTAGATCAATAAGTCCTCTACCTCCTTCATGTCGAGGTAAAGTCATGCGCTGTGTACAGGATCTGGGCTGATGTTTGCGATATTTTGTAAGCAGCACGTTTACAGTTCGTTGCAATTTTTTGAGGTCTGTTTGTGACCATTGAATTACTCCAAAGGAATAAGTAAGTACGGGTATGGCAAACGAGTTAATGGATTTGAATATGTTGCGGGAGCTGAGTTGTGTATTGAGTATTTTATGTAGTCTATTTTTAAACTTTTCTGTCAGTGTATGTTTTGCTTGTTTTTGCAGTATATGTTGTGTCTGGTAAAAACCTAGGTATTTATATCCTTCGATTGGGTTTATTGGATCAATTTTTTCTTGATTTGGTAAAGTATACGAATGTTGTTCATTTTTACCTCTGTGGATGCACTGAATTTTACATTTATCTATGCCAAAGCTCATTTTAATATTATCTGAGAATGTTTGGGTGACGTTAGTTAAAGAATTTATTTCATTTAAATTGGAACTAAAAAGTTTAATGTCATCCATGTACATCAAGTGTGTTATTTTTTGAAAGCTATTATTATGTTTGATTTTGAAACCGGACTTACCATTGTTCAATAAATGTGACAATGGGTTAAGGGCCAAACAAAACCACAACGGACTAAGGGAATCACCTTGGTAAATACCTCGTCTTATATGGATAGGATCTGTTTCTACTGTTAGATTGTGACTTTGGATTTTTAATTTAGTTTGCCAAATTTTCATAGCGTGTTCAAGAAATTTAACAATTGTTGGATTGATTTTGTACAAATTGAGGCTCCTAATAAGCCAAGAGTGTGGCACTGAGTCGAACGCCTTCTGGTAGTCAATATACATTGAATATATGTTTCGTTTATTTTTGAGTGCTTGCCGAGAGACTACATTATCAATAATAAGTTGTTCCTTACAGCCCTGGGTTCGTCTCCGACATCCTTTTTGCTCCTCGGCCAAAATATTATTTTCATCCGTGTGTCTAGTAATTAACTCGTTTATGCATGCAGTTATTATTTTATAGATGTTTTGGAGGCACGTTATTGGTCGATATTTTGCTGGGTTGGAGGTATCAGATGGGTCTTTAGGAATCATATATGTCTGGCCCTCAGAGACATACAGTGGTAAAGTATCAGGGTGCTGAATAAAGTTGTTTATGTGGCGAAGTAATATTTTGTGAGTGTAGGTAAGTTTCTTATACCAATAATTTTGAATTTTATCTGATCCTGCAGCTTTCCAGTTATGAGTTTTGGCAATAATGGATTGAAGGAGATCTAAATTAACTTTTTCGAATGGCATAGTTGGTAGGCTATCTAGATTTTTTTGGTATTCAAACATCCAGTCAGCTTCAATATGATTAACTGGATTAGACCAGATGTTGGACCAAAATTGAGTTAAGTCATTTTGGTTGGGAACAGCGGAATCTGACGTTAGTCCGGCCTGATTTTGGTAGCATAATTTCCTATAAAAACTTTTTTCATTATTATTAAATAAATTGTTTTGTTTTTTTCTTAACGATGTTTGTTTGTATCGTCGAAGGGGACTTGCTAATTTGTTAAGTTTTTGTTTTAATGTATCTAAAAAATCTGAGAGCTCTGTGTTGTTGTTTTCGTGACGGGAGTGTACAAGATATTTTTCTTTAATTTTCTCTACATGTTTTGCCAGCTTTCGACTGTGATTGCCGCGAATATATTCAGTGACTTTGCCTATATGAATTCTGAGTTCTTCTATCCTGTTATGGAGTCGTCTCTGCCAGGGTGGGACATTATTGCATTGTGGTCTTTGATGATGTGTTTGATAGATCTGAGCTCCACACATTGTTGCCGCCACGTATGCGGAGCAATAGATAACAAGCTGAACTGTTTCAAAGTTTGATTCTAGGGAAATGGTGTTAGGCAATAATGAATTATTTATATGTTTAACAATGTTATTTAGTTTTAAGGACGTTTTTAATTTTGTTATAAGAGGCCTAGATGTGGGTTCAGTGTTTTTGAATTTCTCTAGACTTTCATTAAATAAACGGCCTAGTTGTTCTGTCATTTCAGATGAGATTATTATTACTGCCCGAATCGTTCGCCGGTTTCTGTCTCTCTTGCCCTGATCCCCGACCGACTGGTCCGATTGTCGGGTCTTTTCCGCCGAAAGGCGAGTAGTTATAAGTATACAAAATAATAATAATAAATAAAAAACTAATTTGACTGGTCAAATTGTCGGGTCTTTCCGCCGAAAGGCGTGTAGCTTTAGGTATAATAATAATAAAAACTTTAAAATATGCTGTCTGTGTCTCAAAAAGTACCTTAGTCTAAATGTATATGTATTCGAAAATAATAAGGTGTGCGCCGCTTAGGTAAATATGATAGTTATAAGCAATAATGGTATTTATAAGTTATAATAACATAACTTATAAATACATAAACATGAGGAAAAAGTACAGTGTAATATAAACGAACTACAATTTATTCGTGTTAAGATGCCAAAAAAGCCTAAACTAAAAGGTCAGTTACAGTTCTTCTTACATTTTGTAGAAGTTTATTTTAAAGGTAACTTTTGGGTATTCGGGAAAAGGGAAAGAACTTTAACTGATTACTTTTTGATATGAATCAAAAGATAGTTAAAGTGCAACATGCTTGCGAAGTAAAACACTTCTTAAAACAGGCCCTCGAAATCAGGGTGTCTAAAGATATCGAAACGTCCAGTTAAAATATTAAATGCGAGCACATTCCCGCGACTTCGTTCGGAAATAAATAAATAAAATATAAATAATAATAATAAATAAATAAATATTTCTGACACTCACACAACATTATCTAGCCCAAATTAAGTTTCTTAAAGAACTTGTGTTATGGATACTATATTAGATAACTGATGTACTTAAGAAATATATACTTAAACATACATATTGATTAAATACATATTTTTTATTAGAATAAACTTAAATAAACATATAAACATCCATGACTTGACGACTAATATCTGTGTTCATCACACAAATATCCGCCGCCGCCGGGATTCGAACCCAGGACCTCTGGCATAGAAGGCAAAAGAAGACCTCTGGCATAGAAATTCCTTCCATATGGCAACCAGACACCCTAGAAGAACCTTTTTACCAAGTTTCACATCAATGCACTTTTGGGAACAAAGTATTCGTCCCCACTACCCAGGAAAAGGGATGGCAGGCCGCGGCCCACGGCCCAACGGTTGATGTCGGGATGTCGTATATATGTTAGCTGCTATATAAACTTTGATAGTGCGATGTAGGAAACTTCGTCGTGTCGTCGTAATTCTATGGCGCGTCGCTAGATGTCGCTACACACTCAAGGAATAAGAAGTTCCCGTGGGAATTTCAGAAATTTCTTACTTATTGTACCTCTACACCTTAGGAATGTATGTTCCAAATTTCAGCTCTCTACGGCTAGAAGTTTTGGCTGTATGAACGCTGTCTGTCAGTCAATCAGGGTGACTGATGGGTCACTTTCAAAATTCGAGGACGTGATAGTTTGAGATCATACATGAAAAGAAAAAATAAAATAAAAAGTAAATATTAATTATTTACTGAGTAAACTTAACCGAAAGTTAAAGAATTTATAACGCAACGCATGGTTACATAATCGTTATACAATAGATAGGTACTTAGCGGGTGGTGGTGTGCGTGTGGCGGGAACACTACTGTGTGCGCGTTGACTAAGGCGGTGCATCGGAAAAAGTCTAGTAATGTATCTTTATTTCTGGGAATTCTAGTGAAAAATTAAATATCTACTTTTATCACATAATTATGATCAGAATCGAGTTCAGATTGCTCTCCGTCAATATCTAAAATTTATCACCAGTCACCCTGTGTATTGAGATAACCGATAGCGACTACTATTACTTCTACAATTTATACAACTATCTATATAATTAACATTTATACCAATAGAAGTTATCGCGATAGTTTATATTTTTACTCGTTTTTTTATTTATATACTTAAACGTGATATGTTATAAAAAATATAACAGATTTTTTAATATTTAACAAGTGATCTTAATCGTTTTCAATATCGGCTAGTAAAATCAAAATAACAGTTTTGTCAAAGAACCCAGTAATGCTATTTGTACAATGGCATGGAGTATTAAAGGAAATGCCACAGTTTTAGTATTAAAAATTCACCATTGCCTCTTGGAGTACGTTTTCTAGAAACAAAGCAACAAAATAGATATGTACAGAAGGCCTTTTATTTCTGATATTATTTTAATGATTGACGGTCCTCAAAAAATACCATATGATGGACTATGGATGATCAAATTAGTGACTATATGTAGCGGCTGGTGTAGCGGTAAAAGCATCTGCCTCCTATTCCAGCGGTCTTGGGATCGA
Organism: Stenoptilia bipunctidactyla; assembly: GCA_944452665.1. Taxonomy (NCBI): domain Eukaryota; kingdom Metazoa; phylum Arthropoda; class Insecta; order Lepidoptera; family Pterophoridae; genus Stenoptilia; species Stenoptilia bipunctidactyla. The sequence continues at coordinate 3,495,109 of OX101748.1, read as the reverse complement.
GTCCCGGCTGGGGCGGATATTAGTGCGATGAACACAGATATTAGCCGACAAATTATGGGTGTATATAAATTTATTTCTAATATTAATATTAATTAGGTACTTACTTTGTGGTTTTTGGGTTACTTTGGCTAATTATGCTGTATTTTTTTTTAAATATCTCTGGTGTGAAGAGTCTGAGTGACTTTTAAGCATTATAATGATTGTGTTTGGTAAACAGGGATATTATCTAGATATTAATAAACTATTTTGACTAAAAATGTTATTGCCTTGTATTTTTTTTTATTTGCTGTAATTTGAGCCAAAGTTGTTCTTTGAGGATGGTAACTTTGGCTCGCTGTTTTTTTTTCGAAATAAAACGATACAAAGATAGACTTAAAACTGGAAGATAAGAAAAAGATAAATGTTTTGACATAAAAATTCTTTAATTCGTAATAGAAAAGTAGAAAAAAAATAGACTATAACAGCTTTTTTTCATAAAATTTAACAAAAACTCTCATTAAACTATTGAGATCATAATCTGGGAGACATAATCAGATGAATGAAGAAAAGATAAAATAAAAAAGAAAAGGCTGGTCTTAAACATCTAATACAGGTACTGAAAAACAGCCTTTTTTCAAATGTCGATATTATTTTTGAACTGTGGCACATTTCTACCTTGCGCTACGAGATAATCTTTAATAACCATTTTCAAATCAAAATCGGTTAGAGGAAAGCCGAATTCTGAAAGTGCCTTTATGTGAGCAACAAAAAGCCTCTCCTCTTGCTCCGTAAATAATGTTGGGCGACCCGGTTTGTTACCAAACTTCTTTTTTTATTTGTTTTTTATAGTACTCCATGGAATTTGTGTTTTGCTGCAGCTTCTCGTTGAGTCATTAATTTAGATCTTACAACATTTAAACATTCTTTCTGTTCTGCGTCTGTGTAATCGATGTACTGGCAACTGCCTGGCTTTCGCTGATAGTTACAAGGCATTGAGGTGGCTAAAACGCAATAAAATGTTATTAAACACTTTTTAATTTCGTATAAATCAAATAAAATCATTATGATCGGGTAACATTGGCTCAAGAGGCAATGTTACCCGAATTTATGAGTCAAAGAATCCCACACTTATTATTCAAAATTTTGGTATCAAAATTTGTAAAAAAACGATGGATTCTATAGTTAATCTACTCCTTAATATATATCTGACGCGACTAAATGTAATATTAAATAAAGCTTACCTTAAAAACTCCGTTACACTATAAAGTTTGCAGACGAGAAAAACCGACGTTTCACAGGGCCTAAGTTTAAAAAGCAAATAGCGGTTGTAGGGTAGAAATTAAACTTGTAGTTTTGTTCAACTAGGCACCAGTAGTACCATCTAAAGATTCCCGCTTTAACTGAATCGATAAATGTCATTGATACAACGTGGTGCGAAGTCTAAATTTATTTTTAATTTGAGCCAAAGTTACCTCTCAGAGTCAAAGTAACCCGACTTTACGGTAATTAATATATGTGGAGCAGGCAAACAAATCCAGACTTGTCCAGGTTTCCAGATTTGTTTGATGGATAAAAAATTTATAAGTACAAGCAGATGAAGACCAGTCAGAGTTCTGATTTTCAGTAGGTACACGTAAGTTCTATTAATGTTCGAACATATATCCTTTTACTGTTTATAAAAAATCTAAACTTAAAAAAAAAGCAGCTTGCAAGTACAAGTCTGGATTTGTTCGCCTGCTCCTCATACGTAATATACATTTGTATCAATTACTAGCTGACCCTGCAAACGTTGTTTTGCCATATGAATGACGACCGGCTGGTGTAGCGGTAACATACATTGCCTTCTATGCCAGAGGTCCTGAGTTCGAATCCCGGCGGCGGCGGATATTTGTGTGATGAACATGGATATTAGTCGTCAAGTCATGGATGTTTATATGTTTATTTAAGTTTATTCTAATAAAAAAATACGTATTTATTCAATATGTATGTTTATATATTTCTTAAGTATATCAGTTATCTAGTATCCATAACACAAGTTCTTTGAGAAACTTAATTTGGGCTAGATAATGTTGTGAGAGTGTCAGAAAAAAAAAATAGGTGTTGGCCAATTCTAATAGATAGCACAAAAAAAATCATCAAAATCGGTCAAGCCGTTTTTGAGGAGTATGTGAAAACTGTGACACGAGAATTTTATATATTAGATATATTTAACCGTTATCTAGTATCCATAATACAAGTGCGTGTTGTGGGTTGCTACTTGCTTCGATACACTTGCACCCAGTCACCTGAAGCGTACTTGTCTGCGACCGTGAGCAGCGGCAGAAACAGATTCATACATTATACAATACATTTGAGAAATTTGGTTTGTATGTTTTGTATTGGATGAATATAAGACCAATATAAACAGCATTTAAATAGATATCTCTCATAATTTAGAACATTACCCCTGTATTTCACTTAGATGATTCACTCACATTTTATAATTAGGTATATCCATTGAAATAGAAATAAAAGGCCCAGTTGAGCTCTAAACAAGATTAACGATACTTGGATACGCTTGTTTGACTTATTTCAAGTGCATTTAAATACTTATGAAATAAAGGTTTATTTGACTTTGACTCTGACTATTGCTGTAATAATCCGGCCTTCTGTTATTTTAATGTTTACGCCACTGCGTGTCTTCTTGTGCAGTGACAATTTCAATTTACAGTGGAACGAAGAAAAATTACTCTTGAAGGTTATATTTCTATCTGTATTTACGATGTGCTGGCAGTCAGAACTGTTCTACTAACTGTTAGAGAATAAATGGTTTGAACGAAAATTACTCGAACTAGAGTGTCACTTAGTAATAGGTTGTGGGGGTATGTTTGTTTGGATATTTATGTTCACTGTTAAGATATGTTGAGGCGTCGTTTTAGGACTGTTTGTAGGTCTTTCAATTGCATGTTTTTGTAAAGCAAGTTTGGTGTTTTTTTTTTATAAAGAATGAACAGCATTGGTACTTAACATAAATTTTAAAAACATGACAATATTCATTTAGATAAATCTAAAAACCTTTTGACTATCCTCTTCGGTGCGTTGAATTTTTAATAGTTTACAAAACGTATTTATGGGTTGTCCCATAGTATTACATTTGTTAGGCAAGGTGCTTATCCTGATTAGTTGATGAAATGCCTTATGAATGTCCTTAATTATATTGAAGTATCATTATACACCTTAGTCATCTTAAATACATACATACATACATAACTTCACGCTTGTATCCCTTATGGGGTAGGCAGAACACCATAGGTTATAAAACCCTCTGAGGTCACGTTTGACAAATTTGGAGGCATTATAATGATGGAGAGAGACTATTGCAGTGACAGGTGGTCAGCCTATCGCCCACAAAAAGAAATCTCCAATAAAACTTCCGTAAATATTCCGTTAAATATTGTTATTAATTATAACATATATAGTTGTACATATGTTAAGTAGGTAGTTTATTTTATTCTCTAAAGTTGGAATTTCCAGCTTCAGGCTTGCTGGAAAAAAATATTATAGAACTATGTAAAGGTTCTTTCTGTAGGGCGGAAGTCTTTGTCAACTTTGACAGTTGAAAGCGGTCCTCTTATTGAAGCTTCATCAGTAGCTTCATCTTAAAAATTAGTGTTAATTTTTTCTGTTTGTTTTAACAAATCATCATGGATGGACACAGTATTCAACCATACGGAAAAATGATAAAATTGAATAAAAATTAAATATTAAAAAAATACTCTGGAACAGTTGGCATTGGCAACTGACCCTAATTTTCATCGAAAAAATATCTTCAGCGATGGGGCCACTTTCTAAATGAATGGGTACGTGAACACAAAAAAGTTACAAATTTGGTATGACACGAAACCAAATGAGATTCTAAAGCGTCTTATGCATCCCAAAAATCTATTTTATTCTTTATTTATTATCACAATTGCTATTCATCAATATTTTATATTTTATAAAATTTATCATTTAATTTTGCCTGTATTTTCTATTCCTAATTTCTTGTAATTCTGTTTTTAAATTTTTTGCATTTAAAATGCTCAATTATTCTTAAATAAATGAAAAATGTGATAAATAAAAATCACCCGACCAGGACTCGAACCTGGGACCTCTCGTTTGCCGGACGAGTGCTCTTCCACTGAGCTACCGGGGCCTGGCGGTATGCCTCGAAATTACTGACCACATTTTTTTGTTTTTACGTTATATTTTGCTAACGTACCTCCATCTAATGGTATAGCTTTGCAGCTTAGACCAGCTGAGACCAATTTCTTTACAGAAATTGTGAATCCCAGTTAAATCGAAGCATTGCAATGTTTAATAATTTTTATTTTTTTTTGCATTTAAAATGCTCAATTATTATTAAATAAATGAAAAAATGTGATCAAAAAATTCTTGTAAGTAATTCACTTTTAATTTAATTTTTCATTTTGTTACAGACATTTTACTTAATAGGCTTACCTTAAACAGATTTTTACGTTTAAGAATGTTTTTTTTTGATGTTAATGTAGATGTAAGAAACAATGTAAATTTCTCTTGTGGACCTTATAAATAAAAAAAGTAGCTGTTTGGTGGATTTAGGGCTAGGAGAGTCATCGCTCAATATTTCTTTGAGAACGACGTTGTTCAGGCCATCACTGTCAAAGGCGAGCGCTATATGTCGATAATTAAACATGCCATCGCATGACGCGACGGTCAAATGTAGCTGTATCTGCCAGAAACATGGAAAATTAGATATTTTGGATGCGTGAGAGAAGTCTTGGTGGACATTTGAATTTCATTATTTTCTATACGTAATGGTATCGATAATTCTTTCAAATGAATAAATAATTTCGATGATACCTCACATGCACTTTTTGTTTAATTCGATTTAAAGATAAAAAGCTCTTAAGGAAAGACTTTATAAGTGCATTGTTGTAAGCTGTTCAGTTGTTATATTTATTAAATAAAAAAAAAACAAACAACAACTCTCATTTATTCATACTTTTTTATTTTCCTTTTCTCATCACAATTGATTAACTGGTACAAATAGTGCAGAATGATCAATATCACAGATACGCCGGCCGTCGCAATTGCTAGCAACACTAATACTGCAGATACTTCCAGATATTCATACCAGGTGATATGAGCAGCTGGGGATCTTAAGTGTTTTGCTCCTTTGTGTCGTAGAACATGCTCTATCCACCAGATAGCTCGATCTATGGGTGGCGTCGGCTGATCGTACATGACCTTTCGAAGCTGCTCAATGTTTTGTCGATAGCTGAAAGAGAAAGTACAATACTACTTTAGTTTAGCCACGAATCAGCTAATTCTTCTATTCTGTACTGGGGCAAAAATACATAGAATATGAAATCTGCTTCTCTTCCCGGGCATCTGTAAAAGTCAGTTTAGGGACGGAGGTTTTATTATAGGTTTCTTTGTGGGCAATAGTCTCTGTCCACCATTATAAGCGATAGACCTTACAACTTTGACAGTTTCAAATGAACTATCAGCGAAATGGATCACGATTCAGACGATAGTTGAGAAAATGTGTCAAATAAAAATCACCCGACCAGGACTCGAACCTGTAACCTCTTGTTTGCCGGACGAAAGCTCTTCCATTGAGCTATCGGGGCCTGGTGGTACGCCTCGAAGTTACTTAACACATTTTTGTTCTTACGTTATATTGCTTACGAAGCTCCATCTAATGGTTTAGCTTTGCAACTAAGACCTGGTCGGGTGATTTTTATGAAACACATTTTTCCAATTATTTGAGAGTAATTAAGCATTTTAAATGCCAAAATTTTAAAGTATTATGATTCAGTTAAATAAATAAATATAAATACATATTTCTGACACTTACACAACATTATCCAGCGCAAATTAAGTTTTGCGTTAAGTTCTAAAGTTAAAGATACTAGATAACTGATATACTTAAGAGATATATAAAAATACATTTTGAATAAATACATATTTTTTATTAGAATAAACTTAAATAAATATATAACATCCATTACTTGACGACTAATTGTGTGGTAGAAATCGCTACTCAGCGATAAGATCGCCAAGTTTTTATGTTTAATGTAAGTGTTCTTTTTTCTTTTACTGTACCTGTATAAACTGAAGTGTAAATAAATGAATAAAATAAATAATATCTGTGTGTTCATAACAGAAAATATCCGCCGCCGCCGGGATTCGAACCCAGGACCTCTGGCTTAGAAGGCAATGTATGTTACCTCTACACCAGCCGGTCGTCAAAACCGGTTGGTTTGATAGTACAAGCGGGGGCACTTGAAATAGTCACCATCTACGAAACGCTTGTCCAGCGTTGGGGCGATTCTAACCAACCCTTTGTGGGCTTTGACTTCTTTTTTTTTAACTTTGAGTTAAAAAAAAAAACATTTTATTTTAACTCAAAGTTTTGGAGATAAAAAGGTACTTCATGCAAAACCTAATACCGGCACAACAGTAGATTTTCAATAACAAACCTCAAACAACATAAAACAAACGAGTTCCCGGATTTAATAAATATTCATAACAAAGAGGAATTCATGATCAAAATGGACCCATTACATGCATATGCAAATATTACAGAGAATTTGAATTTTTTGTCAACGGACTATAATACTCAGTTCAAACATTTTTAATTACTTTAGAAACTTTTTTTAGGGTTCAATAACCAAAAGTTCAACCGGGAGCCTATTACTAACTCCTTGGTTCGTCTGTCCGTCTGCCAAAAGGCTGTATCTCCTGAATCTTTATAGTTAGACAGTTGTGATTTTCACATCGCACCTTCGGTAAGACAAGGGCACAATTGCACTTTTCATTATTTTACATGAGAGTCATTTTAAGTTATTTTTTGCAATCAATGTCTGATTTCTCACTCTATATATTAATTTTCACTCATTGACTTCTACAGTAACGCAAGGATTATTAAGAAATAGAATTATGTCATCAGAATAGTTCAAAAACATTATATTTATTTTATTTTAATTATTTTGAATCTGTCTCTCCATACATATTTAAAATTAAAGGGCATAAGTGTACTAAAAGAGGCTTTGTCCTTCCAGGAATGAAAAAATTGAAACGCTTATTTACCTTAATGACTTTGGCACTCCAGAAGACTTTTAAATCAGTCGGGTTCAATGGGCGCAACTGACCAATGCGTGCTTATCGCACCAGAATTATCTAAAAATCTAATAATGCGACAAGGGCATTTACGTTATCTAGAGTAAATGTAATAAATTAATGGGCGTCTTTGTCTGTCCAGTGATGATACTGTTATTTATATACCTTTTGGCATATTTAACTCATTTTCACAAAATTTGGTAGTTATGCCCTTGTCTTACCGAAGGTGCGAATGATGTAATCCTGTAGCCTGTATTTTTTTTTGAGTCCTAATTGCACTTCGCCTTTTTTTTTTTATTTCATCGCATTCGAAAAACTAACTAAGGCTTTATTTTAAAATACATGGTTTCACTAGTAATTTTTTAACAAAATAAACCTACCGCAACAGATAAGCAAACTATTAAATGAAAAAATATTTCATGAATTTTTTTAGATATAAGAGCGTTCAAGTAAAGAAACCAACTCCTTAGATTCATTATATTGCTAACGAAAGCATGCAAAGCACCAGTAAGTATCGCGTAGACTAGTAGAACTGCCTGTCAACTAGAAAATAAAGTCTGTGAGTGATATGACATTCAATTGTACAACATGATACGAAAACTTTATCATAGCTACAACTAAAACCAAAAAAAGTCAACCTGAAATCAAAATGTAAGTAGAAAGTAAAATAAACTTAATCAACTATAATTGATTGAATCAGGCGTTGCTTTGCGGAAATCCATGACAACTACTTTAACTAAGTTACCTTGCTAATTCCGCGACTTGTACTTGCACTAGTCACCGCCCTCCTTCCCTAAACAACTACGCATGTTCATATGGATCAAATATTTTGAATATGAAGGGTATTTCGTGAATTTTCCAGTCAGTTTTTTAATATAATTGTAGTTCCAGATATTCTAAAGAAACTGTCAATTACTAATTTAATTTATATATTTTGTTATCGTGTGGTAAAACAAAAAGAAAAAGAAAACAAAAAATATACTATGCTACTAATTTTGTGACTTCCAGAAAAGTAATAACAACTTGTTTATCGTGACACCATGTATAAGTTATGAAAGGTCCTAGGCACAGTACAGATATCTACAGTGATTCACCTCGGCCGCATCTTTGAAATAAATGCCAACAGCGCCACGGTCTGTTCATACGTGATAGGGCTGCCCGCCTTCAGCGTTTAAATTACATTTGCCTACTTTGTGTTTACTTCCATTTAGTTTTGTGACTGCAAATATACTTTTTTTATATCAACAAATAAAACAATTTGTAAATTGAATAGGAAATGTTAATCGAAAATACGTTTTTTGTCAAAAACCATGTTTATGTTTGAATAACAAATCGGATTATAAATTAGCGACCGAAAAATACTTACGCCTCGACTGCGACATACGAAAAGATGTATTAATTAATTTTAAAGTATAAGCAATCCGCATAGTAACGTTAAGCTCGATCAAGAATTATCTCGAGCCGAGATCGAGGCGCGTAGGTATAGCTCGCGTTTCGTCCGTTTGTATGAAGTTGCATTACTGTAGATATCTGTACTGTGTCCTAGGCCTCATTGTGTAGCTGTCGCAAATTTTTGATAACGGTTTTGTAGGGTATGTGACTTGTTAAATATTATTAATATTCGCACCACATTATCTAGGCCAAACTATAATAATGACTAAATCACTAAAATGATCGTGACCGTAACTAGATAACGTATACAACGTGCAACATAATTAAGAGATAATACTCAAGGAGATTGTATGTTTGGTGATGTAGTTTATAAGTAACAGTAACATAAATTTGTTATCCTTACGGTTCGACCGAAAAACAAGTTCAAAGTTAAGATCAAAATATCTTATTGTCAACCCTAAAAACAGCTGTTAGCTTTTGATGAAATCTATTCGATAACAGATGGCGTAAAATAAAGTGATGGGTACCTAAGACACACACTACAAAGTTCAGCCGGTGCGGGAAAGGTCATAAGGTCACTGACTGCGGCGCAAGTCTTGTTTTAGCATATTAGGTTGTCAAAATATTTTGTTGTAAAATAAATAAATAAATTTGTATGAAAGTCTATACCAGCACTAATCATGCTAATTCTTTTACTGTATATTCTACGTATGGTATAGAAGCTAACACTTAAGTATTATCTCTCCATTTTGTTACACGTTGTATATGGGTTAATACGGTTTTAAGCAATATTGCTACTGTTACACATGCATAAAAGCTTGCTATTTAGTTTGCTCAATACGAGCATGCCTAGGAGCAGTTTACATTTGCTAGCAATAAGCATGCAAATTCTAAGTATGCTTATATATTTAAGTATGAACGACTGATTGATACTTGCATGCTCAATAAGCCGGCCGCTTCCACCTGCACCGCTGGAAGCCTGGAATTGCCTCTGAGCTATTCAGGGTGCATTGAAAGTGATGAAACGATTTACGCTAAGTTCAAAGCTAAGAAATAATTTTAGCCGCGTGTTTCACTCAAATAGTCTTAATTTTGAATCAGGAAATATTAGAAATCGATCAATAAAAAAATTTAAAATCCTTTCTAAGTATATTATTTATATAGAGGGTTTCATATTTTTAATTTTCTACTGACATTGCATACTTATTGATAATTTTACTGTTTTTTTTAAATGTTTTAAATAATAATTAAATTTGACATTCATATAATATTTAACTCCTATTGACATTACTTACAAAATTTATTAATAGTCTACTGTTTTTATTGTAATTATGTACCTATTGTATTGAATTGTATGTGCCTACATTAATTTAATATTTATGTTTGTGATGATGTAAATTTTGATATGGCTCTGGCTGAAATAAATGATTTGATTTGATTTGATTTGATTACTTGTGTTGGGCTTAGTTTTAAATTACCGCTCATTCATTTTTAATTTAATAAAATGTTTGCCTGTATGAGGGCAGTGCCTTTCCTCCCTACTTCCTATTGTGCTGTCAAGCTGAGAAGAAAACAAGATGGCTGAATGCTGTGGTTGGCACGACTCTCGTGTGCAGTATAAAATCTTCTAATCCTCATAAATCGAAGAATAAATATGTTATTTTAATTATATTAGTGTCATCGAGTGAGATTAGGACATAATGCTGGTGCGCGTTAAAAGTATTTATAGAAAAATCATGGATTTTCGCGTGGCAGTATAAGCTACAAGCAGCAGCGCATCCCATAAGTCACACCTTTCTTTACTCTCTTAAAGCAAACAAAATATTGTATTAAGTTTTCGCGATTCGCGAGGTGCTCGAAGAATGAAAAACAGATGGAGATGATGATGAATAACTTTTGCCATCCTTCAATCTGACGCTTTACACCTCAGTCGCTCGTGACCACGGGGTCTGCAAAGACACCGAAACGTCGAGTTAAAAGTTTAAAACATAAAATATACGCGATAAATCCTGTTAAAAAGTGTTTTATTTAACAGCAAATAAAATTTGTCTCTTACATTTATTCTTTATTAAATCCATATTGCCGATCAAGGCATTGTAGGTTGGCTAGATTTTAGCATCGAACTATCTCATTTTTAAAAACAGTCTACTAAAAAACCCATATGGGCAACCAATTTGTTTGTATATGTTTGGTGGTTTAAACTTTTTCAACGATAAAAAATGAATTATAGCAAATACCTCTTGTCACTTATTAAAGTGAGAACTGTATCCTTCAGCTGTTGCTTGGTAATAGTTTCCATATCCAATCTCCTACCAATCCCCTGTTTCATGTACATTTCAACGTTGAACCACTGGTCTCCTAGCATGGGTACTCCAAGAAGAGGCACACCTGCTGTGATAGCCTCATCAGTGGATTGAAGACCTCCCTGGGTTATGAATAGTTTAATGTTTGGGTGTCCTGTAATTTATATAAAAAATAAACAATTAAACATTTTTGTACCCAATTTCACAGCTACCACGCAGGGTCTAAGCTCTGATCTGAATGAGTTTGGTGAATTTAATGGCACAGTTTATATATTTACTTATCAAATACCAAAGAAAGAAGAAAATCAAAATAAAAGTTAAAGAGATGCTGGACTGGGAACCAAAAACGAAGAACACAGTTAAAGGACACAGGTTTTATTGGCTTTTTGTGGGTTTCAAAGTATTTCTCCATAATTATTTTTCCTCCAAATTTGACAAACGCAAATTTGAAAATCGCAAAAAAAAATTAAGTCATCTGCCTTAGTTTGGAATAAAGAGGCTCGTTTATCTGAACCAAAATTTTATCTACAATTTTATCCTTTCGTACTGACAAAAAATGTACTGAGTTTTTCTGGAAAAATCTTTCAAAAGTTTGCTCATTTAGTCAGAATTTCAAAATAGTAACAAACTTGTATTATTTCTGAAATAAAGCAAAAAATTACAATTTACTAGAAATCATGCAGATTTTTTCAAACTAGTAATCTAATTATTAGGGTATTATAAGAGTATTAGTTCAATGATCTTGCGTTCAAAGTGAATGTGAAGGAGAAATTGCAACTTCAAAAGACTTATTTCATAATTTTCAATATAACGGGTTGCCTAGAAGAAATCAAATCAAGAGATTAGGCCGCCTACATTGTTCAAAATTTGTGTTTTTATTTTCTTTTGTCTCTCGTGTATTTTTTATTGGCAATAAAGAGCGAATAAATAAATAAATAGCAAATTTTACAAAAGCACCTATTTATCATTAGGAATATAAGTCAAGTTTAAAAGTAGACCATTTAAGTCTTGCACATTTAAAACTGATCACAAAATGATCTTATTATACTTTCATAATTATCTTTAGTAAAAAGGGTTACTATAAAGGTTGAGCTCGGCCAAAAAGTTTTTTTTTATTTTTTCGGTAGCTGCAATTACTTGCTATATCTCCTGCTTCCGGTTTATCGTCGACTTTTGGGACACCCTGTATAAAAAGTGGTTTAATCACTTGAGGTCATCTCTTTAAGATACCCTTCAGATTTGGACGTTACAGTAAATCCTGACAGAGCAGCTTAACGGATTTGGATGAAAATGGGTATAGTGATGGTTTACAGTCTGGAACAGTGCATAGGTACCGTAACGCGGGACCGATAGGCGGCAATTCTATGAAGTAGTTTAGTAATGATATCAAAGATTTAAAATATCGGAACGAATCTTTTATTATTTTCACTTCAATGGATTACTTTGCTAATAAAAATATCGCTTATATGTAAAATGGTGGCGGAGGGGAAAGCAGGATCTCGGGATCCTTCTACGTTCAGAGGAAAAACAATTGTGTAGAGTTAAAATATTTTCTGACGGACAACCCGCGTAATTTTTTTATTATTTTATTTTTTTATCTTTCAAATGGATTTCTTACATTTGCCGTAAGGTTGGGTTGCGCTAACAAACTCTTTATTTACAAACTACAAGGCGTACACAAACCTTAGGGTACAGACGTTTTATCTTGACATTTCCGCAGGATTAGACATTGCGCGGGTAAAGCCACGTGGAACAGCTAGCGCTAAATAAGAATTAATATAAAAATTCCAAAAATAAGCCATATTTAAACATTTAGACTACCTGTATATCATGCAGTCCACTTTCCTTATAATCATTGAAGCCCCAAAACAGTCAGAAAGATTTCAATGTCGCTAAAAATCTGCTTAGCCTTAAGGGCGGGTTCGGTTTCACGGAAACTTAAACTACTGTTACACATGCTCATTTCAAGCACGAAAGCATGCTTCAATTGTGCATGTGTGTTGGAATATTGCTCAAAATAACCATGCTCATTTCTAGCACGTTTGTGAATTGTAAGGCTTGCGATTTTTTGAGCATGCTACCAGCGGCGCGGCTGGAAGGGGGTTTCAAGTGCATCTTAACAGGTTTGCTTATTGAGCATGTTAGTATGGATCAGATTTTCATACTTAATTTACAGGGGTCATACATACATGTGGGTCATTTTCGAAATTCCAGTACATGACATTTTGAGAGCATACATGAAGAGAAAAAATAAAATAAAAATAAAATATTAATTATTTACTGAGTAAACTTAACCGAAAATTAGAGAATTCATTACGCAACGCATAGTTACATAAGCTTAATGGAATATATACTTAGCGGGTGGTGGTGTGCGTGTGGCAGGAACACACTCCTGTGTGCGTGTTGCGTAAGGTGTAGTAAGGTGTAATAGGGATTTTCCTTGGTGGTAGGATCCCTTCTGGGTCCGCCTGGATAGCGACCACCCTTTATATAAAGTCTGCCGCCAAAGGCTTGCAGAGGCAAAGGCTTGCAAAGGCTTGCAGGCTGCCTGTGTCATCTCCGGTGGTAATGTGTTCCGGCAATATTGTATAAAGAGCCAGTTCCTTCCTAAACCCGTGTGCTTTCATCTTCGACCTCATCGTCACTTACCATCAAGTGAGATTGAAGTCAAACGAGGTTTAGTCACTTATAAAAAAAAATTTTTTTTTGTGAAAAATATAAATAAATAATTATGTTCAGACTCGAGTTCAGAGTGCTCTCCTTCAGTATCTAAAATCTGTCACTAGTCACCCTGTATAAGCATACTTAAAACTAGCATGCCTCATTCTAGCAAATGTAAGCTGCTCCTAGGCATGCTCGTATTGAGCATACTAAATAGCAAGCTTTTAAGCATGCTATATTAGACAGATTTTAGAGCAATGTAACAGTAGCTTTACTGTATAATATTCAGTATCTGATTTACTTACTTAACAAATCAGATTGAGGAAACCACTTCCCGATCCGTATATTTTGGGACTGTCCAGGTAAAACATCTTTGTCCCATTTCCAAAGGATATTATAAGGCATTTCTGAGAACACTTCCGTAAACATTTGAATTTTTTCTGGAGGCAGCAACGATGGACTTACATTTGTACCAAAACTTATGTATATAACTCCGTTTTTGGAATTGTCTAGGTATGATTTGAGATCCTGAAATTTGAAACATAAAATCATCATCATCATCATCATCACAACTCCGTGTAATGGGCCCACTGCAGGGCATGAGTCTCTCCTCTGGGTGACGAGGAGGTTTAGGCCATAATCCACCGAGCTGGCCCAGTGCTGGGTGGTGGATGTCAGAATTTTCAGGGTGCCGATATGGCTTCTGACAAACCCTAACGACTACTGTATACAAGTATACAAGTATACAGCACCCGGGACCGACAGCTTAACGTGCCCTCCGAAGCACGGAAGTCGCCGTGAGAAACGAATGGTCGGCGGTCACCCATCCAAGTACCGACCGCGCCGAACGTTGCTTAACCTGTGATATCGTAAGATACACACAGTAACCACGGCGCCACGACGACTTCAAAATACAAACATAAAATAGTTCATTACAAAATTACTGTTGGACATTATTCACCCACTGCCATTTAGCAGAAATTACGCTCATATGCTTATGTGGTACTAGGCAACGGTTATACATATTTTTTTCTCTTCTCTATTATACATAAAACAACCAGACTAATGAATACACACGTATTCATAAACACAATTATTTGCATTGTACGGGCATCAAACCTTTAACTGTTATAGTGTTGATGCAGACAGTTACTCCCTCACCACAGTGGTGGGCAGTTTTAATATGTATACTGTTTTTGTAGGTATGTCACATACAGTCTCGCATCATACATCCTTGTAATGAGTCCAGTGCAGTGCTATGAGTCTCTCGTCTGGGTGATGAAGAGACTTAGGCCGTAATATACCAAGCTAGCCCAGTACTAGTTGGTGGATCAGGTGGATTGGTGGAATCAGGTGAAACCAACGTTGGTATTGTATAAGGTGCTTCTCCAATCGGGATTAGATTAGAATAGCCACCTAGAGGTTCAAATTTCCGAAACTTAAAATATTGGAAAGAATTATCAAATGGTTTACCAATGGTCATTGTATACAACGTAGTATCAGTGTATCCCATGAAATAGGAATTAATTATTCCATTTCATTGAAACTTAAAATTTATTTGTGACCGGAAATAAATGATTTTGCATCGTAAATTTTGATACAAATACTTCCCAGAATATTGGTGATAAATCAAAATACAAACTCAAAAATAATTTCTCAGAATAGGATATTTATTAAAATAGGCTTTTTGTTAAATATGTATCGTTCCCGAAAAAAACCGAAAATGAAAATGAAGAATATGAAAAAAATATTGGAAGAAATATCAAGCTTTTTTATCCAAAATTGTCCAAAATAAAAGTCTTAAACTATCTTAGAATTGAAAATCTGCAATTAAAACATATGCAATTTTGAAAATGAAAATTACACTTCTTTTTTAATTCTAGACCTAGTATTTTATACTTACTGCTGGAAGATCTTTTTTAGGATTTTGATGTAATCCACCCATGTAAATCACATTTGGAGGAACCGGTCTATTGGAATCCCAAATTGGGTAAGTATTCAAAAACAACATGTCAACGTTTTTCTTTAGTTCACTCAAATCAGGCGTGTCATCACCAAAGGTTTTCTTGATCATCGCATTTTCTTTAACTTCCTGTTCAGCATAACTGTGTTCTAGTCTATAATTATTATAAATAGTTTCAATTTTATCCCAAAGTGTAAGATTATTTAGCTTTTGTGACATAATATTGGGATAGAGCAATGGATGAATAGGGGCTCCGACCATTTCAAAATTACCGTAATAAAAACCAAAAGAACTGATCAATATGGTTGGAACTTTGAATTTGTGTGTAAGGGCCAATGCTGGCCTAGCACAAGCTTCTAATAATAACAAATCAAATTTATTTTCGTCTTGGCTTATAATCCTTGCGAATTCTTCAACTAAGAACTGCTTTTCCATAATTGTAGTCAGAAGATCAAATCCAACTTTCATCTGAGTAAATAAAGCATCACTTTTTCCAGTTGAAGTAGCATGAAATGTTTCACTCCATATTTTGTAGGACATATCATGAACATCTATTTCCGTTAGGTTATTTGGTGTTTTTCCTTTTGGAAATGCAGGATCTGGAGTCAGCACAACTACTTCATGTCCTCTTTTAGCTAAAGCTTGAGTTATTGGCCTAAACACTACTTGATGACTTATCGATGGTATTGGAAAAACTGCCAAAATCCGAGCCGTTTCACTTAAGTTAGACACAAATAACAAAAAAGCTACGATTGTAATTTTTTTTGACATGTTCACTAGATGACTTGAAACGATGTTTACTGTCTGTTGACATGTGAACAATGATACAAAGTATAATCATACTTACATATATAATGGAATTGATTGTATACGGGTCTAATAGAGACAACAAATGCAAGTCATCAACTTATCCCACTGACATTATTATCTTTAAAATGCTGTTGGTTTGTTGTATCACTACACGGTGAGTATTAATTATGTATGTATCTATTATACATCTACATTATCAACTAATTTGTGGCATAAAGAAAAGTGATTTTTAATTTACAAATTATCTTAAATAAATCATTATTGTTTCTTTATAATGCTATCACCACGATATTCATTTGAGAGGATAAAGAAAATGTGTATTTTTTTTTTGCTGAGCCCAGATTTTTGTAAAGTTTTTGGAAACATAAAATACAACAATAAGAGCGATGTAGACCAGCGCCTGCAAGTCCGACCCGCGCCTATGCGATTTAAGATCTTTTGATGTGCTTAATAACACTCAAATTATATACACACTAAGTAGCAACACGTGTTAGACGCGTGTTGTACTCAGGTGTGGCACATGGTGGGCAAGTGTAGTTAGAATGCAGCCTTACTTATCTTTGAACATTTTATCATAAACTAGCTTTATCCCGCAACTTTGTATGCGCGTTACTACCCTTCTCGTGGAAATTTCAGAAACTATACAACCAGACACCCACTGAAAGAACCTTTATACCAAGTATCACACCCATGCACTCAAGAAATAAGTTTTTTTCATACAAACTAAAAATCATATATTTCCCGTGCCCGTAGGAATTTTGGGAATTTTTTTCGTAGCACAACCAGTCACTCTTTGAAGAACCTTCATGCCAAGTATCACATCCGTACACTCAAGAAATAATATTTTTCATACAAACTAAAAAGTCCAACCCCTTCCCGTGGGAATTTCGGGAATTCCTTCCATAATGCAAACAGAAACTTATTGAGAAACCTTTATGATATAAAGGTTCCTCAGTATCACATCCGTGCAATCAAGGGATGGGATTTTTTCATACAAACTAAAACATCATATATTTCCCGTTCCCGTGGGAATTTTGGGAATTACTTTCATAACACAACCAGACACACATTGAAAAACCTTTATACCAAGTTTCATATCGGTGCACTCAAGGAATAAGATTTTTTATACAAACTAAAAAGTCCTATATTTCCCGTTCCCGTGGGAACTTCGGGAATTCCTTCCTTAGTGCACCCCTACATCCCCTAAAGAATGTATGTTCCAAATTTCAGCTCTCTACAACCAGTAGTTACGGCTGTACGTTGTCTGTCAGTCACTCAGTCACTCAGTCACTCAGTCACTCAGTCACTCAGTACCTCAGTCACTCAGTCAGTAACGGAACAGTTTTATATATATTGATTATAGTATGGAGATTTCATATGTACTGTACAAAATAAAAATAAAAAAACCCATAACACTCTTCTCATTCCTAAAATCGGACCTAAAATTTCGGTATCATTATCATCAACAACCTGTAGACGCTCACTGCTGGACATAGACTTCCCCAAAGGTTCTTCCCACGGGTCGGACCCCCCGTGCCGCCCTTATCCTGCGTTTACCGGTGCAATTTATTTCGGTATATTTTCTACTAATTTTACGTTTCGTTTTAGTACGTAAAGACCTAAAACTCACATTCATCATAACTACGAGTACATTCAACATCTAGATAGTATGTTACCTTTTTCATAAATAATTTATGTAGACTCAACAAAATTTTAATAAAAATTTCAATATTAACAAACCCCAGCTTGCTGGAACGTATAAAAATAAATAATAATTAGTTAATACAAAGTTATACACTACATTCCTTCGCCTATGAAATATAGACCGCATAATTGCAGATGACTGGTAAAAGATGATGATATGGTTATCAATGAACAAATATTAATTTAACATTAAAATAAATAATTGATTAACAAAGACCGACGACGTCTGAGACTGATAATATTTCTTTGCTCTTTTTATAAGTACGCGTCGTTTTTTGATTGTCATCCAAAGAAAAAAGTTATATGTATGCCAAAAATATTACATACACATTTAATTTATATTAAAAATGAAGGCATATCTACTGAGATGACCACGGTAAATTCCCCACGGTAAATTCTTGGGCAATATCGTATATACTCTATGGTTGATACGATATTAAAGTCGACGTGGCGCCGTACTTACTGTGTGTATCATACGATATCACAGATTAAGCAACATTTGGTGCGGTCGGTGCTTGGATGGGTGACCGCCGACCATTCATTTCTCACGGCGACTTCCGTGCTTTGGAGGGCAGGTTAAGCAGTCGGTCCCGGGTGCTGTATACTTGTATACAGTAGTCGTTAGGGTTTGTCAGAAGCCACTTTGGCGCCCTGAAAATTCTGACATCCACCACCCAGCACTGGGCCAGCTTGGTGGATTATGGCCTATACCTCCTCGCCAGCCAGGGGAGAGACTGATGCCCTGCAGTGGGCTCATTACCAAGAGTTGTGATGATGATGATGATATGGTTTTACCCATGGGTCGGGGCAAAACCGGAAAAAGTAGTTATTGGGTTTTTCTTTGAAATTGTTGTCTAATTTAAAACATTTCAAAAACATGTTAATTGTAATGGATAGGTACCTAATCAGTCTGACTGAATGTATATGCTGATTTAATACATTTGCGTTTTAAAACGGATGAACTACATGCCAAGAGCCTTAGCTATACAGCTTTGACCCGGTCTCCCATACCTAATTTTATTACGTAATTATGATCAGAATCGAGTAAAGAGTGCTCTCCTTCGATATCTAAAATTAGTCACCAATCAGCCTGTATAATAAATGTATTAAATGAACTGTTTTCATACCTTATTATATACAAACGTTAAAAATAATATGTTCATATGGAAACATGTGTATAAAATAATTTTTATTATTTAAACTGTTTCATAATTTATTTTATACACAGGTATCGCTTTCCTTTCTACTTAATTTCCAGCAATTTTAACAAAATTGAAGTAAATCCCTTCAGAATATTTAAATACTAGTTTATAATGTATATTAAATGTGAAAACCAGATTACAATATAATACGTTAAATAAAGGACTAAAATTATTCTACTTTTGATATTTTTCGTAAGCAGAAAGTTTCAACATGGTATTATTTGTTGATTGTTGTATTCAGAGAATATAATAATGATAAAAATATCTCTGTTAAAAATTAAAAATTAAATCAAAGGTGGCCTCGTGGCGGACTACTTTAGATGATATATCACTACTATCACTTTAGAGTAGTTTCTGCCAGGCAACTTTAAATGCTTATCGATAGTAACACTTATGCTAAGTGTATTAGAATTGTCTATCGTAAGTAGAAGATATCTAGACGATGATTATGAACATGTTTCTTTTTTTATTATCATTATCAACCAGACAGCCCACCGCTGGACGAAGGCCTCCTCAAGGTTCTTCACTTCGCTCGGTCCCACGCCGCCCTCATGCAGCGTTTACCGGCGACCTTGACCAGATCGTCAGTCCACCTTGCGGGGGCCCTACCTACGCTGCATCTCACAGTACGTGGTTGTTAATTGTTGTGGGAACAACTTATTTGTAAAATAACTACTGTGTGTATCACGTTGCTAATGGAATGGCCTGTTAAGCAGTCGGTCCCGGGTGCGGTATATAACGTGACCATACGTCCCGCTTTGGGCGGGACAGTCTTGCTTTCAGGCAGTCTGTCCCAGTGACCCAGCAAGGTCAATACTGTCCCGCTTTTGCAAACCGCTTTTTTTATTTATTATTTATTTTTCCTGATATTTAAAAATACTTTTTTTAAGCAGACAAGTACAAACATACAACTTAGAAACCGCGCCACTACTGGGCCTTAGTAATTCGTACCTACATATTTACTATAAGGTTACTGCTTTGATTATTTTATGTTAGTCAATTTTCTATGTTAAAAACTTGAAAAACAATAAAAAAATTAGGTATTTATTTATTTATTATCACTCTTGGGATTTTAATGTTTTCTTAAAACTAATAGAAAACATTAAAAGTACATACGTACTCCACTGTTACAGAATACCTTATGTGCAGTTCTTAGAATATACTGAAAAATAAACGAATACATAAGTTATATAACTTAAAATTATTGCAAATATTTACTTAAAATTATAGCTTAATACTATTACAGAGACTAGATAATTATATAAAATACAAAAGTAAGGGCGCGAAAATTCAAACCCAATAAAACTAAGGTAATTAAATTTAATTTAAATTTGGGCAAAAGAAGTATGAAAAATTAATCAATTATCGTTAAGATTTGTAGGGACATTATTTATATTGTTTATGTACTGGGATAAGGATGAAGTGAAAATGTCTGTAGTTGAGTATATGTTATTATAATTACTACATGATCTGGGAATAAAAGAGTTCATGGCATAGTTAGTGTTATATAAGGGAATGAAAAATAGACCTCATTTACGACTGTTAGCGCGCGGACAGCGAATATTTATTTTACCAAGTAAATGAGCAGAGTCAATAATATTTTTCATTACTTTTTTCATTATTTTTCAGTATATTAGGTAATTCCGCAGTTGTCCCGCTCTCGTACAAAACATATATGGTCACGTTAGGCATACTAGACCCAGGGGAGAGACTTAATAGCCCTGCGGTGGGCTCATTGCAAAGACTTGTAATAATGATGACATGACGTTGTATTTGCGTAAACTATTGTAATTATTTGTTTTTATTTAGACCAACGACTTACTTTTTATATGCTTGCCGTATAAATATTATCCACAGAATGGCTATTTAATACAACTATGACGTACCATTACTAAGATAGAAGTCATTATTGTATGCAATTACTTAGTAAAAATTATGTCCGTCATTGTAGATAAATATACCTTGGGACATTAATATATGAGTAGTTTGTAACGCAAGTCATCGTGTCGCCGTTGTCACTGTGTGTATCAAACGATATCGCAGATCAAGCAACGTTCGGCGCAGTCGGTACTTGGATGGGTGACCGCCGAACATTCATTTCTAACGGCGACTTCTGTACTTCGGAGGTCACGTTAAGCAGTCGGTCCCGGGTGCTGTATTCTTGTATACAGTAGTCGTTAGGTTTTGTCAGAAGCCATTTTCGGCGCCCTGAATATTCTGACATCCACCAACCAGCACTGGGTCTACTTGGTGGATTATGGCCTATACCTCCTCGTCACTCAAGGGAGAGACATAGCCCTGCAGTGGGCTCTTTACAAAGAGTCGTGATGAGCTTGTAACGATTGCCCATTTTTACTCAAGCTAGTAGACTCTTAGTTGTTATTTAAGGAGCATTTTGAACTGTATTCAACAAGGTAGAGAGTTTCAATTCACCTGCTGATTATTTGTTGTGTGTTATGAGATTATAACATCAATTATAATTGTGATGATTCGTGTATCGTCACGTAGATCGTCAAATAAATTTTATTTCATCTCATCGCTTGATGAAAAAATGCAATATATTCTACAATATAATAATAGTCAATACAATATATTCTAATTTTGTATTGACTATTATTATATGAATACACTTGTTAATTTGGTACCAATGATTTTGGTACTATATTATGTGCTTAGATTAGTTTTTTGACAAATTTTATGTTTTATTTTTTTAATTATGTTATTAATAATATGTACTAATTTTGTTTGGACTTTTTTATGAATACATTTGTCAAATTAATATAATTTTATATTTTTAGGTTAGGTATTGAGAAATGTCATGTTTAAGTTAGTAAATTCAGTTAATTTCAATTTTAGTACATCTAAACGTAATTTTATAATAATAATCTAATATATAAAATTCTCGTGTCACAGTTTTCGTTGCCATACTCCTCCGAAACGGCTAGACCGATTTTGATGAAATTTTTTGTGCTTATCCGGTATCTATGTGAATCGGCCAACACCATTTTTTTATATGGCAAAACAACGTTTGCCAGGTCAGCTAGTAATTTATAAATTTTCCACACGATTGTAATGATTGTTAAGAAATAAATAAAATCGTAAAACTTCGGAATCCAAACCAAAGTTACTCGACTAAAACCTGTTAACGTGAACACTGATAAGAAGTAGGTAATTGTTTAATAAGACCCTATGATCAAAACATCAATGACACATGAGAAGGGTCATTAATACGACCTATATAAGGTCGAATACAATTAGGTCCCTAAATCAATTAACCCTTGATCTTAATCAACGATTTTCATACCCAAATATAAATATGGTTATTAAATTATTTAATTGGATCAGCCTCGTAAGTACTCGAGATTTGTGTGATTTTATTTGCAATCACCTGTTCCGCTTGATTGGTAATTACACGATATAGGATATCTGTGTTTGACAGACCGACAAATTGTGCCGATATTTACTTCAGATATAATATTTTAAGCCAAATAGATTTTTAAAGTGATTCCATTGGCTTTACGTATGTATTTTCAGTTTATTTATTTACCTTATTACCTACATATAGTTAATAAGTACTTGCTGCTACTCAGTAATAGCAAGTTATTTAATACATGAAAAATAGCTATTTCTCTTAGGGTTTTTGTAATTTTTGTTCAATAATATTCGTTTTAATTGAAATAAAATGAGACTTGTGAACTATTTTTACATTTTCTACGCATTTTCTTTATCATTTTCATTTAAAGATTTCTAAGCATTTTGAAATCTTTTGCATTTGAAACGTGAATGAATGAATTAAAATAAAAGATTAGTAAAATATGTATTCTAAACTTATGTACATACATACATATAGTCACGCCTGTATCCCTTATGGGGTAGGCAGAACACCAGAGGTTACAAGACCATCTGATGTCACGTTTGACAAATTTGGAGGTATTATAATGATGGAGAGAGTCTATTGTGCTGACAGGCGGTCGACCTATTGCCCACAAAAACGCCTCTAAAACCTCTGTCCCTTAACTGACTTTTACAGTAGGTCCGGGAAGAGAAGCAGCTGGCACATTCTATGTTTTTCTTTCGCTCCCAGTCCAGCATTCTTATGTGCTGCCGGAAAATATCATTATTGAGTGATAATTTTGCTACAATAGGTACCTTTTTTTATCATGACAACAGATTGCTACTTTAGCGTTTTGTCTACTATTTAGACGCGTCAGTCCGCTCATACAATAACCTTAGGAAGGTCAGATACTTGACCATCCCAGCCTTGTCTATGTTAGTTGAGAGGCGAATTCATATAATGAAAAGATGTCTAGACAGTCTGCGGTTATGTTTGTCATGAAAATTGTGGTTCTTTTCTTACATCGTTTAGATTTCTTGGCGTTTATTTAACTAGCTTTTATTGTCTCAAGTTTTCACGA
This sequence comes from Stenoptilia bipunctidactyla, assembly GCA_944452665.1. NCBI lineage: Eukaryota > Metazoa > Arthropoda > Insecta > Lepidoptera > Pterophoridae > Stenoptilia > Stenoptilia bipunctidactyla. Next base: position 3,471,555 of record OX101748.1, on the reverse strand, counting down.
TTCATATTCTAAAATAAACTCGCATCAAAGAAAGAGCTAATAAGAGTAATAGTTGTGAGTATTCCCTAATATTATTTAAAGGTTTGACTTTGTGAATGTAACACAACACAGTCACCATTTAGGCTACGGCCCGCTGCGATACGTTATTAAAGTAATGCCAGTTAAGATGCCGGGTTGTTGAATCACAAAATAGTAGGTATGAAAGAGTCGTCAAATTTTAAAATTTATGGCATCTTTTTAAAAATAAGAGAATAGTGTTAAATACATACATAACTTCACGGCTGTATCTCTAATGGCGTTGGCAGAACACCAGAGGCTATGAAACCATCTGATGTCACATTTGAAAAATTTTGAGGTATTATTATGATGGAGAGTGGCTATTGCAGTAAGAAGTGGTTAGTCAATCGCCCACAAAAACGCCAAATAAAATCTCCGTCCCTTAACTGATTTTTACAGTATACCCGGGAAGAGAAGCAGCTGGCACATTCTATGTTTTTCTTTCGCTCCCAGTCCAGCAAGAATAGTGATCTACAAAAATAATTGTTTACCTGTATCGACAGCAGCAACGTGAAGTTTTACCCGCTTAGCTTTCGATCAAGTGGGAATTCCGTGACGAAATATATCCTCTGCGGGCTACCTCAATGGTTAGACTATTAAAAAGAAAATATTTTATCAAATTGGATTTCTAGTTTTCAAGAATGACGGGCTCAGGCAAAAGAAATCTCCACCTTATCATATTCGTATAACTGATTCTAATATAGCTTTTTTGAGGTATGCTAGGCTTTGAGATTTGTTCTGTTTTGAGAAACAAATGGAGACTATTAAACCATTGATGTAAGTGAGGTGTAGAAGATAATCTTGCATTTTATATAAAAGATCCAGGTTCAAATTATATCGGATATATTTGTATGGTTGAGTAATGTAGGTTATAGCGTCTATAGACTTTCTTTCAGCCCAGCGATGGCCTGTGAGAATCCTCATTGCACACTCGTGCGTTCTCAGATCCAGTTTCTTGCAGTGGAAAAGGACCACCTCCGCAAAAATCTTGAAGTCCAATACGGGAAGGTGAATTCCTTGACTAAGGAATTAACCGCTAGTCCCTCGCTCTTTAAATTTCAACAGATGGAAGCCGAGAAGAATGACCTTCTCGCCCAAATCGAGTCCTTGCGTGAGCAATTGGCCGCTCGTCCTCAGGTCGCCTCAACTTCTCAGGCGTTTCAAACCGATTCTCCGGCGTCTCCAGATCCCGCGGGGTACGTCGACCCTCTTTCAGATTGCATGTCGGTAGACTCTACCGCATGCAAACGGAAAACTACCCCGCCGGGTAGTGATTCCGACTCCTCCCCTTTAGTTCCAGAATCTCCTGCTCCGTTCACCGAGGTTCGCAAAAAGTCCAAGTCTAAGAAGAAGAAGCAAGAGGCTTCTTCGACTTTATCTCCATCCGTTTCAGCTGCCCCAGCCGCTGTTCCTGCTCCGCAAAATGTCGCACCGGAGTCTGCTCCTGCGCCTTTTGTTTCAGCGATCCCGGCGTCACAACCTGCGTCGCAATCAGATTCGGCTCCGCCAAAAGTCAAATCTCCGCCCCCCGTCTTCCTACGGGACAAGAGCCGCTGGACCGAGGTCTCAGCTCTCTGCGGAACGCACTCCCCGAAGATCCAGTATAGTAAGGCATCCAATGTGGGTGACTCTATTAAGATCGTTGTCTGCTCAATTTCTGATTTCAGGAATTTCACTCGGCTTCTTGCTGACAAGAAGCTCGAGTACCACACTTACGCCCTCCCTGAGGAGCGTAAGATTCGTGCCGTCCTCAGGAACGTGCCGTTCGAGCTCTCGAACGAGCAAATCCAAGAGGACTTGTCTTCTCAAGGCTTCCCCGTCGAATCTGTGCACAAAATGCACAGCCGCCGAGGCAAGCAGTTCCCACTTGCGCTAGTAATCCTAGCGAAGAGCCCGCAAGGGCAGTCCATTTTCAGAGGCAAGCCCACCGTGTGCGGTCTCTCCAACATCCGCGTCGAAGTTCCACACAAGCGTGGTTTTCCAGGTCAGTGCCACCGCTGCCAACTGTATGGTCATGCGGCGGCAAATTGTTTTGCTTCCCCCAGGTGCGTCAAGTGCCTAGATCCGCATGGGACTAAGGAGTGCTCTCGCACTCCCGAATCGCCCACCGCTCCGTCCTGCGTCTTGTGCGGCCAGTCAGGCCACACAGCAAACTTTCGCGGCTGCCCCAAGGCACCGCGTGCTGCCAGGGCTACCGTGAAGCCCACCGAGAACTGGAGAGAGCGACCGCAGCCTAGCTCGGACGCTCCTCCAGTCAGTTCAAAGGCCCCCAAAGCCTTTACCTCTATCGTTCCAGGTCAGTGCAGCCGGGTCGCGACTCAATCGCAACCGGCCGCCAAATCGGCTTCCCAGAGCCAGAACGCAAAAGGTTCTCAAGACCGCATGGCGTTCTGGATCCAGCTCGCTCCCATCGACGAGATCCTGGCTTTCGGCGCCGCTCTCGACGCCAGCCCAGAGGGTTTCAACGGTGCTCTTCCGGTCCTAACCAAGTTCGCTCCCCTTATCAGGAAACTCCAGCAAGCTCAACGTTTCTAAACGTAGTCCTTCTTTCCAGCATTCCTATCTCAGAGTGAGTCTGATCACTCTAGATAATATCTTAGTTTCAGCTTTGTCATTCTGCTAATCTTAGCTTTATTTTTCTCACTTTCAGTTCCTTTTGGTGGCAGCCGTCTGGATGCCGCTCACTGCGCAGCCTCTCTCTCCAATTGGCTGTCGCTCCGATAAATGATCAAGAACCTGGATTAAGGTAGGTCGTAAAGGGGGATGTTTAGTGGGTATGCTCGGCTTCACTGAGTGAGTCTCCACACTGTCTGGGCATTCTATTTGCCGTTAGCCACCGGGGTTAACAGCTTATAGAATGCCCATTCGTCCGTAATAGGATTCATCCTCCTCCCGCTAAAGCTTGCTTTACTGGTTAAAGCTTGTTTTAGGGGGTGCCCAAAATTTTCTGTGGCGGAAAAAAAAAAAAAAAAAAAAAAATAGGTTATAGTTGAAAATACTGAGTTTATTTCAAACAAATAAATAGAAAATTATATTTTTCCTCCTTATAAAATAATAGATGCACATATTTACACATATTACATATTACACATATACACAGATGCACACATTACCTTATAGATTTAGCACATGAGAGCTAAATCTATAAGGTAATTGGTGTCCACTTTAAAATAAAAGATATGTAGTACGAGAGTATTTTCTTTTACAAGGTGTTCCGCTTGATTTCCCATTACTCTATGATATTAATGGGACCATGTAATAGAATCAAATAACATCTGAATAATTTTTTTTTTTCATACAAAATAATTCAATTAAGTCAAAACATCTTATGTAAAACACCTTTAAGCGGAGTATGACAACGTGGTATTTTCTATCCCTTTTTATCGCTATGCACATGTACAGTTCGCAACGATTTGCGTTGTACATTTTATGCAACGTTCCTCAACGTTTAAAATGTTTTTGGTTTTTATTGTATGGCTTCAGTGACACGGGTATATCGAATGAATGTTAAAGAGATTTCACAAGGGTGATAATTTACATACATACATACATAACCTCACGCCTGTCTCCCTTTGGGGTAGGCAGAGACAAGGGAACACCAATTGCTTCGATCCATACATACATCTTTCGTTTCCTCCACGCTCATTAATCTTTTCATACATGATCGCCGGTTACGGGTACTTTTGACTAGGCCCTTTTTAAGAACGTCGCCAATTTGATCGGCGTACGTTCGCCTAGGGCGGCCCCTTCCGACAGCACCATCCATTCTTGCTCTGTACACCTCTTTCGTAAATCAACTTTCACTCATCCTTTCCAAATGTCCAAACCACCGTAGCATACCCTTTTCAATCTTAGTCACTACATCTTATTTCAATCCGCATCTCTTTCTTATTTCACTATTGCGCACCCTATCACTCAATTTCACTTCACACATGCTTCTCAACGCTCTCATCTCCACAGCATTAATCTTGCTTTCATGTCTCTTCTGCCACACCCAAGATTCACTACCATACATAAGCGTTGGCGCCAAAACTCCCTCAATTACGGCAAAACGAGCCTTATTTGGTATAGTTTTGCTTGCCATTATCGAGTATATGGCGCCATTAATACAATTTCCTGCTTTTACTCTCCTTTCAATATCCCCTTCACACTTCCCATCTCTTGTAAACAAGGACCCCAAGTATACAAACTCTTTCACTTGTTCCACTTTTTCGTCCCCTATCATAATATTGCATTCCGTCTTATCTTCATTCCTCTCCATAACCATAACTTTCGTCTTTCCAACATTCACTTTCACACCTTTTCTTTTAAACGACTCATGCATCACATTGACCATTTGTTGCAATTCGGACGCTGACGATGCAAGTAGAACCTGGTTGTCGGCATAAAGCAGAGTTTTGATCACTGTCTCATTCATTTTTAAACCTCATTCACACTCTTTCAGATCTTTCAAACAGCTATCCATGAATAGGTTGAACAGCCATGGAGACGCTACACAGCCCTGTCTAACACCGCGATCGATGCTAAACCATTCTGTGTATTCATCATTCAACCTGACACAAGCACTCGAGTCCTTATATAAGGATTTGAGTGCTCGTATCAAGTCACTTTCCACCCCAAAATCGGATAGAGTTGATCAATTCTTCATCACACTGTCATACGCTTTTTCCTAGTCAATGAAGCAGCAGAAAACCTTTCGGTGTTTAGCCAGAACCTTCTCGGTTACTGATCTTAAGGCAAAGACTTGATCCGTGCATCCCATCCCCTTTCGGAATCCCGCTTGCACATCCCAGATCTTGCTTTCTGTTTCATCCATCACTCTTTCGATTAATATCTTTGCATACAATATGGGTGATAATTTATGAACTCATTATATTAAGATTGATGATATCTTGGAAAGTATGCATTTTTGAACTACATATTCTTTGGCAAAAAGTATTATTTTAAACTAAAGAACAAAACCTCAAAGTTATGGGATACCAAAAAGAATACCTTGTATTATAGATTTAGCTCGCGTTTGACCTCAAACCCACTTGATGGTAAGTTAATATTAGGTCGTAGATGAAAGCGTTAGGGCTTTGGAAAGAACTAGCTCTTCATAAAATATTGCGGGAACACATCACCATTACATCAAAACACTTGATAATTTTAAATGCATTGAACACAAGACAACAATCAAGTCACATACATAACTTCACGCCTGAATCCCTTGTAGGGTAAGCAGAACACCAGAGGCTATAAAATCATCTGATGTCTCGTTTGTCAAATTTGGAGGCAATATAATGATGGAGAGGCTATTGCAGTGACAGGGGGTTGGCCTATCGCCCACAAAAAAGTGTCCAATAAAACCTCTGTCCCTTAACTGACTTTAACAGTATGCCCAGGAAGAGAAGCAACTGGCACATTCTATGTTTTTCCTTCGCTCCCAGTCCGGCATGGAAGATGCCAGGTCCAATCTAAAAAAAAATACTTTACATAAAATGAATATATACATTATCCTCAGTTAGTTGAAATGTTAGTTCAGAGTCCATGTATCATAACTAATGAACTTCTTCTATACATTCGTAATTGTTGAAGTTATTGTCTTCGAAGGAAAACTTATTAAAAGAAATGGATCCATTACAATTTCAAGAAATCTATGTTTAATTTACAAGCAAAAATTCTATATTATTACTAGCTGACCCGGCAAACGTTGTTTTGCCATATAAATAAAAAAAAAATAGATGTTGGCCGATTCTCATAGATACCGGATAAGCACTAAAAATTTCATCAAAATCGGTCAAGCCGTTTCGGAGGAGTATGGCAACGAAAACTGTGACACGAGAATTTTATATATTAGATTTTATGAACGACCCAATGTAGAAATAAATATAGGTACTGTTTAATACGCAATAACAATAAGCATTGTGCTTATAATAGCTCTACCACCTCGAACTTTGATCCTAACTCTAAAGGTTTAAACCTTGAAGACTTGCAGCTGTTAGGACTTACAGCCCTAAAGGCTTAAAGCCTTGCAGCTTTAAAGGCTCGGAGCAAAATATCACCACGGCGGTTATGTGATCCAGCAATAGGATCCAGATCGGCTCACATAAAATTTTAAATCCTATTCTTTGTCTTAATACCGATTTGTGTTCATAATCATCACTTTAATTTTTCATACTTTTAAGCTATTGCATAGCTTCTATCGCGGGCCTTGAGCGTAGGGACCGAATCCGTATTCCGTAATTCCTAACACCCCCCACTCTTTTTTTTTTTTTTTTTCCTGCCAATGAATGACACCCTACTATGGCGCCCCAAAGGGCGACCACAGATAGGGAGGGGGTGAATACTCCTAGTACGCACTGGGCCCTGCACGGGGATAAATCCCCGCCGACAGTAGCAACCGCTCGCCGACGGAATGCTACCGTATACCCAGCCAGTGTGAGACTTCTACTCACTAAACACCCCCTTCTCCGATCCCTAACTCAAGAGCTATTCATAGATCGTGTAATGAGCTAACACCCCGTGGGATCCAGGGCGGCGCATCAGGCATCCTGACGGATAACCCGTAGTAAGACACTGTAAAGCTCAACGGCCAGTGTAGAGAATGACTAGGGCTGGGAGCCCAAAAGGTTGACCAGATCCGCGGTGAACTGGTTTGGGGGGTCTAAGAGAACGTCTCTCGGTCTGCGGCAGGAGTGCGGCGTGACAGGGTTGACAGTATAGGAGACTGTCGCCCTAACAAGGTTGTTAGGGTGGGACTCAGCACGTTGGAAGTGACCTGTTGCCAGGACTTTCAAGTGCTGTTGAAAAGAGGGGAGCTCCAGGTCCCTGTGCAGGTCCGTGTTACGCACGTACCAGGGCGCGTTAGCTGCCCTTCTGCAGAAAAGATTTTGGACCACCTGTAATTTGTGAAGGTGTTTGGGATTCGCGTGGGCAAAGACGGGAGCCGCGTAAGTCATGACTGGTCGTATGCAGACTTCGACCGGCACAGCGGTGATACTTTGATTTCATAACTTTACATGCGGGCTTTAATAAACAATCAGCGCCATCTACTAGGAACTTGTGGAACTTCATATTAGATCAAACATTACTGCATTCATAAAATAAATAAATTATTAGAATTGCATAAGTTGATAAAAAATGCTATGCAATAGCTTTACCGCGGCAGTCTCCGAGTGCCACACGTCTTTTTTTATTAATGCATTTTTATTCCTACCAATAATGGAGCTCATAACAGTTCGTGATCATATATTTTTTATAATTAATAAGGTTATTAATTAAAAAATCAAATTTATTGTAAATTAAGTATTTTTTTTATTTTGTAAAACAAAATAGTATATTTCATTACGAGTGCGGAAAGCCTGTCATTGCAAAGAGTTCCGACAAATGTCTACACGAGCCGAGGCGCAGCCGAAGGCGAGGGTTGACAGTCGGAACGAGTTGCAATGACGGTTCCGCACGTGTACTGAACGACTATTTTTAATACAGTTGCGAAAAAATTAAGCAATTTTATAAAATATACAAAATGGCGCCAGCCGTGAAAGATTATAAACAGAGATTTTTTTGTTTTGTTTACCCATTCTGGGTAGGCAAAGGGAACTATGCCCATACAGCCAAGTCTTTACTAGATTCTTTGCATTGACATGAAATGAAAATGAATTTAATGAGATAAAATGAAATGAAACCTAACCTAACTCATTGCACCAAATCATTTTACCTGATATTGAAACAAATTAGTAGCTTCTTTTCAGAAATATTTGCATGAATCGTAAAAACTTCTATGAATTTTGTTTTAAGTAAAAACTTCGTGGTTGATTTTTTCTTTTTAATGGACATCATTTTGACATTTGGGAAAGAAAACGCACGAGTGCGGAAAAGGTAAAGAAAAAGCACAAGTGTGCAATAGCCCACATCCCGAACGCTAAACGTCCCTGCAATACGCCACTTTTTGAGCAACTGTATTAAAAATTATATTAAAGCGTTATTGTTAAGGTTAACTTTAAGTGTATTATTTATCTAAAAAAAAACCTTTTACCGATTTTGATAAAAATATTTTTGATTTTTTTGTGTCTTATTTTATTTCAAGAAGAGAAGGTATACTTTAAAATTATGTGTATTAATCCTTAAGACTTCTCTGCTTGATCGTATTTAACTATAACTGTATTGAATGAAACACAATGCGCTCATAAAATGCGGACGAGTTGACTACTATACAATTTTTTAAGGGACAATTCGCCCGCGAACAAATGGCATTCGGCCGAATTGTCAACAAAAAATAAAATATTTTTTAATTGGGACAATCCGATTCGGGCGAGTAAATTTCGGGCGAATTGTCCACTAACTCCTAAGAACCAGTCTAAATTTATAATTTTTATTTTTAGATCTTTACTTTTTCCAAACATTTAAGATCATAATTATTGCTTTAGTTAATAATTATGTTACTAAAAACATACTCCAATTCATAACATTGTTATTCAGAATAGCAAAACAAAAAAAAACGAAAATCGAAACACCGCATTTAAATCATTATTTCTAACTAATTAAACATTTCATTAACTTTCAATTCATAAATATCATCAGCAAAAATTAAGCTTAAGAGGTCATTATCCTCATTAAGTCGCTTTTATCCTAGAAAATGCCATCTTATTTCAGTCCTTTACAAAGCACAAATGAATTCATTAAGGAATGGCTTGAAAGACTGGAATTCGCCCAGATTGCGGGTTCTGGCGTGAGTCCAGTGGACTCTATTCTTAACTGTTTTGGTAAATGAGTTAGTGAAATTGAATACATTCTGATTGTTCTACTTAGATTTTGGTTCGTGAACAGTGATGTCTTATTCTAAGATATGAATTTGAATTATTTTCTTACCATATTAACAGGTAAGAAAATACCGATCAAATTGGTGACGTTCTTAACACTCTCCCTGCCATGGGATCCGCCGGCGACCCCCACTAATTCTTGTTCCGCAAGCCAAAGCACTTTTGTAACTGTTTAGTTAGGAGGCCATGGGGTCCGCCGGTAGCCCCCAATTATTTTCTTTCCGCACGCCACGCACAATTTGTATAGTTATTCATTAGCACGCCACCCTTTTATTATGACAGTTAGCCGCCGGCCGCCCCCACGGCCTGTCGTGTGCGTTTTTCCCGCGTTTTTACATCGATCGCGAAACTCGATCTTCTTTTGATAATGTCCGACGACTCAGATTTCGATCCCGACTTTATACCCGAGTCGGACGATAGTGAATTAACTTCGGACGACGATGAATCGACGAGTAACAGTAATGCTAACTCCGATGGTGATACTATGACGCCGCCGAACCGCGGCGCTGGCGCCGGCGGCGGCGCCGGCTCATCTCAACGTCCAGTTCAACGTGCGCAGACGTCGAGTAACGCAAGTTGCTGGTACCCGCCAACTGGAACCCGTCAGCAAGAATTTCCTTTTACTGGCACTCCTGGTGTGAAAAACATCCCCCAATTGTGTGAGACTGAATTGGATTATTTTCTTTTGTTTGTTGACGAAGAGATTATCAACTTGATGGTGACAATGACTAATTGTTATGCAGTAAAGACCAAAATAACTACAACTTTGCGACGTTCGAGTAGACTGAATGACTGGAAAGATTGTGATCAACAAGAAATGAAAAAATTTATTGGCTTATTGATGTGGATGGGCCTGAAAAAGCTGCCTAAAATTGCAGATTACTGGAGTCGTAACCCGCTATATGAAAATAAAGTGGCTGGATCTACTATGAGCCGAAATCGCTTCGAGTTGTTACTGCGTTGTTGGCATTTCGAAGATACCTTTTTTGCCGAGACATCACGCACAGATAAGTTGATCAAAATAAGGCGTTTAGTTCAGTTGATCACAACCAAATACCAAAATTTTAAGACTCCTGATGAATACCTGACAGTCGATGAGACCATGGTTGCGTTCCGTGGGCGTATAAAGTTCTTGCAATATATACCAGGTAAAAGGCACAAATACGGTATCAAGCTTTTTAAAATATGTGGAGACGACGGTTATACGTTTGATTTAATTGTATACGAAGGCAAAAAGGGTCCTGAGCGCCAACAGAATTTATCCAAAAACGTGGTGATGGAATTGAGCACTAAGTTCTTAGATGCTGGCCGAAGCATCATTACTGATAACTATTATACGAGCGTAGATTTGGCCGAGTCTCTATTACAACATTCCACGCATTTGATAGGCACCGTCAGAAAAAACCGGAAAGGGTTACCCAAGAATGTAGTAGGCGAGAAATTGAAGAAGGGAGAATTGGTTGCGATGGAAAACGAAAAGGGGATTTTGGTATTTAAGTGGAAGGATAAGAGAGAAGTCTTGGCCTTGTCTACTAAACACAAAGTGGGATTTGTCACTGTTACAAGCAAGCGCAACAAAAATAAATGTTCTCTGAAACCTATAGCAATTGCGGACTACAATAAGCACAAATGCTCAATTGACCTTTCTGATCAGATGGGAAGCTACTGCAACCCATCACGACGTAGCATTCGTTGGTTCCAAAAACTCGCAGTAGAATTGATACTGAACACATCTGTCATAAATGCTTTTCTTGTTTACACGGCACATAAAAGAGTGAAATCCAAACGCTACACTATAACAAAATTCAGAGAACAACTAAGCATACAGTTATTGGGTTTATATCAGGAAAGCACCAACGTTGCAGAGAATCGCGAAGCAGTAGAGCATAAGTTTGGGAAAAATCCTATAGCTGACCATCGTAATCGGATCATACGGCGTAAATGCATTCATTGTTACCAACTACTGCGCTTGCAAGGTAAAACAAGTGTTGAAGCCAAAAAGCTAACCAAAAAGACAAACACTGTCTGCCTTTTATGCCCCACTAAACCCAGTGTTTGCGCAGAGTGTTTCGCGACAATACACACGACAAAGTAATTTTTTGAACATTATTATGTGTTTTTCAAACTTTTTATAATAACTAACACAAATAAATACATAAATACTCTACTTATGCTGTTTTTATTTATAATTTTCTCAGTCTCATAAAAAACATATTATTGATCCTACTGACTTGCTTTTTTTTTTAATTTGTAGTTAAGTTCACGCTGACGCCATAACACATATTGAATTTTCCGTATTAGCCAGCCAGCAGGTACAAAATCTGTTTGAATTTGGGAGGTCAAGGCGGATCCCACGGCGTACTGAAACAATTTTTGTTGGTCCCGCCGGCAGACCCCATGGCTTCCTGGAACCATTTTATCTTGTAATTCTCGGCCTATTTATTGCAAAAACTTGGGGTACGCCGGCGACCCCCGTGGCCTCCTGAACTAAAAAATCATTATACTTTGCCGGCAGGGAGAGTGAAAGGGCCTAGTTAAAAGTACCCGTAACCGGCGATCATGTATGAAAAGATTAATGAACGTGGAGGAAGCGAAAGAGGTATGTCTGGATCGAAGCAATTGGTGTTCCCTTGTCTCTGCCTACCCCAGAGGGAGACAGGCGTGAGGTTATGCATATTAACAGGACGTTCTTCGGATCTTTTTTATTTTAAAACATTTTATTTTTGAGTTCAAAGTTTTAATATGCATCTATAGTGTGTCTGGTCACCGGTGTCCTACCCGTTAAGGTGAAGTAATATGATAAATTTTATCGACAAAACCACAATTTTTTTTTACTGTGATTGGAAGGACCTTCAGACATAAAAGTTGGCACTGTTTGGTTTGAAGCTTAGATCTTGACATAAGTTTTTAAGTAATATCTTAGCGATTCATAAATAAATATATAATAAATATATAAATAAAAAAGGTATGTTAATGGTCTAATTTTTTTGAAACATTGCAACCATAAAAAAAAAATAAACAAATTTTTTTACACTTTTTACGTATTTTATCTACTCCCAGGGTTGTAAATTGAAACTGCATGGGGTAGACTTGATGCTTCTTTAATTCGGCCGAATTAAGGAGTTACATAGGGTTATGTATTATAACTTGTTTTACATTTCTCTTGACGCTAATATAATATTGTTAAACATGGCATGGCGGATGGCCTTAATTAGCGGGTTGTGTACGCTTCGGTCGACGTCGCGTTGGGAAAGAAAGCTGCCGGCGCGCGGGCAGATGTGCTCGAGACGAGGCGGCGGCGGGGGTAGCGGGGCACGCAGGGGGGCGAACCGCGCATGCGAGTGCCAGGCAGAGACGGCGGGCGCGCGGGAACGACTCTTGACTGCTCCCCGCGCCCTTCCACCCTAGCGTCGCTCTGGGGCGCCGACATATTTTTAAAGGTTCTGATGTGAGATTTTGAATTTTTTTAGTGTTATCTTATTGCCAACTGTTTAAACTATCAAATGAAATTACTTTTATGTCAGTAGGACGTTCACATCGGCAAATATTGCTAAATAAATAAACTAATCCGAACACAGTAAAAAAATCAAAATGGCCGCAGTTTCCAAACAGTAGGCGCAATATGCCTTTTTATTGTGGTTTTGTCGATAAAATTAATCATATTACTTCGCTTTAACGGGTCAACATCGGTGATCAGACACATTGTATATCTTTGCCAGTATAACGACCACTATGACGGCAAACAGGTGGTATGACGACCACTTTGGCGATGAGGTAAACTTGTTTGTCTCAGACGCCAGTGGTTGCGGGTTCGATTCCCGCACGGAACAAGGAAATAAATGTTCCGTGGCTGAATGTTTATCTATTTATGTATTTATATTCTAGGTTCCCCCTTAGTTCGTTACATGTTATCCCATAACACAAGCTATGCTTACTTTGGGGTCATGTAGTTGATGTGATTGTCTGGGGATTTTATTATTTATTATTATTATTACTTAAAGTTTAACATATTAGTGTACTTAGTTGGCCTAAGTTGCTCAATTTTTAATCATACTTTTATATTATAGACTAAGCCCCGCATTTAAACTCATAAAATAAGACATAAGGTTAACCGACTTGCGCATTATTTTCGTGTAATCTCAAGCCTTTGTCTACCCTAACAAACCAATAAAAGACTTATGTATAGTTATATCATGTATTCATACATATGTATAGCCATGCAGTACGTAATAAACGCATTTGCTTTAATAAATAAAGATATAAAGAAGAAATTTGTATAAATAACTCATGATTTTATTTAAAAATATTTATAATATGGGTGATATATGATATGAGCTCCACTTATGGCGGATGAGGTACTCCTGGAGGTTTTTAGTGGGTGGGTCCGGCCTTCTGCCGGATCATCCCCGGATTTTGACGACCGGCTGGTATAGAGGTAACGTACATTGCCTTCTATGCCAGAGGTCGTTCGAATCCCGGCGGCGACGGATATTTGTGTGATGAACACAGATATTAGTCGTCAAGTCATGGAGGTTTATATGTTTATTTAAGTTTATTTTCTAATAAAAAAATGTATTTAATCAATATGTATGTGTATATATTTCTTAAGTATATCAATTAACTAGTATCCATAACACAAGTTCTTTAAGAAACTTAATTTGGGCTAGATAATGTTGTGTGAGTGTCAAAAATATTTATTTATTTATCCCCACATACCCCGCCGCTACCTCTTAGGCGGTCGGGGACGTGATTGCACATTTTCCTCCAGTCAAAAAAAAAGGGGGAAAGATGAATGAATGATCTCTTTATGGCTTTACTGCGACTATAGCAATCAAGAAAAACAAAACAAAAATTACTTTATTACACTCCTGAAACTGATTCAAGATTGTACAATTGCTGTAACAAAGAGAACATGTTATCGCCAACTAATTCTATCTCCCAAAACACCGACATAGTTTCTTATCTTTCTCTTCAATCGCTGTTTTCATTAGTGGAAACCATATCATAATCGGTTGCATCTTTCATTAAGCGGAGAAGTAACTAAATGAGACTGTTGCTCTACTTTGTTTCGTACAATTTAAACATTTAAATGCAACAGATAAAACACATGTTTGTAATTGGGATGAAAGTTAAGAATAGAATGTTTTCAATTTTATCCAATATTGTGCATTATTTACTTTTTTTATCAGCCCAAGTGACTTTTAATTGGAATGAGAAAGGGGCGATCAGTAACTTTTACAGGAAAAAGAACTATATCTTGCCTAAATTCTAAATCAGTATTTTTTAAATAAACAAATTAAATATTTCGACATGATAAATTAAATAAAACGACATAAATTTTAAATTTATAACGGTATTTCATACGATAATAGTTTTTTTCTATAAATCAAACTATGCTGGTGGTGTTATTATTAGAGAGACTATTTACGAGTCTGGTTATTATTATCTGATTGAAGTAATGAAAAATTTAATTACATTTTGTTAATCCAAATACCAAGTGTAGCTTTATTTTTATTATTTATAAAACTCAATATAAAAGAATAAAAAATGAGGAACTGCCATCAATAAATTGTCTTTTTTATGACAAGACTTTATTTTCAACAGGATCACCAGCTCACAATAGCCAAAAAATATTAATATGGAGTAATGGATTCGTACGGACAATTCGGTGGCCCCATCAAATGGCCCGCACGGTCACCCGATTAACTTCACTAGATTTTTTCTAGAGGAGTTATTGTGAAATGTACAAAATAAGCTACCTGTATGATACCGTAGGAACCTAACAGCAATTTTTATGTAAATTTACTACATGAAGATGCAAAACAATTAAGATTAAAAACTAAAACCCGACTACTAAAACATGCTCTAAAAATTGTCTACTCTAAAATATTTCATCATCATCATCATCACAACTCTTAGTAATGAGCCCACTGCAGGGCATGAGTCTCTCCCCTGGGTGAAGAGGAGGTATAGGCCATAATCCACTAAGCTGGCCCAGTGCTGGGTGGTGGATGCCAGAATTTTTAGGGCGCCTAGATGGGTCCTGACAAACCCTAACGACTACTATATACAAGTATACAGCACCCGGGACCGACTGCTTAACGTGCCCTCCGAAGCACGGAAGTCGTCGTGAGATATGAATGGTCGGCGGTCACCCATCCAAGTACCGACCGTGCCGAACGTTGCTTAACTTGTGATATCGTATGATTCACACAGTAACCACGGCGCCACGACGACTAAAATATTTATGTTATGATAACTATTTTAGAAGTTATGAGGGAATAGATAAGCATCCATACCCACATAAACACATACATACATACAGGTTAAAATCATAACCCTCCTTGTTGCATGGACGTAGTCGGATAAAAAGCTACTGTAAGATCATTAGTTTAAAGTGTTGAATGTGAAAACAGTGTATTTTATTCATTTATGACATCATTTCATAAATGAATACACAATACACCTACACAATCGACATCTAAATAGAAAATATTTAAGTTTATTTTTTTCAAAAGTTTCGTTCAAATGTTTCCTAAAAACATGGCTCCTAAAAATACATTGGTATGTCTTTTAGTTTTAGACTGATCTAAATTATCCACCCTGTATAGTAAAATTTCCAAATGTAGCATATTTTTGCAGCACATACTAAGCTCAGTCCTAAAAACTCCAAAAATATGCAAATTCAAACTCCAAATTAAACCGGCAAGCCTAGTCAAAGAGATTATCGCAAACTATATATTTACTCATAATACCAACATTCCAAAAATTGTTATTGCTATCAAAATGAGAGTTCCAATTTGTGCGGGTGCTTCGTCATTTTGACCCGGACATTATGGTGGGCAGCCATTTTCTAGCCAATGTTTAAGGCGGATATGGGTTCAGAGGTGGTACAAGGAAGAAATTTAAGCGTTTTGGGAATATAATTTATTGCTATTTTTGGTCAGCAGTAAACACTGGATTTGGGCAGAACAGGACCGATCGGTGTGGAGAACCTTGGGGAAACCCTTGTCCAGTAATTGGCGTCTCCTGGCTGAAAAATGCTGATGATGATGGCTGTTCAAAAGAAAATTTTGTGAAAAAAATATGTTTCAAGGTGATTGAGAGGAATTAGTTTTAAAATACCATAGATTAAACAAAATTAAAATAAAAATAATAATAAATATTATTCATTTAGTTAAATAAAATAAATTTATAATTAATATTAAATATAATAACTGAATAATCACTATAATTTAATGAAGTCGAAATATAAAATAATAATCATAATCGAGATTAAAATAATAATCGAGAATAAATAAAGTGCTGGGTAACTAAGATACAGCCGGTGCGGGAAAGGTCATAAGGGACTCTGACTGCGGCACAAGTCTTATTTTAGCTTATTAGGTTGACTAGGGTTGTCAAAATATTTTGTCGTAAAATAATTCATTTGTATGATAGTTTATACCAGTACTGATCATGCTAATTCTTTAACCGTATATTCTACGTATGATATAGAAGCTAACCCTTAAGTTTTATCTCTCCATTTTGTTACACGTTGTATAAGTTCTAGCAGTTTATATTGCAAAGAATATAATATTTAAATTACATACATACATACACATAACCTCACGCCTGTCTCCCTTTGGGGTAGGCAGAGATAAGGGAACACCAATTGCTTCGATCCATACATACCTCTTTCGCTACCTCCACGTTCATTAATTATTAATTATTACATGATCGCCGGTTACGGGTACTTTTAACTAGGCCCTTTTTAAGAACGTCGCCAATTTGATCGGCGTACGTTCGTCTAGGGCGGCCCCTTCCGACAGCACCATCCATTCTTGCTCTGTACACCTCTTTCGTAAATCTACTTTCACTCATCCTTTCCAAATGTCCAAACCACCGTAGCATACCCTTTTCAATCTTATTCACTACATCTTCTTTCAATCCGCATCTCTTTCTTATTTCACTATTGCGCACCCTATCACTCAATTTCACTCCACACATGCTTCTCAACGCTCTCATCTCCACAGCATTAATTTTGCTTTCATGTCTCTTCTAATATTTAAATTGAATTAAATATTTCCTAAAAATCTTAGAGCTTGTAGCTTTCATTTGTTTTTGAACGGATGGAAGGAAAGTTGCTTTTTTTAAATATTAGTTAAATAACAATTTTATTCACACTAACCCAGGTTCTAAAACGTCTAAAAATATTTCACCAGCCCATAGGTACCAAATCTGCCAATCTGCGGGGGAAGCGTAGTGGAATAGCATTTTTTTTGAAACATCCGAACTTTTGTATTTTTCCATGGCTGAACTTTTCCTTCAGGCACCAAACTGACTGTTTATTTTAGGTTCTCGATATTTTGAAACTGTTGCGAGCGCTTTGATCGCTTGAAAAAATATGGTAACTATTCCGTTTGTAGAAATAAATTCAAAATTATAATGTGCATTGTATTAAAAAAACTTATGTTCGATTGGTGCATTGAATTGACTTTTGTCAAATCATCTTCTAAATGTTACTTACGTTAGGGTACGAAATTCATTAGCACTTATATATGTATAAGTTTGAAATACCTATACACTACATAAGTAAATAAAATGATAAATTAAACTACATACATACATAACTTCACGCCCGCATCCCGTATGGGGTAGGCAGAACACCAGAGGCAGTAAAACCATCCGATGTCACGTTTGAAAAACTTGGAGGCATTATAATAGTGGAGAGAGACTATTGCAGTGACAGGGGGTCAGTCTATTGCACACAAAAAAGCCTCCCATAACACCTCGGTCCCTTAACTGACTTTTACAATATGCCTGGGAAGAGAAGCAGCTGGCACATTCTATAAATAATTATACACATTACATAAACATAGCATAAATTAAACTCATTAAGAATATTCGAAAATGAATTCCAGATTACTTCAGGGACCTGTTTTCTATACAATTTTCTCTATACAAAATTCTGCTAAACATTAATGACTTCTCAACACCAGGCATTTATTACAGGTTATGCTGATGACTTTTGTAGAGGAATACGCATCCAAAGCGCAAGCTAGTCTCCATAAAATCCAGGTTTGAACGGGTTGATCACCTACCTCAGTAGATTGGGTACGATTGTATGAGGATATACTCCATTAAAAGCACAGGTGTGTCTTTTTCCCACCAAAATAAAAATAAAATCGCCAGACAATCACACCAACAACATGGCCTCAAACGAAGTAGAGCTTGTGATATGGGATACCATGTAGCGAACTAGGATGGAACCTATAATATAAATAAATATTATATGGAAAAATTACCAGACCCGCAAAGTTTTTTTTTCTTGTCCCGTGCGGGCATTGAACCCGCGGCCCCTGGCGTCTAAGGGAGATATTGTTACCCCATCGTCAAATGGTCGTTGAAACTAAAAATAAAACTAAAACGAGCAGTTTTGTCTTTCCATCTACTTTTGAAAATCTAACTGGGCTTTTGGGCGTAATTATATCGTCAATTTCTGGCAACAAATTGCTCAACTGAATTCAAAAAGTTAGGAATTATTTCGAAGGTTCTTTGATACTGAACTTGATTTACTAAAAGCTCAAGTGCGATCTTGCATAGAGAACTGTAGTCACCTTAATGGTAGGTCTGCCAAGTATCATTTGAAAGAGTTAAACTCAGTTGACCAAATAGGATAAGTATGGTCTAGTTTGGCTGTGTATATAAGATTGTTAGTCAGATACATTTTGGAGAGTATACGAATGCTACTTGAAAATATCAAGCTCCTTTTATAATTGGACTACTAAACCAAGGCTTGAATTTCACTAGTATATTGTGGATATATCAAAAGTTTTTACGAAATGCTCCAACTGTTGATTCTGGTCGCCAACGGGTGGAACGAAATACGTGCGTTTGTTTTTGCTGCCCAGTATAATTATGGCTTTGTCAAGCGTCGAGTTAGTAGGTTAAGATAAATTTTGGATAAAGAAAACACCTTATTCTTCATGATAACTTTCCATCAGCTGCCATAAAAGACAAACGTGCCATCTTCTTTACCCTTTGATATATGTTTAAAAAACCGACAATTCACGGATTGCGTCGAGCAGGCTACGAGCGCCACGCAAACAAGAGCAAGTTTCACTCGCACAGGCGCAATTCGTGCTCGCGAGTGGTGCTCGTGCAATTAAGATGGGTGTACGTCCAAATTGAGTATCGAGCATTTTTTGATGTTATTAAAAAAACAGAAAATGTACGGGTAGCTTAGAGCAGGCCACGAGCGCGCTCTACTCTTAATCCTATTTACGAATTAAAACAAGTTTAGGTGTCATACTTCGTGGCCACGCCACATCAAGAAAATTTGTGGCGTGGCCAGGCAGTCTTAGCTGCAAAGCTTTACCATTAGATGGAGCTACGTTAGAAATATAACGCAAAAACGAAAATGTGTTAAGTAGTTTCGAGGCGTACCGCCAGGCCCCGGTAGGTCAGTGGGAGACCACTCGTCCGGCAAACGAGAGGTCTTAGCTTCGAGTCCTGGTCGGGTGGTTTTTATTTAACAAATTTTTTTCAATTATTTAATATTAACTATCATTTTTAATGGTATTTGTGAGGTGGCGTGGCTGCAAAGGACACTGCCTGGCCACGCCACTAATTTTCTTCGATTTCTCTTAATCCTTTAACCGACATTTTTTTCCTTTTACGAGAATTACCGACATTTAATAGACATTTGTTCTGATAAATCTCGTGATGTGGCGTGGCCACGAAGTATGACACAAGTTTAGAAAGCGAAAATAAGTAACTTCCTTGAAACATAGTATTATTTACTAGTTGTTTCGCACAGTTTTACCCGCACAATTTTGAACGCCGCGATCACATTAGGATAGAAAACCTTTGTTCTATTTCAAACTGTACACTATCGCTATGCTCAATTTCATCCAAATCTGTTGATCTTTTCTGCCGTGATAAAGGAACAAAAATTCATCCATACTCCGAACTTTCAGATATTAGTAAGTTCAATAACGATAATATCATACAGAAAGACGCCTCCTCTTACAATTTAAGCTTTCGCCCGTCTTCTGATGACAGTTGATGGGCTCAGCCCCTCAACTTGGCATCGATGATTTATATGAAGACCGCATTATACAGTTTGTCCTTATCAAATATATCGCTGGGAGCGTCTTCAAGAGATGGAATATTTTGATTTATATTGAAACCTTCATAAATGATATTTAAAGTTGTTTTCGTTCTAATGAGTTGAGATTTTCGACGTACGTGAGAATGTTTTGTGATAAGGTTCGATATTTTGTTCATATTTATGTACCTAATATTATTTTTAGATATTGTCGGAGTTATATTTTTTTATCCGTGACTAAACTTGCGTATGATCTTACATTAAGTGGTTATGAGATTAATGATAAAATAAGAACTGTGAAAACAAAACAAATCAATCAATTTATTGCTAAATGTGTAAATACAGTACAGATGTTAACAAAATGGTTATGTTCCACATACAAAACTGTTTAACAACATGCAATATTATTATACAGAAATAAACATTCTCATTACAAATATCAGAAACAGAAAAACTAAAATTGTCAGCCACATTAAATAGATTACCTACAGTCTAAATTTATTAAGAAATGTCAAAAAATAAATATAATTAACAAAATTGCAATCATATTACATAGGTATTCTAAAAGATTTCATTAGTTTTAATTCATCATAATTTATCTTTAAATTTCAAATATTCCTACATACATACATACATAACATCACGCCTGTATCCCTTATGGGGTAGGCAGAACACCAGAGGTTATAAGACCATCTGATGTCACGTTTGACAAAATTTTGAGGTATTATAAAGATAGATAGAGACTATTATAGTGACAGGGAGTCAGCCTATCGCCTACAAAAATGCCTATAAAACCTCTGTCCCTTAACTGACTTTTACAGTATGCCCGGGAAGACAAGCAGCTGGCACATTCTACGTTTTTCTTTCGCTCCCAGTCCAGCATGGACCTTATTCCTTTTAATGTATATAAACACTATTCTGTGACTGTGACAGTTCGCATTTCAATTTTGATCACTTTAATGCATATCGCGTAAGACTGCTTCAGATATAGTTGGAGGCGTGGTAAAACATCAAACACTAATCTTTCTCAGAGGAGCGCAGCCAGGACAACATCGCTAGCCCGATTAAAAAATTGCTTATTACGTTTTACGAACATTGCAGTTTCTAAGATGTACAAGCAAGGGAGAGTATACAAGGTGTTCTTTTTGATATGTGAAAAAAGAATATTATGTGGTTCAAAAGTGCATACTGTCTCATATAATATCATCAATCTTAATATAATGAGTACATTAATTATCACCCTTGTAAAATCTCTTTAATATTCATTCAATAGACGCGTGTCACTGAAGTCATACAATAAACAACAAAAACATTTTAAATGTTGAGGAACGTTGCATACAATATACAACGCAAAACGTAGTGAACTTTACCTGTGCATAGCGATAAAAAAGGGATAAAAAATGCCACGTTGTTATACTTCGCATAAAAGTGTTTAATATAAGATGTTTTGACTTAATGGAATTAGTTTGTATGAAAAATAAAAACAAAAAAAAATTGAGAAATTATTCACATGTTATTTGATTCTATTACATGGTTCCATAAAAACACTAGAGTTATGGGAAATCAAGTGGAACACCTTGATATCTAGAGCCTTACTTCTAATTAAGGGTGGTTGATTAAATAGAACCTAGTAAAATCAGGCAAGGTTTACTTGTATCAGTCGCCATAACTTTATTACTTAAACAAAAGAGGTGGAATAATTTTCAGCTTGGATTTTTATGGAAAACATATTATAAGTTTTATTAATAAAATAAATAAAAAATTGTGACAAAATAAAATGGATTTCAATAACAATGTTGCCACAAATTGGTAACAATTCAGCAAAGTGCTAGCTTAGAGCTAGCGCTGGTCTTCCTTTGCAAGCACTGGTCACAAATAAAAAAGTGTAATTAAAAAAATAATGATAAAAGAAGCTTAAATATAGCACGAAACAAGGCTTTAACATAAAAAGAAAATTAAAATAAAAAACATTTGAAACAAACGTGAAAGAATTGCAACAAAAATCAATGCAATATTTTACAAATTAGGTTTAGATTTTAATTAAAGAAATCATATAGCTGAGGTCAAACTGTTCAATGGTCTGATAAATTTTATACAGGGTGGATTTCGACGAGAGACCTTTGCGGAAATATTGCATCGTTTAAGTGATACATGGTTGGTTTATAATGTTTAGAAACTTAAACGAAGTAAAAAAAAAATACTAAGTTCACTCATTTTTAACTGTGGTGATAACCCTATATTGCATCTGCACATCAAGGCAAGATGGCTAGATTAAGGAATCGCCGTCGGGAAAGCTCGGGATATTACGTTTATTTCCGAGAGTTGTTGTCATCATACTGGTGTAAGAATGACACATAAATGTCAAATAAAATGCAAAAATATGAATATCAGTTACTTTATTACAATTTTTACATACGGTGTTCAAATGTTCCTCCGTGTCTTATAATACACGCTGCAGCCCGTGCCCGAGTATGTCGGTGCACATGCGATAATGTCTGATCTTCACGATTCGTCCTACGAAGAATGTCGAAGGCAGCAATCAACCTTTGTTTTATGTCGTCCGGTATTAAGTTTTTTGACGATAACCAAAATAAATTAAAAAAAACAAGGACAGCCTATTGTATGAATTGCTGATCAGCATTCGGAAATAATTTTATGAAGCGAGTTAACGAACTAAAACCTTTTTATCACTTTAGGGCGCGTTCACACAGAACGTCCGATTTAACAGGATCCTTTTTAAGTGATCCGTCGCTACTGGTGGTAATATTCACACAGCATTTACAGGACCCATTTTAACGGATCCGTCAGTACTGGAGGTAATATTCACACAGCATTTACAGGACCGATTTTAACAGATCCGTCGCTACTGGACTTTCGTTCTTCAGTGCATCGACTACTTTCTACGAGGATGGACGTTGTATATTTTTCAAACGCCTTGCTTGCCATGATTATGAGAGCACTGGACAGTAGACACGTGCACTACTCTAGGAATGAAACCGGCAAATGGCGGCTGTGTGCAGCACACCGCAACCCACGCACCCCTATGCCAAGCCTGCTTATTTTGTCGGATCGGTATTATTTACTGGATCCGGAATAATCTTCTATGTGAACTCGCTCATACAACTACATACGCTAATAACATTTACGTTTAAACGAACCTGTGAAACGGACGTTCTATGTGTACGCGCCCTTAGTAAACGGAGACATTTTATTTATGACGAAAGAGGTTACTATCATCTTTACCTAATTGCTTATGACGATTGAGTACATTCGAGTGGTTGTCAAAGTCATTCCATGATGTAAATTATTTGTTGTGGTTAGAATTATCAACTAATAAGGAATTACATAAATACTCCACCAGAAAATTTAATAAATAGAATAGAGACAATCACCTCTGCAAATGCACGCAGACATAAGAATGGATAAATGGCAACATATTAACGAAATATCCTGACTGACGTCTAAAGATTGTTTACAAGTAAGTTCATTTCCTGTGTAGGGTTGGCACAAAGTAGTTTTTGGTATGAATGTTTAAAAGGCTATAACTTGAAAACGGTAATATATATTTCCATAGTTTCTATGGGGGAAATATAGTGCTAAGGTTGAACTATCTGCCAGTTCCGCAAAGGTCCCTCGTCAAAATCCACCCTGTATAATGAATACAACAAGCTCGTCTCAAGTTTATTGCCATTCTATGTCACTGTCATACAACTATGAAAAATGGAAAACAACTTAATTCCACCTTTATTCTTCAAATAATTGTTATCCAGAAACTGAAAAATTAAGTTTAAATATGTATTGCTCGGCTAAACAATGCTGTTCTATGATCTTTTATAATTATCTAAAAATTCCATAGAATGACAATAAACTGGAGACGAACTTGAAGCTTTCGAGTAGTATTTTATTCATTTGATTACTTTACCTGACTATTGAAAAATCAGGCCTTAGTTGTATGTTAGGTATGAAAATATACATTACATACGCTTGAAAAACTGGGTCTAATAAGTCGAAAACTAAACAGAATCTTCCATGAATTGAAATATTTTATAAACCCAACAAAGCTGTATTAATTCAGCAACTTCTGTGTATTAATAACGAATATAATCATTTTGTTTCGCTTTTGGCTTCACTGTCTCTATGCATACTATATTAAAATTTGATCCTTGAATTCTAACTGTGAATTCTAATTGTGCTCTGACGGCCATTTTGTTTATTTCTTTTTTAATATATTTGTTCCGACAATGTTTTTATGAAGATCCAGTTTCATCCTGATCCGTGTAATTTCGTCCTTATTGTCACCCACCGTCGAGACGTACATCAGTTTCATCACAACAAAACTATAATCAGATGACCACTTTGGCGATGGGGTGACACTGTCTGTCTCAGAAGCCAGTGGTAGTGGGTTCGATTTACGCACAGAACAAGAAAAAGTAATGTTCCGGGTCTGGGTTTTTATCCATACAGGGTGACTGGTGGGTCACTTTCAAAATTGACAACGAGATAGTTTGAGAAAAAATAAAATAAAAAGATATATAGTAGTTATTTACTGAGTAAACTTAACCGAAAGTTAAAGAATTCATTACGCAATGCATGGTTACATGAGTGTAATGCAATAGATACTTAGCGGGTGGTGGTTTGCCTGTGGCGGGAACACTTCTGTGTGCGTCTTGACTGTAGCGACGCGTGTAGTAATGTCTCTTTATTTATTTATAGGGACTGCTGGAGAAAAATTATTTGTTGAAAATTTCTGTTAGTTTAATTTACTTATGTTTTTCCAAATCATGTAAAAAATGAAAGAGTATTTTAATATTTTAAAACAAAACGGTGTTCGTTTTTGTTGGCTACATTTGTTAGATTTATTTATATGCACACACTAAATTACACTTTTACACCATAAGATAAGTAGACTCAGTTAAGCGCCATGAAATTTCTGTTATTCTACCTTAAAATCGCGTTAAAGGAATATCAACATTTTGATAAAAATTGCTGACCAAAACAAAACATCATCGAACAAAACAAAAGACAAACTAACTTAACAATTATTTTCACTTTAAGACGGAAATATTTACATAAACGGCGCTGAGTAATGAAACTTAAGATTCTAGAACAGCAATAATCCTAGGCAAGGAACGCTGCTGCCCCATTAACCGTTGGGCTTAACTCAACTTTAATTAGATAGTTCAACAAGAGCCTACATTATTCATCTCAATAAGGTAAGCTGACATTAAGCAACTTCTACCTTATTTTACCCTAGGCACTTAAAAGTGCTTGGCTACATAATCAGCTGTTCACTTAACAAAGTTGAAACTATCAAAGTTCACAGTTTATTACGACGCCTTTGTATAGCGTGACTGGGTAAAATATTGACTTGGATGTTTTATAGAAGACGAGCGTTTGCCCGCGACTTCGTACACGCATAAACTCAAAAGTCCTTTTTTCCGTTCCCGTGGGAATTCCTTTCATTATACAGACACTTATTGAGGAACCTTTATACCAAGTATCACATCCGTGCACTCAAAGAATAAGATTTTATCATACAAACTAAAACATCATATATTTCCTGTTCCCGTGAGAATTTCGAGAATTCCTTTCATAACACAACCAGTCTCTTTTTGAAGAACTTTTATGCCAAGTATCATATCCGTGCACTCAAGGAATAAGATTTTTCATACAAACTAAAAAGTCCAATTATTCCCGTTTCCGTGGGAATTTCGGGAATTCCTTCCTTAGTGCACCCCTACATACCCTAAAAAATATATGTTCCAAATTTCAGCTCTCTACGCCCAGCGGGGCTAGCATGCTACCGTCGAAAACGATAAATCGGGTCTTTTATCGATATTTTCTTAGAATATGGTGTTTAGTATATATAATTTATTAAGATTACGACATATTTGGTTCTGTGGTGTTAATCGTGGTATCAATTCGAGTAATTCTATCTATTATGGTGCGCATATTAGCTTACATAGTTCGATAAAATAACAAAATAAAATTGATCTTGTCGATTCGACTAGTCACTCAGTAACTCAGTCAGTAACGGAACAGTTTTATTTATATTGATTATTAAAGAGTAATGTTCACGGTCCATAAAGTCTCTGACATATCAAACTACTTTTTGTTAGGTATGTGATTGTATAACGATGATATTATCATTAATATTCTCGGAACACATCACCGCAGGAACGGTTATATTTGATGGCAGATTTTATATGAAAGCTGATCGCTATACAGTCGGGCCCTGACGGGATCCTACCACCGCGCACAATTCATCCCCACCAATCACTTATCATATTCTATTATACATTTTAGATATGGTATAATCACAAATAATAAAATCAATTAATTTATCTCGATATAGTTAAAAAGTTTACTATTGAATTCCATCTAGTAGCCGAGTGAGCCCAATCGTTACGAAAAATTTTGTTTCCTACGTTTGATTTACCGTGCAATATTAACATACGGAAAAATATTCTACAGGAAATGTGATCTGGGGAATTCGTTTTGATATATTACCAATCACCCATAGACACACATGTTGGACTACAAAGTACCTGATTTTGTAACGCTATTCAATATTCCTTTTCTTATGATCTTAGGGTTGTGCAAAGTTAGAAGTACATACATACATACATACATACATACATACATAACGTCACGCCTGTATCCCTTATGGGGTAGGCAAAACACCAGAGGTTACAAGACCATCTGATGTCACGTTTGACAAATTTGGAGGTATTATAAAGATGGAGAGAGACTATTGTGATGACAGTTGGTCAGCCTATCGCCCACAAAAACGCCTTTAAAACCTCTGACCCTTAACTGACTTTTACAGTATGCCCGGGTAGAGAAGCAGCTGGCACATTCTATGTTTTTCTTTCGCTCCCAGTCCAGTTAGAAGTACGTTACTGAAAATCATGTTATCTTGCATATTGGCGATTTTTTAACGGACCAAGTCCGGTAGATGAAAAACTAGCTGTTTCGCGTGGTTTTACCCGTGCAATTTCGAATGCCCCTAGTCTATTGGGGTAAAAAGTAGCCAATATCCGTTGATTCGTTCTGCCGCAAGTTTTAAACGAATAATCAATGAATGCAGAGCATTAAAAAAACCGACTTCACGTAAAAACTTTGGCTGAGTTGAGAATGTCATCAACGGAAATATTCTCCGAAATCATAATTTTTTTTCAAAACTTTGAAATTTTCAATGAAGCTCTCAACCGATTTCGAAGAAATTTAAATGGGACCAACTATAAAGAATCCTCTATCATATGAAACAAGATTTTCAAAAATCAATTCATAATTGTCCGATATATCGTGTAACAAAGACACAAAAAAAAGACATGTGGCACTCGGAGACTGCCGCGGTAAAGCTATTTCATGATATTTATAGCATTTTTTATCTACTTATGCAATTATAAATTATTTATTTATTTTATTAATGCAGTAATGTTTGATCTAATCTGAAGTTCCACAAGTTCCTAGTAGATGGCGCTGATTGTTTATTAAAGCCCGCATGTAAAGTTATGAAATCAAAGTATCACCGCTGTGCCGGTCGGAGTGGGGGGTGGTAGGTTTTTTTCGTTACGGAATTTCTGGATTCGGTCCCCACGCTCAAGGCCCGCGATAGAAGCTATGCAATAGCTTAAAATACATACAGACGAATTTAGAACCTCCTCCTTCTTTGGAAGTCGGTTGAATAGACACACATGTTGGACTACAAAGTACCTGATTTTGTAAAGCTATTCAATTTTCCTTTTCTTATGATCTTAGGGTTGTGCAAAGTTAGAAGCACGCTACTGAAAATCATGTTATCTTGCATATTGGCGATTTTTTAACGGACCAACAGGCCTATTACGGTTCTTTCATGACATGACATAATAAACAAGATTTCTATGATACAATGATCAACAATTGTGACATAAAGAATAAACGAAGTCCATTTACATTTGCATGCAAGAGGCGTTGCATTACCTTTTAAAATTCAATCATCAATCAAGTTTCAATCATCGTCTATGACTTAAAAACGTCAATTGAAAAAGGTGAGATCGCACCCACCTCTATGATATGTTGGTTTCTTGATTTCATTTGTGTTCTTCCATTTCGTTTGCTTTCATAAATAAATACTTAATTATTATATATGGGGGTTATTGTATTTAATTTACATGGTATACCAAATAATGATCGTATGATAAGTTTTAAGGCCGCTCCACATTCTCGCGAGAATCTCGCGAGTCGTTAATATAATTATCTTCATACATAGAATATAAAGCCTTGAGATCAATATGTTTTTATCACAATTTATCTTTATTTGTTAGTAAATAAAACATATTTAATATTAATTTTTATCTTCCTGGACCATTTTCAATACTAACAATATAAAAAAAATACCAAAAACTCTTAAAATCTATTACGAGTTACTTCAAAACTCTCTCTCTCTAAAGGGAGTTATGCGGGTGAAACAGCGGACACATGCTGCCTGTCAATGCATTCAGTCATTCAACTAACCATTCTAATGCTTTCTTTCAAGGTCAGTCGGCCATATTGAGGTTAACCATCGTTAGTAATTACGAATATTAGAAGTATTCAGGTCAAGTCATTCGACTCAGGACGTTTGTATATTACTATCGTTCAAGTCGAATATTCAAGTCAGTATTAGTAATTTATTCGACTGATATGATAATTCGCAGACGCGCATCGCTGAGATATACTCTGCGATGTAACCGTTTAAATCGGCGGCTCGCTTGTCACTGCGAAACATGCGATCGTGACTCCTACACAAAACTCCAAACTCCCCACAAACCCCAAAACCCACAAAAAGTAGAGAAAAATGAGAGAAATTGAGTAGAATACGAGTATAGCTTTCTCGCGAGAATGTTGAGCGGCCTTAACGTCAAAACTATTTCATATCATCGCATGGTTTTGAGATCCATAATAGGCCTGCAAGTCCGGTAGATGACTACAAATTGTGTCATGAATATTCAGCAAAAGAAAATATTATTTACCTGATTGTAGTTGTAAAGGTCTTGTTTAAGTTATGAAAGACTAGCTGTTCCGCGTGGTTTTACCCGCGCAATTTCGAATCCCGCGGGATTTTCGGGATAAAAAGTTGCCTATACGGATTCGGAAGAATTCCTCTAAGTAATGGTAAAAGAAATTTTGAAATCGGTCCAGTAGTTTTTGAGCCTATTCAATACAAAGGTTTCCTATTTATAATATTAGTATAGATAGTATAGCTGTTTCGCGTGGTTTTACCCGCGCAATTTCGAATCCCGTGGGAACATCGGGATGAAAAGTAGCCACTATCCGTTTATTCGTTAAGCCGCGATTGAGGAACAAACATCCATCCAAGCTTTCACATTTATAATATTAGTAAGAGTAAAATGGCAAAACTCGATACTATTTCAAATAACTTCGCATTTGCTTTTCTATTTTCTTGTAAAGTATCCCTACTTTCTTAGAACTTACCAAAGGCAAATCAATAAAGTCTTTAAATAGCAAGGCGGCTTCTTATATCATTGACTAGACACCGCGCGCGGTTATACCCGCGTAACTTTTGATCCCAAGGGAAGTTTGGGATAAAATATAGCCTTTAACCTTCCTCAAGAGTTTGGCTATCAAATGCAATAATATTTTTCCAACCCCACTTGTAGTTTCTGAGATGAGCGCGTTCAAACAAACAAACTCTTTAGCTTTATATATTAGTACTAGCCACCGCGCGCGGTTTTACCCGTGGGAATTTCGGGATAAAATATAGCCTATAACCTTCCTCAAGAGTTGGGCTATCAAATGTAAATTTTTCCAAATCCCACTTGTAGTTTCTGAGATTAGCGCGTTCAAACAAAAAAACAAACTCTTCAGCTTTATATATTAGTATAGATAGATATAAACAAAGTATATTTGTTTATATCTATCATTACAATGCATGATTAGGTACGAATATTTTTTTAATTAGATGAAGGTTTTTGCCTCTTATTCTTTTACCCTTTCTTTTTTCATTATTTTGGCACTTTATCGTTTCCCAGTGACTCCTGCGCATATTTAATGTATGTCAAAGTCAAAGTCAAAAATATCTTTATTTTATAGGTATTTAAATACACTTGAAATAGTCAATGCACTTGTTTAGCAACGTTGGCAAGTTAAGCAATAGCAAGTTAAGTGATCAGTACAAGGATGAATGACCCCCGATCATTAATTTCTTACTAAGACTGTGTCTTAGAGGGTACGGAAAGCAGTCGATCCCAAGTGCTGTAAGTAGGCTGTAATCAGGGTTGTTCAGAAGCCACTTTGGCGCCCTGGTAATTGTCACATCCACTAATCAGCAATAGGCTTAGTGGAATATGGCCTAAACCACTCAGAGTCATGAAAATGCCTGTTATATACAAATAAATAAATTTATTTATATAATAAATAAATAAATATTTCTGACACTTACACAACATTATCTAGCCCAAATTAAGTTTCTTAAAGAACTTGTGTTATGGATACTAGATAACTGATATACTTAAGAAATAAATAAACATACATATTGAATAAATACATATTTTTTATTAGTATAAACTTAAATAAACATATAAACATCCATGACTTGACGACTAATATCTGTGTTCATCACAAAAATATCCGCCGCCGCCGGGATTTGAACCCAGAACCTCAGGCATAGAAGGCAATGTATGTTACCGCTACACAAGCCGGTCGTCATTTATTCTTATCTATATATTCCAACATGCATATAAGAATTTCAACCTTCAATTAAGTATATTATTTGTAATGTAAAATATTCACTGATATCATGTAGATTAAATTAATAAATTGAGACTGTGAGTAATTAAAATAAGTATGTAATCAATACATATAATAAAACAGTAAAAAAAACGTGTCTGTACATTTAATATTTTTACAAAAAGAATATCTAGGCTTATAAAGAAATGAAAAAAGAGTAAGAATCTGAAAAAAAAAAATTGTCTGTTTGTTTGTAAGTTTGTCTGTTTGCACACGCTAATCTCTGGAACCGCTGGACGGATTTGAATGAAACTTTTTTTGATGTATAGCTGTGAAGCCGGGGCAACATATAGGGTATATTTTATTTCGGTTACTGGAACACCTGATGCAGAACCCTTAAGGGATCATCAAAACCGTAAGAAATATAGATATGATGCCTTAACAAAAGTTGTCCAGGATGATGAGCAGATTCTGTAGACATAAAAAAAATCTAGGATCTAAAAAAATTGTAATAGATTTTTTAAAGTTATGCATAAAACTTACTAGAATATAGTGGAGATGTTCGGCATACAGATCAGAAGTACTCATAGCTCAGTTGCGCGTAGACCGACCATGAGTCTAAGGTCGTGGGTTCGATCCTGCTCGCGTAATTTTTTTTTATTATATATTTTTTTATTTTGTATCAATCTTTACCATGCATCTATCTTTACATACATATGTATATCATCATCATCATCATCATCACCATCACAACTCTTTGTAATGAGCCCACTGCAGGGCATGAGTCTCTCCCCTGGGTGAAGAGGAGGTATAGGCCATAATCCACCAAGCTGGCCCAGTGCTGGGTGGTGGATGCCAGAATTTTTAGGGCGCCTAGATGGCTTCTGACAAACCCTAACGACTACTATATACAAGTATACAGCACCCGGGACCGACTGCTTAACGTGCCCTCCGAAGCACGGAAGTCGTCGTGAGATATGAATGGTCGGCGGTCACCCATCCAAGTACCGACCGCGCCGAACGTTGCTTAACCTGTGATATCGTATGATTCACACAGTAACCACGGCGCCACGACGACTTCATATGTATATATAAAACCGTAAACAATAACGTGTGAACATGAAATATTTTTACAAAAAAATATGTACCTAAGGTTATTAAGAAATGAAAAAAAAAAAGTAAGAATTTGAAAGAAAAAATTGTCTTTTTGTGTCTGTCTGTTTGTTGTTCTATTCTGCTGACATCTGTGGCTGACATATAATCAATTATTACATATAATAAAACAGTAAAAAAAACGTGTCTGTACATTTAATATTTTTACAAAAAAAAATATCTAGGCTTATAAAGAAATGAAAAAAGAGTAAGAATCTGAAAAAAAAATTTGTCTGTTTGTTTGTAAGTTTGTCTGTTTGCACACGCTAATCTCTGGAACCGCTGGATGGATTTGAATGAACCTTTTTTTGATGTATAGCTGTGAAGCCGGGGCAACATATAGGGTATATTTTATTGCGGTTACTGGAACACCTGATGTAGAACCCTTAAGGGATCATCAAAACCGTAAGAAATATAGATATGATTCCTTAACAAAAGTTGTCCAGGATGATGAGCAGATTCTGCAGACATAAAAAAATCTGGGATCTAAAAAATTGTAATAGATTTTTAAAAGGTATGCCTAAAACTTACTAGAATATGGTGGAGATGTTCGGCATACAGATCAGAAGTACTCATAGCTCAGTTGCGCGTAGACCGACCATGAGTCTAAGGTCGTGGGTTCGATCCTGCTCGCGTAATTTTTTTTTTATTATATATTTTTTTTTGTATCAATCTTTACCATACATCTATCTTTACATACATATGTTTATATAAAACAGTAAACAATAACGTGTGAACATGAAATATTTTATAAAAAAATATTTTACAAAAAAATATGGAAGGTTATTAAGAAATGAAAAAAAGTAAGAATTTGAAAGAAAAAAATGTCTTTTTGTGTCTCTCTGTTTGTTGTTCTATTCTGCTGACATATGTGGCTGACATATAATATTATAATAAATCCGAAAGATAGTTGGTATGTAGTAGAAAAGTTTGCTATGATGATAGGGCTAAATCATTAATAAATAAAGCTTCTTGCTAGATTTAATGTAGGTAGTGTACATACAGAGATATATTGTAAAAAAGTTAAACGTAAAATAATGGAACTCAATATCGTTTAGGTTTTCTTTATTGATCGTTTCTGCCTCTTGGAAGTCAGAACCCGTAGAATTCTTCAGAATAAAAAGTGGTGTATGTGCCAAAACTCAACACAGAACTTTATGAACTACCATACCAAATTAAATTAAAATTGGCTAAGCCGTTTGACCGTGAAAATACTCTTTTACGCAAAAACTACCGAATGGATTTTTATGAAACTTTACAGTAATATAGCTTTACCTAGAATGTGCCTTTGTAATGTAATAGATAGTTATTGGTTAAGAGTTATACCTACATATTATATGGGGGAAGATCCTTCATGTTTATTTTTTAGATAGGACCTTGGAGAAGAAAATAAACTATTCGAAATACTAATTCAATGCAGACGAAGTCGCGGGCACCATCTAGCTAATAAACCTACCCCCATAAGGCTGCAAACTGGACGGCAGCGACAGCGACAGGGAGAGCGGCAGCGGAGCAGGAGCGACCCGAGCAGCGATTTCCGCGACACGATAGAAAGTATTGAGTTTGTATGAAACCGCGAAAAATCGCTCGAGCGCCCGCTGGCGTCGAGAACGGCCTAGCAGGGCTAGCATGCAACTATAGATAGATAGTTGAATCGACAAGATAAATATTATTTTGTTATTTTATCCTATTATGTAAGCTAATATGCGCACCATAAAAGATAGAATTACTCGATTTAATACCATGATTAAGACTACAGACCCAAATATGTCATAGTCTTAATCAATTACTTACACTTAATACCATATTCTAAGAAAATATCGATAAAAGGCCCGATTTATCATTGTCGACAGTAGCATGCCGCTGTCGCTCTCGCTGTGGCTGCCGTCCAGTTTGCAGCCTAACTTTTACCCAGTGTGCCTTTCGTAGGGTATTCCTGTTTGGTATATACTTTTTGTAGGTTACTTTTTCTATTTTATTTTTTGTAGGTCTTTTTCACAAAACCTAGGTGAAACTGCGAATGACAGCTTTGTTGTAACAGTTTTTGAAATAACTCTTTCTGTTTATCTATCAGTAACGCTTTCACAGCTAAACAACTGAATCGATTTTGACTTTGAACTTCAAGGACGATATTATAATATTATTTATCCAACTCCCATAACCGGTATTCATGCGGACGAAGTCGCGGGCAACAGCTAGTAATAAATAAAACTCTTTATTGTACACCAACAGAGTTACACAGATTAAATTAAAATAACAATCACAATTAACATACAAAGGGCGGCCTTATCGCCGAAGCGCGATTTCTGCCAGGCAACCCAGGCATTGATGGAAAAGGATGTGGGCGAGGTGTACGGCTCGTAAACATAAACTACATACGAATAATTACATACACATACATAAACGTGTACATAAATACTTATGTACTTTATAAATAAATACTATATCAATACACATATAAATATAGGTTAAGATGGACAGTGTTTCACCTGGTAATGCCGTTTAAGCATTCGTTTAAAGATGCGCGGTGTGCGCGGGAAACGGATCTCAATCGGGAGCTCGTTCCATAACGACACCGCTCGAATAAAAAAGGACTTGCCTAAAAATGTGGACGTATGCGCTGGTGTCGCCAGGAGTAAATTCGATGAGGAACGCAAGTTACGGTCGTTGTTGGTATAACGGTACTTTAAACGGTCTTTCAGATACGTAGGTATCGCTTTATCGTACAGAATACGGTAGACTAGAGAAAGAATGTGAGTATTCCGGCGAAGGCGAATAGGAAGCCACTTGAGATTTGTCCGGAAGTCAGATATGTGATCGTATTTGCGTAATCCAAATACAAACCTTATGCAAAGATTTTGTAGGCGCTCAAGTTTATTCAGAAGTTCTTCAGTTAAGTCTAGATAGCTGGCGTCGGCATAGTCGAGAATGGGTAATAGGAGAGATTGTGCAAGCGTAATTTTAGTGGCAATAGGGAGGAAATTACGAAGACGCTTGAGCGAATTCGCCGCGGCAAACATCTTCCTGCTCAACTCAGTTACTTGTGGTTTCCAAGACAACGTGCGGTCAAAAATAATACCCAAGTTTTTAACAGTCTCGCTGTATGGAATAGAGATCCCGTTAAACACTATTAAAGGAACTGAGCTCCAGTCAACTCGTGAAATCATTTTAGGACTTCCAATGATAATAGTTTGTGTCTTATGTGGGTTGACTATTAGTCTATGATTATAACTCCAGTCCGATATCCGTTTTAAATCAGCGTTGTGTAACTGGATAGTGTTTGGTAGGTTCTCGAGGCTACTTTGTCTATAAATTTGAAGATCGTCCGCATACAGATGGTAAGAAGAAGATATATTGAGAGAAATCGAATTTATGAATAGAGCAAACAGGAGAGGAGACAACACGCCACCTTGCGGCACACCGGTTTTAATATCACACCAATCAGAGAATTCCGTCTCAGTAGATATTCGTTGCCGGCGCCCATGCAAGTAAGAATGAAACCAGCCAATAGTCGATGGAGATATGTTAAAAGAACGCAGCATTTGCAAAAGGATGTCAAAATCAACTGAATTGAAAGCGTTACTAAAATCTAACAGGGTTAGTACAGTAAGCTTTTTCTGCTCCATACCTATACGAATATCTTCTGTGATATTAAGCAATGCAGTAGTCGTACTATGCCCAGGACGGAAGCCAGATTGGAGGGGATTCAGTAATTTGTGTTCTTGCAAAAAAGTGCTGAGTTGTTGGTGAACGAGTCCCTCAAGTACTTTGGAAAGGAAAGGTAAGATGGCAATAGGACGATAATCAGAAAAGGAAGAAGGATTGGTTTTTTTGGGGAGAGGTATGATGTTTGCGTCCTTCCATGTATGTAGTGGTCTCGGATTCTCAATTTTAGTTAATGCCATAAAATTGAAGCGTTAAATATCAACAATATGAAAACAAGTGCTTTTATAGCCCAATAGAATATTTCATTTATGCAAAATATTATATAAAAAAAATTATGTTGTTATTATAATTATCACGGCTATCTTTTAAACATATCTCTATTAGTACGATAGAGAGATAGCTTCAGCGGAGACAATTTTCTTGTCTCGTATTTTTTAGAACGTGTTTCAGTAGTCGGGTTTTAGCTTTCATACATAAATACATACATACATCAAGCCAGTCTCCCTTTGGGGTAGGCAGAGACAAGGGAACACCAATTTATTGCTACGATCCAGACATACCTCTGTCGCTTCCTCAACAATCATTAATCTATTCATACATGATCGCCGGCTACGGGTACTTTGAACTAGGCTATTTTTAAGAAAGTCGCCATACGTACAGCTCCAGGATCGACTGCTTAACGTGCTTTTCGAAGCATGGAAGCTCATCCTTATACACAGTCAGTCTCGAGACTTTGTACAACACGCACGCACGCACGTGTCAACTGCGCTCGGTCCGGCTGCTCGTCGATCTTATTATTTTGTTTTGAAATAATTGCCTAAATCATAATATCTAAACATGATGAATAAATGCTCGCGTTGTGACGCTGACGTCAGTGATGGTGTTAATTGCAGTGTTTGCAAACTTTTCTTCGACTTCCCGTGTGCCGGCATAACGGAAGCTGGCTTCCGTAAATTGGGAGAGCGGAAGGCGACCTGGAGATGTGCGGCGTGCAGGACAAATAAGACCCCGAGCCCTGCCTGCAGCCCGAAGCCCGTCGACATGGACAGCATCATGGCGGAGCTTAAAAGAGTCACTCTTCAAACTGCGAGTTTACCATCTTTGTACGAAGATATTAAATCAATAAAAACGGAATTAACTGCAGTTAAATCATCGGTCGAACACTCACACGCATCAATTGAGGCATTAACCAATAGGATCACAACTATTGAATCTACTCTTCAATCATTCGAAAATACCAGAATTGAAGTCCATAGGCTGAAAGAAAAAATCAATTTGTTGGAGAATACAATCCAAGATAATGAACAAAGGTCTAGACTGAACAATTTGGAGATAAAAGGAGTCCCTTATTCTAATACTGAAAATCTTTTTACCATCGCATCGAATATTGGAAACGCCATCGGTTGCAGTATTCATAAAGAACAAATAAGTTATATCGCCAGAGTGCCCACGCGTAATAGCAAAGATACTAAAAACATAATAATGTCATGTAATAACAGGTACCTAAAGGAGAACTTTGTTGCCGCTGCTCGATTAAAAAAGAACGTCAAAGCATCAGACATTGGAATAAAAGGAGAATCCCGAATTTATATTAACGACCATCTCACAATTCAAAATAAGATACTTCTCAATAAAACTAAGGAAGTCGCGAGAGAGAGAGCTTTTTTGTATGTTTGGATAAAAAATTGCAAAATTCTGGTACGGAAAAATTCTACCTCACCAATCCAAATTATAAAATCAGAAGCAGATATCAGAAAAGTTTTTTCTACATAAATAAAATCTCGCATTCTTTTTTACTATTTGTTTACAAGTGGCCGTGCAAAGGTAGCTATAACACTTCGATAACCCGCGCCGTCGACGGTATTACAGGTAACTTTACCGCTACACTATTTCTTTGTTCTATAGACTCGGCCTATGCTCTGTTATCTCGCTCACTCCTGCCTACGCATTACATATCGCTGTCTCGCTCGAGAGGTCATTCCTCTACGCTGCTATATCGTGCTTCAAGGTTCCCGTTAGCTTTGCACATTTTTAGCCAATATTTTGGTTACAATATTATAAACACTTTTGCAATGCTTGTGCGCAATAGCATACTCTTTATGTTACTTTTCTACACTTATATATTTTTTATCACATTTAAATATATTAATTTATTTTGTACTAGTATATCTATTCTAATTAGTAGCAACGTATCTTATAACGCCTTTGAGAGGTTCCAACTCATATTACTTATATTTTGTTTTATATATTTTCATTTTATAAATAGGTATATATTAATATATAAAAATGGTTAGTATATACTACCAAAACGTGAGAGGGCTTCGGACTAAGACAGCGATATTTTTGAGGAGTGTATTGTTGAATTCATTTGATATAATTTGCCTAACGGAAACTTGGCTATTAGAAGGAATTAATGATAGTGAGTTATTTGATGATCGGTATATGATTTGGCGTCATGACAGAGATTACGCTAGCACTCATCAAAAGCTCGGTGGGGGTGTCTTGATAGCGGTAAAACGCCAGTTGGCGGCATCTGCACCCACTCGGTGGACATTGCCTTCGGTAGAACATCAATGGCTGACTATCAAATTGCAGAAGTGCAGTGTTCATATCTGTGTAGTGTATATATGCAACCAACAACTAGGATATTCACAAAACGCACAACTATCTAGGTTTACGGATTCATTGTCAGACATTATTATGCGCTCTCCCAATGATAAGTATTTAGTCTTAGGTGATTTCAACTTACCAAATATTACCTGGATTGAATCTTTGGACTCAACTTCTTACGTTCCGACTAACATACAGGGTGACTTTCAAACAAGTTTTATTGACAATTTAAATATTTGTAACATGAACCAGTATAATTTTGTAAAAAATAATAATGACCGTATCTTAGATCTTGTATTTTCTAATTTTGACATTTCTATTAATGAGTGCTTGCATCCGCTCGTGCCCCTTGACCCCCACCACAAGGCGGTTGTGGTTCATGCGAACCTATCGCCTGTATCGGATCTTCCACCTAACACGCGAATGATTTACCTCTATGATCAAGCTGATTATGACAATATAATGATAAAGTTGAATGAAATTGACTGGTCTCATGAATTTAATTTAAGGACATTCGACGATTCTATTTTATATTTTTATAACACGTTATATAATATTCGTGATACGTATGTGCCTAAGAAAAAAACTTTAGCGAACAATAAATATCCACCTTGGTACAAAAGTCCATTGATCAAAATCTTAAAAGAAAAAAATAAGTTCCATAAAAAGTATAAAAAATATAAGAATTTAACGGACTATCACAGTTTCACTGTACTACGCAGCCGGGCTAAACTGCTCGAAACTGAAATGTATAACGAATACATTAAATCAATAGAAAAATACATCACTACTAACCCGCGAGCTTTTTGGAGCTTCGTCAAACAAAAGAAACAGACCAATTCATTCCCCGCGGTAATGAAGTACGGTGATAAGTGTTCCGACTCGGGCAGTGAAATAACTAACATGTTTAGTGATTTCTTCCATTCTACTTTCCGGCAACCTACAGCTGACTCTACAGCAGGTATCGACGATTCCCCCAATGACGAACAACTCTCTTCAACTGACATTTTTAATATTGAAATTTTATCTGACGAAGTTTTCAAATTACTTACCTCTCTTGACATAAAA
The DNA here is from genome assembly GCA_944452665.1 of Stenoptilia bipunctidactyla. Taxonomy (NCBI): domain Eukaryota; kingdom Metazoa; phylum Arthropoda; class Insecta; order Lepidoptera; family Pterophoridae; genus Stenoptilia; species Stenoptilia bipunctidactyla. The sequence continues at coordinate 3,432,396 of OX101748.1, read as the reverse complement.
AAAACTGCTGGACCGGACTATATATCCCCAATCTTTGTTGTAAAATGTGCTAGATGTCTCACTATACCCCTAACCCTACTTTATAAAAAGTCCCTTGACTTAGGTCATATACCTAAAATATGGAAAACAGCTTTTATTACACCTATTTACAAAAAAGGTCCCAAAGATGACATAACCAATTACCGCCCAATATCTAAACTCTGTATATTTTCAAAAATTTTAGAAAAAATAATTCACACTCAAGTTTATTCCGCACTAAAATACTCTTTTATAAGGGAACAGCATGGTTTTTTAAAAGGGAAATCCACAGAATCGAATCTTTTGGTTTGTACAGAATACCTAACCAAACATATGTCAACTCCCTCACAGGTTGACATTATATACACTGATTATCACAAATGTTTTGATCGTATTGATCATGTAATCCTATTACAAAAACTACAAAAAATAGGAATACGAGGAAATTTACACCGTTGGTTCGCTTCATATGTGGATAATAGGAGTCAAATCGTAGCTCTCAATGGTTACACGTCGCAGGCTAAGCAGGTGCCTTCCGGTCTACCGCAAGGCAGTTTGCTCTCGCCTCTTTTATTCTCAATATTTATTAATGACATTCGTAATTGCTTTATCTATTCTGACATTCTACTATACGCCGATGATATGAAAATTTTATGTACAATTAATAACCCCCTGGACTCAACTAAACTCGAACATGATCTCAATAACTTTTTCAACTACTGTCAGCAAAACAAACTAGAACTAAACATTGCCAAGTGCCATGTATGCTCATTCACTAGAAAAAATAAAGTTTTAATTTATGATTATAAAATTAATAATATTTTAATACCTAGGGTCAATTCTATAAGTGATTTAGGAGTTATTTTTGACGCGAAGCTTATCTTTGATAAACACATTGATAATATTATTAATAAAGCGACTAAGGCTCTAGGCTTTGTATTAAGATTATCATCTGAATTCAACAATATAAAAACCTTAAAAATATTATATTGCGCTTTTGTCCGAAGTCATCTGGAATATGCCTCCTCAGTTTGGAACCCCTCATATAATACATATATATTAAGAATAGAAAGAATTCAAAGAAAATTTCTTAAACTTTTACAGTACAAAAGCAAAGTGTACGATAGGGACTATGAAGCGCGATGTAGGCGCCATCACATGCTCCCGTTGCACCTGCGCAGAGAGATGGCAGATATCTGCAATATCATGAAAATTGCCAATAATAAAATGGATGTACCGGAGCTTCTGTCTATGATAGGTATATGCGCGCACACAAAAGCGTTCCGACACCCTACACTTATCCACATTCCCATCGCTACTACCAACTATAGGCAAAACTCATTCATGGCACGCTCGAGCAATCTAGTGAACAAAGTTAATCGCGACGTGAACGACTTTGATCTTTTTTACACCAGCATTCCAAGTGTTAGGGCGACCCTAGCTAAAGGTTTTCTTAAAAATGGTTAAAAGTGATCTATTATTATATAGTTATTATTTATTCTCCCTATTAAATGTAAATATAAGGATATATAAAAAAAAAAAAAAAATGTTTTATGTTTGTGTTTGTGTTTATCTAATGTAATATAGTATATATATATCTTGGTAGTATATTCTATGTAAATTTCTCGTGTTGTATAAATTTTGTGACTGTTTATTCGTTATTATATTGTTATTGTGTTAAATGTGAAAACTTCTTGTGGCTGTCTTCTTTTCAAAAAAAAAAATCTAACTGTATTTCCTAGCTGTAAGTTTTCTTGTAGTTGAAAATAAAATAAATAAAATAAATAAATACCGACGGCGCCGAAAGTGCGATATCGTATGCTATGCACAGTCGCCACTGCGTCACAAAAACTTCTCATGAAATTTTTATATTGATTAATTATTCTTATCTAAACGTCATTAAGTAATAACTTAAATATAATGTCACTGTAACTATTGAGCTAAGTTACGTTTGAAACGAAATAAAATTTTGGTAATTATTCGAAATGGAAATCCCAAAATGGCTAACATTTACATGGTATTTTGCTGCCGGTAATATTCTCAACCTATATCTAAATGCTGCCATTTGCATTTAAATAGGCGTACTTTAAATAATGAAAGCAGTGATAAGATTTCTTTTTTTTTTTTTTCAGTAGAAATATATGTAACGTGGAAAAATTGTGAAATGTCATGTCGCCTTTTACGACACACGACGGCAGGATAGGATAGGGATATTCTGAACCCACCCTTCGCAGTGAAAACACAATTAATTTTTTAGCTAGTTTTTGCGGTTTCACTCACTTTTACCCCTCCATTGCAAAATCTGGGGAAAGAATGTTTTGGGCAATGTATCTTGCACCCACACACCTTAATCTTTTAGATGCAGATAATGCCTTTTTGTAATATCCACTTGAATTCCCTTATAATTTTGGAGTGTAACCTAGACTCTTTACTTCTTACAAATTACGCTTTCGATGCAAATACGACCAGTAGTTTCTAAAATTAGCGCATTTTAACTTGAAAGTTTTGATGTTTGCCAACCCCATTCCACCTATTTATTTATCATTTGAATCGTGATGCCAGGATGCTCTAATAATGCGTATTTTACGATCCCAAATGATGCATGGACTTAATCCTTTGAAATTATGCTCTTTCTTAATTCTTTCTTAAAGAATTCAGAACAAATTAATAAAAAGATTAGGTTATCGATTTAGAAATACTACCACTGAACTACAATCTTTATGTATACGTCGTGAACATAGGGATCAGATATATTTATATAAAACTCTTAGTAATCATATCGATTCTCCTTTTCTGTTGAGTCGTATCTCAATAAGATGTCCAAAATCAAGTATCCGCTCCAATGCAGTATTTTCACCTCCTATTTGTAGAACCAATTATTCCAAAAATAGATTTTTGGTCAGAGCTTGCACTATTCACAATCAGCATTACTGTAACATAGACGTATTTAATTGCAATCTTAAAGATTTCATTAAATCTATCAAAAAATTGCAAAAAATAATTAACATTGTTTTATTTGTTTAATTTGATTGATTCTTTTATTTCTTATATAACACTGTTGATAAGTATTTATTTATAATTTTTTAAATATATATTATCTTAAATTTGTATTGTATAAATATCTCCTTTTTCCCGCAAATATGAATAGTTTACCAGTGAAAACTGTTGTGGCTTAGGTATTAACTAATGTTCTTTAATTATAAGTATTATATAAGCTGTTTGTTTTCCATAGAATAAATAAATAAATAAAAAAAAATAAAAATTGCTATCTTACATCCTTCGTGCTCCTTTACACATGTAAGATGCATCATCTCGTTACAAGATATTATTGACAAACTGTATGGCGATTGAGTTAATCTAACTGCTTTTTAAGTTGGAGGTCGTAGATTCTTGCATATTATATACATATCAAGGATGTGTAAAACAGTCAACACAAGTAGACTTGCATTATTATTCCAAGTGGTGAACAAGTACCTAACAGAAGTATCAGGGAAAGTACAATTAGCACGAACCGGGGCGGAACTTTGTGCTATTCACCACTACGACAGCCTTATCTTAGCCGACCGATAAAGTAGCGAGAGGTTTTTAGTCGACACCGGGGCAAATATATCAGTTCAAAGAAAAAAATCATTCAAGCACAGGCAAACTACAGGTCATAAAGTAGGTACGCGCTGCAAACGGTAGCCTCATTAAAACATACGGCAAAATAACAATAAACCTTAATAAAGGGCTAACTCGCCAATTAAGATGGAATTTTTCTATCGCTGACGTCAACATGTCTATCTTCGGTACTGATTTTTTACAGTACCATAAATTACACGTCGATTTAGACGGAAAAAAGCTCATTGAGAAAGTTACTGAGCTGACAACGCCTGCAACAAGTATCAGAGCAAATCACCCGAGCGTTGAAACTGTTTCACAGAAAAGTAGTACAATAATTTATCTATACTAATATTATAAAGAGGACACCTTTGTATTTTTGTATGTTTGTATTGAATAGGCTCAAAAACTACTGGACCGATTTCAAAATTACTTTTACCATTACTTAGAGGGATTCTTCCGAATCCGTATAGTCTACTTTTTATCCCGAAAATCCCGCGGGAATCGAAATTGCGCGGGTAAAACCTTAAAATATATTAAAACTATGTATATCTCTTTAATATGTTATTATTTTATTTTTACTTTCATGCTGGACTGGGAGCGAAAGAAAAACATAGAATGTACCAGCTGCTTCTCTTCCCGGGCATACTGTAAAAGTCAGTTAAGGGACAGAGGTTTTATGGGCATTTTTGTGGGCGATAGGCTGACCCCCTGTCACTGGAATAGCCTCTCTCATTCATTATAATACACCATTAGACAAACGTGACATCAGATGGTCTTATAACCTTTGGTGTTCTGCCTACCCCATAAGGGATGCAGGCGTGAAGTTATGTATGTATGTATGTAATATTATGACCTCCTTTAAAAAAAACATAAATAATATTATATGTACCTAATTCAATTAATTGCAGCATCAAACTCAAAGTTATTGTGGCCTTACGTAATCATAGTATATATATTTATGTAAGTATATAAATTGATTGGTTTGCAAATATTTTTACATTATTTCAACAAAAAAATGAGTGAAATTGTCATGTAGAATTTATATTTAGAGTAAGAATATTGAATTGTTATTTTATGTTTACATTTTTTTAAGGGGGGAATATCTGTGGCGCCCTCAGTCGTGACTTACAGAGAATCAATATATTATCTATTAATCAAACGTGCTCGATAAAATCAATACCAAGATAAAATTAAATATTGTTAACTTGATTGTACACGTTTATTTAAGTATATAAACTATTTCTTTATGTTAATAAGTTGTCACTCAAGATGTAATCGTGTCTTGCTTTAAAACCCTTTCCTGGTCGTAATACTTATAATATATTATTTAACTTTTAGATAAATAATTTCTAAAATTAAGTTTAAGGTAATTTTAATTATAATAGTGCCTTTAAATAATATAATAATTTTTGTAATTTATAAGTAAGTAGTCGATATAAAAGCTTTTTTTTAATTTAAAAGTTCTTATTTGTAACTTCTGTAGCAATTTCAGTGACGAGCAACTTATTAACTTGTATTTTTCGATTTTTTTTTATACGCATCTGGTGTCTATCTTTAAGTAGGTGCTGCATTTTGTTATGTTATTATACATTAAGATTTTAACTGTATGTTTTAGTGTAAGCATCTGTACCAAAATAAACTACATACACTTCATGCCTGTATCCCTTATGAGATAGGCAGAACGCCAGAGGTTATAAAAATAATAATTTCTTATTTCTGACGGCCTCCGTGGTTCAGTAGTCGTGTTTGACTGCGGCGAAAGAGGTCCTGGCTTCGAGTTCGAGTGGAGGTTACTTTAGGAAACGGATTTTACTTAACTAATAGTATACTTTAAGTTGAAGTTTTAAACCACTCTTTTGTCAAAGATATCGTCACTTACGACGATGTAGTTGATGTCAAACGCCATTCAAATCTCAAAAAAGTAACTCAAATTTCCATAAACAAAGCAACCATCAGAATATAAGAATGAGGCGAACCTTATTCAAACACGGACTATAAAAATAAATAAAAGTAACAAAAAGTTCCCTATAAAGCACTGAGAGCAAACAACAAAATACTTGTTTATTTAAAACAAACGAGTATGAGTGTGCTGTGTAAACCTTTATATTTAAAAACCCGTCGAAATGTAAGGCGTGGTGTACATTGTCGACAGGTGAATAACAGTAGAAGAAATAGAAATAGTAAATAGTTTTTTAAAGAAAAGTTGTTGTTAGATTTTTATTAACACAGCGACAACTAGACGACCGGTTGGTGACCGGCTGGTGTAGTTGTAACATACATTGCCTTCTATGCCAGAGGTCCTGGGTTCGAATCCCGGCGGCGGCGGATCATTTGTGTGATGAACAGTATAGTCATGGATGTTTATATGTTTATTTAAGTTTATTCTAATAAAAAATATGTATTTATTCAATATGTATCTATACTAATATATAAAGCTGAAGAGTTTGTTTTTTGTTTGTTTGTTTGTTTATTTGAACGCGCTAATCTCAGAAACTACAAGTGGGATTTGAATTTTATTTTTGCATTTGATAGCCCAACTCTTGAGGAAAGTTATAGACTATATTTTATCCCGAAATTTCCACGGGATCAAAAGTTACACCGGTAAAACCACGCGCGGTGGCTAGTGTTTATATATTTCTTAAGTATATCAGTTATCTTGTATCCATAGCACAAGTTCTTTAAGAAACTTAATTTGGGCTAGATAATAATGTGTGAGTGTCAGAAATATTTATTTATTATTTACATCTAGCCCTAATTTAAGCTCGTTTGCTTCGGTTATAGATACTAGATGAATATAAATACAGAAGGCAGCACATCAAGCGTTACAAATCTGTCAAAAAACGGTCGAATCTCCGCTGCGCTTCAAAAGAAACAAAACGAGCATAGTGATGGGTCTATTCAGGCGCCGCTTACCTCCGCTCTGCTCAACTCCGCGTCATTGGAAACGCAGCCTTAAATCCAGGGCATCTAGGGCGATGGTTTTTACAGCTACACCAGCTAATCGTTAAATAAGATTATTCCGAAGATGCTTTGAAGAGTGTTGTCTTCAAAACTGTAGCCTTCAACGCTTCGCAGAATATAGCAAATAGCGAAGTATAAGCCAAAGATAATACTGCATCAGTTTACTGTGGAAAAGTATGTTTATTGTGACTTACTGTTTATTTACTTACTGCTGGGCGTGTGTAATGTATATTTAAAGGGAGTGCACACTGTACGCATTTGGCGCTACGCCAGCAAGATTTCATGCATTGCGACAGTGTATAGTCTTCTTGTGTTCTGTTGACAATGGACGGTTGTGTGCAGGACTGACTAATTTTAAATATTTTAGTATTATTCCTCATTAATTATATTTAGTAAGGTGTTTTTCAAAGTCAAAGTAAGGTTTTAAATAATAATTATTTAGTTATTACCTGGGTGATGTTGAGTAATCGTACACATTTATTAACAGGTGAGAAATGTTAAGAAACAGTGGTAACATTTCAACAGAAATTATCTTTTAAAAGATCGTCTATGGTTTTTTTTAAACTGTTTTTTCAAAATTTTGCTTTACTATACTTATATTTAGATGAGGATGAATTAAAAATATAGTTAGTACTCACGTGAAACTAAGCACTTTTTTATCACTAGATACTAAAGATATGTTTTCGTAAAACTTGAATACTTATGTAAACCTTAATGTAAATAAAAAGCCTATGTCAAAAACTTATACATTGAGTCATACATAATTTAGTTTACAGGTTTATAGATAATATCTATTTAATTAATAATTTAAGTTACATTTTATAAACGTAAAATAACGAGAATTCATAATAAGAAGAAAAATTAGAAAGATCAATGTAATATTTATTTTATGACATATTTTCTGAGAAAATTGACTTTAGCTATTGTATTTTTATCCTATCCAACAACAATAATAGCAACAATTTTAATAAAAGAATGACATGTAACTAACTGCTATGATAGTAATATTTTGGTTATTTATAAATGTTTTTTTGCTGAACACCATTATCATTAAATATGATTTCAACATGGGTTCTGCAACCAAAATAACAAAAACAAAAATAGAAAAATATATTATGCTTCCATGCTGGACTGGGAGCGAAAGAAAAACGTAAAATGTGCCAGCTGCTTCTCTTCCCCGGCGCACTGTAAAAGTCAGTTAAGGGACAGAGGTTTTAAAGGCGTTTTTGTGGGCGATAGGCTGACCCCCTGTCACTACAATAGTCTCTCTCCATCTTTATAATACCTCCAAATTTGTCAAACGTGACATCAGATGGTCTTGTAACCTCTGGTATACCCCATAAGGGATACAGGCGTGACGTTATGTATGTATGTAAAAATATTATGATGAAATGATTGTATATGAAAGTATTCATGAAATACCTACTTATGGAGTAAAAATGAGAATATGAGTTACGAAAAGTTGAAATATTGGTTTCGTTTTGATCAAGACACTTTTATAAAAATATAATATGCTTATTGTACCAAGAAAATTATTTTTATAAAAATCATTAAAGAAAATTGTTCTTTATTGCATGACACACAATATGAAATGGGTCGAAAAACAATAGAAAGCGAGAAGCTACGCGGACAATCGACGGAGCTCGGCGTAGTATGGAATGGACGGAGCGACCTCGTTGCTACGATGTGCCTCGATGCTACGGATGTGTAGGGACCTATAATATGAAATGATAAGGAAAATTCTGTAGAATTAGATTCCAAAGAAATTTAATATGAGACTCAAAACAATTCCACGTTACTATAATTAATTATTATGGATGCATATTTTAAAATTTAAATTGCCTGCTTTTACTAGCTATGAAATAGAAGTGACATTCTGTAGTTTTTGTATGTAAAAAAAGTGAAAACTAAAGAAAATATTGCTCGTAGCCCTTCTTCAAATAAGGTCAATAAAATATAACAAAATTGTAAACAATATTGAATATTACTTACGGACCTATATCATCGATTTCACCTTACAACATAACCGATGATTCATAAGCAATAAACATCTGTATAACAAACGCTCTTTGATACCCAATGACGCTCGAAGCTTGGTCATTTGCATAAATTCTCAGCGGCCATTGTTGCACGATGCCTCTGCAACAGTAATTCAAGCTGCCTCTAACACAGTCACGACGTCGCAGAACGGAGTCGTCACTCACTTGCATCGTTTATGTGAACGACACTTGCTCTTGGTTATACTGGGATGCTTCTAAAGATTATATTAAAGACTTTTAATTTCACAAGCTTGGCCATTGTTGCACGATGCCTCTGCAACAGTAATTCAAGCTGCCTCTAACACAGTCACGACGTCGCAGAACGGAGTCGTCACTCACTTGCATCGTTTATGTGAACGACACTTGCTCTTGGTTATACTGGGATGCTTGTAAAGATTATATTAAAGACTTTTTTACATCACAGTACTGTGTAAACTAGTAAAGATATCAAAACGCCAAAGTTGAAAGTTGACTTTAACTGTTAACGTTAGCTGAAACCATTAACTATTGAAGTAGACTTTTGAGGTTGTAGTTAATTATGAATATTGGGGTTGACTATTTAAACTCCATGCAGACTGTTGAAAACCAATACTTCCAAACAAGGTTTAGGTAGCTTAAATTGTTGACAACCAATTTCGAGTCATCCACACTGTTACAAACAAGGAGACAATCAAGAACACAAACCCAGGGCATGCTAAGCTACGTCAGTGCGCTTTGATCTCGAGCGTTGGCAACATCTTCGCGATGGCAGTTTTGTATGCAATTGAGGATATAAAGAAGGAAAGGTTGAAACGCAGGCTTAAAGCTATAAAACTCGAGTCATTTATAGTTTTAGTCACATAATAAAATATACAATAACAAGCGTACACACTGTCCTAAACACAGACATACATCTACATGGATAACGCAAATTTTTAACAAACAAAACAAAAACAAAATGCAAATGCGTGTCCGAAGTCCGAACCCCGACCAACCGCCAAGGTTGGTCGCCTCTAGATTTAATACGCGCGTATGTTAATCTGTTAGAAAATTATTTCCTCAATATCGATATCGTTCTTAATAATCGATTTCATCGGTGGCATCGGTGTCTCTGAATCTGTTTGTATTTCCCAGTAATAAATATCAGCTGTGACGACATAATAGGTCTTAAAAAGTCGGCACGCTTGGTTTCAATACGTGACAATTTGGTATATTATATTTATTCCAAGTATCCCAGTGGGGCAGGCAATACATTATTATTATGCTAGCACACGGAAGTTTCTGACTCCGAAATGATTGGCTTCGATTTGCTAACGTTCGTCCCTAAAATGTTTACCAAATGTAATGAAGATGCATGTGATTTAGGTCACTGGGGCTTCATAATTTTCATACATGCTTAAGCAAAATTTTGCATTTATTTGATACAATAAATTTGGGAATTTAAAAATAGTGTTTCGACGACCGGCTGGTGTAGCGGTAACATACATTGCCTTCTATGCCAGAGGTCCTGGGTTCGAATCCCCGCGGCGGCGGATATTTATGTGATGAGCACAGATATTTGTTTGTCAAGTCATAGATGTTTATATGTTTATTTAAGTTTATTCTAATAAAAAATATGTATTTATTCAATATGTATGTTTATATATTTCTTAATTAAGTATATCAGTTATCTAGTATCCATAACACAAGTTCTTTAAGAAACTTTATTTGGCCTAGATAATGTTGTGTGAGTGTCAGAAACATTTATGTATTAATTATTATTATTTATTTAGTATTGCAAGTATGATTGTAGTACTTGTACACGTGAAAATTTATATAATTATTTTACTTACCATCAAAATAAATCGATAAGATTTACTATCAACAAAATTTTTCAAGAAATTTCTCGTATGTACTATTTCTATACATATGTATATGGGTATTATACAGAACTTATCCAAATAGCCCTTTTTAGCTCATAGAATCCATTTCTTGAGCTCTTTATAAAAATTGAAATAGGAATGTGTTTGTTCGCATTTTGATACTAATACGTCGCACATTTTTGTATGCACAGCACAGCATACGTCGCTCATCATGGTATGCGCATTATTATTCTGCAATAATATTTGCAATAGTACAAGCAGTTTTTCTATTATAGGCTTTAACTTCCGCATAACCTTAGGTACCTTTATTCACTTTAGGGCAGATTCTGGTTACCACGGATTCTGGTTATGGCATATTCTTTTTATGACAGATTCTTGTTAAGGCAGAAGTAAAATCACTAAAAGAAATGTTAAATTTGTAAATCTATAAATCTTCTCTTGGCCTCCTTAACATATATGAATAGCAGCCCCCAAGAAAGTAAAAGGTAAAAAAAAAAGTATCATCACTCAGATTTTTTCTATACTTTATTCATATTTAGAGGAAACAACAAAAATAATAATTTCTAGAAAATAATAACTTAAAAGCTATAAAACTAATTATTGTAAAGGCATTATTACTTATTTTTATAAATTTTCAATTAAGGCTGTCAATTTTTGTAAACACTCCAAAGGTGTGATCGCTTGTCTTCAAAATTTGTTAGTAGTTCATTATTTTTGTAGAGAAAACTCTATTATTTTCTTCAAAAACAACACCGAGATCATTTTCTTAAACTTGACCCTATTCAAACTTAACATGTTATTCACTTGAAAGTACTAGGATAACAAAAGTTAGCAGTATTATGCATCTCCATGCAATAATCTGCATGTTCTACGTGAATTTTATTTTACCTTTAACATACTTCAGCTACCCTAGTACTTTTCAAATAAAATTATATACATACATAACTTCACGCCTGTATCCCTAATGGGGTAGGCAGAACACCAGAGGCTATAAAACCATCTTATGTCACGTTTGACAAATTTGGAGGTTTTATTATGATGGAGAGAGGCTATAGCAGTAACAGGGGGTCAGCCTGTCGCCCGCTAATTAAACCTCCGACTTTAATTATCCTCAAATAAAATTAAGGATAATTAAAGTCATTATTGGTCCACATCCGAGAGTAATTCAAGTTAATACCTATTTCTGTTCTTAAAAAAAATTCCAGTAAGATAAAGAGCAATGTAATGAAATAGCAGATCAGACTTCGAAGTCGTAGGCGACATTATGGAAAGCAACGTTCTGGGAATGAACCAAAAAATGTTATTGATTCGGTTATATTAATTTTTACTGTACGACAAACACTTTAGGAATATTCTATCTGAAATCTATAAAATTGTGTACGTAATTAAATCTATACTCACAAGTTCAGAAAGTAATGCAAAAATTTCCTTAAAGATCGTTAAATAAGGCTGTAGTAACATTTTAATTGTAACATTTTTGGTTGCGGTTACCAAATTTGTGCCTTTACAAGAATCTGTCATAAAAAGAATCTGCCATATACAGAATTGCCCGTCTGCCCCCAGAATCAAGGTTATAAAGGGAAATAAAATATACTTACAAATAAAACTCATTTACAATTAATTTAACAAAACATCGTAGAATTTGTCTCCAGTAACGATTAAAGAGGATAAACTACGTTTGTTACCAGATTTAATCGCGTTTAATTACATTACCTAGATAGTGTGAATGTGGCGGGTCGCCGCCATGTCGTCCATTTTTAAGTGTTTCCGCCATTATCTTACTTTTTCTCTGCATCTTAAAAAAAGAAAACGTTGTTCTGTCATTGTGTTTGGATTAGTCTTTGGAATTATTGAACAGATTTTAATGTAATTTGCTGGAGTCTAATTGATTTATAAATATCCAAAAAAATTAGTAACACAAATACAAAAACAAATATTATAAAAGTACACACGAGTTAAGAACCTCCTCGTTTTGGAAGTCGGTTGAAAACTAAAGTGAAGATTGGATTTCATAATGATAACAGTCCTTTTTAACGTGCCAATGAATATGTAGATGGTGTAGATAAGGTATGAGGAGAAGCTAGCCTAATGCTGGTTAATTTATGTTTTAAAAGAGAATTGGTGTCTTATAATAATATGCTTAAATAAGCACGATAATTTGTAATAGTTTTGCTAAGTTTAATATCTTGCAAAAAAATCTGTTTCAAATTTTTTTGGTGATTTTTAAGTCAAGTAGTTTTATCTCATAAGAATACTTATTTAGGTACTTATTTATTTAGGTATTATAGGTTTCATTGGCGTTTTTTTGGGCGACAGGCCGACTCCCTGTCAATGCAATAGTCTCTCTCCATCAACATAATACCTCAAAATTTGTCAAACATGACATCAGATCGCTTTATAGGCTCTGGAGTTCTGCCTACGTAAGGATACAGGCGTGAAGCTATGTATGTATGTATATTTTAAAATCAGTGCTTCAGAGGGCACATGAAGCAGACAGTCCCTCGTGCTGTAAACTTGTATACAGCTGTTATCTTTACGGCTTGTCAGAAGGCAATTTGGGGCCCTAAAAATTCTGATATCCTCCTACCAGCTCTGTGCCGACTTGATGTATGATAGCCTGAACCTTCAAAATTGCCGCTAGGTGGCGCACGGTTTACATCGGCTCCGTCTTAATTAAAATATTAAAAATAGTATTGTGTACCAAATACGAAAACTAGTGTTATTATGTGAAGAATATAACGTGACAATATTGTGATAGTGTTTGCAAACTGAATCAACCAAGTAAAAACGAACTAAATACGAATTCAACTTACCACTATGAAACTGTGTATAAAACAATATTTAACTATGAATCAATGAAAATAACCATTAAAAGTGCCTCATGTCAGATAGTAATAACTGGAAATTTACCTTGTTCAGTGAAAATGTGAATTTCGTGCAGTGAAATAACTTGTTGATAAACAAAGAAACAAGAACACCAACGGTCTTTTTACGATGAGTCATCACTGCTTATACTAAATCACTATTTCGCTCGTTCACTTAACAGGTCTTGTAGTCTAGCGGTATTGCTCAGTGCCTCTGATGCGAGAGTTGTGAGTTCAAACCCCGCCGATGCAAAAATTTATTTTAACTTTTTCTAAAATTTTCTTACCACGAAAAAGTAACCAAAATAAATTTATTACAACTTGAGTCACATAAAGTTGAAAATAAAGTATATGTGGTAATGATACTAGAGGGCGCTGCATAAAAATATCAAACGTTAAAATATTTTAAACTTTGGACTTGATAGTCAATTTTAAGGAAAGAAGTCAGGAAGTTAAACACAGAAGGCGCACGACAAAACTCGACAAACAAGACAATATCGATTTAAAATCATACAATAAATATTGTATAAGTAATAAAGAACTACAACTTATAAAATTTAGGCAACATTAAAACAAAAAAAATGAATTCCACAGAATATTTGTGCAAAAAATGTAACAAAACTTTTAAGGAAGAAGAAGGTCTTAAATGCCAAAAATGTAATAATTACTTTGATCTTAATTGTGCAGTCATATCAAACAGACGTTTCTTATCATTTAACAATGAAAAAAAATCAAAATGGAACTGTCCCTGCTGCCTAAAAAATAAAGGTAAAACTGCTGACAAAACCAAACTGAAATCTCCAGCTATAAAACATACCGAAATTATACAATTGAACACAGTTACGACGCCTATAAATTCTGAATCGCTCTCTGTTGATAATATAACTAAACGATCCCGTAATCAAAAAGCAACTTTTACGCCAAGCTTATCCAATACAAATGACTCTATTCTATCAACAAATTCTACTCCTCGACGCAGTATGCCAGACCTATCTACGTGTGTAGATGAAGACCTAGAGGATCTGAAGAATAAAAATAAGGAATTAACTCAAAATCTTCTAATCGCGGAGAAAGAAATAGAAAATTTAACACTAGAAAATGTTAGTTTACGAAAAAAATTGGAAGAAAAAAACTTCTCAATAAACACTTTAAAACAAATTTGTACCTCACCACTTACAAAATCGGATTATAAAAAAAACCCTATACCTCAAAATCAACTACAGACAGAGAACACACCTTCAGGACAAAACCAATTATCGGAACTTAACATAAATGTATCAAATATAGGCAACACGGAAATTAGTTTCAGCCAAACAGAAAGGAATAATATCATACAAGAAAAGGCTATTAAAATTTTTGGCTCTCAACAGTGTGTTGACTTAGCAGCGACTCTACGGCGCTCTAGAATGAACACACCATATGAGAAGTACCAGATTACATCCATCACTAAGCCGGACGCACCTGCAGGTGAGATCCTTCTAGACTGCGAACGAAACATCGAGCCCTCGGATACAGTGATAATCTCTGTTGGTGAAAACGAATTAAATCCTTTGAGACTTACTTCCCAACTCTACTCTACATTACAAGGTTTAAAAGACAATACAGTGTTAGTTTTAAGTGTTATACATAACCCCTATTTAAATGAAAATAAGTTAAATAATGAAATAAATCGAGTATGTAATCTTTTTCCAAAAACTCAATTTGTAGACTGTCCTAAACAGTTAAATTATTATTACAAGACTTATTTCGTCAATCAATACAAACTATGTACTAAACTTAACTTAATTATAGATAGCCTTTACTATGACAGCAATTTTTTACGGATCTCGAATAAAGGTAATCGCTCATTTATGACATCTCACAAAAAAAATCAAATTAAGAAAAAAACCGTCCAATTAACCATACCTGAATTGTTTGACAAATTGCAAAAAAAAGTAAAAAATAAGACAGTTGTAGATCAAGTTAGCAATCCCAATACGTTAGAGAATACGTTTTTTCGTACATAACCAAAACAAACTAACTATTCTGCATCAAAATATTGCCGGACTCTTAAGTAAAAAAGAAATGATAGAAATTGAACTTCAAAAATTATCGGATAATGATTGGTTTATAGATATATTATGTTTCTCGGAAACGTTTCTAGGTCTTGGGCTTCAATCGAACATCGTTATTCACGGATTTGCTATTGCAGACTGGTATTGCAGAAAGAAAAAAGAAAATCGTGGTGGTACTGCCATTTTCTGTAGAAACAATGTCACGTTTTCAAAGTTAGAATTTCTAAAAGACTTAAACAGTGACTGTTCATTTGAGTCTTGTGGGATTGACATCCCTGAATATAAATATATTATTATATGTATATATAGGATTCCCAAAAGTAATCCTTACATATTTCTGCGGAAATTGGAACAGTTATTAGAAATCGTTAAAAAGAAAAGAAATAGAAAAGTCATTATATGTGGAGATTTTAATATTAATACATTAGTAAATACGGAGGTAACAGAGGAATATCAAAGAATAATACAAAATTATAACTTCAACATTCACATTAAGAAACCTACTAGACTTAGAGCCTGTTTGGACCAAATAATCAGCAATAGCTCTGAAGCGATAGGTGACACGTTACCGCTTCTGCTTTCAGACCATGACACTGCACAATTTTTAAAAATGCCTCTACTAAATAAAAAAGCTCCAACCCAAACCCTATATATTAAAAAAAGGGACTTTTGCGAAGAAAATATTTTAAAATTTAAGGCTCATCTGGCTTGTTTAAAGTGGCATGACGTATTCAATGAAAGTGACTGCAATTTGGCGTTTAATAATTTTTTTGACATGTTTAAATTACTTTTTGACCTATGTTTTCCCGAGTACGTTGTAAAAAAGGCAAACAGACAAAAACAACTCAAATGGATGTCAAGAGGTTTAAAAATATCTTCACTAACAAAACGTAAGCTTCGATTTAAATTTTATAAAACAAGGAAAGAAAATGACAGGATAGAATACCTTAGGTACAATAAGTTATTTAAAAATTGTATTCGCACAGCGAATAAAAATTCAAATATTAATTTCATGAATCGCGCATCAAATTTATCGAAAGCTTCCCGGAGGCCTAGACAAAATCCAAGCGTGTCGTTTTCCGTTTAACGTCACGCTCACGTCACGCTTTAGTGTTAGCAGAAATGGCAGACAAGTGCCATACGATACGGAAAACGCGCTTTCCGCACATCTTGCGGAAAACTCTGCGGTTGAAGGGTGATTGACTGTGAGGCAATTGTCAAATTATGTGTCAAGCAAGTTTCAACAGTTGTATCGCGCGCAAGTTTGTAATCCAATTGTGCCAGGGAGTCTAAATCTTCTGTGAAATCTGCAATTATTAAGATTTATATTTTAATTGATTAAGTTAGTATCCTAAGTAATATTGCAGTCATGACTTAAACTGCAAATTATTCTTGACAATGCATAAGTAAACCTACTCAAGTCGGATTCTTGCTCGTTCCTGTCCTGTGGGGATGATGGGAACCTAATCCATTTTTTGACAATATTCGGGCGATTAAGTGCCTCTACCACTTGATGTATGCACCTACTTGTAGTCCTTTGAACTAATTGTTGACTGAACCCAACAATGCGTTGATACGAACCAGTAGCTAAAAAGCTGAGAGTGCACAGAACCTGAAACAGGTACCTAGGTATTTTTTTATTGTGTTTAGGTAGAGGTTAAAATTTTACAGTAAGACAGCCAAAGAATCAAAGCAATAGCAGTAATATTACCTTTATTCCCAAACTTATTTCATTGGTGCCTTTTAATGAAGTTTTTGGCGAAGTTCATCACAAAGACGCCTAAAACTTTGATAGTCAAGCTTAAATCGGTGAATAAATTCCAATTGCGGCATTGACGCGATTTGTTCCATATTTCGACGATTGATCCTGGCTCTACGTCTTTGCAACGCTTCTTCATTATTAGCAGCCCACATAAATCTCAACGTATGCATTTTAATAACTTATTTTTAGTCTTAAAAATAACTAAGAAACCTGTTTTAGCCAATGACTAAAGAATCTCAGCTCAAGCAGCAGGGTCTGAGGTCACGCTATTATAGCGTTTAACAGAAAGGATAAAAAAGCGTTAACCGTTGTCAAAAGTGGCAATTGTCTGCCATATGTATGGAATTGTGTTTTGCCGTCACGCTAACGAAACGCTAACGATAAAGTTGTAGGTATTCCGCACAAAATGACAAGTGGCTTCTGTCACTTGGCTTAGCTTCACCGTACGTCACTTTCATATATTTTTGTGTTTCCTCATTCCTTAACGCCTGCGGAAAAGGGAATTTGTCTAGGCCCCCTGGACCGTTATAAAAAATAACTTGACGTCTGACAAGCGGATAGACGAAATAAAACAAATTTGCGTCAATAACAAAATCTACCGTAACCCTAAAGAAATAGGTAATGCTTTAAATGATCACTTCATAAAATTCTCAAACAAATACAATAAGACCAAATTTAAATAATATTAATTACAATACAAATAATATATTTCTTTTTCCAACACACCAGGATGAAGTCATTAGTATTATTAACTCATTGAATGATACATACTCTGTAGGATATGATGGAATCACTACTAAAATTCTAAAATCATGTAGATATCTAATTGCACCAGTACTTGCATATATAATTAACCTATCTTTTGAGCAGGGAACTTATCCAGACAAATTAAAAATTACTGTTATAAAACCCTTGTACAAAAAAGGTGCGACCGATGACCCATATAACTATCGGCCTATAGCCCTCATAACAAACTTATCAAAAGTGTTTGAAAAGTGCATGCAATTGCGTTTAGTAAAGTTCTTAACTAAATTTGATATACTAAATAAGAATCAATTCGGTTTTCAAAAAGGGAAGTCAACTGGATTAGCAGCATTCCAATTGATTAATGACATTATTAAATATACTAATAAAAAAATTAAAGCCATCGTTATATACTTTGATCTAAGCAAAGCGTTCGATTTTGTATCTCACTCAATACTAATAAAAAAATGTGAACGTTACGGTATACGTGGTACAGCGCTTAGCTGGATCAGGACATACCTTGAAAACAGAGTGCAATACGTTGAAATTAAAGAAATGAATAAAACTTTAAAAAGATACGGTCAAATTGAAACCTGGTCATCTACCCCTAAACACAACGAGGTTGGGGTTCCTCAAGGTAGCATACTGGGACCGCTTCTTTTTCTTATATACATAAATGACTTGCCAAAAATTACAGACTTTCAAATGACATTATACGCCGATGACATTTCTTTATTAATTCCTGACAATACAAATAATAATCTAAATGACATAATTAATTCTACAGTGAGCGACATAATCAAATGGCTTAGTTCGAATAATCTAAAGGTAAATCTCAGCAAAACTATGTTCATGCAATTCTCAAACAAAGGTGCTAAAAAACTGAATTTAAATATAAACTATGAAAATCACAATATTATCCAAACCGATACTTACTCTTTTCTTGGTATAGTTTTGGATACAAACTTTACTTGGAGTGAACATATAAATAAGATCTGTGCTAAAATAAATAGATTTTCTTATGCGCTTTGGAGGCTTACGAAGGTAACAAATAAAGAAACAGCACTATAGGCATATCATGGCTACGTGATGTCAGTTTTACGGTATGGTATCGTCATATGGGGCAACTCAGTAAAAATTAATAAAGCGTTTATTGCTCAAAAACAGTGTGTACGTGCTATAGCGAATGTTAACTCTTGGGATACGTGTAAACCTCTGTTCAGATCGATGAAATTGCTGTCGTTGCCAAGTCTATATATATATGAAATTTGTTTATTTGTAAAAAATAATCCACAGTATTTTGAAAAAAAGGAGAATGTATGCAATTTTAATACCCGCTTCCCGGACAAATTATGTCTTCCCTATATAAAAACAGAAATATGTAGGAGGTCCAGTCTCACTATGGCTATAAAAATATATAATAAGCTACCGGACAATTTAAGATCTCTGCCATTAAGAAAGTTTAAATTTGCGTTGTCGGAATGGCTTATTCAAGAATGTTTTTATTCTGTTGACGAATTTTTAAATGGTTAGTTTAGATATAGGGGAAACATGTTGACACTTATACATATACCCACTTAATAATATTTTTTCCAATTGTAAATAACATTAGATATCTATAGAATGACATATGTACTTAATAACAATTATTCTCCATAGTCATTAGTTATTGATAGATTGACATATGTATTTAATAATAATAATTCATGTTAATTTTATTTAATTATATTTTATGAATGTGAGGTCCTATAACTTCAATGTAACATTGCATGCTGTCCTACAGTAAAATATGTGATACTTATTCTTACTTATAATTACACCTTTTTTGTACCATATTTTCTGCAATAAAGAATTTTTGAATTTTGAATTTTTGAATTTTGAAAACCTAGAGACTCATAGCCCTGCAGTGGGCTCATCTTAAAGAGTTGTGATAATGATGATGATCTGTTGATCTGTTGGGAAGAAGTGGCAACAAACTCAACAGTAATCATCTTTTCCAATAACTTGGTTGTAACAAGGAATTCTGTCGTTTAATAATAAACATTTTTTCACAACTTTGTTTTGAAGTGCAAATTTAAATATTCCAAAAATTTTGACTCGGTAACCATGACGTAAATTAAATAAAGTAAATTAACGGAAAAAAATATGAAAAAAAAAAATGATTATTATATTATTTAAGAGATGATTGTTAGAAAAGTTAGAAAAGACGCTCTTAACGGATCTAGGTCAACTTAACCTGTAACCCTGTATTTTCTTGGGTGGTTTATGAACATCCTAAATTAAATCAAAAAGGGAGCACTGTACAAAGGCTCTTTATATCCTAAAAAAATTTCTTCCAGCAGACCTGTGACTAGCAAATTTCACTTACGATAATTATCAAAAACCCAAACAGACAAACCAACCAATGACATGAAATAAAATAATATATTTAATCGAATATATTTTTGAACTCATATTGAGTTGTACAAAACCCCATGGCATTCACTAGCAATATGAAACTCAGCAAACATGATATTAAGGAGAATTCAACAATGCCTTTGTGTTGAAATTTATTTCGAACGCTCTTTTGAAAACTGAAATGTTATTGATAAATACTTCTATTTCATTGATACACTCGTAACAAGGCGTTTAACGAAAATGGCAGTACTAGCATAAAATTTAAATAACTTTGTAAGTACATGTTTTACATGACCATTGGTTAATTTTAACAGATATATCTAAATAATAAGATTAAAATTATGTTTTGCATAAAAAGCTAGAGCTATGAAATCCTTTTTTCGCTATCTACAATTATCTAAAGTGAGTGAGAAACCATATCTAGTTTCAAAAATAAAGTCAAAGATCACTACTTTTTTCTACTGTAAGTTATAGTATCCACTCCACTTACATGAACAATAGTATGAATTATGTAGTATTATGTATGTATTTTAAGTACCTATATAAAGTTGTTATAATAGTATATGTTGTATGTTAATCTTATATTTATAAGAATTTAAATAGTTTGTAGTATGTTATGTATTAGTACACACTACAATTGCATTTTCAACAAACTCTCCAGTCTTAGGTGTGTAAGAAATTTCAACAGAGATAAGCTCTACCTTTGTACTTATTTTGATTATGTTTCTTTATATTGTATCTAAACTTGTGTGTACATAAATTGTTAAATAAAATAAAATAAATAAAATAAGTTAGGGGGTAAATGTACAATGATGTGTTTAGAACTGACTGCAAAAAAATATGTGTAAGACAATACTCTCACACTTTTGTATGTTCCATATCTAATAAATAAAATCTAGTTATTTGAAAGAGACAAGAAAACGCATAAGGATCAAAATAAAATATTGCTGGATCTTAGCGATTTAGAAGAAAACAAAAAGCTCTAAATATATCTCACGCTTAACCCATAAAAAATTGTCAAACGAACAATTTGTTATCGAAGTTGCTTGTTCAGTGTTCTATCTTGCGGTGAATCTTTAAATATAATAATTTGTTTTCTGTATCCAAAAGTGGAGAATGTGGACCGTAATATGCACATTCCCACCAAAAAATTAAATTAAGTATATCTACAACTTGTATAACACGTGTGTAACTCAGAGAAATTGTGGTATACATTTTCTATAAAACTTATGACTTCGTAATGATACATTTTTAATTTTGTGATAAAAATCGCCATGAAAATAACTTTTACTCTGGTATTTGACAGTTGTTATGGGTCAAGCAAAATCAACGGCTCTAGTGGAATATGGAGGCAATTTTCAAACCTTGTTAAAGTCGAAGTACTAAATTGTGACGTCATTAAGCGGCCATTAATGAATAAATTTTTTCATTTTCATTTTATCATTTTTCATTTTCTACCCCATTGGCTTTCCATTATCTCTGCCAATCCCAAAGGGAGATAGGCGTGAAGTATGTATGTATCAAAATAAAATAACTACATCGTTATAATTTATTTAAAAACAGAACTTCATTTAATAAAACAAATGTAATAAACAAACATTAAGTACTGACCTTTTCCTTATCTTCAAATACCAAAAAAGCAATTATAAACTTTGCGCATTTGTCCATATTACATTTTCAAAGAACATTCTGTTTCATATAATGTTAAAATCACATTGTAATAAAATTATCTCTGAATACATTTTCGTATCTTACGGACTTTATAAGTAAGATATTACAGGCCTTGTTATAATGCAGAAATAGCAAATTTTGTGAAGGAAGGGAGCAAATGAGGCAAAAACGTAATTATTTTGCTGAGAGAGTTGAAAATTTCTATAATAATCATCATACCTACAAAATGTTTGAGCATTGTCATAGAATGAGCGATTTTTCTTTAATTAAAAATAATTTTGGGTATAAAACTATAACCTATGTGACATGATTTTTTTAGATTATCAGCGGCCTTATTTTCACATTAAATGAAATAAAACACATTTTTTAACCAAATTTAACTGCCTTCAAAATATCATCGTTGGGTGTCGATGTGTATTTATTTATTTTTTATTTAACACTTTATTGCACGAATAATTAAAGTACAATGGGCGGACTTAATACCACCAGTCAACCACCACAAAAGCAGAGAAGTTAAATAAGTGGTGCAGACTAGAATATATAGATAATTGATAATACACAACTACATAAATACATATACATGTATACTCTACACTATGATATATACATAAAAGCTATTAAACATAGATGAAAATAAACAAAAATAAAAAATTTGGATGATACATTTGCTATCTTGAAAAAGTCTGATGCATTGTTTAAATGCCAGTTTGCTAGGGGCTTTTCGTAGGGATACAGGTAACTTGTCCCACAGCCCTATTGCCTGAATAACAAAATAGTTTGAAAGAAATCCAGAATGGTGTAAAGGAGTATGCAGGCTAAGGTTATCAGAAGATCGGAGATATCTATCATGTGAGGAACCAAGATATTGGTTCATCACATGATAGATATCATGACGATGTGTAATGAATAGCAAATATTTTATGAAGAGACTAGCCACCGCACGTGGTTTTACCCGCGTAACTTTTGATTCCGTGGGAATTTCGGGATAAAATATAACATATAACCTTCCTTAAGAGTTGGGCTATCAAATGCAAAAAGATTTTTTTAAATCCCACTTTTAGTTTCTGAGATTAGCGCGTTCAAACAAACAAACTCTTCAGCTTTATATATTAGTATAGATTATATACATTCTTAAGCCCGTGTGTGTCATCTTTGAACTCATCTAAACTTACCATTGGGTGAGATTGAGTTCAAACACATGCATAATCTCCATTAAAAGAGATGATAGTGTATTATGACGACCGGCTGGTGTAGTGGTAACATACATTGCCTTCTATGCCAGAGGTCCTGGGTTCGAATCCCGGCGGCGGCGGATATCTGTGTGATGAACACAGATATTAGTCGTCAAGTCATGGATGTTTATATGTTTATTTAAGTTTATTCTAATAAAAAATATGTATTTATTCAATATGCATGTTTATATATTTCTTAAGTATATCAGTTATCTAGTATCCATAACACAAGTTCTTTAAGAAACTTAATTTGGGCTAGATAATGTTGTGTGAGTGTCGGAAATATTTATTTATTTATTTAATAATAAAAATTAAATTAAATTAACAATGAAATTTATAAAATACTAAAAGTCGCAGTGAATTCGGATGTAGTAACATATAAACAAAGAATAAAGAACAAGAAAACAAAAACAATCATTGAAGTGCTTATCGCGTTTTCGTCAAAACGTCCCGTCCTTTAAAGTGAAACATTTAAAAATTAGCATAGCGTGATTCAGGTCAAGCCCCGACAATAACTGTTCACATCTTATTGTATAATTTTGCAATTTTGGTTTCTCACAAATTTTCATTTTCCTTTACTAACTCACGTTTATTTAACGACAGCTAACATACAACATTTTTGTTTCAAACAATAGAACAAGCAAACTTATTATTTTTTGTTCTTCCATCATAATCATCATTATCTTAAATTAAAAGATTAAGACTTTTTATAAAGATCAAAATATTTTAGGAGAAGGTTATGAAAGATGTATGGATTCAATTTATGAAAAAAAAATTTTTTTTGTTAGGTAAATTGATAGGTATTTTACAATTCTCATAAGTTATTTTTTTTTAGTTTAATCTGTTATTTACGACTAAATAGCAAAATACTAACTATCCCCTAATTAAGACTAAATAGCCCCGATTTTTCAAATTCGAAAAATTTGGTCACTTAAAAGAATTGTAAAATTTCAATTTAAAAAAAAATAAGTATATATTTTTTTGTCATTAACTGAATCCACATATTATTATTAACCTTCTCTTAAAATGTTTTCATCTTCAAAATAATGACCCTGTATTTATTTAAGTGCACTTTTTTAGATTGCTAAGTACCTACTTTGGACATTTTAATATGTGTGCATATTAAATAGGATCTCGAACATAAATAGTTAAACCGAAATAGTTCTTTCAACCGACTTCCAAAAAAGGAAGAGGTTCTCAATTCATCTGTATGTTTTTATTGTGTCTTTTTGACAATTATGGATCGATTTTACAAATTCTTCTTTCGTATGATAGAATTTACTTCATAGTTAGTCTCACAGAAATTTCATCCAAATCGGTTGAGTATTTCATTGAAAATTTCAGCAATATTAATGATTTCGGAGAATGTTTACGTGGATGACATTATAACTCAGCCAAAGTTTTGACGTGAAGTCGGTATTTTTAATGCTCTGCATTCGTTGATTATTACAAATTAACATTAGCAGATATAGATTTTTTTGTAATACACCTGCAATGTATCACATCCACATCCACTTCCCATCTCATTTCCCATGGGCCTTTGAACGTAGAATACCGATAATGCAAGAAAATTCTGAAATAACTAGCTGACCCGGCACACGCTGTTTTGCCATATAAATAAAAATAATAAAAAAATAGATGTTGGCCGATTCTCATAGATACCTGATAAGCACAAAAAATTTCATCAAAATCGGTCAAGCCGTTTCGGAGGAGTATGGCAACGAAAACTGTGACACGAGAATTTTATATATTAGATACTCCAAAAACATAATTAGTAATGTAGCAATTAACTTGGAATACTTCATTATTAGCGTAAGTCAGCATAGCAAGTATTGGCTTAAAATAAACCTACCGCATCTCGTGATATGACCACATGTGATATGACGTGATCTCGTGACGTGACGTGACCCAATGATGCTTGGTGGCACGACTCATGCAGAGATCACTTTTCTAGCTACCACACCTCGAATTAAATTGTCTGCATATTATATTTTTTCTTTCAGATTTTGCATTTAAAATGCTTTATTACTCTTAAATAACTGAAAATAAAAATTGGTGGACTCGAACCTGAAACCTCACTGAGCTACGGGCCCGCTCGGTAAGTAATTTAACACATTTTTGTTTTTACGTTATATTGCTAACGTAGCTCCATCTCATGGTTTGGAGCTTCTCAGAAATTATGAATCTCAGTTAAGTTGAAGCATTGCAATGTTTGATAATATTTTAATGTTTTTGGATTTAAAATTCTTTATTACTTTTAAATAACTGAAAAACTAAAGGTCCCAGGTTCGAGTCCTGGTCGAGTGATTTTTATTTAACACATTTTTTTCAGTTTTCTGCCTAATATCACCGGTTCGACGGTGATATGTTCCGGTAATATTTTACGAAGAGTTAGTTCATCTGTAACCCGTACCAACGACCTCACCTTCTCTTAGCATAAGCTGAGACTCAGCTTCTAACGCGGGTTAGTCACTAATCAAAACAAATCTTGAAAATAATTATAACAGTTTGTGTCATAATGTACAGAAGCCAGCAGATCAAGCGTTACATTACTAGTCAAACTTCCCCAACCAATTTCAACTTTATGTCGAGGGCATAGAATTCAGATTCAAGTAAAAAAATTTTGACTTTCCTTAAGGTTAATCATGGTTGTAAGAATTTTGTAATTTGTGATATAGGGAAACTTTAACAAGATTACTTATCAAATAAGGGTTTACTACCAAGAATCCGGGTTCATGTTACTTGGAAACACGAATTTTATTGTTATTGTTAATTATCTGGTACAGAAGTTAAGATAGTTCAAGTATATCAAAGAACCTTTAATTTAACCGGATTTTTTTATGAGATGTTTGTTTTTTAACCCCCGACGCAAAACGAGAGGGGTGTTATAAGTTTAACGTGTCTGTGTATCTGTGTATCTGTCTGTGGTATCGTAGCTCCCAAACGGATGAACCGATTTTCGTTTAGTTTTTTTTTGTGTTATAGATAATTTTATCCCGAGAGGTCTTAGCCATGTTTCATGAAAATCTGTTCAGCCGTTTGAAGATCATCAGCTCTTTTCTAGTTGATGAGGGGATCTGACTACCTTCCATATGTCCTATCGATGCGAAATTTGGTACCGTATTGCTTCAATTATATTGAAAGTATATACTAAGGTAACCATGACCTGATCAGCCGTTTGAAGGTCATCAGCTCTCTAACAGTTGATGAGGGGATCTGACTAAATTCCATACGTCGTATCGATTCGAAATTTGGTGCCGTATTACAAAAATGATATTGATAGTATATGGTAAGGTAACCATGACCTGATCAGCCATTTGAAGGTCATCAGCTCTCTAATAGTTGATGAGGGGATCTGACTAACTTCCATATGTCGTATCGATTCGAAATTTGGTGCCGTATTACAACAATGATATTAAAAGTATATGGTAAGGTAACCATGACCTGATCAGCCAATTAAAGATCATCCGCTCTCTAATAGTTGATGAGGGGATCTGAATAGCTTCCATATGTCGTATTGATTCGAAATTTGGTGCCGTATTACTACAATTACATTGAAAATATATGGTTAGGGAACCATGACCTGATCAGCCGTTTGAAGATCATCAGCTTTTTAATAGTTGATGAGAGGATCTGACTACCTTCCATATATCCTATCGATTCGAAATTTGGTACCCTATTACTTCAATGAAATTGAAAGTGTATGGTAAGGTTACAATGACCTGATCAGCCGTTTGAAGATCATCAGCTCTCTTATTGTTGATGAGGGGATCTGACTACCTTCCATATGCCCTATCGATTCGAAATTTCGTACCGTATTACTTCAGTGAAATTGAAAGTATGTGGTACCTAAGTTACCATGACCTGATCAGCCGTTTGAAGATGATCAGCTCTTTTATAGTTAATGAGGGGATCTGACTTCCTTTCGCTAGTTCTATAGATTCGAAATTCTACACCACTTCCAATGTGTCAAATGATGCGTTGCGTTGCTTCAACTCTGCCGCAATGGGAATTGAGTTACTAACTCAGCTAACTAATTACTTTAAATACCTTCCTAATATTAAAAGTTACTTTAAAAAGTACAAAATAAAAGTAAAATTTAAAATTTAAAAAACCCCCCGACACAAAAAAAGACCTTTAAAACTAACAAATAATATTTTAAACCTATTCTAACTATTATCGTCCCATATATAATTGACTGTAAGACTTGTACTTTAAAATATTTTTATTTTCCGAGCTTCGTCGCCGCGTCGGGGGACCGCTAAGTGCCAAAAACAGTTGTCAGTTGCAGATGGCATCAAAAGAATTCACTCCGAAAAATTCGTAAAATCGACACAACCGTCAACGTTGTCAGCCCTCACGTGTCTGCCCGTTCGGGTCGCCGCACTTGGTGACGCCCACCCCCGCGCCGCAAGCCGCACACCGAGCTCGCCGCGCGCGGCATTACGTAGAGCGTAGACTATGCATGAAACTTAAGATCGTTCATACCTAAATGTAATAATAAATAAGCTGTTGTTGGCTTAATACTTTATATACTTGAGCGGTCCCCGACGCGGCGACGAAGCTCGGAAAATAAAAATATTTTAAAGTACAAGTCTTACAGTCAATTATATATGGGACGATAATAGTTAGAATAGGTTTAAAATATTATTTGTTAGTTTTTAAGTTTTTTTTTTTTGTGTCGGGGGGTTTTTAAAATTTTTTATTTTACTTTTATTACAATCTATTATGTGACCATTCTACTACGAAAGCCTGGAAACTTTAGAACATATTGAGTCTAAGTTATCTAATCCATAAAATCTTAACCTATAAGTCTCGACGACCACTGTGGCGATGGGGTAAACCTGTCTGCCTCAGACGCCAGTGCAGTGGTTGGGGGTTCGATTCCCGCAAGTAACAAGAAAAAAAAATGTTCCGTGTCTGGGTGTTTATCTATTTATATTCTAGGTTCCCCTTAGTTTGCTACTTGGTATCCCATAACACAAGCTATGCTTACTTTGGGACCATGTAGTTGTTGTGATTGTCTGGGGATTTTTTATTTTTTTATTTTGCATCTTTTATCTGTTTGATTGTAATACGATTTTAAAAACTCTATTTAAGTTTAGGAAAAAGGGATAAAAAGTGCACCATAAATAAAAAAAAAAAACAAAAATGTGATGACGATGTTTAAAACTCTGAACAAAATGACTGTTTGATGTATTTTAACTATTTCTAATAATGAAACAAATGGTTTGATCAGAAACTAATGTTCAAAACATTAATCAGGCGTGTAAAATAGTATAAAGTTCGCTATGTTCATTAATTGTTTCAAATTGTTACAGTTTGAATATTATATTATAAAGGGTGCCTCGATAAGAATGTGATAGATAATCAAGGTTTATGATGTTTGGTTTGTTTGAGTGACATATTTTAAACAGGTAACTCTCAGTTACATGTTTTTTTGTTGTTGAATACAACATAAAATATTTGATCTTGTAATTAGTGAATAAACGTGTATGTTTTGGTTATTTACTTGATTCTCCCACTTGCAGCAATACCAGCTGCTCTAGAAGCTGTTTCTATGGTCACATGGTGCCGAATACGTGGCATTATTATGAGTTTTAATGATAAAACTCAAAAAGTATTGAAACAAAGCGAGAATCTTCCGTAACGAATGTCAAAACAAAAGTGAATAAGAAATTGTGGATAAGATAATTTTAATTTGATTTGTTTATGTCTACCCACTTGAGGGTAAAGATTATAAAACGTTCTTCAGAATAATGTTAAGAACACATAAACATATCAATATTATGCAAAGACACTTAAACTAGTTTAAAATTAAATTTAAAGTGTCATACAATCGTATTTATTTTCAGTTTTTTGTGAAAAATACGAGATGGGCCCTAGTTTGTTTTGAGTAGTATATACAGGGTGACTGGTGACAAATTTGCATTACTGAAGGAGAGCACTCTGAACTCAATTCTGATCATAATTATGTAATAAAAAAGGTACTTAATTTAACCTTACTACACTTTTCCAGGTGCGCTGCTTCAGCCAACACTCACACAGCAATGCTGCCGCCACACGCACACCACAACCCGCTA
This sequence comes from Stenoptilia bipunctidactyla, assembly GCA_944452665.1. Taxonomy (NCBI): domain Eukaryota; kingdom Metazoa; phylum Arthropoda; class Insecta; order Lepidoptera; family Pterophoridae; genus Stenoptilia; species Stenoptilia bipunctidactyla. The sequence continues at coordinate 3,403,127 of OX101748.1, read as the reverse complement.
AGTCTTTATTGTATTACGCTAATGTAACCATGCGTTGCGTAATGAATCCTTTAAATTTCGGAGAAGTTACTCGGTAACTAATTAATATTTATTTTTTAATTTATTTTTTCTTTTCATGTATGATCTTAAACTATCACGTCCTGGAATTTTGAAAGTGACCCACCAGTCACCCTGTTAAATAACACCATCTTAATGTTGCAAAGCTATCGATCTGTCAAACTATTACTTTCAAATAGGTCTGTATCCAATAGAAAGATGTTCAATTTAATTCAATTCTTGTAGTTTTTGCAACCAGCTGTCGATACTATGTGACACAATAAGTGATGCGCGACGTAGACCGGACATTGAGTTACCTAAAACAATAAGACATCACAGTTACTACCATAAACAGCAAATAAGTTTATAGAAAGATGTTAAAAACTAGTGATTAAAACAAACTTGTCTATGTCCATTAGAAACTGACACTTTTTTGAGTGATACAGGTTTTTCACGTGTTTCTCAAAATCATTAAGACTGGGGATTGCCAACTTTGTTTCTTTACCTCCCATGTAACGATGCTTCAATAGCGCAATATAAGAGTTATCGCATACCGAACAACAGGTATTAGGTTCGAGTACCAATCGAGCCAACTTTGAAATGAAGTTCTTAAAACTAGCTACAGTTTGAGTGTAGACTTTCTAGTCAAGCAAATAATTATAAGAAATATATTTACAGAGCGCCGTCTGGCCCAAAAGCAGCTTAATTTCCTAGACAATAGTAAATTATTAGCATGTTTTTTTTTCAGTATGTACTGCTGCTTAAATAATAGCATAGATTACTTTCTTCTAATGGTTGTCATAATTGCTTAAGTAGTTGCTTGGATTATCTATGAGACTAACCACTCTCGAATAAAAATACCTTAAAATCCTCAACCCTTAGCTGTGGGACCCGTTTTGGCTATGTATGGCTAATAATATGCTTTACATTGTCAGTGTAGTTCGGATATTCCCATGTGTGACCGCAGGGTGCCCGCATTTTTATTTTTATTTAATTTATTTAAAAGAAATAGCATGCTATGAAAGAACTGCAAAAAAATGTTATGTTCTTATTTTACACGTTATTTATTTTTATTTATGCGTACTTTCCATCAGGTGGCATGGAAGGCAAACGTGATATCCTTATGATATAAAATAAGGTAAATTTCAAAACTAGTATGGGGATTTGGAATTATTAGGAACTGCTCGCTTACTTTGGTTTTTAGCCCTTAACTCAAAGATTTGGCAAGCGATGTGAATGACTAATATTTCCAAAGAAAGAAGAATAAATAGGCATGTTTTTAAAAAAATTTGAACAGTTCAAAGATTTTTTTTTATGGCACATCAAAATTATGCTCGTATCAAATTACGTTTTTTTTTAAATTTTAGATACCTTTATTTGGTTTTAGAAGCCATTAATACACGTAAAAGTTTATTTGTTCCGAAATACATTAAACTATCGAAAACAAAAGATAATGTTTACAAACTAACGCGTATTCGGGCACTTTTAAGTCGTATCTACCAAATTCTGGGTATTTTTCTAAAATTACAAAAAAAAAAAAAAAAAGTTTTTTTTCCTCAAAGACATATATGGCTAGAAAGGTTCGAAAATGCCTCGTTTATCACCTCCTTTAACCTTTGCACCTAGCCACCAAACACACTGTATTATTTTCTTTTATTTATCAAATTATATACGTTATATGTAAACAATAGTTTATTTTACACAGGAAACCAGTTCAATGAAAATAATGTATGAACAAATAGCTTATCTCTGTAATAAATGTCTGCCTTGCTTAACAGTAAAAACCAATAACTCCCTAATCTAAATAATAATAACAAGAACTATAAGCCAATTATACGAACAAACTAAATTCAAAACTAGTTGATCTATTTCCAACCACGGGGACCTTATTCATGTAAATGTGGTCACCGTTTTGTTATTCATAAAATGAGAGTTATTCACACAATACGATAACAAACCAACAATATTTAGAATGTTGTAAATAACACTTGTAAAATATCATGATGATGAAAATGTTGAGAAAACAATGTACGAGGAGTAAGAATGAATGAATTTTTAATGAAATTTTGATAGAGTAGCTTTCTAATTAATGATCGTGGATCGTGCAGTAGTAACTTACTCCTATTCAAGTTTAGCGATATGCAGTCGGTATAGGAATAAGCGACCGCAAAATTTAATTCAACATGATGATTGTTGAGCTTCGGAGGTGACGTTAAGTCGTCAGATTTCCTTCTTTAATTTTGTATCTATAATTTAAACAAACTCAAAACTGTTTTAAAAGTGATGCTCTGCAAGCCAATCAAATTCCCCACAGATCTTTTTAGAGAAGCAAAAGTTATTTTTGTTAGGCAGCTCTTTATATGAAGAGTCAATTGTGCACAGCATAAACTTACTCTTAACTCAGTCAACTACCACTCAATGCTGAATAATCGTGTTTTTAAGGTACACCAATTTCCTGTTCTGACCACGTTTACGAAGCGCCTACCAATTTTCTCTCCCACTTTTATATATAATAAGGTTATCAAAAAATTTCGAATTCAAAATTTATCAATTTACAAAGCAAAACTTTTGATCAAAGATTGGTTAATGAACCTAAATTACGAGGAAACGGAACAAATTATTCCCTCCGCATGCTGACTTGCTGATTTCTCATTCCACCCTACAACCTCACCCTCAACAAAAAAACTTAAATAAACAAATAAATAAGACTTCACACACATGTATCTACTCACCCACACTTTCACACACACCCACGATACATCATCCTACTTTTTTATAAGTATATTACTTTTTATGTCCAATAATTATGTAAAAATTTCAATACTTAATACTTATGTAGTAATAATACTTCTTTTTGAGAAAAGTAATAATTTTTGTATTATATTTATCATACTCGAACATTCGAACATAGATAATTGTTGTCTTGAGCCAAAGGTTCAAAATATATTAATATTAAAATGTAAATTCGGTTGCTACGTGTCAGGCCTGCGAGCCTAGTGTAGCAGCCACTGTTTTCATTATTGTTTGTAATTTTCTTTTTGACAATAAACTATTAAACTATTATTATTATTGTAATGAAAATGATAATCCATTGTGACTGAATATCTGAATATCAAAATAATAAAAAAAACTTTTTTATAATTAAAACTGGCTGCATTAATTTGCACTTTGATGCCAGCATATTTTCTTTTCTGTACCACATATTTGTTATTCGACAAAAACTGCCATCTATATTAGACAAACATAATATTTTCTTTACCACGTTTTATTCACACTTCCTATTACACAGGTGCAGATAAAAAAAATGAATATGAGCGCTCATTCCAAATGCTTACGACAAATCCAGCGCAGGGCATTACGCCAAATTGAAGCTCAAATCCCTAGTTACAGGATATGGTAGGAACGCGTTGCTTGCAGATTTTTGCCGAGGCGCACGAAAGCTAATCTCATTGAGAATCCTAGAAAGCTCAGGGAAACCTTAGCTGAAGTCACCTTTGCTACTTTAATTTCAGAATTTAAAAAAGCGATTGCGTGTTCACTTGCTCATAGAGATTATCAATTGTGCTTGACACTTTGGATTCGCCGATAAGAATTTTACTCGGATTCTTTTTACTGATAAATGCAATCAGAATTGTTATTTTTTTTACAGAATTGATGTGGCAATTTTTGCAACATAGTTTATTTTCAGCATGTTTTATCGAAGTTTAAATAAAATAAGCTAAGTGAGATTTGGAATTGCGCACGTCGGGTTATGTTCGCACAGAACATTCTCTCAGATGCTGTCACAGCATAATAAATAACATTAAATGACAGTTATGAAATAAACATTAAATATGCAAACAGCGCCATCTAGTGACTGCGGTCAAAAACTTTTGCAAAATAAAAAAAGAACCATTGATTAACTAAAGCTGTTTTCATAAAGTATGTCCCGTGCATTGCTCTTATGTCAAGAATTTACGGTTTATTATCGCTCAAATCGCGGGACTTCTTTCATGAAAAGGACTCTATCAAGATTCATGGAATAAAATCAATAACAAAAGTAAACTCATAGGACACCGCAAAAGCATCCGTTCCTTTTCTGGAAACCTCCCCCCACCTCCATTCCTATTTCTTCTGGTCGGCCTTCAAACGTACCACGTTTCAGTTATTTAATTTAAAAAGTGAAATATTTTCGCTACATGGAGAAAAGAAAATTCTAGAAATTAAAGTACATGCTAATAATATGTTACTTAACACTAAATAAGTAAATATAACGCAAAGACACACGGAATTTAATTATTTTTCAACACACTTGCTCGTAAAATGAGCCTAATTCTATTGAATTTAGAACTATAAACTGGGCTATAAGTCACGCGTGCATAATATATTATACCCTAGTGCATAATATAATGAATCCTACAAAGTTGAATTGTACCTTTGTGCAAATTAATAAAAGTAACAGAGCATATTTTATTGATCCGGGTTATACATTAAATTTTTTCCATATACATGTTTAAATGTTTACGCCTTATATTAGTTAAACAAAATTGTGTATCAAACAATTTATTCACAATTTACAATAATTTGTTATAAAATATTAAAATATTTGGATTTACCACTCCAAATTAAATATTTTCATGTAAAATAGGCTGTATATGCTATACAGCCATTGACACATTTGGCGGAAGAAAAAACCTACTCGCATGCGCGAAGTTCGGCGCCATTTTTCAATCACAAATTCACAGCTTTGTTATCAAGTGTGTTTGTTATTTTATGACCACGTATGTCTGTCTTTTACTCACAAGTGTGTTGAAAAACGTCGTATATAACTCGTGAGCGTTTACACGGATAATGAGCCGAGACTGTAATTAGCAACTTCGCTCACTTGTTTCATAATATACTATTATTTATAGGACTTCTAGTAGGTAATAGTTATGTTCTTTTTTCATGTATTTTTTTTTAATTATTACCAGTTTTGTGAATTAAATAAAAAAAAAAGTAATAAAAATACTTTCGGATGCTTTACTTAAACATGCTTTTTAAAATTTTAATATTAATTTTGTTTTTACAAACATGCTTTAAGTCGCTCAGCGGGCAATGGATAGGGCTATGCTTGGAATTTCCCTATGGGATCGGATCAGGAATGAGGAGATTCGCAGGCGAACCAAAGTCACTTACATAGCCAGAAGGATTGCAGAGCTGAAGTGGCAATGGGAAGGGCACATAGCTTGACGACCGGCTGGTGTAGTGGTAACATACATTGCCTTCTATGCCAGAGGTCCTAGGTTCGAATCCCGGCGGCGGCGGATATTTGTGTGATGAACACAGATATTAGCCGTCAAGTCATGGATGCTTATATGTTTATTTAAGTTTATTCTAATAAAAAATATGTATTTATTCAATATGTATGTTTATATATTATAAGTATATCAGTTATCTAGTATCCATAACATAAGTTCTTTTTTGGGCTAGATAATGTTGTGTGAGTGTCAAAAATATTTATTTAGTTATATTTATTTTATAGCTCGCAGAACGGATGTGCGTTGGGGCAGAAAAGTTCTCAAGTGGCGACCACGTACTGGATGACGCAGCATGGGCAGGCCCCCCGCAAGATGGACCGACGATCTGGTCAAAGTCACCGGTAAACGCGGCGCGGGACCGAGCGACGTTGAATACCTTGGGGAAGGCCTGTGTCCAGCAGTGGACGTCAACTGGCTGTGGATGATGAATGATGATTAAATTTACATTTATTGTGGTCTGCTCTACTTTTTTTTCTATAGGTATAACGAACGGCGATATTAATCAACGCTATGCTGCATAATATATGTTAGCTTTAAATATGCGTTGCCATTGCAAGGCATATTATTATATTTTTTTAAGGTATAAACTGGTAAAGCCTTTTTTATGTAAGTTCCTAAGCCAATTTATCTATACAGCTACTACGCGATTGGTTTAATTTGGTTATTTTCATAGCTTAATGACATACGGCATTCTCCTGTGGGGAAATGCCGCCGATATTAAAACTATCTTTGTGCTGCAGAAACGGGCTATTCGCGCAATCTACAAACTTAATTCCAGAGCGACTCTTAGAAATATGTTTAAGGTAATAAATATTCTCACGTTTGCGTCACAATATATCTTTGAAAATCTTATGTTTGTAAAAAAGAACATAAACATGTTCCGTAGAAAATGTGACTAACATAATGTTAATACTAGAAATAACTATAAGTAGACTTCATAAAGTCACTAACTCATTTATGGGTCAATGCCTACGTTTTTTTAATAAGATTCCCACAAATATTCAAGGCTTACCGCTTGATAAATTTAAAGAAACTATTAAACAAAAATTGTGTAATAAAGACTTTTATTATCTGAAAATATGGACGATAAAAGTCCTTGGTTGTATATTGTTTTTCTAAAGTGCTCAATCTCCAACCCCATCTCCAACTCCTTCTCCAACTCCATCTCCAACTCCATTTCCAACTCCATCTCCTTCTTATCCAACACCATCTCCATCTCCTTCTTGTCCATACAACAGCAAGAACGTCATGTTCCCTCAGGCGGCAAGGCTAGCGGTAGCGTCGGGTGTCGGGTCACCCTCTTCCCTAAAATATGGTTGAGGAGGGTGATGGCTGGTGCTTGCGTTATACTTGTGAACGGGTGCTGCTAGCGGTGCCAGGTCGTTTTGCTGATGACTTTATGACTTTTGTTTCAACTTGACTCCGACTTCCCCATTTCCATGTCCACCTCCTGTCTTCGTCCACGACTATCCTCATCTCCATTCACATTATCTGTATTCTCTCTCATCTCTATCGCTACGTCCATCTCTGCTTCTATCTTTACCTCTATATCTATGTCTACGTTTCTGTCTAGTACTTGATTGCCTATTGTATAAATATAATAGTAGACTCCAGAAGATCAACTCGTTCATGGGTCAATGTGTACGCTTCATTTTATAATAAAATCCTAAAATATTTAAGACTAGCTTTATCCCGCAACTTTGTATGCGCTTAACTACCCTTCTCGTGGAAATTTCAGAAACTGTACAACCAGACACCCACTGAAAGAACCTTTATACCAAGTATCACACCCATGCACTCAAGGAATAAGTTTTTTTCATACAAACTAAAAATCATATATTTCCCGTGCCCGTTTGAATTTTGGGAATTTTTTTCGTAGCACAACCAGTCACTCTTTGAAGAACCTTCATGCCAAGTATCACATCCGTACACTCAAGAAATAAGATTTTTATACAAACTAAAAAGTCCAACCCCTTCCCGTGGGAATTTCGGGAATTCCTTCCATAATACAAACACACACTTGTTGAGGAACCTTTATATCAAGTATCACATCCGTGCACTCAAGGGATGGGATTTTTTCATACAAACTAAAACATCATATATTTCCCGTTCCCGTGGGAATTTCGGGAATTCCTTTCATAACACAACCAGACACACATTGTAAAATCTTTACACCAAGTTTCACATCGGCGCACTCAAGGAATAATATTTTTCATACAAACTAAAAAGTCCTATAATTCCCGTTCCCGTGGGAATTTCGGGAATTCCTTCCTTAGTGCACCCCTACATCCCCTAAAGAATGTATGTTCCAAATTTCAGCTCTGTACACCCAGTAGTTACGGCTGTACGTTGTCTGTCAGTCACTCAGTCACTCAGTACCTCAGTCACTCAGTCAGTAAGGGAACAGTTTTATATATATTGATTGATTAACCCTTTGATAGATAAGTGTGGATAAGTGTTGATGTGAAAAGTTTTACTTTAAGATAACCGGATGCAAGAAGTTGGTATTCCCTGGCTGTAAATTGTTATTATGTATCTTCTTTTCTCTTATTATGATTGCTGTTGAGTTTCTTGCCACTTCTTCTCAACAGATCGACTTTCCGAAGTGGTGGTAGATTCAGTTCAATTTGTAAATTTTTTGACTTATTTCAAATGTATTTAAATACTTACGAAATAAAGAATTTTTGAGTTTGAGTTTGAGTTTGATACAGGGTGACTGCTGAGTCACTTCTAAATTCTAAATTCGAGGACGTGATAGTTTGAGCTCATACATGGAGAGAAAAAAATGAATTATTTACTAAGTAAACTTAACCGAATGTTAAATAATTCATTACGCAACCCATGGTTATACTGGCGTTAAAACAATAGATTCATGATTCATAGCGGGTGGTGTGCGTGTAGCGGGAACACGGCTGAGACGGCGCGGCGCGTCGGGAAAAGTGTAGTTTTATTTATTTATAGGGAATTCTGGTGAGAAATTAAGTACCTTAAGTAAGAATACAGAGTGCGCTCATTCAATATCTATTTGTCACCAGTCACCCTGTTTATCTAGATCTAAACTATGCTTGTAAAGTTCCCATCACTCATCGTTATACTTTTTGACAGCACTGCCGAGTTATAAATCTCCTGGTGACGAGGAGGTTAAGGCCGCAAACTAATAAGTTTGCTAAGGGCCAGTGCTGGTTTGCGGATATAAGAATTTTTAGGGCATTGATGAAATAAAAATAAAATAAAATTTCGTAAGAGATAAGCTGTACCTTTGTACTTATTTTTATTTATTGTCTCTTAATTGTATCTCAACTGTGTGTATATAAATTGTTAAGTAAATAAATCAATAAAATCCCCAGATAATCACACCAACTACATGGCCCCAAACTAAGCAGAGCTTGTGATATGGGATACCATGTAGCGAACTAGGGGGGAACCTAGAATATAACGCCTAGACACGGAACATTTGTTTACTTGTTCCGTGCGGGAATCGCACCCGAGATCCCTTGCGTCTGAGGCAGACGGTGTTACCCCATCGTCAAAGCGATCGATGTATTCCGGTTATCTTTTATAAAGAAACAGTTCTTTCATACATGTCTTTACCTCATTTTCGATTACAAACAGATGAGTTATGATGAACTATGATGAGTAACAAAACTCTATCCTAACAAGCTTTATAATAAAACCACACAACATTAATTTTACTCAAGATTCCAAACTTTGTTCTTGTATCTCATATGGAAGCCTCATAAACTTATGTTAAAGATAATAATTCGAACAACATGTTACCAATAAAAAACTTTCCCACACGATATAGCGTTGAACATGCCGAATATAAATCACCATTTTCCCAGTATAAGAAAAGTTTCGAACGAGATAACGACTTCGAAAAAAACTGCATACGTACCTACTCTTGTTTGTCAATTTCTTCGTAAGGGTTAAATTGTGATACAATGGAGTCTGATTTGCTTTTTATTTTAGAGGGTTTTGAAGACAAATAGCTAATCATGCCGTTTCTTTTTATCGCTATTTCATATCGAAAGTGCTCAAATTTAATATCTTCTATTCTTCTAATCTTCCATGCTGAACTGGGAGCGAAGGAAAAACATAGAATGGGCTAGCTGTTTCTCTTCCAGGGCATACTGTAAAAGTCAGTTAAGGGATAGAGGTTTTATTGGACATTTCTTTGTGGGCGATAGGCTGACCTCCTGTCACTGCAATAGTCTCTTTTCACCATTATAACGCATCATTATTTGGCAAACGTGACATCAGATAGTTTTATAACCTCTGGTGTTCTGCCTACCCAATAAGGGATACAGGCTTGAAGTTATGTATGTATGTAAATTTTATAGTTAAAAAACATATAAACTATTTTTTTTCCATAGCATCTTTATGTTAACAAATGCCTGCTGATGGCTGCAAAGAGAACCTTATCAAATGGCGGCACGTTCTTTATTAAAAATTAAGCTCGAGTTTAACCTCAATTTTAGCTCATGGTAACTGAGATTGAAGTCAAAGATGAAAGCATACAGACCTAGGAAAGAACAGGCTCTTCATAAAATATTGCTGGAATACATCACCACTTGAACGGTGATATATTGGCAGTTGATTTTATGAGAAGGGTGGTCGCTGTCTAGTCGTAACCACCAAGCAGAAGTCACTCGTATTTGTCGCTTTTTACAACTCGCTTATCCAGGGGTTATTCCAACTCGACCTTACACGGACAAGATAATGTTGGGATAGTCTATGTAACACTAATAAACTGAAAGAGTAATTCACGGTCCATACAGTCTCTGACCTGTCAAACTACTTTTTATCAGGTATGTGAATGTATAAAGATAATATGGCCATTGAAATGCTGTCTGTTTATATCTAAACTATTGGTGCAGACTTGATTCAATTTCTTATGCTCGTATTACAGAACGAGACTTAATACTCGTTTCACGTAAGCGTTGTTCACCAGCTGATTCTTGACTTGAGCTTTAGTCTTATTACAAAACAATTATCAAAACCAGATTACCTGAAACTAGTTTCAAATATCTGACTCAGTTGATACTGGGTTTTCTTTGAAAAAAATTTGTTTCCCATTACATTTAATAACAAAAACTAATGGTCTGTTACGTTATCCGCAACGTTTAGATTATAATGTCTTATAAATTGCGTTAAATTCTATATGATATATGACAAAATTGCCAATGTTTTGAATTATTTATCTGTTTTTCGATAGAAGCAGTACGGTTAAATTATAACTGTCGCTTCTTTTTACTATGAAAATATATTTATATTTATCACTCAAAAATAATACGAAATTTAAAAGCTAAATATAATGTTGCCAACTACTAAGTAAAGTCACTAAAAATTATAAATTCCAATATAGTTTTTATTTACAAAAAAGCAACTTCAAACTTGTTGTTAAAAAGTTCAAAGTTGTTATAAAAATATTATCGTAATGGTCAATATCACTGACGTGTAGTTAATACAGATCACTATTAAAGAAGGCACGAATCGCGTACCTATCTAGTTTTTTTCTAAGCCACAGTTCACAACATCAAAAACTTATTTTGAAGTACGCTCAAGTATGGTAGACAGCACACTCAAGTGAATACAGTTGTGAAACTAGTTTCAATCATTGGCATATGCATAAGTAAAGTTCTATAATAAGCGTGAACACAGTTCAAATAATTTAGTACTCAAGTGATATCTGGTCATTGAATCTAGTATTAGGCAACGTTTTGTAATAAAGAAAGTCGTTGATACTAGTTTCAAAACTAGTATCAATACATGAGTACTGTTCTGTAATACGACCATCAGAAACGATATCGGGATTTTAATTTCAAGTGGATGTTACTAGTAGTCTATTGAGTAACTTGAGAGGAAAATATTAAAATCCATGCTGCGGTTTCTAATATAAGTAAATGATTTGGAATTAACGGAGCGTGAGCTATTATTTGCCCTATATGTTGTTATCAAAAATCTGACAGGTCAGCTATGAACATAACTCCTTGTTAGTTTTTCAGTTAATAATATTAACTATGTTTTTATGGAGTAGGCCGTTGGGCAGTCCTTAGTCCAGTAGTGGGCTTCACCAGGCTGACGATAATGATGATGGTCTAAAGAGTAAGTTCGTTAAGTAGCAAAAGGTTATATAATCAACGAGTGCAGAGCATTAAAAAAACGACTTCACGTCAACACTTTGGCCGACTAATAGTGTCATCCACGTAAACATTCTCCGAAATCATACAAATTTTTAAAAAAAATTTGAAAGTTTCAATGAAGTACCCAACCGATTTTAATAAAATTTATATGGGACCAACTATGATGTATCCTCTATCATATGAATTAAAAATTATTAAAATCGATTTATTATTATCTGAAATATCGTGTAACACAGACACAAAAAAAACCTCCTTTTTTGAAAGTCAGTTGAAAAATATATTTCGTTTTCATTGAAATAGATTATTTTAAAATGTTTATTGTAATACAAAATGTATCAACTTCCAAAAGAAATAATAACTTAACTAAAGTATTTACCTACAGTTCGTTTTGGCCTAAACTTTTAAACAAAACCACGTAACATTCATACGCAAATAAGAAGCTTAAGTAGAAATTTCTAATACAATTTTTTTGTAAAAATACATAAACTACAGAATTAAATAAGGTGCGCTAGAGTGTATTCCGCAAAACTAATGCAAGCAGCAATAAAAACGAGCTTTATTCGGGCAGTTTCAAAACTGTCCTGGTTTTAAAAGCTTTCTGAGTTTTACGAAAGTATTATATATTCGACGGCGTTTGTACCGTTGTTAGTTGAAAGTTTGCCGGGAGGTAACTTTTTAGGAACGTGTATACTTCTTCTTCATCCCTATTAACAATAACCTTTAGAGTTTGAGTTGAAAGTTACAAAATCACGTAAAATAGTGAGAATTTAAAATAACCAATATCATCGAGTTATACTTAACTAGCTGTGTCGCGCGGTTTTACCCGCACCATTATCATAACTATCACTATGGCAAATTTCACTCGAATCCATTAAGCCCTTTTGCCGTGATAGAGGAACAAATATCCAGACATGCATAACATCCATCCAAACATTCACATTATAATATACAAAACTTTAGTTCGCTTTTATTCGATAGTGTCAATGAAACAAGAGCGTTAGCTTACAACTGGTTTATTCCTCATTATACATGGTAGGAGGGTAGACGCACATTGACATACACCTGACAGATAGATGTCGCTCTACGTCGATTAAATCGCGCAAGAAGAGTTATAAATGACTTAGCCATATTTACTTAGTAGACTACTTTTATTCATCCTCACTTTCACAATTATAATATTATTGGGGTTGTCCTTCAAATTCCAAAGTGATTAAATGATATCGTTTTAATAAATGAAGTACGGATGAATAAAATTAAAAGGCAAAATATATTTTTTTCGGTCTGTAGGGAGTAATTTTTTACTAAGTACTACTGATTATTTCAAAAAACAAAAAGGATCCTTACTTCACATTTCATCCCCATGAATGAATGACGTTATCTCAAAATCGCGACTTGCTCAAGTATCATAACTTCAGTAACTAGCTTTTATAACCAAGCCTTTAAGTATTTTTGCAAATATTTTAAAATTTATTGTAAAATGTTACTAATGCTGTTGGTGTACAATAAAGAATTATTATTATTATTATTATTTTTTGCAGTTTAGGATGACTTTATTCCGTTCCCAAGTCTATTCGTGGAATGTATAAAATAGGAAATAGAGAATCTCTAAGAGAAAAGTTTAAAGAGATTGGTATCTTGACCTTTGCATCACAATATATAAAAATATATATGAAAACATTATGTATATTTATACGAATAGTAGTTTTAATACCATGAAAGATAATCATGATTAAAATTATTCTGTAATGACACGGAACGACCATAAATTAGCGTTTCCCAAATTAAGGCTGGCTAAAAGCACCAAATCATTTATAGGAATGTCAAAACGTATTTATAATAAAATAGCAAAGTCAATTCAATCCCCAACGTTTAATAAATTTAAAAGAACTATCAAAGAAACATTATGCAAAAAAGGCTACAATAGACTCAAAGATTATTTAAATGACAACAGAGCGTGGGATTTATGTCTCCACAGGTTATTTCCAAATATTAAAAATGTAAGCAGCTTGGCTGTGACATGATATTGGCAAGCACGAATAGCTGTCTTCTGTTTGTTTGTCCATGTCATAGCAGAGCTGTATTTCTGTCAAACTGTACCTAAAATAAGCACTTTTTACAAAAGAGTGCCGAATTTTTTTTTCCGCCGGCTTTTTTCCTCTCGGTCTACCTAGGGTTCTACTTTCCTTTCGTTTTTTAAAGCCGAAAAAGAAGTAGTAGGAGACAACACCAAGACATTGGTGGATAATGGGCGATCATTATCTTCATGAGCCAAGAGATGCACACTTCTCGATGGAGGCCTCCCCCAGGATTCGTCATGTCGTCCTGACCCGCGCCGCCCTCATCCAGCGTTTGACGTTCGTAAAGTGTATAAAATTACCTACTACGAATATAAAGTTTTCATTTTCATTTTATGTCAGTACTAAATTTAATCATGAATATTTCGGTGGTATATATGAAAGCGTAATAGACGGACAATGTTTTTGTATTTAAATACATACATAAAATCGCACCTGTATCCTTTATGGGGTAGGCAGAACACCAGATTAAAACCATCATAAAACCATCTTATGTGACGTTTGTCAAATTTGGAGGCATTATAATAATGGAGAGAGACTATTGCAGGGACAGGCGGTCAGCCTGTAACCCACAAAAAACCTCCCATAACACCTTTTGTATGTACATTAATTAATCGTATAAAGTAGGAAAATACATAAATGCAAAGCTACACAGTTTATACACGAACAACATGTTACAGCCAAGTAAGTCGATGATCCTCTTAACAGCTCCTCAATTTGATGCTCTCCTGTTAAACTTGTCAATATTACGAACATAGAAGGTAAGTTTTCATTTGAAGTGCACTAGAACGTAACATTGCAATCTAGTGTGTTGCACTAACTGCACAAGAGCACGTTCGGGGTGACCGCAGATGGAGGTACGAATTCAACGGACACTTATTCTGAAAAGCGATGGAAGTAGTTTGCATTTCGTTTAAAACTCGATATAAAATGTAATAAGTAGCCGATTTGATTAAAAAACATAAATTTAGAAATTTCATCTCGATGTTTTATTGTCTTTCCTTAAAAAATCAGAACACCGAAACGTCATGCATCTGGAATCATTGATTCGAAATTGTATGCGATTAAATCCGATTCAATACGTTTTTTGTTCATTTCAATTATTTTAAAAATGTATTAATCCCCTGGTATTTTTTTAAATATGACAAAGGATAGTAGGTAAGTTGCTCGCACTTTTCATCTAAAATCGAATGGATTTTACAGGGTGACTGGTGACAAATTTTAGATACTAAAGTAGAGCACTCAGTACTCGATTCTGGTCATTACTATGTAATAAAAGTTGGTGCTTAATTTTTCACTAAAATTGCCTATAAATAAATAAAGTTTTACTTACGCCTGAGTCGATCGCGGCACGTGACTTGGCACGCGGATCGCTACCAGTGCTAGTGTAACCATGCGTTGCGTAATAAATTCTTTAACTTTCGGTTAAGTTTACTCAGTAAATAATTAGTACTTTTTTATTATATTTCTTGTCTTCATGTATGATCTCAATTACTAACATCCTATAATTTCAAAAGTAACCCACCAGTCAGCCTGTACATTTCAAGTGCACTAGAACATAACGTTGCAATCACGTCCGGGATGGTCACAGACGGAGCTACGAATTAAATGAATGCTTATTCTTGATAGAAAATCGTTTTAATTATTTATATTTAAGACCCAACGTAAAATTGAAACTATGGGCATTTTATTAAAAAAGTTATTTAATTACAAATTCGTCATTTTGTTGCCTTTATCGACATAGTCGTCGTTCATCATGGCAATGATGTATGTTATTATCATCAAAACGTGGAGTTGGTCTGAAATTTTTAAATACAATTATACGCAATTTCATCGGATTACAAAATATGATTATTCTCAAAAAATGTATTACTTCCCTGTTAAAAGTTAAAAATATAAGCACAGAAGATAAGGACTCTGCATTCCACGGAACGCAACTTTGTATTGACGCGAATCGAGCGCAGTGAAGTGACACTGACAGTCATATACGCATCAGGATAGATTAAGTGCGTGTGCTGAGATTCAAAAGTTATTTGTTTGTTATTTCTTAAATTAAAGTTATACAGTATTTATCGCATTGCTGCAGTCCCAAACGGTGACCTATCTTTTTAAGCTTTTTTGTTCGAATTTCAAAACTCCGAAAACGGTTAAACGATGTTTTGGATCCCAGATATATTTTATTACATAACTAGCTTTTTCCCGCGACTTCGTACGCGCTTAAACATTATTTATGTTTAACACAGCCAGTCACTTATTGAAGAACCTTTATACTAAGTATTACATCCGTGCACTTATGGAA
This sequence comes from Stenoptilia bipunctidactyla, assembly GCA_944452665.1. Taxonomy (NCBI): domain Eukaryota; kingdom Metazoa; phylum Arthropoda; class Insecta; order Lepidoptera; family Pterophoridae; genus Stenoptilia; species Stenoptilia bipunctidactyla. Next base: position 3,387,295 of record OX101748.1, on the reverse strand, counting down.
AATGGTTTTTTCATAGAAATTAAAAAATCATATATTTCCCGTTCCCATGGGAATTTTGGGAACTCCTTGCATAAATCAACCAATCATTCTTTGAGGAAGCTTTATGCTAAATATCATTTCCCTGCACTCAAGGAATAAGATTATTCATACAAATTAAAAAGTCCAATAATTCCAGTTCCCGTAGAAATTTCGGGAATTCCTTCCTTAGTATTCCCCCAAAACCTTTAAGGATTGTATATTCCAAATTTCAGCTCTCTACGACCAGTAGTTATGGCTGTACGTTGTCTGTCAGTCACTCAGTCAGTAACGTAAGAGTTTTACATATTAAGATATGGTAAGAAATAAAATTATTTTACATATGTTTTATGTTCTAGAAATATTAATAGCCGATTATCATAATCTTTTTTTTCTTATGCAAACTATTTGGCTTACAATAATTTTCTTTTCGTCTTCGAAGTCGTCGTGGCGCCGGTGCTACTGTGTGTATCATACGATATCACAGATTAAGCAACGTTTGGTGCGGTCGGTGCTGGGATGGGTGACCGCCGACCATTCATTTCTCACGACGACTTCCGTGCTTCGGAGGGCACGTTAAGCAGTCGGTCCCGGGTGCTGTATACTTGTATACAGTAGTCGTTAGGGTTTGTCAGAAGCCACATTATGGCCTATACCTCCTCGTCACCCAGGGGAGAGACTCATGCCCTGCAGTGGGCTCATGACAAAGAGTTGTGATGATGATGATGATGAATTTTCTTTTCTCGATGTATTAAATATCAGCTTTCTTGTAATGGGGATTTCCTGACTGCGAATCAAGGTAAAATTTTGTATACATGTAATTTAGCCCATACAACATTTTCGTTTAGTTTCTCTAGTCATAAACTTATAAGTTGACCCCTTAACCACGACCGTAGTCTTATTGGATGGACCCTAGAGTTTTTATGGGTCCGAAGGCGCGGAGGAAGACCAGCGTGCGCCCGGTGTAGCAAAACGCATACATTGGGCGAGCCAGAGCGGCCGAGACTGTGAAGGTGAGCACGACGGTTAGCGCTTTGTTACCCAAGGGCGTTAAGGCTGTACTTGCCGCAGCGCCGGAGACGGTTCATTTCTAATTTGTTACCATGAAGAATAATGATGTAGGAATGAATGGATACAGTGTATCTTGTTATAAAATAGGAAACGTTTTATCGGGAAAATAAAACGTCTAAAATTAATATATTTATCAATGGTTGAGAATGGTAAGATTTAATATTTAATATACAATTTAAAAAAAAAGGGTATTTGAGAATTGGATTATCAGCAATATGTCAATTGTATTTTCGGTATAATAAAAATATGGAATACAAAAATGCGACAAATTGTTTTCGGAATAATGGAATTCGTACTACAAAAATTTGGTTCTACCATAGTTAATCGTCCAAGGCGCTACGTAATTGTGTGATTAGAGAGCCAGGAGTTTTTACCGGTTACGAAATCGTGATCGAAATTTTTGTATGTTTTTTTGTAGGATAGATAAACAAAAACTTTAAAACTGGTATCATACTTTAATCTTTTATTGAAATCATTTTTTATTATTTTACCAAGTAGGTACGTAATACAACCGTCGAAGCTAGTACCTACCATATATGTTTAATTTTTAATGACCTTTTGAAATAAATTCCCAGAATATGACTGTTTCTGTAATCTTCCATCAATTAGTTTGTATAGAACGTCATGTTGCTTCTTGTTAATGTAAATTGAGGTAAATTTTAAAGATATCTATTTTGTCGACCACTTTGGCGATGGTGTAAACCTATCTGCCTCAGACGCCAGTGGTTGCGGGTTCGATTCCCGCACGGAACCAGAAACAAAAATAAAAGTTCCGTGTCTGGGTGTTTATCTATTTATGTATTTATATTCTAGGTTCCCCCCTAGTTCGCTATATGGTATCCCATAACACAAGCTATGCTTACTTTGGGCCCATGTAGTTGGTGTGATTGTCTGGGGATTTTATTTATTTATTATTTTGAAACTGGCGACACGCCGTCGAAATTACTTAGCTAATTCTGTTTTTACCTTATAATAATAATATAAATATAAATAAATTCGTTTATTTCAGGCAATATTTACAATGAGATCTTAACAATTGAAAACAGAGGCCCATAGAATAAATACCTTACAGTCTAACATACATATAAGATAAACAGATACATACCTTAAACTAGAATATATAAAAATACTTAAAACTACACTTGAGATTGTCGTAAAGTCGGCGACGTGTGACGCGAGTCATAAGACAGTCGTCCTCGAAATTTTCGGAAGACGACTCCCTGCGGCCAGAAATCCTCCTTCATGAAGGTTGGCAGATGTTGGGTCGGCACTCTCACCACAAAAGAGCTGAAACTCACTTTATGGCGAGGTTCCAAACGCTCAACCCTCAGAGTAAAGGAGGTTTTCTTTCGTACGTAATCTACGACCTCCTCGACCTTCGTAGACCAGTGTACTCTGGACACGTATAGCTGCGTCGACGGTACTTCACCGCGCATCAGCTGACCTAGCACGGGCGGTGCGGTGCCGCGGTGGTTGCGGACGGTAGGCTTCTTCTTCCTCCTCTCAACTTTGATGAAGCCTTCCTCATCGCACTTCTTGTCCTGCGTAGGACGCGGAGGTTCAGTGTTGCGAGCGGGCCCGCTACAATCTTTCCTCTTCTCCGCTATCGCCCGCTGTGATGGAATTGCAGCGGCGGCGGCGGTAGCATACGCGCGGGAAGTCGGTGCGCGTTGAGTCGTGGGCTCCGTCATTGCCAGGGAGCGGGCGGCTAACGTAGCTCCTTTTAATGGTATAGTTTTGCATGGTGATTTTACTTATCTTGTTAAATCAATGCCTTTTAAGACATCGCTCTTAAAAGGCATTGATTTATCTTATGTGACTGACTTTACATCATGACGCTTAAATACTTGGATGCTAATGATTCTGCCAAGCCGTTTTCATACCTTGAAATCTTTTTGTTTTAATAACAATACAAAAAGAGAAATATAAACAGTCCGTTAATTAAATTTCACAGAAATAAAATTCATGGCATTTGGCATAAAGCCAAAATTTACGAATCAATCTGTATTCTATAATCGTATTTTAATTTTATTGCACACTCGTTTAAACCAATCATTTACCATTTCGCGGCAGTTATTTAAGGTGACATATTGAAAAAATGCATTGACTTTCATCGCAAACTATGGGAATATGGGAAGACGAGCGGATCTGAAATGTTGATATGTGTAAATTCATATTTATCTAAACTTTGCTTGCTCAAAAACATGATTACTCGTTTGTTTTTTGACTCGATAGTTTTTTTTTTCGAAAACATGTCTAATAAAATACTTTTTCCTAAATTACTAAGTAGTTATGAAATCCATATGCCTAGAAATAACTTAAATACAATCTCCACATTATTGTTCGAACTTTGGTTGCTCAAAATTTACATAGCATTAACAATTATTTTTTATCTATACTTGAAACGATTTCAGTATCTGAGCGGTGTCGATGGTGGCGATTTCTATGCAATACGCGACCTTATGTCGTCGTGTTAAGGTGCTAACATTTCAAGAAAAAACATTTCGATGTGCCGCCTTAAAGGAATCGTCAATTTTATGAAAAGCCGGGAAAAACAGCGCGCGGTTTTTCCCGCGCACTTTCGAATTCTGCTGGAATATTGGTATGAAGTAGCCTATGTGCTCTAGCCTCTACACTATCACTATGCCAAAGGACGACGTGTTGAAGAACTTTGTGTGAGAGCTGGTACCCGCCTCAATCGACCTTTGTGATATATCGTTGAAAAGAGTTCATCTTCTAAAACAAGAATTGGTATGGCGCCTGTCTTGATTCTGAGTCCAAGCTGATAACCAACCTAATAAAATTCATCGAAATCTCGGAAGACATAAATTAAAAAAAAAACTTAATTCACATGTGCAACAGATAATCAGAGCAGCGGTGTCGCTTACTATTTATGCTAAAGGTGACCCGTCTGCTATTTTGTCTTTGAACGGACTAACGATCTGGACTTGGCGCAATAGTAACTTTGATTCAGGTTACTAAGACCTATCCAACGGCGTATCCTACATGGCTATTGGAGGTGGATACCAAAATTATAGTCCGACATTTAGGACCTTTTAGCTCTGAACGGACTAACGATCGGAACTTGGCGCAATAGTAAATTTGATTCAGGTTACGAAGACCTATCCAACGTTGTATCTTACATGGCTATTGGAGGTGGATACCGAAATTATGCGTCTTCCTTTCATTTAGATCCATTGAACCGTTCTGCCGTGATTGAGGAACAAACATCCATACATTCAGACATCCATCTAAACTTTCACATTTATAATATTAGTAAGAGTAAGATTGCCAGAACACCCACCGCTGGAGCGTGATATTTGGCGGCATATAACTATGAAGGGTGGTCGCTAGCCAGTCCAACCCTGACGGGATCCTACCACCAAGCGAGGGTCACTCGGATTAGTCGCATTTACGACACGCTTACCCAAGGTCAGATGGGTTATTCCAAGCTAACCGCACGCAGCTTTAATTTTATAATGTACCTACATACATACATAACTTCACGCCTGTATCCCAAGTGCGGTAGGCAGTACACCAGAGGCTATAAAATCATCTGATGTCACGCTTGACAAATTTGGAGGTATTATTATGATGGAGAGACACTATCGCAGTGACAGGGGGTCAGCCTGTCGCCCGCAATACGCCAATAAAACATCCGTCTCTTAACTGACTTTTACAGTATGCCCAGGAAGAAAAGCAGCTGGCTCATTCTATGTTTTTCTTACGCTCCCAGTCCAGCATGGAAGATTTTATAATGTGACTCTTATTTTTGATCTCATGTAAATTTTTTATTGTTTATAATTTAGCAATTTTCAGATGTATAGGTAGCGTTAAATCGCCAAATAGTATGTATGTAACTTTAGAATACAATGAAAACAAGAATATATGTGATTGAAGGTAAACTAGATAATTTAGGTAGTGTAAGGAACAATTGAATTTTTAAACAATTTATATAATTATAATAAAATAGAATAACTTAATAATAATAACCTTGTACCAGCAAATTGTTAAGGAAACATTTCTAAACCAAGAAATTATAATACTAATATTATAAACTGGAAAGTTTGGATGGATGGATATATGGATGTTTGTTACTAAATCACGGCAGAACAGCTCAACGGGTTTGGATGAAATTTAGCACAGTGATAGCGAACGGTCTGGAATTATAAGCACATAGACTACTTTTAATCTCGATATTCCCGAGGGATTGGTAGAAAGTAAAGATCGCAAGTTATTTATAAACACAAATGGCAATGTATGATATATGGCATGATAGCTAATATTAAGTTAATTTTATACTAGTAAGCTTCTTTATCTTTAAACCAAGTTATAAGTAATTTAAAAAAAAATACTCCAGTATGTTTGCTGTTTGTTAGTATTGTATATTTTTACCGAGATAATACTGTCTAGACAAATCTAAGATAGATTTTAACATAATAAGACATTCCTATAAATTTTCTAAAAACTTATGAATAAATAAATAAATGGCTGAAAAATCAACCCCGGCTCTTATTTTTTCAATGGGTGTTTCTTTGTGAGCTTGGTTTTATTTTATTTATTTATTCTAGTTGTCTATAAAGTTTTAAAACTTACAACTAAACAACTATAAATACTTAAAGTTTCGACTTCCATAAGCCATGATAATAACTATCTTACCTACTTAATAACCAAGGTAAAGTATAAAATATTTTTTACTGAAATAGAATAATAAATAACAGACTTAAATACTTCGTTCGCCCAACTTTTCCTTAAGCTCTATTAACTTACAAAGTACTATAAAAGCTCATTTTACAAAACTTGCTTCCACAAATGGGTATACAAAGTTGTTTTGCTTAAAAAGACATGGAAATAAAGTTGATAAGTAACTATATTCATCGCCCGATCCGCACTGCGGTCTATGACATAAATCAAAAAGTTAAACACATAAACAGAGACTTTGGAAGCATTTCAAAAACCTTATTCGACCTTATTCACTGAATAATACAGTTTGTTTTCTTAAAATATGCGGGTAGTTTGAAATTTGTCAGGTCATATAAAGTGGACTCGACGTCTCTAGTATGTAGAAGGATTAAATTTGTTCCGGAGTCAACTTGTCCTATTTTACACATTTCAGAATTTTGATGCATGTTTTAAATTTTAAAAGTTTTGATGGATTTATTGTATGTCCAAAGTGTTGACAAATGTTTAGTTTCTTTTAATCAGATATTAAATTATTGGAAATCATAATCTGTTCTGATTTGTTCATGTATTTGGATCATATCCTTGTTGGGAGGGATATTTATTTCATATTTATCATTTGTTTACTATTTCTTCGGGTTATTAAATCATCTAGATGTTTTATTTTATGGTAAATAAACACAGACATCTTATACACACATATTAGAGTAAGAAAACGATACTTTGCAATGACGCAGTTTAAATATGAAATGCTTTCCATTTTTCCACACACTGCTGTATATTCCTCAAACTAAGCATAACTATATGGATACCAGATATCACATAGAGATGCTACAAAAAAATACTTAATAAAAATTCAAACAAAAATTCCACATAACCACATATTTTCAAGTACAAAATAAAAAGGAAAGCCAAGATAAGATAGCATTGAAATAGGATTTTCCCAAACCATTGTTTATGTTCACCGGGTACATTCTATTATCGTATGGCATAAAAACATAAATTTGAAACTGGGCTACGAATAAGTAATATAACGTTCTTTATGGTACAAAGAGTCGTGAACCGCGCTCGTGCCGAAAACAAGCTCGCTTTGCACTTTTGCACTGTTCTTAATTATATCAGAGTAAACAAAAACCTAGAATTTAATAATAAAAATAAATTGTTGCTTTTTCAAGCGGGTACTACATGATTAATTTTAGAGAGTGTGCGAGCGCTCTTTTTGAGCAATTTGAACCTACACCCTTTTACCATAAATACCAAGGTCAAACAAGGTGCTTGCATAGGTTGTAAAGTCGTGAATGGATGTGTATCAACTAAGTCTTCATAATCACTTATCATCAGGTGTCATGGAAAATAAACGTCCTATCTTTAATCTGTAAAAAAACTGCTCCGTAAATATTCTTGAAATTCTTTCAATATATGTATTCTTACTTCAAAATACCGCCACGAAAACAACACGAAACACTAAGGGAGTGTGTGTATGGGCTAAACTTATTTCATAATCATGACTAATAATTGATTTAATCATATCTAAACTGAAAATTTTAAGTTGAATACCATTTTATCAGAACGAGTCTCTCGGTCTACCGAAAACCATTGTTGAAAACAGCAACAAGAAGGCTTTAATCCGGAAAGCAATAAAGAAGGAAACAAATCCTAAATCTGCCGTCGAGATTTAGTGTCAAAACACACTAACGAAGTTCGCTCCCCTTATCAGGAAACTCCAGCAAGCTCAACGTTTCTAAACGTAGTCCTTCATTCCAGCATTCCTATCTCAGAGTGAGTCTGATCACTCTAGATAATCTCTTAGTTTCAGCTTTGTCATTTCTGCTAGTCTTAGCTTCTGAATTTCTCGCTTTCAGTTCCTTTTGGTGGCAGCCGTCCGGATGCCGCTCACTGCGCAGCCTCTTTCTCCAATTGGCTGTCGCTCCGATGAAGACTAATGGCCTCAATCAAGGTGAGTCAGTAAAGGGGGATGTTTAGTGGGTATGTTAGTGGTAATGTATATACTCGGCTTCACTGAGTGAGTCTCCACACTGTCTGGGCATTCTATTTTCCGTTAGCCACTGGGGTTAACAGCTTATAGAATGCCCATTCGTCCATAATAGGATTCATCCTCCTCCCGCTAAAGCTTGCTTTACTGGTTAAAGCTTGTTTTAGGGGGTGCCAAAAATTTTCTGTGGCGGAAAAACAAAAAAAAAAAGTCAAAACACATTGAAAAATTTGCGTCAAATCAGAAAGATAAAATCCCTAGATAAGTGTCACATGTCGTGCCGAATTCAAGATGTATATTGATGATACTTACACTATTTTACCTAAACATAAAATTACTGCATTTATTAATAACTTACCTAAAATGATCAAAAAGAAGCCATAATTTGCTGTTACTTAAGAGGCGATGAATAATCTATAAAGTCACAATTCTAAATCAACTCATACAGAGCAACAAATAACCATCACACTCTGTACCGAATGCTAGTGAGACAAAACGCACGTCACCATTTCCATTAAATGATAGTACAGATTAAACAACCATGTGTAGTACCGAGAAGCCATTGTTTCACCTGCCTTTGATGGAAATAGAACGTTATCTGAAGTCAAAGGTAGCCGATAAGAAAATGTGATGTGTTATTGCTGTATACATACATAACTTCACGCTTATATCCCTAACGTGACTTTTCATCTGATGTCACTTTTGAAAAATTTGGAGACATCATAATGATGGAGAACGACTGTTGCAGTGACAGGGGGTTAGCCCATGAATCACAAAAACTCCAATAAAACCTCAGTACCTTAACTAACTTGTACAGTATGTCCAAGAAGAGAAGCAGCTGGCACATCCTATGTTTTTCTTTCGCTCCCAGTCTAGCATGACTTTGTAGTTGCTAATTAGTTGGATTAGTTGGATTTCACAATGCTTGTAAATTGAGAAGTATTTAATGTAATGAAGTGTTTTGATGGAAATATGTACAAACTTTTTACCTATATTGTTTTGTAAAATGTTAATTGTGGAAAAAACCAAAAAAAAAGCATGGCTTTTTATTTGGCCATGCGTCTTTTTGTTGCAAAAATCCATGGCTCAAGTAGCTTCGAAAAAGTTGGGAATCATCTCGAAGGTACGGCGGTACTTCGGCCCTTCTTAACTTATACACAGCTCAAGTGCGATCATGCATGGAGTACTGCAGTCATCTTTGGGATGTTTTACCCAAATACCAACTAGAAGCACTGGACTCCGTTGACCGAAGAGCCCGTAAACTAATTAACGGGGTCGACCTTACAACCAAAAAACGGCAGACCTTAGAGCATCGTCGTAAGGTTGCTTGTTTAACCGTGTACTACAGGATACATTTTGGTGAGTGCGCGAGTGCTCTGTTTGAACAAATTGTACCATCACCCTTTTACCATCGGACTACTAGACGCAGATAGAACTTCCATCCGTATGTGGTAGATATTCCGAAAAGTCGAACGAAGCGCTTTGACAGTTCCTTTTTATACGGGTCGCCAAGGTTTGGAATGAACTGCCTGCGTCTATTTTCCCTAACCAGTATAGTCCTAGTACTTTTAGGCATCGAGTGAATAGGTTTCTCGTGGATGGACGTGTACCACCTTAGTCTTCATGTTCACTTAACATCAGGTGTCATGGAAGACAGACGTCCCATCCATATTTTATATAAAAAAGAAATGTAGAGGCAGTAAACAGCGACACTGAAAGAAAATATTAAGAAAGTTATTATTCTTCGACCACATTTTAGGTACTATCAAGTAAGATTGAGGTCAAACGAGGGCTTAGTACATAAAAAAACATTGTACCTGGCCCTATATTCTATAATGAATAAGAACTATTCGATTGCAACTTTCATTGAAACTTTACTTTAAAAATACTTTTTTATGAGGATATCGGATTCCAAACGCGATCATTGCACAAAGACAGGTTAATAAAAATATACTTATTATAACATATTTTATCTTAAGATGTAAACACAAGACCCAAATGTAGAGTGAATACCCCTTTACGTGTTCTGTATTATAAGTTTATTCTTTAAATAATGATTATATATTTTTTTCCTTTTTATCTATTTTTAGATTTTTCTGTAAATTCTGGCCATTGTATTCACACAGCAAAGTTTGCTCTGATCTAAGCAGAGATTGTTTTAAATGAACGTCAGCTGTTGACAAGACTTCACATCGTAGTTCTAGTAAATGTGTGAAAAATTGCTTGAGAGGTCATTCTTTGAATGAAAAGTGCATATAGTGCTTGGTGGTAGGATCCCTTCTGGGTCCGCCTGGCTAGCGACCACCCTTTATATAAAGTCTGCCGCCAAATGTTACCGCTCCGGCGGTAATGTGTTCCGGCAATATTGTATAAAGAGCCAGTTCCTTCCTAAACCCGTGTGCTTTCATCTTCGACCTCATCGTCACTTACCATCAGGTGAGATTGAGGTCAAACGCGGGTTTAGTCACTTATAAAAAAAAAAAAAAAAAGGATAAAAAGTGTTTAATTTAATACTGGGGGCGCCATCTAGTTTAAAATGATGAAATCCAATTCTTTTTAAAATCAAATCTACAAATCACAATACATTTTTCGGGATAAAAGTAGCTTATGTCTTATTCCAGACTATACACTATCTCCATTCAAAATTTAATTCAGATCAGTTCAGTTTTTGAGAGACGCTTATGACTTATTGGAGCTTTAAGAGCTCGTTATAAGACGTTTGTCAAAGAGTGTTATTCACAAAAGTGGCTAGGTACTAGTCTGAGCATTTCGCAGTCTCGTAACATTCCGTGTTACGTGACAGCATTACCTGACTGACCTGTTACAAGTCAGTCGCCACCTAAAGATAGTCATTCATAAAATATCCGATAAATTTTTTTTGAGTTAATTAATTCAAAGTAAACTATTTTAATGTCGAGCACAGTGCTGTTGTTTTAGTTACGCGAATAACCCTGCTGAACATAATTCAATAATTATAAGTATTTGTATTTTAATATTTTATTCTTATTGAAATTCATTTATTTTTACTCAATTCTATGTTAAACTCTAAACTTTGAGTCCCTCTGATTTCAAACCTGAAGTCAAAATCTTTTTTTCTTTTAAAATCAGCATTTGTTAGCCATTGAAGACCTTAAATTAAGAATTCTGAGAATTCAATATTCTAAAGGGCTGCCTGATTCGGTCGCTATTGAGTACAAATTTAAATCCAATGTTTAATGCCAAACGTAAAATTTAGTTTCATGATTGTTATTGTGAGCAAAAGTTTTCATAATTTGGTTTGAGAGAGATTTAATATCAAATGACTTCAAATTAATACATGAGGCTAAGGAAAGTTTTATATTCTCCAAAGAAACCTTGTTTATAAAATGCTGCTGAAAATCATCATCTTCAAGACCTTTCTATAAAAAAAGAAAAAAAGTCACTGGTTTTAACAGGTAACGAAATAATGAATCATAGTTTTAAATATTAAACGCCATAAATTTAATAATGTCTAGCTACAGGCGCGGCCATTGCGGCCTGATCACTTAAAAAAAATGTCGCATAAACATTGCTACGGCGTCGAACTGTTTTACTATATATTTTAGTTTTTAAGTGCAAGCAAAAATGAACTTAGTGTTGGTCAAGCGAAAGTGTCTTCGACTGTACGTAAATTCACGTATTTTTAAATGTTCACATGTTTATTGGACATTGTACCTTATTACAACTGAATGAGGTACATATAGGAAACGGAGAGGCAGACCCATTGGGACTTTAAATCGTGTGAAAAAAACAGTACACACCTAAACGTATTAAAAAACTTTTTAAGCGGTAGTAAATTCAACGACGCAACGTATGATTAAAGCCTTTAATAAAGCGAGGGTAACTGAGGGTAACAAATCTCCCTTATTTCCTTTAATATGTTTAATTTGTTTTTAGCATTGTTCTATGTCATTCCTTGTACGATCTAGCAATTACAAAATTGGGTTTTGTAAGTTTACAAATTAAAAAAAGTGACAAAATACCTTGAAAACAATAATATCGACATAGGTAACAGATAAATAACTTTGGGCTCCCAGCCCTAGTCATTCTCTACACTTGCCGTTGAGCTTTACAGTGTCTTACTACGGGTCATCCGTCAGGATGCCTGATGCGCCGCCCTGGATCCCACGGGGTGGTAGCTCATTACACGATCTAGGAAAAGCTCTTGAGTTAGGGATCGGAGAAGGGGGTGTTTAGTGAGTAGAAGTCTCACACTGGCTGGGTATACGGTGGCATTCCGTCGGCGAGCGGTTGCTACTGTCGGCGGGGATTTATTCCCGTGCCGGGCCCAGTGCGTACTAGGAGTATTCACCCTCTCCCTATCTGTGGACGCCCTTTGGGGCGCCACAGTAGGGTGTCATTCTTTGGCAGGAAAAAAAAAAGATAAATAATGATAACACCCATACTGAAATCTTATTTTATGAAGTATCACTTCTTGTTCTATGAAGTATCATTTGATTTATCAAAAGTCTTTCTTATGATCTTATCGCAAAGCCTGTTCTTTGCTTTTGTAAAATATGGCTTGACTGGCCGAATGTTAGTCGATGTCAGAATTTCATAAAGCACTACATGGTAGAGTTTCAATGGTAGAGTATAACTGCCATCAGTAAAAACACTGTAAAAAATCATACCAGCCAGTTAGAGGTATAAAAAGAGCAATCTTGCCTATTTCAACTGTAAAACCACAGTACAGATATATACAGTCATTCAACTCGGCTGCATTTTTGAAATAAATGCATACAACATTTGACGACCACTATGGCGTTGGGGTAAACCTATCTGCCTCAGACGCCAGTGGTTGCGGGTTCGATCCGTTCGAAAATTCCGTGTCTGGGTGTTTATCTATTTATGTATTTATATTCTAGGTTCCCCCTAGTTCGCTATATGGTATCCCATAACACGAGCTATGCTTACTTTGGGGCCATGTAGTTGGTGTGATTGTCTGGGGATTTTATTTATTTATTTATTACAACTCCGCGGTCCGTTCACATGTGATAGGGCTGCAGTAGTGATTACTTATTCTCAGTTAGCACACCGTTGATCACATCATAATATTAAAAAAATAACCTCAAAACGAAAAAAATAACCTTGATCCGAGAGTAAATTGCTTTCTCAGGGATGAACGGGTAAAAACTTAGCCATGTAATTATCATCCACTTAACTTAGCGTAAAGCGTGCGTGAAGTCAATAAGGTGAGGCGTGCACTGAAAATCAGCGCTGAAATTTATCAATAAATTTTCAGCATAATGCTGAGTGCAAGCCTTTTCGGCGTAAAAATTAGTTATTCTTTGTTTCTTTTTATGTGTAACCTATTTTTAGTTTTATGATACCTAAGTGTTTTTTTCCGTCGAATAAACGATTTTATTATTATGTATGTTTACCGCTAGGTTTCATAGAAAAGAGACGTTACGTTCTTATCTTACTAATATTATAAATGTGAAAGTTTGGATGGATGGATCCCGACATTATCAAGAAATTGCGCGTTTAAAACCGCGCGATAAAACTAGTATTATACAAGGTGTTCCGCTTGATTTCCCATAACTCTAGGGTCTTCATGGGACCATGAAATATGGAATCAAATAACATGTGAATATTTTTTCTATTTTAATTCTTTTTTGTTTTTATTTTTCTTACAATTTTTTATCAAACATCTTATGTAAAACACCTTTATGCGAAGTATGACAACGTGGCATTTTCTATCCCTTTTTTATCGCTATGCACAGTTGCAACCGGTACAGTTTGCAACGTTTTGCGTTGTACATTGTATGCAACATTCCTCAACGTTTAAAATGTTTTTGTTGTTTATTGTATGCCTTCAGTGACACGCGTCTATTGAATGAATATTAAAGAGATTTTACAAGGGTGATAATTTATGAACTCATTACATTAAGATTGATGATTTCTTGGAAAGTATGCACTTCTGAACCATATTTTCTTTGGCAAAAAGTATTATTTTTTAGTAAGGAACATAACCTCAAAGTTACGGGATATCAGAAAGAATACCTTGTTTTAAACTCCGGGTAAAGTATACAGCACCTTAAGAAGACAGCTTAACGTCCTTCAAAATATGGGTTTTGTTTTAATAAATAATATATACAGCTTTTCTTCTTTATTTTACCTATGTTGCTTTAAGTACTTCATTTGTCAAACGATGTGAACAAGAGCCTCTTATCTAGGGCGCCTTCACATAAAGCGTAGGTATACTTAAAATATAAAATGGATCCTGAATTTTGGAATACTCGTTAGATTTGTTTTCCAGAAGCAAATATAAGGCGTTTAGGTGACATAATTCGCAAATGTAAAGGTGTGGTCTTATTACTGTTAATAAGATAAAAACTAATTTATTTTATTGTAAATTTGCAATAAATTTTTCACGTTTTAATAGACATAACCTTAGTTTCTTTTAATATTACCATAAACCGGTAAAAATAGTTAATAAATATATAAGTCTTTAATGGCTTGTAGGTATAATTAAGGTTATAATTCTTCCATGCTGGACTGGGAGTAAAAGAAAAACATAAAATGTGCCAGCTGCTTCTCTTCCCGGGCATAATGTAATAGTATATTATGTAACAAGTGAGCGAAGTTGCTAATTACAGTCGAGGCTGTGATGAGCTTAATAATGAGCCGAGACTGTAATTAGCAACGCTCACGAGTTACATACGACGTTTTTCAACACACTTGTGAGTAAAAGACAGACATACGTGGTCATAAAATAACAAACACACTTGATAACAAAGCTGTGAATTGTGATTGAAAAATGGCGCCGAACCTCGCGCATGCGCGTAGGTTTTTTTTCTGCCAAATGTGTCAATGTCTGTATAGCATATACAGCCTATTTTACGAGAAAATGTTTAATTTGGAGTGGTAAATGCAAATATTTTAATATTTTATAACAAATTATTGTAAATTGTGAACAATTTGTTTGATATACATATTTGTTTTACTAATATAAGGCGCAAACATTTAAAAATGTATATGGATTTGAAGTGGTATAAAACCTCTTTGTTGTTTCTGAAAAAAATTAATGTATAACCCGGATCAATAAAATATGCTCTGTTTACTCGCATGTAATTTGCACAAAGGTACAATTCAACTTTGTAGGATTCATTATATTATGCACTAGGGTATAATATATTATGCACGCGTGACTTATAGCCCATTTTATAGTTCTAAATTCAATAGAATAAGGTTCACTTTACGAGCAAGTGTGTTGAAAAGATCAGTTAAGGGATAGAGGTTAGATTGGAGATTTTTTGTGGGCGATAGTCTGACATGTGATCTGATAGTATCACTGCAATAATCACTCTCCACCATTATAATAATGCCTCCGAATTTGTCACACGTAACATCAGATATTTTTATGACCTCTGGTGTTCTGCCTACCCCATAAGGGATACAGGCGTAAAGTTATGTATGTATGGCTTGAAACCTAAAAATTAAAAATTCAATTTTTTATTCCTACTATTTTTTGTCATGGAATAATAAACAGAATATAGGTACTTTTAGAAATCTTAAATCAAGTTTCTTGACTTTTTGCACAATGTTCTTTTTTTTATATTTTAATAAAGCAAGCATAACCTGGCACTAAGTTTGTACAAGTATATTTACTTTAATTTTCGGTCAGAAAAGTATTTTATTTCACACAAAACATCACAAAATTCGTCTTATTTTCAAGATTGTAACCAATATAAATGAAGAGCCACACTTCTGATGTGACAGTTTGCCCATCCATCAATCACAACTCCATTTATCAGAAACTAGCCACCGTGCGCGGTTTTACCCGCGTAACTTTTGATCCCGTGGGAATTTCGGGATAAAATATAGCCTACAACCTTCCTTAAGAGTTGGGCTATCAAATGCAAAAATAATTTTTCAAATCCCACTTGTAGTTTCTGAGATTAGCGCGTTCAAACAAACAAACAAAAAAAACAAACTCTTCAGCTTTATATATTAGTATAGATTACAAAATGCATTTGACAAAAAGGGGTAAGTAGAATTTTGTTTGAAGCCAGGAAGTACTATAGGTATAATTTTTTGTATTTTATTTCTAAATTGTGGCTTACTAACCGCATATTAACATACTTTTTTCCCAAGCATATCGGTATAAAAAAAAACTCAAGTAGGAATTTAATTTAAAATAAAACGATACATTTACTGTTAACTATCACAGAAACTATCGCGAATATGATATGACTTTTCATGGAATGAATTTGAGAAATTCTGTTTGCTAACCTGCTTCGTAGGATATGTAACACATATTTTATTTCCAGCTGCTGTCCAATAGCCATTTTGGAGCCCTAATTATACCGACTTCCACTTAACATTAACAACATTGAGCCAGCAAGGCAAATCATAGTCTTTGTCATTCGGCGGAGAGATCTAAGACCTTTTAGTATTTTTCCATACATACATATCTTCACGCCTTTATCCCTTATGGGGTAGGCAGAACAACAGAGTCTTTAAAACCATTTGATGTCACGTTTGACGAGTTTGGAGGTATTATAATGTTGGAGACTGTTGCAGCGACAGGGGGTCAGCCTATCGTCCACAAAAACGCTCATAAAACGTTCATAAAAAAAGACGTGTGTGCACTCGGAGACTGCCGCGGTAAAGCTATTGCATAGCATTTTTTATCAACTTATGCAATTATAATTATTAATTTATTTTATTAATGCAGTAATGTTTGATCTAATATGAAGTTGCACAAGTTCCTAGTAGATGGCGCTGATTATTTATTAAAGCCCGCATGTAAAGTTATGATATCAAAGTATCACCGCTGTGCCGGTCGGAGTGAGAGGTGTTAGGTTTTTTTCGTTACGGAATTTCTGGATTCGGTCCCCACGCTCAAGGCCCGCGATAGAAGCTATGCAATAGCTTAAAAGTATTTTTAACGGTTATTAAACCCGATTTGAATCGTAATCTTAACTGATGGTAGGTTTAATGGGCTTATGAAGGTGCTTCATAAAACATTACTGGCTCATTGAAGAAAGAAAAAATATGTTCAACCCTAAAGAAGGGCTCCATAAGAGCCCGAAACTAAAATTAATGAAAAATGTGATAAATAAAAATTACCCGACCAGAACTCGAACCTGGGACCTCTCGATCTCGGGTGGTCTTAGCTGCAAAGCTTATACAATTAGATGGAGCTACGTTAGCAATATAAAGTAAAAACAAAAATGTGATAAGTAATTTCGAGGCGTAGCGCCAGGCCCCGGTAGCTCAGTTGGAAGAGCACTCGTCCGGCAAACGAGAGGTCCCAGGTTCAAATCCTGGTCGGGTAATTTTTAATTATCACATTTTTCATTTATTTAAGAATAATTGAGCATTTTATGGTAAAGATTCATCAAACATTTCCAAACTTAAAATATAAGAGAAAATATTGAAAAACTTTAGAATGTTAATAAATTCACGCTCAGCTCATCACTCAGCGCAATATCGTCACGTACGTGTTTACCACGCAAGTGGCGTTGCGTTCCGTGATTCTGAATAATACAGCGAAACGCGTGTGTTTTACATACAGGCAACACTCGAAGTGATCTTTCAAATACTCAGCGATTTTCATTAGGTTACATAAGTGAGCGCCATTTTGTTCAGTAACTTTTCAAATATTTCTTTTGTTTTCTGCTCTTGAAGAGATTTTACTTTATTTCGTTGGTAAATCGAAATGGCGACAACGAAGTAACATTTTAACATAGGATTTCTTCTTAATTTGTTTCTAAAATTTTCTGCAATTTTAAATTTGATTAGGTGATCCTTAAGAACAATATTTAAAATAATAATTTATAATACATACATACATAACCTCACGCCTGTCTCCCCTTGGGGTAGGCAGAGACAAGGGAACACCAATTGCTGCGATCCAAACAT
Organism: Stenoptilia bipunctidactyla; assembly: GCA_944452665.1. Lineage (NCBI taxonomy): Eukaryota > Metazoa > Arthropoda > Insecta > Lepidoptera > Pterophoridae > Stenoptilia > Stenoptilia bipunctidactyla. The sequence goes on along the minus strand of OX101748.1, from coordinate 3,369,648 downwards.
ATCTCTTTCGCTTCCTCCACGTTCATCAATCTTTTCATACTTGATCGCCGGTTACGGGTACTTTTGACTAGGCCCTTTTTCAAAATGTCACCAATTTGATCGGCATACGTTCGCCTAGGCCGGCCCCTTCCAACAACACCATCCATTCTTGCTCTGTATGCTTGGTGGTAGGATCCCTTCTGGGTCCGCCTGGCTAGCGACCAACCTTTATATAAAGTCTGCCGCCAAATGTTACCGCTCCGACGGTAATGTGTTCCGGCAATATTGTATAAAGAGCCAGTTCCTTCCTAAACCCGTGTGCTTTCATCTTCGACCTCATCGTCACTTACCATCAGGTGAGATTGAGGTCAAACGCGGGTTTAGTCATATAAAAAAAAAAAAAAAAATGTACACCTCTTTCGTAAATCTTCTTTCACTTAATTTATAATATACCCACATTTTCTAGCCTGTAGACCTTCGTTCGTTATTTCACTGTATCAAGGATAGCTCGAGTTACGTTTCTTAAAGAACTTATGCTTAAATGCTTGATAATGGATTAAACAACTTTAAACTAATAAACAGACATATTGAATATTTATAAAGAAACATCCAAGAGCCGATATCAATAGGTATTTGTGTGATTATCAGAAGGTTTTACTCCTGCCATGAAAAATAAAAAAATCCCCAGACAATCACACCAACTACATGGCCCCAAAGTAAGCATAGCTTGTGTTATGGGATACCATATAGCGAACTAGGGGGGAACCTAGAATATAAATACATAAATAGATAAACAACCAGACACGGTTTTTTTTTCTGGTTCCGTTCGGGGATCGAACCCGCAACCACTGGCGTCTGAGGCAGATAGGTTTACCCCAACGCCATAGTGGTCGTCAAATTTTTACTTTAAACAACTTTAAACTAATAAACAGACATATTGAATATTTATAAAGAAACATCCAAGAGCCGAGATCAATAAGTATTTGTGTGATTATCATGATTTGTAAGCAGTACCTCTGGCATAGAAAGCATATAGTATTTCCGACTATATCAGCCTGCCATACTAAAGAGGTATGCTCATACCTGACCTGTCCGATTTTTGACAACCCATGAAATGTATTAAAACAACATAAAGTGCAAACTCATGTTCGTTAAATTCCAAATCATTTATTTATATTAGAAACCGCATTAAGGATTTTAATATTTTACCCTCTCAAGTTACTCAATAGACTACTAGTATCATCCACTTGAAATGAAAATCCCGATATCGTTTCTGAGAAAATAAATCAAATCTGCCACAATATTTTAGATATAAACAGGCAGCATTTCAATGGCAATATCATCTTTATACATTCACATACCTAACGTAGTAGTTTGACAGGTCAGAATTTGTGTGGACCGTGAGAAATTACTCTTTATATTTTATACAACATCGTTTAAAAATCTTTGTAATGGGCAACAAAAATACAGAGCTGGCTTCTCACAGCTTGATACTAATCTCAAATAATTATTTGCATCAAAAAATTACTCTTATATTTTACTTTTGTATAATCTCATGCTTGAGCACCTAACAGGCAGTTTTCTTATCAAATATTCCACAAAAATAAAGCTTTGAACAGAAATTATAAGCTCTTAAAAAGTAAAGATCGAGATTGTACTGTATTTAAAAAAATATACCTAAGTATATAAATTATAATGCGATTGTAAAACGGAAACCATGCTGGACTGGGAGCGAAAGAAATACATAGAATGTGCCAGCTGCTTCTCTTCCCGGGCATACTGTAAAAGTCAGTTAAGGGACAAAGGTTTTATTGGCGTTTTTGCGGGCGATCGGCTGACTCCCTGTCACTGCAATAGTCTCTATCCATCATTATAATACCTCCTAAGTGGTTCAGATGGTTTGATGACCTCTGCGGGGCTGGCATGCTACCGTCGACAACGATAAATCGGACCTTATATCGATATTTTCTTAGAAAATGGTATTTAGTGTATGTAATTTATTAAGATTATGAAATATTTGGTTCTGTGGTCTTAATCATGGTATCAAATCGAGTAATTCTATCTATTATTGTGCGCATATTAGCTGACATAATAGGATAAAATAACAAAATAATATTTATCTTGTCGATTCGACTATTTATCGATGGTTGCATGCTAGCCCTGCTGGTGTTCTGCCTACCCCATAAGGGATACAGGCGTGAAGTTATGTATGTATGTATGTAAAACGGAGACTTTTTTTTTTTAAATTAAAATAACCTTTGACCACAATTTATCAATTTGTAAATGATGATAAGATTGAAATTGGAGTATGAACCTTCAAATTGAAACTGACTTTTCATTAAATTTTAGAGTGACACGGAGATATTTGGCGCCAAATTTTAAATTAAAAAGTCGCTAGCAAGTTGGATAGTAGAAGATCTTTCCACCACACTTTTAAGAGTGAATTTCTATATTGAATCTCAATCCAAAATCTCATTGCCATGACAACGATAATCCAAATTCGTTTTTTTGAAGCTATTGCATAGCTTCTATCGCGGGCCTTGAGCGTGGGGACCGAATCCAGAAATTCCGTAACGAAAAAAACCTAACACCCCCCACTCCGACCGGCACAGCGGTGATACTTTGATTTCATAACTTTACATGCGGGCTTAAATAAACAATCAGCGCCATCTACTAGGAACTTGTGGAACTTCATATTAGATCAAACATTACTGCATTAATAAAATAAATAAATAATTATAATTGCATAAGTTGATAAAAAATGCTATGCAATAGCTGCCGCAGTCTCCGAGTGTCACACGTCTTTTTTAATCTTGAATTGAAATAAAGATTGAATATAAAATCCAGTACAGATTACCTAATAGTCATTTAAAACACAGATATTTAAATGCCATGTAAGGTTGTTTCGCCCTACACGTGCAAATCTCAAATTTATATTTCAGCTAGTTGTTGTGCTCGGTTTTGCCCGCGCAAGTTTGATTCCCGTGGGAATTTCGGGATAAAAAGTAGCCTATGTGCTATTCCAGATTTTTGGGTATCTTCGATAGTACTCAGGAAACTCTTCAATAATTGATTTATTTGTATTATAGATCATATTTGTACATACATACATAACTTCACGCCTGTATCCCGTATGTAGGCAGAACACCAGAGGTAATAAAACCATCTGATGTCACGTTTGACTAATTTGGAGGCACTATAATAGTGAAGAAGAGAGACTGCAGTGACAGGGGGTCAGCCTATCGCCCACAAAAAAGCCTCCCATAACACCTTGCTTCTATGCTGGACTGGGAGCGAAAGAAAAACATAGAATGTGCCAGCTGCTTCTCTTCCCGGGCATACTGTAAAAGTCAGTTAAGGGACCGAGGTGTTATGGGAGGCTTTTTTGTGGGCAATAGGCTGACCCCCTGTCACTGCAATAGTCTCTCTTCACTATTATAATATTTGTGTTTGAGATTAATAGGTGTTTACAGTATTGCGTCTAGGTGTCGAATAAAGAGTGAATATAATTCAAAAAAGAATGAGTCGCGCGCTGCTGCTCGGACGCCGCGCCGCGCCGCGCCGCCGCCGCCGGTCCGCTCCGTCTTCGGCCCCCTTGCCCCGCACAGAGTTTCTCGCATACTACGGCCACACTACCTTACCGTCTACCGGGCTGTTACCGCCATAATTATGGCATTAAATTACCGTTTAAATTACTGCATGAACTGGTGTGGCCACACTACCTTACCGTCTACCGGCAATAATTATGGCATTAAATTACCGTGATATGTCAATAAATTTGGCGGAAAATATAAATTTTTCAAGATGGAGGTCGAAGCTGCAGCGGTGTTGTGTTTTATGAGTGCCATTTATTTTTACATGAATCTTTTAAATTTCAACAAAGCTAAAAGAAGAAAAAAGGGTATCCCAAAGAGACGGTTCGGATTGGAATAATTATAAAAACTCTAGCGCTTTTTCATTTGACCACTCCATGTCGGTCGATACGTGCGTCGCCGGTGAGCTCATATTGCACACTGGACAAACGGTAGTGTGGCCACAAGCGCTATAATTACTGCGGTAATTTTCTTTGATGTGCGAAAAAAGACCGCCGCCGGAGCTATTGCCTACCGCCATTTGCCATATTGATTGGTATTGTAAAATTATGGCCGTAAATCGTGGTTACACCTAGGTGTTGTTTAAGTTATGGCAATAATTACTGGCATATCACGGTAGTGTAGCCGACGCAGCAGCCACCGCTATATGGCGCTGTAGTTGCGCGAACACAGATTGTACTTTATAACTATTGACGACCACTATGGCGTTGGGGTAAACCTATCTGCCTCAGACGCTAGCGGTTGCGGGTTTGATTCCCGCACGGAACCAGAAAAAAATAATGTTCCGTGTCTGGGTGTTTATCTATTTATATTCTAGGTTTCCCCCTAGTTCGCTACATGGTATCCCATAACACAAGCTACGCTAACTTTGGGGCCAAGTAGTTGGTGTGATTGTCTGGGGATAAAAAAAAAAACTATGCCAAATTTCATAAAAATCCTTTTGGCGGTTTTGCCGTGATTGAGGAACAAACATACATACATCCATACATCACATTTATTTTATATTAGTTAAGATACGATATTAAAAATATATTATAAAAAGCCACAACATTCTGTCACATTTCATAAGGAAAATCCGAATAAAATTGTCATAAAATAGCACAAGAAATTTTCTCGGAAGGCAAGTAATAAAATTATCTATACAAAATCTCTGAACAAGATTTGAAAGCACGGTGATTCAGGAAAAAAACTCCGATCTCTTAATCACACATTCTGTGAATTGTAGAAACTATTACTAGTATTTTTTTACTGCAGTGGGATTTGGCAATAAAGTGTACCTACACTAGTCTATATTCATAGCTGACCTGTCACATTAAACAACATATACTGTAAATAATAGCTAATGTTCAGTTAATTCCAAATCATTTACTTAGGTATATTAAAAGCCGCAGCAAGGATTTTAATATTTCACCCTCTCAAGTTACTCAATTGACTACTAGATCATCCATTTGAAATTAAAATCCCGATGTCGTTTCTTAGATATTAAATCAAGCCTGCACCAATAGTTTAGGGACAAAAAGGCAGCATTTCAATGACAATATCATCTTTATACATTCACATACCTAGCAAAAAGTAGTTTGACAGGTCAGAGACTATAGACCATGAACATATTGAATTCATTGCTTTTCTTTCTTAAATAAAATAATTTATTTGAATAGTTAATTGATTTTGTAATTTTTGACATTTTAAGTTTCCTGTAAGTATAATATTTTTTTCCTCTCAATTGACATTGATCCAACTTTTTATTTTTATTTTTACAATGTGACTGTCAACAAATCCTTTTATTATTTATCAAATCCATATTTAGTATTTAAATATTTATTTTAATTATTTTTATGATTGTAATGTTTCGTATATACCAAATGATTTGTTACTCGTTTAGAAAACACACTAAAATACTGTAAATCCATAAATGGCTATTAGAATTATTATATATTTTTTATGTATTAATTATTAAGAGCTGTGGATTTTATGAATGAATAAATAAATAAACATTACTTTTTAATATCTTCTCCAGTAAATAAAAGAACATTGAACAAAATATTATAAAACAAATTCCCCACAACGGCTGTAAACTGAGGCGCTGTTATTCTGCCAGGAACCAAAATGAATAACTCTCTAATGAATTAAATCAATGTATGTGCCGAGTATTAATAAAGCTTCACTATAAATAAAAAAATCTGAAATGTATAAAATGTGTAAAAAATATTTAAAAAAGGAATTCAATAATTTAAGTGGAAAATAATAATATAAATAATAATAGTATTACTAATAGTATTCATAAAAAATAATAATAGTATTCATAAAAAATTGAGTTGTATCTCAATCCAGGAAAAATTTATGTAACTGACTAAAATATGATTATGAGAAAAGAGGATGTTGAAAATAGATAGTTATGCAAATATTGACTTTCCCTTTCTTCAAAAGTCTGGACAAAGAAAAATTATGAACAAATATACCAATAATTTAACATTCTGATACAAAAAGAAATGTGTATGAAAACAAAACCTATTACAAATGCCAAAGTTTGGATGAATGTTCTTCAAAAACGACAGAACGACTCACCGAATCTGAATAAAATTTGGCTAAGTGATAGTGTATAGTCTAAAATAGCACAAAAGCTCAAGAAAAGCTTTCAAGAAAACTTGGATTTTGGGCCAAAATAGCGAAGATAGTATTTCAAATCGCTCGTGGAACATTTTCATTACGTTTGTAGTAAATATCCCACTGATCATAATTGAAGTAGCGAATAAAGTTGCTTGGGCATCATCTTGCAAGAGATAAGTAAAAATAGAGTAAAGAAACTAAAACCCGACTACCAAAACACGCTCTAAAAAGTACAAAAAAAAGAAATGTTTATGTATTTACGTCATATTGATAGAGATATGTTTAAAGGGTAGTCGTGATTGTATGCCACTTTGATATTATTCTATTATAGCAATGAATCTGTTTTGCTATAATAGGTGGCATATAACCACGGCTGTACTTTAAATATATCTATCAATATGACATATTATACATAAATTTTTCAGCGTAGACCATTTTCTTGTTTCATACTTTTTTGAGCGTGTTATGAGTAGTCGGGTTTCAGTTTTTAACATATTTGAAATGTGTTAGCAAAGTTCTTTTATTTGATACCCCACTGGATACCGTAAAGAAAAACAAATTGTTTAAGTTCCTTACTTTAAGTCCCCTAGAGGGTACTGTAGTCAAGTTAATGAAACCTTATTTGCGGACAATAAAGAGGCTTCCAACGACACCTCATTTGTTCAATTATGATTACTAGTTTAGAAGTTCTGAGGGAACAGAATTGAACATCCATACATACAAAAATTCATACATACAAGTCAAAATGACTGTACATAAATAGATTAGAAAAATGTAGGTCAAAATATTAATAAATTAAACTGGATCTAGTACCACTTTGGAAGTCAATCAAAGTCAAAGTCAAAGTCAAAAGAATCTTTATTTCGTAAGTATTTGAATACATTTGAAATAAGTCATTAAATTTACAAATTGAACTGAATCTACCGCCACTTCGGAAAGTCGATCTGTTGAGAAGAAGTGGCAAGAAACTCAACAGCAATCATCTTTTAAAAATACACAATAACAATTAACAATCTTCTTGCATCCGGATAACTTATAGTAAAACTTTATATAACACTTATCCTTAAATCTATCGAAGGGTTAATCTTAAATATTTTGGAATTATATTATAAAAGCGTACAAGCGTACACATATTGACCCATGAACGAGTTGGTGATCTTCTGGAGTTTACTATTATATTTATACAATAGGCAATCAAATATTAGACAGAAACATAAGACATAGATATAGAGGTAAAGATAGAAGTAGATAGATGTAGCGATAGAGGTGAGAGATAATACAGATAATGTGCATGGAGATGGGAATAGTCGTGGAAAGAGACGGGACACAAACACGAACGTGGACATGGAGATGGGGAAGTCAGAGTCAAATTCAAAAAAGTAACATAGTCATAAAGTCTTCAGCAAAACGACCTGGCACCGCTAGCAGCACCCGTTCACGAGTATAACGCAAGCACCAGCCATCACCCTCCTCAACCATATTTTAGGGAAGAGGGTGACCCGACACCCGACGCTACCGCTAGCCATGCCGCCTGAGGGAGCATGACGTTCTTGCTGTTGTATGGATTGGAAGGAGATGGAGATGGCGTTGGATAAGAAGGAGATGGAGATGGAGTTGGAGATTGAGAACTTTGAAAAATAATTTACAACCAAGGACTTTTATCGTCCATATATTCAGATATTGTATAAAAGCCTTTATTACACAATTTTTGTTTAATAGTTTCTTTAAATTTATCAATCTGCTTAGAAGAAGTGGCAAGAAACTCAACAGCAATCATCTTTTAAAATATTATTAATAGAACGATAATAAATTCGATCGGAATAAGTTCGCCTAAGGCGGCCCCTTCCGCCAGCACCATCCATTCTTGCTCCTGTACACCTCTTTCGTAAATCTACTTTCACTCATCCTTTCCAAATGTCGAAACCACTGTCGCATACCCTTTTCAATCTAAGTCACTACATCTTTTTCAATCCATTTTTTTCTAATTTTTTTTTACATACATTATCTACTTCGCGTCACATCAAAAAGCTTAAATTAAAAATACCATTCAAACATCGAAAACAGAATACCTTCTTTCGAAATGCCTTCAACAGAACTTCGCCCAATTATGTTCCGAATCCAATATTGGAAAGAACATTGCATCCGTGAAAAATTAACGAAATCCAATTTCGTGATAAATCAAAGAGTTAACTTTTATTAGAGTGCTTCATTCTGAATTGCGAACATTTGTTCAATAGTTCGATAAGTCAGAGCCAATATGAAGTGTGTAAAAAGCTTACAGATTTAACACTCTACAACATCAAATATTCACAGATACATGACTAGTGTGTCGATCGACAGATGGTGCGCGTGACTGAGGGATGGGAATGTATCGATAGTTTTTGAAAATATATTGCAATAAAATTTTATGTAGGGTGAATGACGAAAATTAGCTGTTGCCCGCGACTTCGTCTGCGCGAAGATCTGCTTTTGCAGTTGGATATATAAGATTACCATTTCCTACTTGAATATCATGCTTACTCTATTCTAAATTTCATCACAATCGATTGACTAGTTTAACTGTGAAAGGGTTAATTACTGATAGATAAACCGACAGATTTACTTTAAAAACTGTTGTAACATAGCTGTGTTCCGCAGGTTCACCCGGGTTTTGTGGAAAAGAACTAAAAAAAAAACTGTCGTAAAATATAACGGGAATATCTGCAAAAGTCATATAAAGGACTTTTTGAAGAGGAACAATTCTGTCATACATAATTTTTAACTTTGGGCATTTACGCAGCGCAAGGAATAGAAGCTGGAAAAATTGAATAATTTTCCCCGTTTTTGCAACATTTTCCTTTATAAAATCGCTCCTATTGGACGCTGCAGTCCTATTTATCTTTTCAACAATGAAAGATTTTTTTGAATTGGATCAATAGTTTCCAACAACAAACAATCAAATCATTCCTCTGTATAATATTAGTATAGATTCATTAGAAGCTATTCAATGAATTTTAATACACCTGAGGATATAAAGTCTTGAAATTCACGTTGAAATTTATTTTAGTTTTTTTTTTTTTTTATTCTGACACTCACACAGCATTATCAAGCCCAAATTAAGTTTCTTAAAGAACTTGTGTTATGGATACTAGATAATTGATATACTTAAGAAATATATAAACATACTTATTGAATAAATACATATTTTTTATTAGAATAAACTTAAATAAACATATAAACATCCATGACTTGACGGCTAATATCTGTGTTCATCACACCGATATCCGCCGCCGCCACTTATTCCGCACACTTTCATACCTTCATACCAAACTTTTTTTTACTTTCAGAGAGAGGACAAACCCAGATAAATATTCAAATTAATTTAATTATAATACAAATACGGTCAAAAATTTTTGAAATAATAAGGTAATCATTTAAAACCCAAAGTTAAGACATCAGGAAGACAACCACAGCTGCACGCTGGACAAAGCTTTTCAATTCTCATTTGATCCCGCAGTGTAACTTCAAGCACAGCCCTTTTAATTGCTCGCTAGGATACTTTTGACCTTATCTACATAGTCTACACTGACTATATTTGAATGCTATTATACCAGCGCCGAGTCCTCGAGATTAGTACCTAAGGAAAGTGAATATTTATTTTCTTACACATGTAGTTGCAGATAGGCAACACCACTCTTGCACATAGTTTAGAGTTTTTTTTTTTTGTGTTGGCAACCCTGTCTTTAGCCCTGCCATACCTTTGCGTTGCTTCTCATTCGCATTTTAGTGCTTCACCACTCAACACTTAAGTATATCGCGTTATTTTTCCTAACTTCACGATGCCTAAACGTAAAAATTCTAAGTCACTGGAGGAGGACATTGACTGTTATAAGAATAAATAAATAAAAAAAAATAAAAAAATTAGAAAGTAAAATGCGTAGACGGCAAAATAGTGTTTCGGAGACAGAAAATGTGCCCCATGAACAGGAGGTGGATATAACAGAAGGTATGTATTTGAATAAATATGAATCTTTTACAATGTGTTAATTTACTCAACTACGTGTGCAACCCGAACGGTCACTGGGACTAATTCGGCGCACTTAACATAAGTAGTTCTTTTTAAAAAATTAAAAAATTCTAAGACCCAATTAAGTATAGAATCTCTTTCAATCGACTAGAAAATTCTCGTATCTTAATTCATACAGAGTGAACAAAGAAAAAATATCTTTTTAGTTTAACATTACTACCCACATCTTAAGATTTGTTTTTTGCTTTATACCTGCTTATTTAATGTAACCTGAACAGTCGCTGGGACTGATTTGACGCATTAAATTACAGTAGTTCTTTACTTTTGTACCCTTTTTCGCCAAAAAATAATACGTGTTTACGTACTGAAAAATTTAATGCAATCTGAACAGTCGCTGGGACTGATTCGACGCATTAAATTAAGGTGATGTACTTCTATACCCCTTTTTTTCAACAAAAAATAATACGTATTTACGTATTGACAAATTAAATGCAATCTGAACAGTCGCTGGGACTGATTCGAAGCATTTAACTTAAGGTGGTTTTTTACTTTTGTACCCTTTTTCGCCAAAAAATAACACGTGTTTACGTATTGACAAATTCAATGCAATCTGAACAGTCGCTGGGACTGATTCGAAGCATTTAAATTAAGGTGGTTTTTTACTAGTTGTAACGTTTTTTCAATAAAAAATAATTTGTGTTTACGTACTGACAAAAATGCAACCTGAACAGTCGCTGGGGCTGATTCGACGCATTTAATTGAGCTGACTTATACTAATTACTTTAATAGTAACCTAAACAGTGTGTATATATGTACGAATTATCAAATTGACCAGTTTAATGCACCTTGAACAGTCACTGGGGTTAATTAAATAAGAAATAACAAAAGAAATAGTGATTTAGACAAAAATAACAAATTGGTATAAATTCACCGGTATCCCACCATTTTTTAATGCAAACGTCGTATTTCTTCATCTGATCCTGATCATTCCGAGAGTGATGCGCCGGAAGTGGAAACAGTACAAGGTACTTTGTTTATTTAAATATGTCACTATACTTCTCTCATTAAAAAAGTAAAGATTATAATCGTCGAAGCAAACATTCGAAATATTCGTTGGGAATATTTCACCTTGCTAAATGACGATTTGAGATAAAAGTATTCTTAAGTATAATACACCACTCTTCAAATGGTGTATTTCTCACTGAGAAAACTACCCTCATAAATAAAAAAATTAAAAAATTTTAGCTGCCAAATTTTTTGTATATTATTTTACTGCTTGCATGAATAATCATTAACTTTGAATATTTGTTTTTTCAAAGACTATTTAATTTAATGTAATGAAAAGTATGGCAGCATTGTTACCTTCCGGGACGCTATTGGGGCTATCCTAATGTAACATATTTCATAATTTATGACAATAATTATAACGTATTTACGTTTGAAAACAAAGTATGTTATCTGAACTGTCACTGGGACTGCTTCGACACATACTTAAGTATGCATACAATTATTATTTCTTTATGATGAAAATTTGTTATTGTGTTATTACCCATACACATATTATGCATACACATTTCTTATGTGGCTTTTTTAAACTTTAGCCAGACCACCAACTTAATCCAGAGCCTACTACATATGCTTCAGCTGATAATGCTGAAATATTAGACAATGACGTACTTGAGATCTTAGGCCTTGACCCAGACACCGATGTCAAATATGGGGCGGATATACGTGAAGAGCTAGCATCACGCCTTCAGCACTGGGCAACTGAAGGTCTGACAAAAGATTTCCGCAAAGAGCTAACTGATAAGTACCTCCTACCAGCAAATTGCTCGAAAATAGGCGCTACTAATATAAATGCGGAAATAAGTACCTCCTACCGCTACACAGGCCTCGATTTTAAACCGGGACAGAGACATAGAAGCTAAACAAAAACAAATAGGTTGTGCTATCTCCAGCCTTGCGGGCGTAATCAATTCTCAAATGGTACAAAAAGACAAAAAAAATGATCTCCTGCAAAAACTTACGGACGCCGTCCGTTTATTGTGCGATGTCCAACATTCTGACTCTGTGACAAGAAGAAATTTTATTTCGTTCTTACTTAAAAAAGACACACTTACTACAGAGCACTTGTCTAAAACAAAAATTGACAGTTACCTGTTCGGAGAAAACTTACCGGATACTATCAGAACCGCTAAAGCACTACAAAAAACCGGATATGAACTGAAGTCAACCGTGAATGCTAAAAACACTTCAAAACGGCCAATCAGTAATAGACAGGGCCCTCAAAAGCAGTTAAAGCGCAAAGCTGTTCCGGTGCGCAGGCAACCAGGACCAACAACATACACGGCGCACAGTCGCCCGCCTGCAGCAGCGTGGCAAGCGACGAGGCCACCACAGTCATTCCATTTTGAAATCCAGTGAGAACGCCATCCACTCATTGTAAGTTTTTAGGTATGATAATAGATTCCCACAAACTTGAAATTTCTTTACCTACTGAAAAAAAGACAAAAAATTAAGAGGCAACTTCTAGGATCTTTAGTTTCTTGCTGCCCAGCCATAGAATATGGAATGCTACATACCAAGCAAATGGAGCGATGTAAATATCTTAGTCTAAGAGGTCATGATGATTACAATCAGTATATGGATTTACCGGAATCTTTACAATCTGATTTTAAATGGTGGCTTAAAAACATTGTTAATTCAATAAGTAAAATTAAAGTAGACCAATACAAAGCTGAGATATTCACAGACGCCTCAACGACTGGGTGGAGGGCGGCATGTAATGGACAAACTGCGAGCGGTCAATGGTCAATTGTAAAGCAAAGTGAACATATAAACCAACTTGAATTGCTAGCTGCATTTATTATTGCTCTAAAAACCTTTGCAAAGGCAATAGCTTACATAAATAAGATGTGTGGTATACAATACCCACATCTCACAGAAGTAGCATATATGAAATGAAATAAAGAAATATATGGAATTGGTGCGAGAATAAAAATATATTTGTTTTCGCCTCATATATAAAATCCAGTGAGAATTCAATTGCAGATTTCGAATCAAGGAGAACCCACCCTGATATCGAGTGGGCGCTATTAGTGTGGGCCTTTAATATTATTACTAGCCTCTTCGGTTATCCAGAAATAGATCTGTTTACAAGCCATATAAATAACAAATGCGCTAAGTATACAGGGTGTAATCTAGTTCCCTTATAGAGCCAAACCACGTGTGTCCTAGCGCATGCATGTGGATACTATGGTGAGGTCAGAGTTTGAATATCAAGATTTTTATTTTTTTATTTGCTATGTTTCTTTTCGAAATAATAGGCTTTTGGTAATGCTAAACGGTCCTTTAGATACCTCATACTAGGCGTCCTTCCGCGTTCGCGTTGTTTGTAGCGCAGGAGGTCACATGTCGTCGCGACACTGCACAAGCAACAGCTGACTAGTCGGTACCAAAACAGAGGTTATTGTTTTCTTTTTTCGAATATTGTCACCTTTTTTCTTAATACCTAGGCCATATTACATAATTTATTGAACCATTTTTAGTAGATTAGTAACGTTAATTCGTATTTGAAGTAAATTCTACTTCTCTCACTTATTTCAACATAGATACTTACCTAAATCTTATTTTTGGTCATAAGTATCAATTTTAAGTTATCAAACTGAATTAAACTAGACATAAATGTTTTGTTTTTATCTTCATCAAATTGTAAAAATGGTGGGCTTATTGCCAAGTAATTCGTATAACGTTTACGATGTATTTGTTCCTATTGTCATGCATTTTTTAACCCATTTATTTTACAACGGTTGCCAGTACGGAACTTTAAATACATGCAAATCTGCCCTGCTGTTTGTATTAGGTCTATTACTAACGATGACAGAATAAAACGTTTCCTTAAAGGAGTATATCGCCTCAAGCCTCCACAACCTAAGTATAGCGTGACCTGGGACACTAATATTGTATTAGACAAACTTAGTTCATGGCATCCTAACGATGAGCTGCCCTTAGAAAAGCTTACACGTAAAACCATTTTGGCACTTTCGACGTCACAAAGAATTCAGACTTTATCTAAATAAAAGTAAGCAATATTCAAAATTTATCCCAGCTCATCATTATAAAAATCCCAGATATCATCAAAACGTCTAGGCCTGGCTTTAATTAACCTATCTTACAGCTGCCATATTTTATAGAAAAACCAGCTATTCGTCCAACAAGCGCACTTATATGCTATACCGAGCGCACTTCATCGTTGAGGACTTCCGATGACCTATTCACAGGAGTAAGAAGACCATACAATCCAATCGGTACTCAAACTATGAGCCGTTGGATAAAGAGTAAGTACACTGTGCGAGTGTGGGTTTGACACTAATATTTTTAGTGCGCATAGCACGCGACATGCCGCTGCGTCGCGCGCTCATGCTCTTAGTGTTAGCTTAGATACTATTCGTAAAACAGCGGGATGGAGTCGAAACTCGGCTACATTTGCCAGATTTTATCAAAGGGAGGTCATTGATAACAATGACGATGATACGGCCCTGGCTGGATCTGTAATTGAAAATTATCGATTAGGTAAATAAGTATTAATTATAAACATTGTCATTATTATAAATAGGTATATAAATAAGGATAAAGTCACATTTAAGTTATTATATATTTAATTGTGTATTATATTACTGTAATAATTTCACAAACTGGACCTATACAGAGAAACCAGTACAACAAACAAAGCGTATTATTGATTGTTTAAAATATTTTATTATTTAACTCATTGATGCCTTGCCCGATTAAGCTCTCAAAGTCTACATGTGTAAGAAAATAAATATTCACTTTCCTTAGGTACTAATCTCGAGGACTCGGCGCTGGTATAATTAATGATTAAACGAACTTACCTGTACGTGAAGTTCAATCATAATTATGCCAGCGCCGAGTCCGAAGAGATTAGTACGTACTCCCTCCCTCCCAATGATCTATTGACATTCACCCTTGATCTACTTATTTCCGGGCAACACATCAATGGATAAAAAGGATCATGCTCTAAACTATATGAGAAGCAACGCAAAGGTATGGCAGGGCTAAAGACAGGGTTGCCAAAACAAAAAAAAAAAACTCTAAACTATGTGCAAGAGTGGTGTTGCCTATCTGCAACTACATGTGTAAGAAAATAAATATTCACTTTCCTTAGGTACTAATCTCTTCGGACTCGGCGCTGGCATAATTATGATTGAACTTCACGTACAGGTAAGTTCGTTTAATCATTAATTAATAATCACTGGCAACACAAATATATCAAAAACTGATTAAAGTTGAAGAAGATTTTTTTTTAATCCCCAGACAATCACTCCAACTACATGGCCCCAAAGTAAGCATAGCTTGTGTTATGGGATACCATGTAGCGAACTAGGGAGAACCTAGAATATAAATACATAAATAGATAAACACCCAGACACGGAACATTTTTTTTCTTCTTGTTCCGTGCGGAAATCGAACCCGCAACTACTGGCGTCTGAGGCAGATAGGTTTACCCCATCGCCAAAGATTGGAAGATGTTTAATAAATACGTCAGGAAAATAATGCTAGGTAAATAAATAATCTGTTAAGGTTTTTTTGCAGTCGTATATTTTCTTCAGAGTAGTTGTGATCATTCTAATAGCGCGCACAATGTTGACTTTACGAAGCCTCGTCATTTTAGCTTTCAGCTCACTCATGGGTGTCCCCGCTGCGCAGCCTCTATCTACCGATTGGCAGTCGCTCCGATTATGATCAGTGGCCCTTATCGAGGCGGGTCATAAAAGCGGGATGTTTAGTTGGTATACTCAGGCGTTCTGAGGAGTCTCGTGGCCGCTCTTGCGGTCCCCACACTGTCTGGGTACTCTATATCTGCTAGCCACTGGGGTTAGCAGATTATAGAATTCCCTTTCTTCCGTAACAGGATTCATCCTCCTGCTAGAGCTTGCTTTAGTGGGTGCCAAAGATTTAACTTGGCGGGAAAACAAAAAAAAAATGACTTTACGCGTACTGATGGCAGTGAACTGTTAAACTGCTTTGTTGGCATAGTCTCTCCATTTTTGTCAGTTTTTTTTTGCAATTTTGTCATTTTTTTTTTGTTTGATAAAGGGTTTTTATTGACGTTTTTGCTTGCGATAGGCTGACTATAGTCTCTCTCCATTATTTTAATACCTCCAAACTTGTGAAACGTGACATCAGATGATTTTATAGCTTCTGGTGTTCTGCCTACCCGATAAGAAAAACAGGCATGAAGATATGTATGTATGTATGTATGTATGTATGTAAGTTAATAACATGAGTCATGTATCGAGTGTATTAAAAAATATCGATTAAACATAATCATGATACTAATTATTAGGCTGCATTTTGCCAACAGCGTAGAATTTCCACCTTGTAATTACCAGTTACCATCAACAGCAAATAATTGACTGCTTGTGATATAATTAATTGGATGATAATTGTTTGCAACATGATAACTAAATTATCGTTATTATTTTAAAAGGTAACTAAAGCTGCTTTTGAGCTGAAAATCAAGTGAAAAAAAATTGAATATACATAATATATAAATAACTTCACGCCTGTATCCCTTATTGAGTGAGAACTCCAGAGGCTATAAAACAATATGATGTCACGTTTGACTTTGATGGTATTATAATGATGAAGAGAAACTATTGCAGTAACATGCGGTCAGACTGTCGCCCACAAAAACGCCAATAAACCCTCTTTCTCTTATCTGACTATTACAGTATGTCCGGGAAAAGAAGCATCTGGCGCAGTCTATGTATTTCCTTCGCTCCCAGTCCAGCATGGAAGAAATGCAATGGTGTATAGTATAGCATTAAATAAAATAATCATAACAAATGATACACGGGTGTCATACTCTAGTTCGAATGACGATATCTTGATGCTATTTCCTCGATGTTGTACAAAACGTAAAAGTAAAAGTCCAAAGTCCCGAGGTAATGATCTATCGAGTTAACGACCTATTGATCAATCGAGGTATTGTCATTCGAACCAGAGTGTATTAAGTGTATTTAGGAAGTGTGATATTGAAATGTAAAGTGTCATTTATTAAGATTGTACTCTGTTCGTTGTGCCTTTAAATAAATAAATAAGTGTATTATATTATTATACCCAAATTCAAGCCAGTTTTGTAAAGTTAGTTTCGTAAAGTAGCCAGATTGGGAGTCAAGCCCTTGATCCCTCGCTGATATTCTTTTGTGTTTCAGTTATAGTTATTTTCTCATATACTTTTCATATTTAAATTAATGATCATTTAAGATACAGGTCAAATAAAATTTGAGAAAATTTTATGCTTATTAATGTATTTTTTTATGAGAAATAATTAGTCCAGCCACAGAATATTTTTTATGGCCACGTGATCAAGCCTCTATTTTCATAACTTAGCCACGAGACAATAAGTAGTATATTAAACCCTAGATCTTTTTTAAATAACGCCGACGTGGTTTGTGGTACAGATAGTGGCTGACATAGTAATTTAAAAGGTAACTCAGATTTTAGAGGTGAATAATGTTATTTAAAAGAAGTCTGTTTAATTAGCACCCTTTTTTATATAAATTTATGTAAATTTATATTACTGCACACCTTAAATTTCTTTGTGTAATGTTTTTAAGGTAATAACTATCTAAGATTTTTTTAAATAAAACAATCCATTTAATTCTCACCTTTTTGACAATAACAAATAAAAGTATTGGTTTTCGCACTGTAAAAAGTAGACATCGTTCCAAAAGACTGATTCGGGCTCTGTGGTATCCGGCCCGTACCAAGTTCGATCGTCTGTCAATACTTTAAGAAATATTAATGACGATTTAAAAATGAATATTTAAAAGAATTCGTTCAGATTAGTGAAAAAAGCATAAACTAGTTTCAAAAATTTTATTGTATGAGACCCACCTAATATTATTTGTACATACATTTTAACACAATTTAATTCAAACAATCCTACGATTTTGTAAATTGTAAAAAAAAAACAACAATTTATTCTAGGATATGAAAAACAATAAACAAGTGAAGGAGAATTAACTTCTAAAATTAATAATACAAACAAAGAAACTGTTCAGGGTCTGTTTCTTTATCTATGTAGTTATATTCTAGATTCCCCCCTTGTTCGCTACATAATATCCAATGATATCTGGCTTTGCTTAATTTGGGGCCATGTAATTGGTGTGATTGTCTGGGGATTTTATTTATTATTATTTATCATCAATGTTCAAGTAAGTTATCGTAATAGGAGCCTGTTGAGAGCGTTTTTAAAACACGTACTCAGAAACGTCTTAGACGATGTTTCTTCATAACCTTTATAGCATTTTAAATTTTTTGGTTGGTTTTTATGTTTGATCTAGTAAATGAAATTATTTGTCTAATAACAAAAGTACAGAAAAGTGCATTCGAATATCGATAGTTTTTTAAAAGGAACAACCCTAACATACTATTTTCGAAGTAAAATCTCAAACACTCGAGTTTATTCAAATTTGGAACATATTTCGAAGCACTGGACCTTGTGCTTGCCAACTCTGATACGATTTTACAAAAATATTTATATATTATTGGAACTTTTATAACGAACATCGTTATAAAAGTTTCAATAATAAGCTCAAAAAATATGACAATTTCAGAGCCAACGAGCAATAAACATGTGTATTCCAATTAATTTGATTGGCATTAAAGTGTGTTAATAAAATTGAGTTACTATGTACTAAATAACTCAATGGCTTGTAATAATAGTTCATATCTGGCTACATTATTTATGGAAAGTTTGAATTAGAGATTTTTCGTAACTTAATTTTTTAACTTAATTTGAATTATAATAGTTTGTAGTTAAACGATTCTTCTAAAACTCAAAAAAAATATTTTCTTTGCTTTTACTCGAATTAATACTGTGCGGCTGTCAGCTACTTTAAAATCGCTCTTACTAGTGACTATAACATTAACCAGTGTTTCAGTAATATTTAATGAAGAACAAGGCCGTGTTGGGTTGGTTTAGAATATCCCTACTGCCTCTAAATAAGCGTGTGAAAAGGTCACCCGTGGCTCAATCATGGTTTCAATCTTAGTAATCAAACGTAGTATTCTTCTTTCAATCCCCATCTCTTTCTTATTTCTCTGTTGCGTACCCTATCACTCAAATTCACTCCATACATACTTCTCAAAGCTGTCATCTCCACGGCGTTAATCCTGCTTTCATGTTTCTTCTGCCATACCCAAGATTCACTACCATACATGAGTGTTGGCGCTAAAACTCCCTTAAGTACGTGCCTTATTCGGTATAATTTTGCTTGCCAAGGCGCCGTTGACACTATTTCCTGCTTTCACCCTCCTTTCAATATCACCGTCATACTTTCCATCTCTTGTAAACAAGGACCCCAAGTACGCAAACTCATTTACTTGCTCCTCTTTTTCGTCTGTTTCTTACTTTAATTTTGTTTTACCCTTTATTTTTATTGGTTTACTCTAATGTAAACCTACAAAAAAATCATTATTTTACTTACAAAATCTTTAATTGCTTTACATTAGATATCTGTTAGGCACAGTATTTCATTTTTACTATAAATAACCTCTACAACTGGGTATTCTAACCTTTGGCATTGAAGGTATAGTTGGATATACCTCAAGATTAAGAGATCATACCTATATAGATTAAAACACTATTATTAGTTCATATGCCAAATTCAAACGACTATTAATTTGTTTCTTTTTTTTTAAATAAGTAGATCCGTTATCTCTGTGGTTTGGTTTAATGGAGTCATGTTGTAAGCAAGACAATTTGGTTACAATATTTGTTATGGGCTTCCGCAAATGTATGCCTCATTTAATCGATTACGGGTGGTTTTGTTAATCAAATTTCATCATTATGAAACTAATATGACGCTTCAAGAAACGTTTCAAAACAAAATACAATATTGTCAGTTTTCTTATCTGGAATAAAAGTGGGTTTGGTAAAAAAACTTCATATTGGTAACAAAATTGTGATATAATAAACAGTTTATCACAAACACAACAAGTGTAAATAAATAAATCAACTACAACAGAAAACAGTTGAAAATGACTTAAAATTAATTAACAGAAATATTTACAAGGCACGGCATTAACACACAAGCATACACTCAAACAATATAACAAAAAAAATATTCTCAAAACATCGAACTATGGCTTTACAGAATAAAAACAATGGGTTCGATTCGATTTAGCGTTCATTATCCAAAATCAAATCAACAGACACGAAATTCAATATTCGCGAGGAACTTTGAATTGAGGTAATGTTCAATTTGACCTTAATATGACTGCTCGCTAAATCAGTTTTTGAAAATGATAAACAATAAGCTCATCAATGATGATGTTTGCTATGATGGATGGTTTTGTAAACTGGAATCTTGACAGGGTAAGGCTGTGGTACATGAACAGTGACAGTCTTCTCGACCTTAATAGGTACGTGTTTGTAAACGGGGTAAGGAATATTTTTCACCACAGGGTAAGGTATAATCTTTTCATAAGGAATGGAAACTTCCTTTTCGACAGGCACTGGTACTGGTTTGTGCACAGGGATCTTCACAGGGTAAGGGTGAGGAATCCCAATCAGAATAGGCTTTGGTACGTTAACATGGATTGGCTGGTGAATAGGGTAAGTAACATGTTTGTACAAAGGCACTTGGACTGGACTTTCAACATCAACGTGTTCTCCAACTGGGACCGACTCAACATGGCCACCTCCATAACCTCCATTTCCACCTCCATAACCACCATGTTCACTTCCATAACCTCCATTGCCACCTTCGTAACCTAAATTGCCACCTTCAAAACCCCCATGCCCACCTCCAATAGAGTAAGAATCGCTTCCTCCATGGCCATAGCTGTTGCCTTCATCGCCACCATGTCCGAGTTGATTTCCGAAATCAATGTGCTGTCCACCATGACTTTCCAAATTTATGGTTTGTCCATGTCCTCCGCCTATTTCACTCAAAATTTGTCCACCATGACCTCCTTGTCCTCCAAAATCTTGTCCATGGCCTTCAGATCCCGATCCACCGCTGTAACCGCCAAAATCACCAGCACCATGGCCACCATTATCGCCACCGCCGTAAGATTCAATGCTTCCACCGTGACCACCAATTTGGCCTCCATAGCTGACTGATTCACCAGCGCCTTCTTGTCCACCGTGTCCGCTTTGTTGTTTTAAGTCCTGAAGAGCTTGTAGAAAAGAATCTTGACCACCGCCATAAGAACCGCCTTCGTTACCGCCATGGCCACCTGCCAGTGCTAGAGTGTGACTTCCATAGTCTTGACCACCGGAGTAGCCTTCAGACCCTGATCCTCCATCATAACCTGATCCACCTCCATGACCTCCGAATGTGCTTGGTATGAAACCGGCCCTGCTACTTGCTACGGCTAACGCCAAGATACAGATCTGAAATAGACAAAAAGATATTAACATCAAATTAATTAACTCAAAGAGCGTTATCAAGTGGGTAATATGACATTCACAATCAAAATGAGCTTGGACTTTATTAATATTTACAACGAATGAATACCGTTGAGAAAATCAAAATCTATTGATGATAACAAAATTAGGAAGAAATTTTTTTCATTAAGTTTGTAATAAAATGAAGATTCTCAGGAAAACTGAATCTTTGATCTTAGAATAAACAATATATTTATAAAGAATTTTATTAGAAAGTTATCCCATTCTCAGAAACTATTTTTCTTTTACGAGATTTCTTTAAAAAATTCAAACAGCTATGGTTAAAATAATGTAATGTAAAATTATAATTTTAATTAAGAACCCATTTATATTGACATATTAAAAATATTTGAATTGAATTTAATGAAAAAGTTTAATTAGATTTAAAACAAAAAAAGTTCGCAAAAGTCATTTTATTAAAGCTTTGATCTGTGACTGCTAAATGGCTATTAAGAAATAACCTAGTAAGAAATAACGAAAAAAAATTAATGAACCCAAATGGATTTTATTGCAACATTAAATTTTAATTCAACGTCTCGGAGTCTTTGATTAAATAATATATTTTTATTTTTTCATTAAAACATTAATTAGTATATGAAAAAGAATGTCGATTCATTCAGTGTATGTTTCTTTAAATTTTGCATAACTAACTTGCAAAATAAACACCTTTCTCTCGATTTACTTCGGACCAAACTAGAATCAATCTTACTTATGAAAGTCACAAAAACTGACCCAATTTTTAAAAATGTCCAATTTGAAACAGATTCACAGTCTATTATTCTTATAAGGCATTACATAAAGTTACGAAAAACTTGTATGTAATGGAAGTTTAGTGCAGTGGAACGACCTACTTTTTAAGTCCAAATTGCTTTAAAGAAGCATTAAATTGAGTGTCCATTCTTGATGATTTCCATCCTTTTATAATTCGACTACTGCCCGACTTTTTATAATACAAAATATTTTTAGTATAACCATAAATGTTAAAGCAAAGTCATTGAACTTTGAGAATCAGAACGTGAATAAATTAAGATGATTACAATGTTGGCTTACTTATTACGTAAATGGTACGAGGATTATTAGGTTTTATATTTTTAGGACAAAAAAAAGTATTTCTAGGGTAAATTATAAAGACACTGAGAATTTTTTTTGTCATATTTCTGGCAATCGCGAGATATAATATTTAAATTTTCGAAGCACGAGCTTTTTAACGCAGAATGTTTCGACTTACGAAAACCTGTGACTAGCAAATTACACATGCGAATGAACTATCGCCAATATTTTTATCTGTATCATACTACAATTGATCTTACAAAAAACAATTGCCTTTCTAAACTCATGTCTAAAGCCTAAACCTACACTGATATAAACTCAAATTTACATTTCCAAAATCACTTAAGGAACGTTAGATAGAACCATATCAATTAGCAACAACAAGATTTATTTTTAGAACCAACTTGTAGCACTTTATTGCTATTTAAGATTTATGATAACACTATAAATTTTTACAATGAAGGTTCTATAAAAATGGCAATAAATCTAAAAAAGCACGATCGAATTGTTCGCAATCGTGAGTTCCAATTTTTTATGACTTTTTGTGTCTGTGCCTCGACAATGATGCTTATGAGTCATCGAGATTACATAAAAATGGGGTTTCCCAACTCTTTAAATGCGAATTATCTTCAATTTAAATTCGTCTAGTTTTTTTATGCATGTTTTACATATAGCTTCTAATAAGAATAATGTATGACTTGTGTTGTGTATGTTAAAGATTTGGTTGAAGGATTTTTTTGGTCATAGCTTGCTTTAGTCATTAACAAGGTAAGATTGATTATACTTTGATGCGAAACGATTTGGCGGAAGCTGTTTCAACCAGCTGAAATTTCACCTAGTTGAAACCATTTTTTTTTTCAAAGGTAACGAAATATAAATCAATGTAGTTCAAGTCAATTTAAGTAATTCAATTGATATCTTTAGAGTCTAAGCTACAACCTGTGCTTAAGGTAAAAGGGAACATATGTACGTACTTATTTAATTATATTATAAATTGAAACATATCAAATATATGACATCTAGACGGTTGCAAATATACATGTTTCTGCACAAAATATGCATAATGAGGGGGTTCCATACGTGACCACTTACGTTTGAGTCAAACAATGTTACCGCAGCGCTAATTTGTGGTCAAACAGTTTGACTCTTCATAGGTATTTAACGGGTTTTTCAAAGTTAATTTGATATAAATAGACCCAGACATTTAATAAAATGGCAGAAGATAGCGCCATTTTGAAAGCACGAGGAAATACTATTTTGTGATAAGACGAATTCAAAGTCTTAAAAAAGTATATAATGTATGCAGTCTGCACGTATTTTTACGAAATGTGAATTAAATACTTTCAATGAAAGGCAATTTAGATCATTTTATAAATAATTATATAAAGAGCAATGTCCTCTTTTTAGTCTAGTTAATTCAGAAATACTTGAAAGTAGGTATGTTCCTTTCTAAACTGCACTATCACTTCACTCCTCTCGTTATTAAGGCTTGCAACATTATGTAATATCTACAGAAGATATAAAATAACAAATATGTCTTTAATTTTATCGGAAGTAACAAGGCTAAGACTTTCAATCTTTATTTTTCTTTATTATGGTTTATTGAAAAATAGCGCTTGCGTCGTTAAGTGAAGGTGCAATTTTATGAACTAATATTTTAGATTGTTTGAAAGGAGATTCTGTAACTTGTTTTGTTTTGTTGTTGTTGTCAAATTTATTGTTATTAGAGCATACATGAGTGAAAGTATTCATCATTTTGCAATGGACGTAAGTATTGGGTATAACAGTTAATATTCATATAATCCACTAGTGCAGGGCTACAACGCATTTACGGTCAAAGATAAATTACGTTTTAGTTCGCACAATACCGGTTTAGAAGCAAAACAGTATATTTTAGTTTGTGATGGACAAGACTTCTTTAAGTTACCCTTGCTTGCGTTTATTGGAATATCCGTAAGCTTTTCATTTTCGTAAGTTGAAAACATATTTTTTAACATTTGATTAAACATTAGTTAAATAATAATACCCAAGTATTGGATATTGTAAATGTAACTTTGTGTGGACTTATTGTATCAATAATTTAAATCATTGATGAGATTTGCAAGATGAGAGTTTATTGACAATGTGTATGACTTTATACCACGATGAACTGCCAAAAAATATCGCCGCAAAGTACTACTATCTTGTAATCAAGAATGTGAAAGGTGCTCTATATAGATAGTTTTTTTTTTACTTTTTCTTAAATACTGGTGTCTTTTTAGGTCCAGTCTGACCAGTTTACTTTTAATGAGGTAATTAGTTCCTTTCCTGATTACGTAAATTGTTATTAAGAGTGCTGCCTCTTTGTAAACCTGATTTGCTGAGAGTGACAGTGATGCCTAATCAAATTATCTTTTTTTAATCTTAATCAAAGTGTTTGGCTGTTCAAAAATTTAAAAAAAATCGACATTTTTTTTGCCATGGTAACCGTAACTCATCAAGTCTGTAAAGACGCCGAATATTTAAATTTAGAAACGTAATGAACAACGAATTAAGAGCATTAAAAAACCGACTTCACGTGAGTCTTTATTAGAATCTTTTCCTTAAACATACTGTTTTTTTTTCTAAAATTACAAGTTTTATTTAAAGTTCTTTATCGATTATTCTTGAATTTATATGAATCTACCTACAAAGTATCTGCTGTTTAACGAAATAATAATTAAAATCGGTTCATAATTGAGGAAATTCTTATTTTTGGAAGTTGATTGAATGAATGTTAAGACGATTATTATGGAAGTGTATTTGACAGTTAATGCAACGTGTAAAGTCAAAGAAAATTCTCTTAAGGTCTTGAATTTTGACACACAAGCTCAATAATACTGTACATTTTGCGACAATCTTATAATCGGTGTCGTTAGAGCATACACATCTGATTCTGATATGTCATGTTCTAATTTAAATTTCGAACACAATATCAACTTTAATTAAGCTAATGTATTGTGTAATTGCAGCGCGTGGTAAATGAATAAATTAGCTGTCACAAAAAAAAAAGTACATCGATAGAACTACAACTTTTTAAAACTGGCCAGTTACAAACACCGGCAGTTTATAAATGTGATACCTACACTACATTTACTCTAACACCACATTTTTTTTGTTTTTACATATTTCCAAGCCTAAGAATTTTTGCGGATCTCTTACTTTTTAATACTGGCCAGTAGTAATAAACTCTAACTACAACTTTTTAATACCGGCCAGTTTTAAACACTGCCCATATTGAAATGAGAAAAAATAGCAACAATATTTTTCTATATTTTAAGCTCCAGCCTTTTTTTCAAAATCACAAATTGAAACATCAATTTGTAGAGGCTCCGATCGCAGTGATCCGCATCAAGTTATTAGATTTATTCAACTTGGGGCCGCAATCATCAAGCTAATTTAGATTACAGATTTTATATATATTTTTTTTATATTTTTAGAATTTTTTTTAGAAATATTTTGCATAAATAAATTGATTCAAAGTATTTTTTGTTTAATAAAAAATATATTTTTGTAAATTAATCCTTAAGAATATTGTAAACATTGTCCAAGAACTTATAATATTCCAAGAAGTATACTTGAATTCAGAATAATTCATTTTTAAGTTTGAATATTCTCCCTCACTTTAAAAACGAGATTCTTAATTTCACGGAAGCACGTTGTGATATGCATCAGTGGAATCTATACAAAAAGTTCTTAGCTAAATGGGCATACCACTATTTTTTGAACAATGTTGAATATTAAATATCCATTGATCAAAGTTTTTATGCATATAATTTGTTTTGAAAGTTAGACCAAAGTGGAATAATCTTTAATTTACTCTTGGATTATACTTGCCTACACGTAAGATTCTGTCTGAGTAATCAAACTGTGTTAATTATTAATTGGCAATCAATAGAACATTGGTCCTTATCTCCTTGAATTACGACTAATTTTACCGTTACATGAGCACTTTACAGCCTATAATCGAATTTCCAGGGACATTCACTTATTTATATGTTACTTAACTAGAACTTTGTTCCCTGAAATAATATTAAAGTTAACTGATCTTTTCACTTTACACAAGTATTTTAGTTTTTTTTAAATTGATAAAAAAAATCACAACTTTTTTATTGGAGTACCGAATAAAAAAAAATATTTAGCCAAATCACAAAACATTCCCTTCAGCCAAGCCACAAAAAACACACGTCACTTTTTAAAAAACTGGAACACAATCCAAGCGAAATTTAAAAACCGAAATGAATATTTAACGCAATTTTTCACCTAAAACTCGAGGCACTGGTTTTAATTTGAAGTAAAAAAAAACTTACAAAAGTTTTCATGTTGGCAACGCTTATTTTGGGGCTTCAAGTGCCGCCTGCCGGAGTTCGCTTGTAATGATGGTAGAACAGAAAGATTTAACAATTTATATGTTTTCGGCAGTGATTGTCAGAGGAGAGATAATATAGAAAGGTTTATATGAACTGAGTGTAGGAAAGGGTGAGAGGCAGATTCGGTTTTATAGAACAAACTTGTTATTCCAAGCGTTAGGTTGTGGCATTCCTTTAAAGATTTGTTTTTGTTTTTTTTTTTTTAGAACGGTAATTATGTATGCTAAAATTTGCCGAAATTTTGGACTTCCGTTTTACCTAATCGTGAGTTGATATTAAGTGGAAATGAGACTAAATAAGTATTCTTCCAAAGTAAGGTCAGGCATTTTCATCGCGGAAGTGAAGATGTTGATGATTTAAAGTGATTGCAAGTGATATGGATATCGAAGATATAATTGAGATGGCTATATTTGAGATCACTATCGTAAAATATTGCCGTATATTTCGTCATCATTTGACGGGTGATGTATTGGTAAAAAAGCTTTGCCAACTAAGTCAGAGTTCCCGAGTTTGAATCCCGGTCGAAGTAACTACCTACTTATTTATATTCTGTGGTAAAAGAAAGAGTAATGTTCATAACTGACCTGTCAGGATTTGACAACTAATGAAATGTATTAAAATAACACAGGGCTGATTTGTAGTCACCAGCCAAAGGATACATTTCCGTTTCTATGTATCTGGGGCTAGAATACGAGCACAAGGATATATTGAAGAGAATAAATATACAAACAAATAGTAATCACTCAATTTCAGATAGACATCGTGTTAAAAAAGCACACGATTTATTAAAAATCGCTTCTCCGTACATAGACATTCCATTCCTCCTTACTTGAAGTGACAGATTTGTTCCAAATGACAAGACAGAATCTGTCATTTGTCATCTGATGACATGACAATGACAGTTTTGACAATAAAAAGTATCATAAATGGCGAAATGCAAAGACGACCTAGCATGGTGGTTGCCATTTACATTAAACTTTAACATTTTTGTGTGCCATTAATTAAGCTTATTGTAATTTTTCGATATTTTTATCGATACCAGCATAATTTTAGCAACGCTGTGGTCGGGTGTTTATTAAATATTTCAATTTGGAAACATTACCTTTAAATGTTAGTTTCTTTGATACCATATAAACGTACCTGCATATTTATTTTAGCGTCGCTAAGTACAAAAAAGTAGAAATATGGAACCACAAACTTTAAAAAAAATGGTCGCTGTGGATGAACATAGCGACGCGGCATTTAATTGATAAAACTACGACATAGGATTGATAAGAATAAGTACAAGATGTTTTCTAGTAGCGCGTAGTTGCCTTTATTTTAATGGCAAATTAGGGAGACCGTGGTTTGCTTATAGATTAGCGGATATATTTATTCCTTTGTAAAAAAAAAACATTTTTTTGCAAAACTCGTTTCTATAAATGATACTTATTATCTAAAAAAATTTGGCCGGCAGCTACATATCAACCCTGTAGGCATAGTGCAAATATTTGCTCATGTTCGGTTAATTCCAAATCATTTACTTATATTAGAAACCGCAGCAAGGATTTTAATATTTTAACCTCCCCAGTTACTCAATAGACTACACGTATCATCCACATGAAATGAAAATCCCGATATCGTTTCTAAGAAATCAAATCAAAACTGCAGCAATACCAACGACCGGCTAGTGTTGCGGTAACATACATTGCCTTCTATGCCAGAGGTCCTGGGTTCGGCGGCGGCAGATATTTGTGTGATGAACACAGATATTAGTCGTCAAGTCAAGGATGTTTATATGTTTATTTAAGTTTATTCTAATAAAAAATATGTATTTATTCAAAATGTATGTGTACATATTTCTTAAGTAAGTATAACAGTTATCTCAAAAAAAAAAAATTCAAAAAGTTTTATTCATCTTAGGAATTTCACAAAACACTTGATGAAGTCAGTCATCACATACTTCGGCTTTAACTAGTTGTTGATAGTTGTTAAATAAGATATTACAGTAGACCAAGAGACAAAAAAAGCCGGCGGAAAAAAACTCTTGGCACTCTTTTTCAGTCAGATTTATCAAATTAATACAAATAGGTACAGTACAAATTGACCGTGACATGAAAAAAAAAACAAACACAAGACAGCTAATTGTGAGAGCCAATGTCATGCCACAACCAAATTGCTTACATAGCAGATGCAATTAGTTATGGATGCACAATACGAATATGACAAACTGGGACCAGAGTATTTGAACAAGAATGGAATAAAATAGTCATAGTATCATTAGCAAAACGACCTGGCACCGCTAGCAGCACCCGTTCACGAGTTAACGCAAGCACCAGCCATCACCCTCCTCAACCATATTTTAGGGAAGAGGGTGACCCGATACCCGACGCTACCACTAGCCATGCCGCCTGAGGGAGCATGACGTTCTTGCTGATGTCTTGACAAAAAAATGAGTGAATGGGACAGTCACCAGCATGTCATACATATACTGCACAGCCAAGCTGTAAACTAAATTATTAAGTAATTAGAAACTTTTAGAAATATCCTGTTGTGCTTAATCCCATGCCTTTTTATCATCTAAGTAATCTTTAGTTTTATAATAAGCTTTTCGAGATAGAGTGTTTTTAATGATTGATTTAAATTTATTGAATGGCAGGGATTGAATTGACTTCGGAATTTTGTTATATATACGTATTGACATTCCAATAAATGATTTGCTGCTTTTAGCCAGCCTTAATTTAGGAAACGCTAACTTATGGTCGTTCCTAGTCCTTACAGAGTAATTTGTATCATAATTATCTTTCCTAGTTTTAAATTTATTACTATTCTTATAAATATACATAATGTTTTCATAAATATATTGTGATGCAAGGGTCAAGATACCAATCTCATTAAACTTTTCTCGAAGAGATTCTCTGTTTCCACGTTTATACATTCCACGAATAGCCCTTTTCTGCAGTGTAAATATCGTGTCAATATCTGCGGCATTGCCCCAAAGTAGGATGCCATAGGACATTATACTATGAAAATAACTAAAATATACCAGCTTCGCTGTATTAACATCAGTCAATGAGCGAATTTTCTTTACCGCGAACGAAAATAAATCTTTATCTACTTTAACTACTACTATTTACGAAAATCTTTATCTACTTTAACTACTACTATTTACGCATTCAATATGCACCTATGTTTGAAATGTGATTTTTACACTTATTTGTTTGCTTTATTATTTCCAGAGTGATAGACTTTGCTGGACTGGGAGCGAAAGAAAACATAGAATGTGCCAGCAGCTTCTCTTCCTGGGCATACTGTAAAATTCAGTTAAGGGACAGAGGTTTCATTGGAGATTTGTTTTGAGGGCATTAGACTGACCCCCTGTCACTGCAAGAGTCTCTCTCAATCATTATAAGGCCTCCGAATTTGTCAAACATGATATCAGACAGTTTTATAACGTCTGGTGTTCTACCTACCCCATAAGGCGTGAAGTTATGTATGTATGTATGATAGACTTTACATATTTGAAGTGTGGTCTCTAGCCAGGTCATCAGCTTTGACCCATCATATCTTTGAAAGCACTATTCCTATCAAACTGAATGTGACACTTTATTTGTAGGGTTTTTTTTCCTAGCTCTTATGATTTTCCTGAAAAGTGAAATAAAACGGGACACATTACAAGGGGGAGGAGGTGAAGCCCAACCCGGGGGAGGGAGAGTTGTGTATTTTAATGTACTCACATCAAGGTATAGTGTAACGGCAACAAAACAAAATAAATAATTTTGCAACTAAAAAATCTAGAATAAATATACTAATAAGAGATGAAGGCCTGAAGATATGTATGTATGTATGCCCAGTTCTTTCTTAGGCTCGTGTGTCTTCATCTTCGATCTCATCTGTAAGTACCATCAGGTGAAATTGAGATCAAAAGCAGGCTTAGTCTTTTATTAAAAAAAATGATAGAATTAATACTACTAACAGTAGCTTACTCCAGCTAGAGCGGACATGACAGACGAGCTAACGCATCACAGCCACCCCAAAATTTTCCAGAGCTCGTTGTTGTGCTGCACCCTCAGGCCCATATCATGAAAGCATTGATCATGTCTCGAGCATGGATACGCTATACATCAACATTTGAGGCATATAAAATCAAACACAGCTAAGTGCAATCATAACAAGTTAACAGGAAATGAAAAAACGTTTTTCTCTTTCGCTAATTTGAATTAATTCATACAATGTTGTATTTTGGTATTCAGGTTTATAACAAATTATAAGCTTTAAGTTTCTAGAATCTTTAAATTAGGTAAGAATGAAAAAAAAACAAAAATGTAAATCACCTAGCTGTTTTTGAAACATCTGGACTTAGCTGGATTTGATTCTAAGTGTATGGAACTTAGCTGTCTTTGATAATGAAAGGCGCCATAATTTTAGTGATGTTACTACACAATTAAAACTTATCGCGTTTATCGAAGCTCGTATTTTTATGCAACTCATTAAAATATACTAGCTTTTGCCAGCGGCTCGCGTGAAAGTAGATGTTGTTAAACTTAATTTACCCCTAAATTTCTTAAAATCTCGTCTTAGTGAGTGAGTAGAAAGTAGTCGTAAGTCCTTCAAAGAACACGACGGCAAAATTTGTAATTTCTAACACTTGTCATTTCTGAGATTTTGTGATGAGTGAATGAGCCTTTTATAAATAAGATTAATGGGAACCAAAATAAAAAAATATAATATATTTTTTTATTTTACTATTAACAAACATTAAAATAAACAAAAATATGTTCTTTCTAACAAAGGAGAATTTTTTTTCTTCGGAGCAACTACTTTGCCATACTTATAATCAAATAGATACTATAGAAATGTTAATCTTAATCAGACTTTCCTCTTATTAACTAATAAATATCTTTTTTATAACATTGAAAAACGTAGGACTTACATTTTTTTTTAATAATTGCATGTACGACGAATTTGTCCATAGAAAAACGAAAAAAAGGACAAAAAGTAATTAGCATAGGATATAAATTTTTATTATTATTCTTGTATAACAAATTCGACGTATGCTTATTTTTTACAAATAGCCTTTCTTGCTTATAATCTTATAATAATAACAAAATAAGTAATTGAAATCAAACTTAGACAACATTTTTTTCAACATTCTTTCGGGTGAACCAGGTGAAGAGTATCTGAAAGTAAAAGAAAATACACATGCATTAAAATCAGTCCAAAGTGGACAGACAGAAAAATAGACTGACAGAGTTTCGCATTTATATTTTTTGTATTATTGACCTCGGCTTTAGGGCAAAAATTATCTACCAAATTTTTATTATCTTGCTCGTAGAAAATATTGTAGTAATCGGTAAAATGAATCTTGAAATTTGTCAAGTACCTACCTACATACTTAGTTAATTTATTTTCCTTAGTGAAAATAATGAATGAAGGTAAAGGGTACTTGTTAAAATAATGTAAAGTTCACAAATTTCGTCAAAAATTAAATCGAACGAGGCCGTGAGTAAATTCGAGTCTTCAATAATACCTATTGTGAAAAAATATTGTCATAAAAATAAATTACTTATTTATGAATAATAAAAGTAGAAATTCAATTTTGTTGTGACTTATCGATAAAGCTGTTCGTAAGCCTTGTGTTGTGGTACATCACTAACCTTGCTCTCTTCGCGATGTTTGCTTTCCAGTTTTCTGGGTTTCGTTTACGTTTACGACCTTTGCCTGCACTTGCTAGTTGTACTGGAACCTCCATGGTAACAGTCTTGCGTAAAATATTGCACGAAAACACACTCAAACAATAAGATTTCAACAAAAAAGATTCAACGTAATTAAGGAGGACGCATAGAAATCGCCATTTTGTTTTAAAGAAATCAAACGCTATGATTGGCTGGTTTGTCACATTGCTGTTTTTGTAACTGTCAATGTGGCATTTAGCTGTACCTATTTGATCCCAATTTCGATCTTTCGATGCAATTGTAAGGGTGATAACTGTGTTTGTTTCTTATGGGGATACAAATATCAGTTATAAAAAAGTTCTCGCTAGATGCCACCACAGTCAGTTTATTTTTGAAATGTATGGCGCTTAGCTGTATTTGTTCCTATATACCTCATTTGTTCTACCACTCTTTAAAATTAATAGTTTTAAAATTTTAGTTAAACGTAACTCTATTTACTTTGAGCGTAGGTATAACACGCACCTTGGGTACTAAAGTATCGCTTCAAAATAATAACATTTTTTTTTGTATTTAATTTTTGTTTTACTTACCAAGATTTGTAAAAAGTTGTAGAACAAATGTTGTTGGGATTGATGTGGAGAGACTGCCCGAAAGAGGTGATGCGTTAATTAAAAAAACTGTACAAAAAAACTATTAATCCTCTATTAAAAACTATCTAAGTAGAACATCAGAACTATCTAAAAGTGGAAGTCGTCGTTGCGCCATGGTTACTGTGTGTATCAAACGATATCACAGGTCAAGCAACGTTCGGCGCGGCCGGTACTTGGATGGGTGACCGCCGACCATTCATTTCTCACGGCGACTTCCGTGCTTCAGAGGGCACGTTAAGCAGTCGGTCCCGGGTGCTATATACTTGTATGCAGTAGTCGTTAGGGTTTGTCAGAAGCCATTTTCGGCGCCCTGAAAATTCTGACATTCACCACCCAGCACTGGGCCAGCTTGGTGAATTATGGCCTATACCTCCTCGTCGCCCACGAGAGAGACTCATAGCCTTGCAGTGGGCTCGTTACAAAGAGTTGTGATGATGATGATTATGATGAAAACTAGAACTCAAATCTGAGTAACTTAAATAAATAATAATTCAAACTTAAGAGAGCTAAAAGCAGAATTTGATCTGTATTCTTGAGACCACAAGTCAGCTCTATAGAAAATCTGACAGACGATCTGAAAAATTTAAGCCTCTGCATCACATCATTCAAACTCGTGCGTAGACTTTGAACTCCTCGCAGCAAAACTCTCTACTCACCACCCTGATATTTAGGCTCCAAACTGGACGGCAGTGACAGCGACAGCAAGAGCGACAGCGGCGCGGGCAGCGGCGCGGGCAGCGGTGCGGGCAGCGGTGCGGCCAGCTATTTCCGCGACAGGATAGAAAATAACCTACACATAAGCATGATTTGGAAAATTTTGGTAACTTTGAAACTGGACTTTTTGTGATGTTTTAATTTGTAGTTACTATTAAACGTATCTCCATTAGTCAGATATTAGCTTTGTTGTAGCAAGCATTGGATAATTTGTTATAATGTAGGCATATTTAAGGATATTTTTGTAAAATGTAATTATAAACTTGTTTAATAGTTATAATAGCTAATTTTCATACTGTTTGAAAACATGTTCCTTGTTTCTGTATTATGTTTTGTTCTACCATTTAGGGTCTAACTTACCTACTTACCTTAAGTTTTCTTGTTTATTGTTTAGTTATATTTAAGTACTTTATTTACTATTTGAGAGATACAAATAAAGATTATTATTATTATAATATAAGTATTGAGCTTGTATGAAACCGCGACATCGCTCGCGCTCTCACGCCCGCTGGCGTCGAGAACGGCCCAGATTCCCCGCGTCGCTGCCCGCGCCGCTGCCGCTCTCGCTGTCGCTGCCGTCCAGTTTGCAGCCTTAAGGTTTTCGGTAAGATATTCGCCTAAATACCCAAACTAATACATGCTCTTAAAAACGCAATAACTTTAGACAGTACTTATGCAGACTTTTTATTTTTAAATCGGCTTCTTCTGGGCTCATAATTGATGACTTAACCAGCAGAAGCAAGAATCTGGTCTTCACTTTTTTGTAGTCATGTATAAGAAGTCGTTTTAAAAGACAAGAAGGATTACCCTATCAATCCATCTGTTGGTCCGACAAGTACCATGTCGTTGGCATAGCTCAAGTTGTTTTTAAATACGTACGACTTCAATCTGAGCTTATACCACGGAACATAAAACACAAGAGGAAGGGACGTGTGGGCGTGGCGCACGTGCCAAAGTTAAGACTAGTGAGACTTAACTCGAGTCAGTTGCTCTCGTGATTACAACGCTTTGTGACAACTTTTGCCGGTGTGTTCCATTTCAAAAAATCCCATAAAATGACTCGATGTTCTGTTCTAGAGTGTAAAAACTATAGTGGTACTAAAACGTTAATACGATCAGGTGTTTCCTATCATCGGTAAGTCGCTATACGTTGCTATATTAGTGTAAATGAAAAATGACATGTATTTCATTGAAACAAAATCTAAAATTGCATAACGCGTTTTTGATAGACATCTATCGTCGAAGAGCATAACTAAGTTGACAGAATCAACTAAAATGCAGATAGAATTCTGACATAAATCACTAAGTGTTATTACTATTTTCTACTCTATTTCAAGTGTACTATAGTTGATATTCTTTTATTCGTAATAGTCCTTATGTCTTCTTGATTTCACCAAATTATGACCGCTCTAATTGGGTATATTTCAGTGTGCGTAAAATGTAAATGTGTTAGTTTGGCGACAGCTATTCCTAATGAATTATTAAGCGATGCCCTTTCCTCTTGTGTTTTATGTGCCGTGGTACAATCTATTTTAGATAATACCAGGCCTGGCACACTCCGCGCGGTACATCCGTTATTTACCTACAGCGAAGCGCTCCGCCGGCGGATTTCGAATGGGTCGTGTGTCACGCGCGCGCCCGTCGTCGGGACGTTGTAGATACCTACCTACCTAATAGCACTCACAGTAATTCTATGATCGAGGTCGCAAATAGTATTTAAAAATGGACATAAAAAGAAACAAATATTCAATTAGATTATGTTTAGATTTGATTATGTTCAATTTAGCAAACAAAACATAGGTAGTATTAATAATTATTCGTCGTAACTTTTTTTTCACTTTGTACTTTAGGTAAGTTGAAACAATATTTTTTACATAGGTAGAATGACAGTAATACCTACATCGGTACATACTTAATTACAAAAAAAGGAGATTAATTATTCTTTACTAAGCAGCAACCCTAACAGCGCGTAAGAAAAGATAAGAGGCATGCGATTGAAAGAGACAGAACTTCTAGGTATATAAATTTGCAGGTACGTAACGCTGTGCGAGCTGAATTCCACCGTATCGCGTCGTAGCATGACTCGAATTTATTTAGATCTTCTTGCGGAGTAATTCTTCTGTACCAACGGTACTATTACTTATTCTGTGATAATACTCTCTCACTCCAAAGTTTAGACATAACAAAATAAGACATGAATGTTAGTAGCCAGATTAGTTAGGTTACATTATAGGCATATCATATTATGTATCACGTTTTTTGTTGTGACGAACATTATTTTGACTCACAAATATTCTGAATTTGAAAGAAGTTAAAAATACACAATAACAATATACAACCAGGGAATCCCATCTTCTTGCATCCGGATATCTTATAGTAAAACTTTTTATAATAAAACTTATCCTTAATTCTATCGAACTTTACCAATCTGGCTACTTACATTAATGTCTAATTTTGTAATATCTAAACTTTAGAGTTAGAAAATAATAAAGGCTGCCTTAAAGATATCTATACCTTTTACACCAATATAACGAAGGTAGGTTTATTCGTTTTTTACGTTATTTTTTATTTTATTTGAAACTAAATCCTCACTTGTCCTTCTATCTCACCTGAGATAGCCAATTGAAGATGAGGTGGAAGATGAAAGCAAACGGACCTTGGAAAGATCTGCCTCTTTATTTATTTTATAACAAGATATCCAACAGCATTATAGGTATAAAACAAATAATTTTAAATCTAGATTAACAAAATATCTTCGCCAATAACAGGATATCCTAGAGTAGTTTGCATGAAGTCGAACAAAACAGACAAACAAAACATTTCACTGACTAACTAATTATACAATTTATGCAGATAACAATCGCTATACTTACTTAATTAAACTAATGGATCAAACACAAATATTAATTAATTAAAAGGTACTAGGTAGGTACTACAAATATCAATTTTAAAATATATTATTTGTTTAATTTAAAGTAAATATATTATGTAATTAATAAAATAAAATAATACTTAAATACACTACTTGACAATAATACAATATAATAATAAAAAAATGTATAAATTATGTTTATACTATATTATAATATAGTATAGTTTCATAAAATATTGCCGGGACACATCACTGCCGGAGAGCCAATTAGCCACAAAATGCCACCAAATGGTAACCACCAAATGGTAACCACCAAATGCCACCATTAGCCACCAAATGGTGGCAGATTGTGGTCGCTAGCTAGTTGGACACTAACGGGATCCTACCGCCAAGCGGAGGTCACTCGCATTAGTCGCCTTTTACGACACGACTATGCAGGGTTGCGATCACAGAACTTTATCGAATCGTTTGTTAACGAATGTTCGTATAGTATGGAGACGGTTTTTAAGAAAAAATTTAAATCTATCCATTGCCGCACGACCAGCTTAAATAAATGTGTGCCTTGTTAATTTTGAATGTTTGTAAACATGTTGTACTCATAAATATCTGTAAAATAAAAAATTACAATGTTACTCAAAACTTGCAACCGACTCCATACTATACGAGCATTCGTAAACATTCGTTAATATACGATTCGATAAAGTTCTGTGATCGCACTGCAGAGTAGGCTCAGAAACCAGTTGGTTTAAAATAAATCACATTTGATAGGCTATCTAGGCCTCTAGGGGAAATGCGATATTTTATAAAGATAAAACCGCCCACAACTGCTAGCCTTACAATAGATAAGTCTTTAAAAGATTGCTGATAAGGCTCAATTTTATGCTCCTTTGCTGTTATATGAACTGCTTTTTCTGTTCTATGAGCACAATAAAGCAAAAAAGGAGGTGCCTTTAGTCCTCAAAATTATTTTTTGTAAAAACACAGCAAAGTTTACTCAAAGTAAACAAGGCTTTTATCCAAAAAACCGACTACACTAGAATTTCTTTTAAGAAACAACCAATTCAATACGGTGTCTGTAGAACTAAAATTAACATATTTCTCAATATTAGAGCTTCTATGCTGGACTGGAAGCGAAAGAAAAACATAGAATGTGCCAGCTGCTTCTCTTCCCGGGCATACTGTAAAAGTCAGTTAAGGGACCGAGGAGTTATGGGAGGCTTTTTGTTGGGCGATAGGCTGACCCCCTGTTACTGCAATAGTCTCTCTCAACTATTATAATGCCTCCAAATTTGTCAAACGTGACATCCGATGGTTTTATTACCTCTGGTGTTGTGCCTACCCCATACGGGATACAGGCGTAAAGTTATGTATGTATGTATTCTCAATACTAGACATTATCTTTTTATTAAGGCGAGGATTTTCGACCGCAGTAGGCATTAACGCTATATGGGACTGCGTGGCGGGCAGTCGCGTAAATGAACACGTCAGCGCACAGAAATGTCACAGTATAATTAATAGCAGTAATATAGTAGTACTATACCTATGGTGTGCCTTGTTATACGAAATTCGTTTCTACTATGACTAAAACTTATGTCAAGGATGATATAATAGAATCTATATTTTTTATTTATCTGGATTTAGTATTGCGATACCTATACTTACTATATTATTTTTTATAAATATTGTAATTGCCATTTTATAGATGAAATCTTTTTAAATTTATATCCTTACTGAATTCTGTTGTGAAAATCGTGCTATTTTGACTTGAAAGTATATCGTGACGTTAATTTATAACTTTCATAAATTATTTGTTCCAAAATTCATTAAAATCAGATAAGTAGGTAGTTGAGATCTTTTACGTAAGCTTTTATCTCTCTCTCATTCCAATCCAATAGAGCTGGTGTTTGAAAAAAAGTAGGGTTTGGGAGCTATTTTCATTACTAATTTTCTACAAATCGGTCGGATGGTTTGGCTGAAATAAAGGAACAAAAGATAGACTTTCGCATTTATTATTTAGTATGTATCCGTTATTTAGTCACTACAACACGAGTTAATTTGAGCTAAATAATGTAGTGTGAATGTTACAAATAATTAATTTTTTTATGAAATGAAATTCAATCCACCCCTTCGGAATGTGCACCTGTTTACACGAAGTAGTAAATTTGTAGTAGTTAATTATATCAAAAAAATAGTAATGTATGATTATATTCTTAAATGTCTATGTATCGTCATAATGTATTAGCCGTCTAATCTATAAAGCCGAAGGGTTTGTCTGTTTGAACTTTGAACTAGATTATTCGTGAAAGAACCGATCAGATATAATTTAATGTTACTAAAGTTGATGTATAAAGGTCCAAAACACTATATTTTTAAAAAACATAGCATATGAAAGTTTAACCACAAAATACATAAAAGGTGACCAATTTAAACTAACTTTTAACACGATAACTGTGAAATTATAACTATCTGGAAGTTATAATTTCACAGTTATCATAATTTCAACACACAGGAAAATTGGTGGTAGATGCCATCTACATTCCCTTTCAAGAACGAAGTAAGTACTTTTTATATATTAATAACTAGGTACATCAAAAGAATTGTAGGTGGCAGCATTACTCAAAAACATATTTGTTGAAATTATAAAGATACCAAACTAATTTGTTATCTGGAACTTTTGAAATAGAGTCTATTTTACTCGTGACGAAAATAAATACAAGAAGGTATTTTAACGGACAGACATTTTCAATCCATTATTTTATTTGACGTTTAAGCACAGGCAAAGCAATATTATTTGAACGTAACCCATTCAAACAAATTAACTAACAAATTAACTGATATTCTTTTCGATATTAATAACTAATACCCATCTTAATCTCACCATCAGTGCTAATGTCTTATCAGTACCTATAAATTACCATTAGTACCTATCAGTAGTTGCCCATCTGCACCGATAAACACCTATGAGAAGCCATCAGCACCTATCAGTACCCATCGGAACCCAATAGCATCTCTCAGCATCCTTCATTACCCATCAGCACCTATCAGCACATCTGAGCACCCAACCTATCAGTACTCAACAGCATCTATCAGCAACCATCATTACCCATCAGCACCTGTCAGCATCCATCAGTTACAATCGTCACCTATCAGTAACTATCAGCACCCATCAGCATCTATCAGCACACATCAAAAAGAACACCTCTATAATATACAACATTGCATAGGTGTTCTTTAATACTTATATAATATTATATATACCATAACTTTGAGGTTTTGTTCCTTACTTAAAAAATAATACTTTTTGCCAAAGAATATGTGGTTCAAAAGTGCATACTTTCCAAGATATCCTCGGTCTTAATATAATGAGTTCTAAAATATCACCCGTGTAACATCTCATCCACTCAATAGACGCGTGTCACTGAAGTCATACAATAAACAACAAAAACATTTTAAACGTTGAGGAAAGTTGCATACAATGTACACCGCAAAACGTCGCAAACTGTACCTACCTATGCATAGCGATAAAAAAGGAGTAGAAAACGCCACGTTGTCATACTTCGCATAAAGTTATTTTTGACTTAATTGAATTATTTTGCATGAAAAATAAAAACCAAAACAAAATTGAAAAATTATTCACATGTTATTTGATTCTATTACATGGCCCCATCAAGACCCTAGAGTTATGGGAAATCAAGCAGAACATTATTGTACATAATATACATGGCAATTTTTTTTAATGTCATTTGGGGGTAAAGTTTTCTTAATAATAGAGATAGCAAATTCTACTCCATAAAACATTTCTTTATTTTAGGAAAAATTAAAACTGTATTCAAAGAGTTTTCAAAAACTCGCTTCTTCACCCAGGAATCGAACCGACTTAAATCAAAAAATGAAGATTTCATGGTTTTCCTTTCAATGAATTAACCTAGTATGTGAGAGAGATTTTATCCTTGTGATTGGCTCTAACGAACCACACAATAAAATTACAGGGTGTAATTTTTACAGATTTTAGTCGGTTTGAATCCCAGGTGAAACGAGTGAATTCTTAAAAATCTTTGAACGCGGTTTTATTTCTGTTCAATAATAAAGGACAGTTTCTTTGGAGTAAATTTTGCTATCTCTTCTTTAGAGTACTTTCCCTCCAGATGGCATTAAAAATTACACCCTGTATATTTATCGATGTGCACCTATCAGTATCTACGTTGGAATTGATGTGGAGGGGCAGCCCACAAGAGGTGATCCGTTAATATTAACCCTGTATACGTACGTATAGAATAATAATCCTCCTTTTGTTTTCGTCGGGTGATTACGTAAGAAAAGATTTATCGCAAAAAAAATTATATGCTTTTTTGCACTTGTTGTCTAATAAACTTAAAAAAAAATATCAGAAACAAGTTTTTAGCTCTATATTCAGAAGTGGTAATTGTTTATAATACTCCTTTAATTTATCAATCAAAATATAAAATGTGACTTAACAAAAATTAAATAATTAAATTGTCGTACTGTTATGTGTACGCTATGGTCAAAAAGACGATCAATTACGCGGGAAAATCGGGAGCAAAAGCGACACAGGTCCTACCTCCATGACGCCTCGCGTGGTACTGAATTGTATCGCACCGTCGTCTTTATTATATTATATTATATTAGAAAAAATAGAACGGTTTAAGAAAGAAATTATCCACATAAATTAATTTTATGCTACATTACCAATATTATGACAAGTTTTTGTAAGTATAAGTTTGATATTCTCTTAGAATATCAGAAAATCACTTAAAATTTTCATCTTTTTCGTAATTTTTTATGATCGAGTAAAGTTTTCAGTATCGTGTTTTGATCCACAGATTTATAAAATATATTAAACAAACTTCAACATATATTTTTATCCGATCCAGACAAACAATATTGGCCGGTTGTAATGAGTTTGAAAACGCATAGATTTCGCGAATGGGGCCCTTAAGTAACCCATCACAGTATACAGTATAAGGGTTCCGTACTTTCCACAACGTTACCCTTGATTAAAATATGAGTAAAATAATAATACACTAAAGATAACACTATAATTCTGAGATCGATACAAGGATTAAAAAAACATAATCATGACACACTAAAAGTGCATAAGTGGCCGGTACGGGACCTTTAGTGCGCGTGTACCACTAGCACTTAACCGATTTCCTGTCACAGAAATACATTGTATGTATTTATCAACGATCACGTCTCACAAGATACAGGCTACTGACCGAACATCCACTGGATGTATTTCTGTGCCTTTATCACAGCAAATACAAAAAAAATCGGCTAAGTGCGAGTGGAACCCGCGCACCAAGGGTCCCGTACCAGCCACTTGAGCACATTTAATGTGTCATGATTATGTTTTTTTTTAAACCTTGTACCGATCACAGTATAGAGTTTAGTTAGTTTACCCTTTGAGTACGGAACAGAATCAAAGCAATTGATTTTTTCAAACGGAAATCAAATTTAGTAACACGAGGAGATTAGTAGATTAAAATCTCGAATTTTGATACGTTCAAAAAGCGTACCTACGTCACTAAACTTAAGCACTATTTTCTTGATATATAATTTATTTATAATAATAAGGCAAGCAAAATTGTCTTTCTAATTGAATGTCTCCCACTTCTGACACAGAGAATGAAAGTATTTTTAAATTAGCTGCACTAACAGGCCGTTTTGTGCAATTCCTTTTACCGTCGGTCGGACTACTAGACGCAGACAGAACTTCCGTCCGTATGGACATTCCGAAGTAAGCGCTTTGACAGCACCTTTTGGTACGGGTCACCAAGGTATGAAATTAACTGCCTACGTCTTTTTCCTGAGCAGCATAGTCCTGGTGCTTTTTAGTGACGAGTGAATAGGTTTCTTGTGGATGGACGTGTACCACCTTAGTCTTCATGTTCACTTACCTACCATCAGCTGTCACGGAAGACAAACCTCCAATGCTTAATATATATTAAGCTCCACAATGCCAAAACAATAGTTTCCTTAAAACATCATTTGAAAAACTTCTCTCACGCTTTACATTATATTTTATTCTATCTTTTTATATATTTATCCTCGTGGCGCCGTGGTTACTGTGCATATCAAACGATATCGCAGGATAAGCGCGCTCGGTGCGGCCGGTATTACGAAGGGTGACCGCCGACCATTCATTTCTCACGACGACTTCCGTGCTTCGGAGGGCACGTTAAGCAGTCGGTCTCGGGTGCTGTATACTTGTATACAGTAGTCGTTAGGGTTTGTCAGAAGCCATTTCGGCACCCTGAAATATCTGACATCCACCAACCAGCACCAGGCCAGCTTGGTGGATTACGGCCTAAACCTCCTCATCACTCAGAGCAGAGACTCATAGCCCTGCAGTGGGCTCATAACACGGATTGGTGATGATGATGATGATATACTTATGTAAATTGAATGTATTTATTTCTAAAGTTATACATCCAAGTATATCTATATATCTACCTATGTATTTATTAAATTCTATAGTGATTTTATTTCATATTTTATTTATGTTCATTAGTATTATTTATAAAAAATATTAATTATGCCATTTTCATGTTTTCTATTTTAATGCATAAGATTTCGTTAAGATAGGGTTGCCTGGTAGAAATCACTTAGAAGTGATAAGGCCGCCCAAATCGCACATTTAATATTATTTTGTACCTATATTGTATGTTAATATTTTCCCATTTTATGCAAATGGTAATAAAATATTTGAATAAGTGCCATTAATTGACGTTCGTATGTTGTAGTGATATATATTAGCATAAACACATTATTTTTAATTAGCTTCCATGCTTGACTGGGAGCGAAAGAAAAACATAGAATGTACCAGCTGCTTCTCTATCCGGGCATACTGTAAAAGTCAGTTACAGGACAGAGGTTTTATTGTCATTTTTGTGGGCGATAGGCTGACCCCCTGTCACTGCAATAGCCTCACTCCATCATTATAAAACCTCATTTGTCAAACGTGACATCAGACGGTCTTATAACCACTGATGTTCTGCCTACCCCATAAGGGATACAGGCGTGAAGTTATGTATGTATGTATGTACATTGCCTTTTCCAGAGGTCCTGGCTTTGAAAGTAGCCGTTTAGTCATGTACGTTAACGTGTTTATTTAAATGTTGAATTTGTATGTGTACCTATTTCTCAGGCTATTTTATACGTTATCAAGGTTATCCCAATTCGGGTTACATAATTCGTTCTGATTGATTTTTTATTGGTAAGTAAGACAATTTCAGCAGTTGATACTTTTTCTTCGATTTATATATGAAGGTTGGCCAAGCAGTGGTCACTCGTGTTACAGCCCGTTCACAAATGGTCTCCTTTTTACTGGTCTGTTTTACCGGATACCTTTTTGTACCGTAAATACGTATACTGAATACTGTGCCATATGTGAAGTCGCTCATACAACTCCATGCGCCATTGATGAAAAAAAAAACTTAACCGGTAAAACGGAACAGTAAAATAAATAAATAATAAATATTTCTGACACCCACTTAATATTATCTAGCCCAAAGTTAGTTTCTTTAAGAACTTGTGTTATGGATGCTTAAGAAATATATAAACATACATATTAAATAAATACATATTTTTATTAGAATAAACTTAAACATATAAACAACCATGACTTGACGACTAATATCTGTGTTCATTACACAAATATCCGCCGCCGCCGGGATTCGAACCCAGGACCTCTGGCATAGAAGGCAATGTATGTTACCGCTACACCAGCCGGTCGTCGTAAAACGGAGATCATGTGTCGCTACTGTAGTCAGTAGTACTGTTAGTCGCTATTTACAAAAAGTTTATCCAAAGGCAGGAGAGCTGTTAAGAATAAGCCCTACTAATAAGTGACAAATCCCATCACCTGACTGGATAAGAATTTACTAAACGCCTCCCGGTATCCGTCCAAAATTACACCATTGAGTTA
This sequence comes from Stenoptilia bipunctidactyla, assembly GCA_944452665.1. Classification (NCBI taxonomy): domain Eukaryota; kingdom Metazoa; phylum Arthropoda; class Insecta; order Lepidoptera; family Pterophoridae; genus Stenoptilia; species Stenoptilia bipunctidactyla. Next base: position 3,324,702 of record OX101748.1, on the reverse strand, counting down.
CTATGTACTATAATAACTCCACGATTTACACCTAATAAAAACACGGAATTTCGAACCTCTCTTATACAGGGTGACTGGTAAGTCACTTTCAATATTCGATAGCGTGATATTTTGAGATTATACTAGAAGAGAAAAAATAAAAAAAGGAATAAATATTAATTATTTACTGAGTAAACTTAACCGAAAGTTAAAGAATTGATTACGCAACGCATGGTTACACCAGCGTTGGCAGCGATTTTCGTACCAGATCACGTGCCGCGATTGATTCAGTTAATAGTAACATAGTAACAGGAAATAGTATCATAGTAGTATTTATTTATTGGGTATTCTAGAGAAAAAATAAGTATCTACTTTTTTACATAATTATGATCAGAATCGAGTACAGGGTGCTCTCCTTCAGTATCTAAAATTTGTAACCAGACACCCTGTATATTTGCTCGGTGATTTGTTTAAGTATCCAATCCATTTTGTCATAGTTTAATTATAACTATATCACGTTACGTAAGGATTTGCATGAATTTTAGTTTAACCTATTTCTCTATTATAACTATTATGTATTTGATTGTTAATTAATATTCATATAAACAAACTTTCTACGATGTTTATTTTAAACTTTATCTGTTAAACAAAATATCCCGGAAGAATTTAAAAATATCGACGATCACGAATAAACCTTGCAACTTTTACGATTGCAACAAGGTACCTGCTCTTTTCCTGACATAAAAGATTTATCTGAGCTAAAGCTTATATATTTACCCCATATACAAGCATTTAAATGATAACAATTATCTTTCGTTTCATGTTTCTCTAAATGTTCAAACGAATGCCAAAAGCTAATTTGGTAATAATGTTAAAAATAAACACATATATTCTAGCCGCTAAAAGAGTTTGCCTATGCTTCATACATTGTTCGTCCTGAAAGCAGGAACTGTAGAAAAATACTTTATATTTTCTTAATTACTATTGATTTCGCCCCATGTATATCGTTCATGAAACGGACAATTTGCCACATCTTGTTTTTACTCGTTGATGTCGGTGGATTTGAAGTTTGTTGATAAAATAGTTTTTAAATGCTTGTTTCGTATAGTAAATCATCCGATCAGTAAAGATATGTATCTATCTCAGTAAAACATGCAAATAATGACTGTAAATTGGCCTGGACTTTTAGGAGCCTGGGCGATTCTAAAATTGAGATTAAGCTTCTTCATATAGTAAAATCTTCGTAATATTATCCCTTGTAGAGTTATTACAGGGTGAATATTTACCTTAGTAGTAAACACAATATACCTAAAACTTTGACGACCGGCTGGTGTAGCGGTAACATACATTGCCTTCTATGCCAGAGGTCCAGGGTTCGAATCCCGGCGGCGGCGGATATTTGTGTGATGAACACATTTACACATAGAACACAAACATTAGTCGTCAAGTCATGGATGTTTATATGTTTATTTAAGTTTATTCTAATAAAAATATGTATTTATTCAATATGTATATTTATATATTTCTTGAGTCTATCGGTTATCTAGTACCTAAAGAACACAAGTTCTTTAAGAAACTTAATTTGGGCTAGATAATGTTGTGTGAGTGTCAGAAATATTTTATTTATATAACTTGATACTTTTATTTTTAAGTATTAATTTCAGTGGCTAAGGGACAGGTTGTCACTTCAAAATTCAATGACCCGTCGCCTACAACGAAATCTACAGCGAAAGTTAAATCATAAAGTAAAAGTAGGACATGTTATCTATACTGTTACTTAATTAAATAAAGCTGACGTTTTTTTTGTTTACACATTAAACTGGTTAGATTGAAATAAATAACATTCATATATTCAATTTTTAAAGATTATAACAACTCATTAACACCGATGACCTCAAAGTCAACGTACGCAACGCCATCGCTCAAATTGAGGCCGATATGTGCTCCAGAGTCATCGAAAATTGGACCTCCCGAATCCGGGCTACCAAACGGAGCCGCGGTGGTCATTTGAACGATGTTATCTTCCATACTTAATGGGGTCGAACACCCTTTCGAATGAAAAATAAATTTCGCTTCTACCTCACACACAACTTGTTTTATTCAATTTTAAAGTTCACGCGCCCTTATTGGCGGACCCTTTATTAATCTAAACGCGGGCTAGTTAGAGCTGTATCTTTACTTTGTATAATTTAACTTAAAGTTAATACTAATAATAATTAATAAATGTATACACAAATACATTTATTATTTTAAATTAGTTAAAATAACCCGTAATCGGGATATCGCAAGTACACTGAAATCTCGACTAAGGGCTGATTTTTCAATGGTCAGATAAAGGTTATCTTATAATAAAGTATTACCAGACAGCTTCAAACTTGTCTCAAAAAAGGATGATTCCCACAAGTTTTGTTCCAAATAAAGCTATAACTTAATAACATTTTTAATTGCATGTTATAGAATTACGGATTTTTAAAACCCAAATTTTTGTTAAACTATCGAAGTAGGTATAAAAAAATATCAATATTTTTTCATAAAATTATTATTAGGTATACATAATTGTTGTTTTATTGATAATTATTTCATTCAGTTCATCATTAATTCATTTCAGAATAAACTTATCGCAACCAAAAAGCATAAATCACTTCGTGTAATGAGTTCTAATGATTAACTCAAAAAAGTTGTGAAACGAATCGAGAAACGTTCGTAACGCTAGTCTTAATACAAGTGAATAAGAAATTGTGAATAGAGTAATTTTAACTTGATTTGTTCGCAACTGCCATATAAGTATACAATTTAAAAAAAAACTAAAATTTCAGTTCAGATTTGTAAATATACATCGTCAATCCCTCGTTTTCATTTTATTTTAATAAATAATGATATAAATTGACAAAGAGCCATTGTGAAATGGGATATGCTGCAGTTGTTTTGAAATGTAAGACGGCTACGAGTTGGGTGTATTTCCAATTAAGTTTACGGTGTGATACATGATTACGAAAAGTGCAACCCCGAATTTCACGTCCCCGTAAGTTTACAAATACGAATCACATAACAACGAATGCAAGCCAACAGACAGTAATTTAAATAAAATTAAAAAAAACACTGGTGTGGATTCTAAGATCTGCCAGCCAGCCTTACATTGTTGCTTCAGCAGCCTTTTTAGATAATGTTGTAGTTAGGGTAGACTAATAAATAATGAAAAAGAATTCTGGTATTTTATTTTCTTCTTCAGTTTCAGCAATTGACTAAATACATATTTACAGAGAAATATTACATTCTAGGATTTATTTACAAAGTATTTTAAGGATAAGGGGGTGACCAGAAGATAGGAAGATGTTAGGTCTGGGGAACTGGAGGGGCGACATGTTTTGTTGTCGCCAATACAGAGAAAGATTTAATCCTTGGTCAAGACTTTCTTCAAAAGTTTGGTGCTATAATAGACTTTCAAAACAACTGTGTCAATTTAAGTAAAGTTGTATGTAATTTTATCTCTGTCTCTAATGAGTGTAACGTTATTAATAATTTTGAAATAAGGTGAGTGGGGGGAAGATGAAAAACGGGGTAAGACAGAAAGTCAACAATAACGCCAAATCTAGCAGAGTTTTTTTAAGTATTAAAAGCTAGGTACAACTGATTCTTTTGGATACTTAATAATTACTTTTTATTTACGTTTGAGTTATTAAATAGATTTTTCGCCATTACTCGTATTGTAGGAATTGACACAATTTTCTATATTTACCCATTACATTTTGATGGGGTAAGATGAACACATCAATTTTCGAGTAAGATATTTGGAAAAATATTATGCTACCAAATATGACAAATGTAACATAATCAGATTTTTGTTTGTGGCTGATTTTGCCTTTAACTTTTATCATCAATTTTACTTTAAACAATCGCTCAGTAATGTTTGAGAACATCCACTTCGATCTTCCCCCGGTGGGGTAAGATTGAAATACAAAAATCAAAATATTTGTCTTGTCTTTGCTTCCTTAGGCGTTTTGACGCTTGAGCTGTTATTTTGTTTTCAGGGCATTACGTTCCATAGACTAGTATTGACCCAGAATGTATGTCATTCTCGTTTAAACGATTTTAGAAAATACTTTGATCTTTCCCCGTCACCTTTCCGTCTTTCCCCTGTTTTATTTTTGTCCATTGCAAATGATGCTTGGTGTGGTATTCATTACTTTATAGATTTAAATGAAATTTTACAAACTAGTTGCAAAATATACCCTCTGGACGTCATCCACAAGTCATCAACTTTAAATTTTGATTAATACGTAGTGTTTCACAAGGACTCTAAAACAACACTACTCATCTCATTAAAAAACCGTTCGATCTTGCCCCCACTCACCTTACTTTACTTTATTGTTTTTGCTGCATCGTCGTCGATGAGGTCACACGGGTCGAAGAACTTGGAAATGCGTACAGCCGTATGCCCTGAGTACTTATTCATCACCAATATATTCCTTTTTACTCTTTTTACTTCTTTTAATTTATTTGGCGTTACTGCTTGGCTGCGAGAGGTTTCTTGTATATTTATTTTTCTTAATTATGCCCTTCCTTGGGCGAACTCTTCCTTTAATTGGTAGACCTTGTCGAATTTTTAAAAATCAAGAAAATTCCATGAAAAGACCGGGACGGTAGAGGATTATGTAATTAAAGATTTTACTGCGGCTATAATTAATATTTATATCGTTATCGTTATTTGCTAAATATTGGTGACAGGCCAGTACGTATCGCGTAACTATTTCGGAGATAAAATTCTCCTAAAAAAAACAATGAACTTCCTCTTCTGAAAATCAAAGCGTCTCTGTCAGAAAGACAATTTCCAAATTTCAAATATAAAACAATGACATAATGTTTGTTTGCACCTTTGTCAACTTTATTTATCAATATAAGGCGCGCTCAAGCAGTATGTTGCGGTACCTACACTAAGGGTTTGTCCCACTCGTTGCTCCAGTTTAGTCCATGACTTAGCCAGTGTGATAAGACGATAGGATAAGTACCCACCCTTTAGTATTCCAAGGACCTTAATTACGACATCATCTCTAGTAAAACAGACTACTAAAAACTAATACTTAACAATCCTGAACGACTCAAAAAATCTCAATGAAATAGTAAAATGATAGCGAAAATAACCAAAACACGTGTATATTAAACCAACAACCAAAACTTAAAACTATTCGTCGAATAACGCGGCTATTTGCCGGTTGAAGCAGCATTTAAATTATCTGTGGGTTAGCAGTGTTATCGGACAGATATGTCTTATTTGAGGATTAAAAAAATTAAATAAATCCTATCTGACGGATAACAGCTGTCTGTCGATTATCCAACTATTGAAAAATAGTATTATAAAAAACAACTTAATTTCGCCGGGTAATACTTTATTCGACAGATAACTTTATCTGAAGATTGAAAAATCGACCCTTAAAATGGAAACTATAAGTGTAAATCTTGATAAAATCCAATTAAAATTTTAGGCTCTTAATACAATCCATCTCCAGACAATCACACGAGCTACATGGCCTCAAAGTAAGCAAAGCTTGTGTTAAGAGATACCATGTAGCGAACTAGTACAAACTAGTAAAATACATATAGGTACAGGGAGACTGGTGGGTCACTTTTGAAATTCAAGGACGTGATAGTTTGAGATCATACATAAAAGGAAAAAACATACTGAAAAATCAATATTAATTATTTACTGAGTGGCAGCGATCCGGGTGCCAGGTCACGTGCCGCGATTAACTCATTTGTATGAAAATAAATAGTAACATAGTACTTAGTATTTATTTATTGGGAATTGTAGTGTAAAATTAAATACTTAATTTTTATACATAACTAGCTGCTGCCCGCGACGTCGTCTGCGTGAACGCTATGCAGCACCAAACGCACCTACGATTATAACACTGCTAGCGTGATAATATGTAGCCTATATGCTGACCCGACTTCTTAACTATCTTCATGCCAAATTTGAAGTAAATCCATGCAGTACTTTTTGAGTTTATCCCGGAAAGACAAACAGACAAACAGACAAAAATTCTAAAAACTATATTTTTTGTTTCTGTTTCCATTGTAGATCATACCCCAAGTATTCTTTTAAAAAAATATTCAATGTACAGTTTTGACTTTCCTACCATTTTATTATATGTATATAGATTATGATCAGAATCGAGTATAAAGTGCTCTCCTTCAGTATTTAAAATTTGTCACCAGTCGCCCTGTATAGATAAAAACCCATAACCGGAACATTTTTGTTTCTTGTTACGTGCGGGCATCGCAACCACTGGCGTCTGAGGCAGATAGGTTTATTCCGTTATCGCCAAACGTCGCGTCCTCTGGATTATTTTACCAAGGTTGATTTTGGATCTTGACGCGACACCATACGACAATAGCAAATGTATGATGTATCCTTTTAACAGGTATCCTACGTTGACGTGTTGATAAAAGTAAGCAAGTAAACAACTGATTTTCGTATAAAGACTGCCGGCAAATATCACCACACTAGCAGTGATGTGTGCCAATAATATTTTATAGAGTGTCAGTCCCTTCCTGAAACCTTGTGGTCTGATGTAGGATTGAGGTCAAACAAGGGCTTAAATTGAATTTAAAATTAAAAAAAAAGACGTGTGGCACTCGGAGACTGTCGCGGTTAAGCTATTGCATAGCATTTTTTATCAACTTATGCAATTATAAATATTTATTTATTTTATTAATGCAGTAATGTTTGATCTAATATGAAGTTCCACAAGTTCCTAGTAGATGGCGCTGATTGTTTATTAAAGCCCGCATGTAAAGTTATGAAATCAAAGTATCACTGCTGTGCCGGTCGGAGTTAGGTTTTTTTCGTTACGGAATTTCTGGATTCGGTCCCCACGCTCAAGCCCCGCGATAGAAGCTATGCAATAGCTTAAAAATAAATAAGTAATAAAATCCAAATCATAAATAATTATCGTCAAAGACAAAATACAATTTAAAAAAACATGTTTCAACCGGATTTATCGAGTACCTATAATTAAATTTTAAAATTAGCTCGACGTTTCGGTGTCTTTGCAGATCCCGTGGTCACGAGAGTTTTTTATTTAACAGTATCGCGAAAACCTTAGACAATATTACAAACTAAAATCTTGTGAATTGAGACCTTCTAATTGTAAGCTTTTTTCACATTCGGAAATAGGTACAGTAAAATTAAAACTTTTTCCTTTAGTTCCAAAGCTGCGTTACGCGTTCAGACGCGCGTACCGTACATCCGTATCTTCAAATAGGCACACCTGCCCATAGATTTATATAACACCTACTAAGAGAGATTCAAACATACAAACTTTCATAACGTTTTCCGTATCGAACGCGCGTATGGTACGGACGTTGCAGTTTTGTATGAAACGAGCGTTCGAACGCGTGACGCAGCGTTGGCACTGAGTGTGTGACGCACCTTAAAATGCATTATTAAAGCTATTATGCAGTAAACTGTCAACGTTGAACCAAGTAAACTCGGCTAACGGTCCCACACTTGCATGCCACTGAGCTACCTAAAGACTTTCATAATGAATACACAAGTGAATGTAAATTCAAATTACTTACCACATTCACTGTTTTACTTTCGGTATGTTAATATTGCAGTTACAAGATTCATTGGAAACACATTTTATTTCTGTATCACTTGCTTTTGATTTTGAATTTATCATAATACAAGCAGCGTAGCATGGTTTTTCCCTCGTAAGCTATGCTCCCATTCTTTCCCGAAACTGTACCTTCCTGAAAATTAGCCTATCAAATTAGGCCAGTATTGACAGAGATTAGAGCGTTCAAGCAAACAAACAAACACTTATTTCGTTCCAAATATCAGGTTTAAGCAACGTTCGGCGCAGTCGGTACAAGGATGCGTGACCGCCGGTCATTTTTTTCTCACGACGATGACTTCCGTCACAGTACAGAAATCTACAGTAATTCAACTCGGCCGCATCTTTTAAATAAATGCCTACAGGAGTGCGGTCCGTTCACATGCGATAGGGCGGCCCGCCTTCAGCATTTAAATAACATTTAAATGCTGAAGGCATTTAACTACTTTGTGTACTTGATTACTTCCATCTAGTTTTGTGACTGCAAATATACTTTTTATATAAACAAATAATATATTTTGTAAATTAAATAGGAAGTGTTCAACAATAACCAACGAATGCAGAGGTTAAAAAACCAACTTCACGTCAAAACTTTGGCTGAGTTATAATGTCATCAATTGATTTCGATAAAATTTATATGGGACCAACTATAAAGTATCTTGTATCATATGAAAAAAGAATTTTCAAAATCGATTCATAATTGTCTGAAATATCGTGTAACAAAGACACAAAAAAAAACATACAGACGAATTGAGAACCTCCTCCTTTTTTGAAAGTCGGTTGCAAATACGTTTTGTATCAAAAAACCATGATTGTCTACAATCGAATAACAAATCGGTCCTTAAATGAGTGACCGAAAAAATACTTGCGCCTCGACTGAGACGCACGAAAAGATGTATTATTGGTTTTTATAAATGCATAAATGATGTAACTAGAAGGGAAATAGTTTAAAATAATACCGTCGATTTGTGTTTGGATCACATATTTATAAGAGCGCCGTCCTCATTAATCAGCTCAGCTGTCATTAAACATAAAGTATCTGACCATTATTACGTCGCGGCGTCTATACAGTGGAATTCTAAGCAATGTAAGAGTAATGATAGTCTGCCAATATTCGAAACCCGGCGTGTTCTTGACAACAAGCTAGTAAAAAAAAATTACTCAAAGTTAACTTTGAGGAATTACTTAGCATAGAATGTCCAGTTCGATTATATGAGAGTTTTTCTAGTATATTCCTAAAAATATATCATGAGTTATAAGATAAAAAAAACATTAAAATAAATTATAGCGATAGAAATAATAAAGTGTGGATAAACGATAATTAAAAAAATATGATTTTAGAAAGAGATTGATTATATACAATATAGTGTAATGAACCAAAAATATGATAAAAAGATTAGACTACACTAGATATAGGATTAAATGTACCAAAACAATACTTAAATGTAAGACTAAATATAATAAATAAATTATAATAAACTGTAATAAGAATATTAAAAAAATATGGAATAAGATTAATAGTCTACTAGGTAGTAAAAAACAATCCTTAGATAAAATAATAATTAGTAATATGAAAAATCAAGGTAGTGTAAAGGATATCTGTGATAAGTTTGCGGAAAGCTTCGTAAGGGAAGTAGATCAGGTCAAACACTTATGTTCAAAACAATTTTTAGAAAGAAGTAGCTACGTCAAGCAGTCGGACGTTAGCATGAGATGGCAACCAGTCAGCACTTATAAGGTAAAACGCGTTAAATCAAAAATGAATAAAAATAAAGCACGTGGAAGTGATCTCGTGCAAATGTCTGACTTAAAGTTCTTAATCAACAAAGTAAGCCCAGTTATGGCTAACATGATTAATCTATCTGTAAAGCATCACACAGTTCCATATAAACTAAAAGAGGTAATAATTCGACCCATTCATAAAAAAGGTAAGCGTAACGTTTATAGTAACTACCGGCCCATAGCTGTACTATCCAGCCCTGACAAAATTATTTAAAAATGCATAACTGACCAACTTAGTAATTTTATACAGTCAAATCAAGTCGTAAATGAATGCCAATATGGCTTCCAAAAAGGCAAAAGCACTAATACTCTACTTTCGAATTTTACAAACGAAATAAATAGTTACCTAAATGAAAAGAAATTAGTGGTTGCAATTTTTTACGATTTTCAAAAAGCCTTTCAAATTTTAGATAAAAACACCTTATTTAATGCAATGATCGAATGCGGTGTACGTCAACCACTAAACCAATGATTTCGTGATTACCTCACATCGCGCCACTTCTCTGTCAGGGTCGGGGACACGTTCAGCGAGACGACGGGGTTGAAGTACGGAGTACCGGAAGGATCCACGTGTGGACCCATTTGCTACTTACTACAGGTCAACAGCTTATGTAGTGTACTATAGCACAGCTCATATGTTTGCGGATGATCTCCGCACGCTGCATGCAGGCACAGACCTGGAAGAAACGTGTCGTATAGTCCAGAGAGATGTTGATGCTGTAGTCAAATGGTCTCACGACAACGGCATTGTGTTAAATACAGACAAAACAAAACTGCTCATCCTACACTCACCTTACCTCCGTCCTGCTGAACCGTGCCCTAGTTTATTTACTCATAATTTCAGTTGCCTTCATAATCATGCATACATACATACATAACTTCACGCCTGTATCCTTTATGGGGTAGGCAGAACACCTAAGACCATCTGATGTCACGTTTGACAAATGAGGTATTATAATGATGGAGAGAGGCTATTGCAGTGACAGGGGGTCAGTCTATCGCCCACAAAAATGCCAATAAATCCTCTGTCCCTTAACTGACTTTTACAGTATGCCCGGGAAGAGAAGCAGCTGGTACATTCTATGTTTTTCTTTCGCTCCTAATCCAGCATGAAAGCAATTCATAATCACTTTGTTAATTGTCAGTGCAAACCTATAGAAAAAGTTATTTGTGTTACTTATCTTAGTTTAAAAGTCGATAATAATTTCTCTTGGTCCCACCACATAGACTATGTCTATGATAAATTAAGAATATTACTGGTAAATTTTATCACTTAAGCTTTAAAGTTCCTTCCTCCATTATAAAATGTCTATATTTCTCCCTAGTTGATAGTATACTGAGTTACGCCCTTGACAGTTATGGTCTTACATTTAAAACATTACATTTAGGTTCCTAAAGTTATTAAAAAAACTTAAGCAAACTGTAAAGGAGATTATAGAAAATTATTTAAAATTTGTTACATATTACCTATTAGTTTAAAACATAAATACCTACTAGCTATAAATAACCATAACAGAAAAGAACACCTACTAAAAATTTTATCACATGATCAACTAACTAGGTCTGTGTCATCCGGCAAATATGAAGTACCCAAAGTTAATAACAATTATGGCGACAGAACGTTAACTAAACGATTACCATATCTTTTAAATAGTCTGCCGGATGACATTCGACAAGAAATACTTAAAAATAAATTCAAAATCGTATTCAAAAAGTATATATTTTCTTCTTTAATGTAGCTTTTTAAATAAGTAATAAATGTAGATAATTATAAGTAAGTTATTGTAATGATTTTTTTTGTAAACTTATTAATAAACAATAAATAAAATTAACGTAAAGCTCAATCAACAATTGTTTCGGTATACAGACACTCGCGACTGGCCGCATGCCGAGATCGAGCCGCATAGGTATAGCTCGCGTTTCGTCCGTTTGTATGAAGTTAAATTACTGTAGATATCTGTACTGTGCTTCCGTACTTTGATTCACACGTCATCAGTTCGGTAGGGTCGCTGGATTGTTGTAAACAGTAATCGTTAGGGTTTGTTAGAAGTCATTTTTGAATCATAGAATAGTATAATTATGTAGGTACTTATAGAATAGATAGTGTTTTACGGACTAAATCCCTCGTCATCCAAAGGATTATGGCCGTGAAGTGGACTCATTAAAAGGCGTTGATATGATGATACAAGTTTGCAATACACATATATACATACATAACTTCACGCCTGTATCCCTTATGGGGTAGGCAGAACACCAGAGGTTGTAAGACAATCTGATGTCATGTTTGACAAATTTGGAGGTATTATAAAGATGTAGAGACACTATTGTAAAGACAGAGGGTCGGCCTATCGCCCACAAAAACGTTCATAAAACCTCGGTCCCTTAACTGACTTTTACAGTATGCCCGGGAAGAGAAGCAGCAGCTGCAAGAGTCAGTAAAGGGTCAGAGGTTTGATTGGAGATTTTTGTGAGCGATAGGCTGAACCCCTGTCACTGCAGTAGTCTCTTTCCACCATTATAATGCCTCCCAATTTGTCAAACGTGACATCAGATGATTTTTTTACCTTTGGTATTCTGCCTACTATAACGTGGGATCGTAAGTAGTTAAAAGACTGTTTGAGATATTATTATTTATATATGTATTTTATTTATAAATCACTAGCTTTATCCCGCAACTTCGTATGCGCTTAACTACCTACCATTCTCGTGGAAATTTCAGAAACTATACAACCAGACACCCACTTAAAGAACCTTTATACCAAGTATCACACCCATGCACTCAAGGAATAAGTTTTTTTCATAAAAACTAAAAATCATATATTTCCCGTGCTCGTGGGAATTTCGGGAATTTTTTTCGTAGCACAACCAGTCACTCTTTAAAGAACCTTCGTGCCAAGTATCACATCCGTACACTCAAGGAATAAGATTTTTCATACAAACTAAAAAATCCAACCCCTTCCCGTGGGAATTTCGGGAATTCCTTCCATTATACAAACAGACACTTATTGAGGAACCTTTATATCAAGTATCACATCCGTGAACTCAAGGGATGGGATTTTTTCATACAAACTAAAACATCATATATTTCCTGTTCCCGTGGGAATTTCAGGAATTCCTTTCATAACACAACCAGACACACATTGAAAAACCTTTATGCCAAGTTTCACATCGGTGCACTCAAGGAATAAGATTTTTCATACAAACTAAAAAGTCCTATATTTCCCGTTCCCGTGGGAATTTTGGGAATTCCTTCCTTAGTGCACCCCTACATCCCCTAAAGAATGTATGTATTTTCAGCTCTCTACGCCCAGTAGTTACGGCTGTACGTTGTCTGTCAGTCACTCAGTACCTCAGTCATTAACGGAACAGTTTTATATTATATATTGACAAACTAAAACATCATATATTTCCCGTTCCCGTGGGAATTTCGGGAATTCCTTCCTTAGTGCACCCCTACATCCCCTAAAGAATGTTTGTTCCAAATTTCAGCTCTCTACGCCCAGTATTTGCGGCTGTACGTTGTCTGTCAGTCACTCAGTACCTCAGTCACTCAGTCAGTAACGGAACAGTTTTATATATATTGATGATAATTGATAAGCACTTTATCACTAATAATACAAAGCTTATCACTGGGAACAAAACTTATTATTTAAATATGGTGGAGCGGTACGATTCGCGGAATATAAAATCGAAGACCTTTTTCTCCGAAATAAACAATGACCGCCCTTTCTGAAGGAAAGGCCGAGAATGTTCTAAAAAAACTAAAGCGTCTCTGTCAGAACGAAAATATTCAAATCCAAAGTTGAAATTAAAACAATGACATACTGTTAGTTCGCACCATAGCCGTCTTTATTTCTCAATATAAGGCGCGCTCAAGCAGTATGTTACGCTACCCCATAAGGGATACAGGCGTGAAGTTATGTATGTATGTATGTATGTATTTTTTATTATAGGTGATTAATCAAAAAATATGATTAACTTAATAACAGCAGCTTAACGATTAAGTGTTTGATTAGTTCGTTGTTAAGACATACACTGTTAATGACATACACTGTTTATAATAATCAACGAATGCAGAGCATTAAGAAAACTGACTTACGTCAAAACTTTGGCTGAGTTATAATGTAATCAACGTAAACATTCTCCGAAATCATACATATTTATTCAAAATTTTGAATTTTTTTAGTGAAGTTCTCAACCGGTTTCGACAAAATTTATATAGGACCAACTATGAAGTATCTTCTATCATATGAAACAAGAATTTTCAAAATCGATTCATAATTGTATAACATAACTTTGTAACAAAGAACAAAAAAACCTACAGACGAATTGAGAACCTTCTCCTTTTTGGAAGTCGGTTGAAAAAAATTTGCTTAGATGCCAATCATATACTTACATGACAAACATATGTATGATCAATATACATTTGCCTATATCCAGCATTGGACCTTACCAGGCTGTCATGACGATGATGATGATGATGATGTTGATGATGATGATACATTTGTAATGACTTCGTATTTCAGTACTCTATACAAAAACAAATCTTACTAAATTATAAATGTGAAAGTTAAGATGTATGGATGTTTGTTCCTCAATCATGGAAGAACGGCTCAACGGATTTGGATGAAATTTGGCATAGTGATATTTCACAGTCTGGAATAGCACAAATGCAATACTTAGCACATTTTTATCCCGGAATTCCCGCGGGATTTGAAATTGCGCTGGTAAAACCGCGCGCAACAGCTAGATATTTATAAATTAATCTCAACTTTATTATACAAAAAACTGTAATGTTGACGAAAAATTTTAAACAAGCTTAGTTCACACCTTTCCATCTTATCAAGCTAAGATTGTAAACAGCGCCATCTATAATTTTAAACTGGAACTTTATTATTTGAAGCCTTTGTTACGTACGAACAGCTAGAAAGTGAGAGCTAACTGAGATTTGAACTCAAAAAGTTCATGATTTAAATCAAAGATGTCGCTTAGCCTTTTATTTTTTTCCAGCTTTACTTGTATTATTGTTTTGAGTTATTGTAATTTAAGTTGTGGACGTTTCTATGCTTAAAGTTTTCCTAAACTATTTAAAAAGTTCGAAAATAGTTTAATAAGCTGAAATTCGAACCCTTAAATAATTTTATAACACACAAAATACACTAATCTGCCTTTGGTCTGTGTTTAGGTATACTGGGTTATCCCTTAGTTATGTTGTGTTGTTGAGTAGGTAAGTACGGCCCACATTAGTTGAAGAATCATTTTCGTTAGTTTATAATTATAAACATGGTCATTTGAGATATTTATTATGGAAAAAATTTTCTAACATGCCCAATTTTTCTAGCCTTTATTGAGATTCTTAAAATACTGAATAAATTTATAAATGCCAGAATTTTACTTTAAAAAAAAATTAACATCCATGACTTGAAGACTAATATCTGTGGTAATGATACAAATACAACACCCGGGGATTAAACCCAGGACCTCTCGCAAGAAGGCCATTACACCAGCCTTGTCAAAGAAAATTACCATAAAGCGATACGTGTACGTATGTTCGTATGCCAGAGGTCCTGGGTTCGAATCCCGGCGGCGGCGGATATTTGTGTCATGAGCACAGATATTAGCCGTCAAGTCATAGATGTTTATATGTTTATTTAAGTTTATTCTAATAAAAAATATGTATTTATTCAATATGTATGTTTATATATTTCTTAAGTATATCAGTTATCTAGTATCCATAACACAAGTTCTTTCAGAAACTTAATTTGAGCTAGATAATGTTGTGTGAGTTTCAGAAATATTTATTATTTATTAACTTAATATATGGTCAGTCGTTACAGCACATATGTGGCATTAAACATGTTATATGCTGGACTGGGAGCGAAAGAAAAACATAGAATGTGCCAGCTGCTTCTCTTCCCGGGCATACTGTAAAAGTCAGTTAAGGGACCGAGGTGTTATGGTTTTTTTGTGGGTGATAGGCTGACCCCCTGTTACTGCAGAGGTCTCTCCCCACTATTATAATGCCTAAAAATTTGTCAAACGTGAGATCAGATGGTTTTACAACCTCTGGTGTTCTGCCTACTCCATAAGGGATACAGGCGTGAAGTTATGTATGTATGTATGAGATATGACTATTTACTATAAGATATCCGAATGCAAGAAGATGGGATTCCCTGGCTGTAAATTGTTAATGTGTATTTTATTTTCTTATTTTTAAAAGATGATTGCTGTTGAGTTTCTTGCCACTTCTTCTCAACAGATCGACTTTCCGAAGTGGTGGTAGATTCAGTTCAATTTGTAAATTGTTTGACTTATTTCAAATGTATTTAAATACTTACGAAATAAAGAATATTTGAGTTTGAGTTTGAGTTGATGTGTATCTAAGTATTAATAACTTAAATGTTTGCTTACGATTTAAGTAGTTACTTTAATTTTTAATTTATTTTAAATCTTCATTATTTTATCATTGTTTTATTGATAGAATGTCAATGAAAAACATTCTAATATAGAGATATTGATCTATTTTTGACTACGCATTAATTGTGAGTTTAGTTTTTAAATCTCCTTGAAAAAGTAAAAAATCTCGGCTATAGAAAAAATAATGACGAAAAAAGACATAATATGTAAATACATCAAAGTTTCAACCATTACTTTTATTTAAGTTGAGCATAAAACGAGCATAGGACACTATGAGAGTTTAAATTAACTTTAGAAACGGGATATTTACCATGTTTTTCATTTATTCTGAGTTCTCGATATTTCGGCACTGTTTCCCGCAAGCGGGATACCGGGATACCTACGTGAGTGCGAAAGCCGAAACATCGAATTTTGTTTCTCCGAAAACCATTCATCGATATCTTTATACTGCGAAGCCTTGTTAAATCGATGCCTTGTTACTGCGGTGTTACATTACATCGAAAAACTTTACTTCGATTTACGATTTTACTGCGAAACCATGTAGGTACAGCAGCGACGTCTTTTTACTGCGATGTAAAGAAAATTGACCCTGAAAAATACATACAAAGTTTTTCTTTGTCATAATAATATTTAAATTTAGTTTTTTTATTTAAATTTCTTTAATAAAACAGACCATCATCTTCCATGAATATTAACGTAATTAACTGAAGATTACAATTATTTTTAGCTATTTTGTTCTATAAAATATTAGGTTTATGATCGCCATGATCACGTCACGACGGTACTCAGTACCGTACACAGTAATATATCCCGTTTCTAAAAGTTAATTTAAATGTTAATGACCATGTCAGTTTAAAAACTTATACTAAGAGAGTTTATTTCATTTTTCCGATGTTGGATGTGCTGCAGATTTATATTGTTACAAGGCACGTTTATAAGTTTACTAGCTATTGCCCCGAATTGGTTTATTTTCTTTTGATCAAGTAAGTAAAGTACTTTTGTCTTCCATGACACCTGATGGTAAGTGATCATGACAAAGGGTGTTAGATGACGGATAGTAGATAGATGTTAGATACTATCTGAGGAGATTATTTTCAATCCAAATCATTTCTGCTTTTCATTATTTTGAGATATTTGGGAAAAAACATCTAATAGCTTGGCCTTAAATTGTTTTGGCTGTTTTTTTTATATTTTATTTTTATTTTTTTGCAAAACTATGAGTAATATAAATAAATTAAAAACGGAAATGATACATTTTGTTTGAAATTGTTGAAAATGATTCAGTTTGAAACGGATGGTTTTGGAAAGGACTCAATTAGAAATTGATTAGCAGGAAATGATATGATATGAAATAAAACAAATCAAATGAACTAACTTTGATGTACCGTAAAATGGGTTGAGTCAAGATGTAGAAATGGGTGCTCTTCAATAAGTGGACTGTAGTATTTCTTGAGTAGGCACAGGTATTTATCGTTACAACAACTATTCAATGACGCGTACAGTATATATTCGACAAGATAATGTGTAGTTCGTAGATAGTAGATATTTGTGCGCGAGCGTAGTACGTTGTTCGCGTAGCTTTAGAACAGCGAGACTAGCTGTTCGTTGCTCGGCGGAACTCGGCTACACGGTCAGTTGTACGGTATCTATCGAAAGCTACCAGACCTACCGATCGACCTTATCATTGGAATTTGAACCTGACAAGGTATACATCTTATTAGACGTGACTGTACATCCACGAGAAACCTATTAACTCAACGCTTAAAATTAAGACTAAATGTTCAAGAAAAATAGTTGATTCCAAACTTTGGCGACCCGTATCGAAAAGGAACTGTCAAAGCGACTTTTTTGAATATACTTACCTGCCCCATAAGGGTGGAAGTTATGTCTGCATCTAATATTGTCCAATTGCAAAAGGGTGAGGGTTCGATTTGTTCAAAAAGAGTCACTCTCCAAAATGTATCCTGTAGTACATGGCTAAACAAGCAACCTTACGACGATGCTCGAGGGTCTGCAAATTTATGGTTGTTAAGTCGGCGTTGTGTAAAAGTTTTCATTTCGTTTCATTCATTTCTTTTCGAGAAACTATTGCAGTGACAGTGGGTCAGCCTATTTTTATTGCCCACAGTAAATAAACCTCCAATAAAATCTCTGTCTCTTCACCGAATTTTACCGTATGCCCTTGAAAAGAATCAGCTGGCACATTTTATGTTTTATCCAGTCCAGCATTTCATTAGTATATGTAGGATCTCACATTTTGAAGAGCAATTTCGTTAAAAAATATTGTCTGAGCGTTAAATTGAATTCTTGATACGAGGGTGGATTGAAAAGTTCGCGGCCTAGTCAAGAAAACAGAATAAAGTACATACAAAAATATTTTTATTTTTCGACGTAATCTCCATTTAGCTCTATGCACTTCTTCCATCTGCTTTCCAGAGCTTCCATACCTGTTTTAAAAAAATATTCCTCAAGGTCTTCAAAATACAGGTTAACAGCGGCTTCGACCTCTTTATTCGTTAAAAATTTCTGCCCACCGAGGTGTTTTTTCAGGTTTGGAAACAGATGAAAGTCCGAAGGTGCCAAATCAGAAGAATAAGCTGGATGTGGCAACAATTCGAAACCACAATCACGAATTTGAGCCATAGACTCGACAGACGTGTGGACTCGGGCGTTGTCCTGGTGAAACAACACTTTCTTTCTCAGTAATCCTGGGCGTTTCTGTTTAATTTCTTCACGTAAACGGCGCAGAAGGGTGCTATAGTACGCAGAGTTTATTGTTTCGCCTTTTGGAAGGTAGTCCACCATAATGACACCCTTAGCATCCCAAAAAACCGATGCCATCACCTTGCCAGCCGACAGAATTGCCTTTGCTTTTTTCGGAGTTGGTTCACCTGATTTTTTTCATTGTTTGGATTGTTGTTTTGATTCTGGGGTATAGTGGTGAACCCAGGTTTCATCCATTGTCACAAATCTGTCAAGAAAACCTTGTGGATCAGCCTCGAACATCTCCAAACAGTCGCGAGAAATCGTGAGTCGAATAATTCGCTTTTGCTCTACTGAAAGCAATCTGGGGACCCACCTAGCCGAAACCTTAGAAAAGCCGAGTTCATGGACAATAATGTTTTGCGTTCGTTCATATGAGATGCCTATAGTGTCTGCAATTTCTCTGATAGTCAATCTACGGTCTTCCAATATGAGATCACACACTTTATTGATGTTTTCTTCGGTCGTAGACGTCATTGGCCTTCCGGAGCGAGGGTCATCTTCGATGTCCTCTCGTCCATGTTTAAATTCTGCAGCCCATTTTTTCACAGTGGTATAAGACGGGGCAGATTCCCCTAATGTTGTTTGCATGTCATCATGGATCTCCTTTGGTGTTAATCTTTTTTTAAACAAATATTTAATCACAGCACGTTGTTCAAATTTCTCCATTAGTGAAAATTTGTTCTACACACGTATTTATATTATTCGTAAAATTTTATTTAAACAAGATATCAAATTGAAAATTCGCGGGCTGACAATTGAATAATGACAGTTCAAAATGACGGCAGAAAAAATAACAAAAGTTTTTTTTTAATGGCCAGACCGCGAACTTTTCAACCAATGTAGTACAAACCAATCCCGTAAAAACAAGTATTTTTAACCAATCTTTTGAGATTTAATTTGTTTAAATTGGATTATAAATTACTTCAGTAGTAATGAGTGAACATAAAATTAACATAAACACATAAGCGTTGAAACGTAACTTACTTTTTGGTGCCGCAGTCGGTTTTACTTACCAATGAATTTATCTTGATTTTTAAAGCTAGGTTTTTATACAGGGTGTCCCAAAACTCGACGTCAACCCGGAACCGGGTGACAAGGCAAGTCATGCTGATTATCAGAAAAATGTTTAAAAAAATCTAAGTCACGTGTTCTCAAAATTATCGGCATTTTAAAAAAACACGCAAAATTTCACACCCTGTGACAGTGTTTTTGCTGCTGTTGCCACAAATGTTCACTTTTGGAAACTTTTTTTTTTGATATGTAACCCTGAATAATGCTTCTCTATACTGTTATCAACATTTCAAATCCAGCTCCTCGAGCTTGCATAAAAATAGGACTTATTTCCAAGAAAAAAATTAAAAATTAAAAATGGCCTAGTTTTAACTGTCTGCATTGAAAAAAAATTGTATTACGCGAGTTTGGCAAGTTGTGTCAAAAGTTGGCGCATTTAGTAAGGATCCCAAAATGGTATGACACGTGGTAAATTGTAGTTGCTATCATGAACAAAAAAAAAATTCGTAAAAATCCAGTGTTCAACAATGTGTAAGCGAGATAGTATTTGTGCTAAAGTGATTGAGTGAGACGGAGAGAGTCAACTTCTCAAGTGCGAGCGAGACAGGTATGGACGCTAAAGTGACTGAGATGGAGAGAGTCATTTTACCAAGTGCGAGAGAGACAGAGAGTGACGCCAGGTATTCGCTATTGTAGATACACATTACAAACCAGTCAGTACGTACGTTACGTTCCTTCGTTTACTGCGCTTGTTTTCGTATTCGTTTGTGTTGATTTCGTACTGTTTACTTTTGGCTATGTTTATGGACTTGTGATTGCTTGCGATTTAGATTCGGACTGTTTGTTTTCTCTTAACGACGACCTTTGCTTTCCTCTGGACTATTGTGTGAGTGTGTGACAAGTGCCGAGATGTCTTCGTATACCACTCGCGAATACGCTAATATGCACCTTATTTATGGTGAGTGCAGGTGTAATGCCAGTGCTGCTGCCAGACTTTACCGCGAAAGGTACCCAAACGCTGCTCGTTACCCCGATCATCGGGTGTTTACGAATGTGCATCGGTTGCTCTTCTCAGAAGGCCGCCTCCCAAATCAAACGCATGGTGGAGGCAGACCCACCAACCCTATGGAAGAAGAAGTTCTACAGGCTGTCGAAGAAGACCCAAGTACTTCAGTAAGAGCTATTGAAACGAACACCGGAGTGCCCAAAAGTTCAGCCCACCGTATTTTAAAAAGAAATGACCTACACCAATACCACGTACAGCGAGTACAGACATTATTACCCGGTGACTACCAAAATAGGGTGAATTTTTGCCGGACGATATTGGAGAGGTACAAAGATGACCCACTTTTTCTAACAAAAATTTTATGGTCGGATGAATCAACTTTTAAAAAGGACGGCTACGTGAACATGCACAACCTGCATAAATGGCGTGTTGAAAACCCTCATTTAACGAGACAGGATCGGTCCCAGTACCGATTCAAAGTTAACATGTGGACCGGAATTTTGAATGGCAAAATAATTGGTCCTTTTGAGTTGCCTGATGCATTAACTGGCGAGGTTTACTTAGACTTTCTTCAAAACCATCTTCCAAATTTATTAGAAGACGTGCCGCTAAGCATTTACAGAGAAATGTGGTTCCAACAAGATGGGTGCCCAGCGCACTTAGCTCGCCCCGTAAGAGAGTACCTCGATGAAGAGCTTCCTGGGAGTTGGATCGGGCGGGCTGGACCAATCTCGTGGCCGGCCCGTTCACCGGACTTGAATCCTTTAGACTTTTTTTACTGGGGAGCTGTTAAAGAAAAAGTTTACGAGAAGCCCATTGGGAGTGAACATGAATTACGGCAGAGAATAGCTGAAGCAGCTCAATTTGTAAATAATGGACGATACGCTAGAAAGATAGCTCGATCTTTTTTAAAAAGATGTCGCGCTTGTATTGCTGCCGAAGGAAGGCATTTCGAACACTTATTATAACATTTTAAGAATTATTGTAAATTTTATTAATAAACATTGGTATTAAAATTTTGTTTTATTTAAAATTGAAACCTTTAACAATAAATGCCTATTCCAATGCACACACTAAAAAAAATAAATTAAAAGTGAACAATCTGTTCATTCAATAAAGATAGACGAGTACATCAGTACAATGTACAATTCAGTTAAATTTAATCAGTGTGTACATTGGAATCGGCTCCAATGTAACCAACGATAAGCTTTGCAATTTTAACCAAGTAAGAAAAAAAGTTAAAAATGGGTTTTCATGGAAATATTTTTTTTTGTTCATGATAGGAGCTACAATTTGCCAAGTGTCATACTATTTTGGAATCCTTACTAAATGCGCCAACTTTTGTCATAATTTGCCAAACTCGCGTAGTACAATTTTTTTTCAATGCAGACAGTTAAAACTAGGCCATTTTTAATTTTTAATTTTTTTCTTGGAAATAAGTCCTATTTTTATGCAAGCTCGAGGAGCTAGATTTGAAATGTTGATAACAGTTTAGAGAAGCATTATTCAGGGTTACATATCAAAAAAAAAGTTTCCAAAAGTGAACATTTGTGGTAACAGCAGCAAAAACACTGTCACAGGGTGTGAAATTTTGCGTGTTTTTTTTAAAATGCCAATAATTTTGAGAACACGTGACTTAGATTTTTTTTAACATTTTTCTGATAACCAGCATGACTTGCCTTGTCACCCGGTTCCGGGTTGACGTCGAGTTTTGGGACACCCTGTATACAGTGTGGCATTTTTGAATGCCCTTGGAGGGAAATTACTCTTAATAATAGAGATAGCAAATTTTACTCCAAAGAAACATTCCTTTATATCGGAATAAAATATCTGCGTTCAAAGATTTTCAAAAATTCGCTCGCCTGGGAATCGAACCGACTAAAATATATAAAATGATACCCTGTAATTTTATTGTATCGATCGTCAGGGTCAATCACAAGAATAAAATCTCTCTAACATACTAGGTTAAACTAATGAAAGTAAGACCATGAAATCTGCATTTTTAGATTTTAGTCGGTTCGATTTCTGAGTGAAGCAAGCAAATTTTCAAAAATTCCACCCTGTATATTTTAAAATTTGCGATTTCGCATTTTGAACGTTTAAAAATGTTAACACAATTATCATTTTATTTTGTAAATAAAATGATTTAGTGTATTATTGGTATTTGATGGTTCCGTTCCGTATACGGAAAAATATTATGTACAGAAGCCATCACATCAAGCATTACGAATCTATCAAAAAAAATTCTTGAATCTGAACTCTATGCCCTCGATATTAAGTTGGAATTGGTTGGGGAAATTTGACAGGTAATGTATGGCTTGATCTGCTGCCTTCTGTACCTAATGGATTTACCAGGTTTCGTAATAAAAGCTTAGCGAGCACCGATGGGAGATATTTGATTAATCCTGAAATATTGAAAGGAAATCTTATTATTTTCTATTCGATATAATTCACATAATTTTGTACGAAAGATATTTAATGTACCTACCTCTCTATTATTTTATACTATTAATTGGGCTTGAAGCAAGCCTTGGAATATATTATATCTTATATGTATCATCATCATCATCATCACAACTCTTTGTAATAACCGCAGGGCATGAGCCTCTCCCCTGGGTGAAGAGGAGGTAAAAGCCATAATCCATCAAGCTGACCCAGTGCTGGGTGGTGGATGCCAGAATTTTCATGGCGCCGAAATAGCTTCTGACAAACCCTGACGACTACTGTATACAATTATGCAGCACCCGGGACCGACTGCTTAACGTGCCCTCCGAAGCACGGAGGATATAAAAATAAATATTATTTATTTCGCACGCACTATTTATATCGAAATATAATAATTATTCCTGTCCGATTTGTATAACCTTAATAATTTAATCAATTGTAGGTACATACCTACTAATTATGTTAAATTAAAACTCTTCAAATATTTAAATGTATTTAAATTGTAGTAGTTTATTATAGGTTGTCTGGTAGAGATCGCTCTAGAGCGATAAGACCGCCTTTTGTGGTACAACAAGGGTGTTACCTTTGTTATTTTTTTGTATTTTTTTTCCATGAACAATAAATTTTAAATAAATAAATATAAAAGAAGAGTTTTCTTTCTTTGTGAGATGAAATTAGGTATACTGTCACACACAAACCCTAGGTTTACGTGGCATGGTGTTTTTAATATTTTCACACGTTGTTAAATAGAACTGTTATAAATAAATAAAAATGTTTACAATTTAAAACGGATCTTTCACTAATTTAGAAGATCGATCTGTTTAGAAGTGCTAAAGATCTCATAATCGTAAAATTTAGACGAAAGATCCAGAGAAGATATTAGTACAATTTCACTGTCGCAAGATTGTCTTAAGTTTTGACTATTAAAAATCTTAAATTAAAGGGTCCGGGGTTGTCTGTAAGAGATCATCTTTCGATGATAAGGCCGCATATTGTGCTCTGTATCTTAAAAATTGTTCTGTATAAATATTCCTTATCTTTGTGTACAATGAAGAATAAATAAATAAACAAGCGACAATCGCTCGTGACCGCGGGGTCAGCAAAGATACCGAAACGTCGAGTTAAAATGTAAAATAAATAAATAAAAAATTAATAAAATCCCCAGACAATCACACCAACTACGTGGCCTCAAAGTAAACGAAGTTTCTGTTATGAGATACCATGTAGCGAACTAGGCTTACTTAGAATAAAATATACATATAGATAAACGCCCAGTCCTGGTTTTTTTTCTTGTTCCGTGCCGGATCCGAACCCACAACCACTAGCGTCTGAGGCAGATAGGTTTGCCCCATCGCCAAAGTGTTGACACGCGATGAACATACACGGTTCAAAAGTGTTTTATTTTATTTCATCGTCAGTCTATTCTGCGGGGGCCTGACTACGCTACGTTTCATAGTAGTTGGCCGCCACTCGAGAACCTCGCTGCTCCAACGACCATCCATTCTGGGAGCTAGGTGCCCTGCAGATTGCCACTTCAGCTTTGCAAATTTTCTGGCTATGAAGTCGTCGTGGCGCCGTGGTTACTGTGTGTATCATACGATAACACAGATTAAGCAACGTTTGGTGCGGTCGGTTCTTGGATGTTTGACCGCCGACCATTCATTTCTCACGACGACTTCCGTGCTTCGGAGGGCATGTTAAGCAGTCGGTCCCGGGTGCTGTATACTTGTATACAGTAGTCGTTAGGGTTTGTCAGAAACCACTTTGGCGCCCTGAAAATTCTGACATTCACCACCCAGCACTGGGCCAGCTTGGTGGATTATGGCCTATATCTCCTCGTCACCCAGAGGAGAGACTCACGCCCTGCAGTGGGCTCATTACAAAGAGTTGTGATGATGATGATGACGGTTACTTTAGTTCGACTGCTAATGTCCTTTTTTCTGATTCGATCCCTTAGGGAAACTCCGAGCAAAATCCTTTGCCCGCTGAGCGTTTTTAAGCCTGTTAAAAGGCCCATATTCAGCGATAGAGCGATTGCGCTATCATCTTTTCAAAATTCAATTCAACAATGGACTTATGTCGTGTATAAAGGGTCATTTTTGAAATTCAAGGACGTGATAGTTTGAGGTCATACAATGAAGAGAAAAAAATATAATAAAAACTAAATATTAACTATTTACTGAGTAAACCGAAAGTTAAAGAATTGATTTCGTAACGCATGGTTACACTAGCGTTGGCAGGTCACGTGCCGCGATTGGATCAGGCGTGAGTAAAGTACATAGTAAACAAAGTTCATTTATTTATAGAGAATTCTAGAGAACAATTATGTACTTTTATTACATAATTATGATCAGAATCGAGTAAAGAGTGCTCTCCTTCAGTATCTCAAATTTGTCCCCGGTCACCCTGTATATTCAATGTAGTTCTTCGAGTAATGATATAAATAATTTAATAATGATAAAAACTTGAAGATTTGTCAGGGCTGATTTTGCAGTCGTCGGATATAAGTTATCTGACGAATAAAATGTAACTCGACCGAGTTGTTGTTTTACATTTTTTATACATACATAACATCACGCCTATCTCCCTTTGGGGTAGGCAGAGACTAAGGAACGCCAACTGCTCCGCTGCCTTATCACGTAAATATTAGCGATCAGCTATAATGGCGCAGTCATCACGCCATGGACGCGCGATCCATTGCTTTACATCGTATTATGTAAGCGATAGCTGTTCAATCGTTCGTTGATCGCAGAATGCATTTATTGCTACGATACTAGCGCCAAAAACAATAAAAACTTTAAGATTAAAACAATAAAGCGAACTTCTCGTAAGTGGTACCTATCCAGTATATAAGTTATTCTATGCTGACAGCTACGATGGCTCGCTGATCACTCTTCAATCGTTGTCAAAAACCTTACGTGATACGAAAAGTATGAAAGTCAAAGGGATTATATGCACTTTTAGTACATCGATTGTACGATAGAGGCAGCACAGTCGTCGGTTTGTTATGGTTTTGTTTTTGCTGTAACGTAATACGAATTAGTTATTTTTAGCAAATCTTGCGCAATTTATGCCATCGCTTTGCTCTAGCAAGTTACGTGATAAGGCAGCCGATCCAGACATACTCTCTTTCTCCATGTTCATTAATCGTTTCATACATGATTTCCGGTTACGTGTACTTTTAACTAGGTCCTTTTTAAGTATGTCGCCAATTTAATGAATGAATGAATGAATGAGAGATTTATTGACACACACACAACAAAAAAATAGAAAAATATATATATTATAGTTTAATGACATAGAATGACAGTAAAATTGAGATGAGCTTAAAGCATCTCCTCCTAAACTGTGGAAATTAACCACTTGAACAGAACAATAAATGATCGATCCACCATAATGTTGAATGACCGCCCGCTAATTTGCCATCAGTATTCTCAACCACAACCAATTTTTCCAACTTCCGTACTTACTAGCATAAATGAAAAAACAAAAAAAGTATTGCAGCTTCATCTCATTTGCAACTTTAAGAACAATTTTTCTAAACTCCTCGCTTCAAAGCCCCAGCTGTTTGTTGAACGCCCAACTCTACTCACTACCAAGAAACTTTAGCAATTAGCCGTTTCATATAAATACTTACCTACATGCTTAGTACAACGTGCAATATTGCTGTAGCTCTCAAATGAAATAACTTTGTCGGCTTTCTGACGGTATTTTACCTAATTGTTGTTCGCTTTCAGATAGTTAGGCACATGTTCTTGTGAAATGAGGCTAGATGAGTTATTGGACTTAGGTTATTAGAATATTGGGTTTAAGTCAAAAAAGGCCTGAGAATAATGAGAACTATTGCAATTTTTTTTTTGAAAGACAGGTTTGTATGATGGTTCACAAAGTAACTTATGTTGTTGTGTGCTCAATTACACAAGACTTTATATATATTATAAATATACGTTGGATTTATACTCATATTAGACCAATAAGCCCTAAATTATTAAGAAAGAAAGAAATAAGTATATATTTAATATTAAAATTTCATCGCAAGGAGCTACATAGTTTGAAATAAAAAAAAAATCCCCAGACAATCACACCAACTACAAGGCCTACTAAAGGTCTACAAGTAAGCATAGCTTATGATATAGGATACCATGTGGCGAACTAGGGGGGAACCTAGAATATAAATACATAAATAGATAAACACCCAGACACGGAATATAGGTTATAGACAGATATTCCGGATAGGTTAGGGATAGATAGGTTAACCCCGTCGTCGCCTGAGTGGTCGTCATTGCCTGATGACTACAAAAATATTTGGCACAGTCACACTTATTATATTCTTATTATTTATCATATTATTATAAGTAAGCTGAAGTTTATTTGCATTAATGAATAACAATTTAAAAAAGTTTATCATTCAATATAGAAGATCAACCAACGTTTGACTCGATCGGTAAAAGATTAACAGCCGTAACAAAGACATAATCCGATTCTCCGCAGATGATACTCTAGATAAAGAAAAAATAAATCACCACTATTAACTATTTTAGTAATGGCAGCACTTTATTTCTCTAGTTATAGAGTTCTCGTTTAAGACTTATGCATTTTATTTCATGCACTACAAATTATCACATCGTAAGTATTCCTAAAATTCAAAAAGACGATATAAAACTGAAATAAAAGCATAGTTAATATTAACAAGAGTAGACTCGTTACGATATAAAAGCATAAAAGATAAAAAAAATAAAAGCATCTTCACACGATTTTAAACGGTGTTTTCGTACGAAAATAATAAAGATTTATGTTTATTCTGTTTACTATCGAGTTTCTGGGCCAATAAGCTTCCGAAACAAGAAAAAAACAGATCGTTAGCGACACAGAAAGTCGTGCTAATGCAAAATCGTTGTACGGTCTGCAATAAAAATAAAAACAAAATGGTAATTTTTTTTTAAAGTTTCTAAATGAAGATAAAAGTTTATAATGCGGATTATGGGTAATAATTGCAAAAAACTATTATTCAAAAGACTTCTTATATGTAGTTTGTTTTTGCTGCACAGCAATGCAATGGCACATTTGCAATCACTGTCTAAAAGTATGAAGAGCTTTACTGTTATGTCAGTGAGGTGCTTGCGCAAAGTAGTAAGCTGTGTAAAAAGTTAATTTAACAATATGATTTTAAAAAGGAGGTTTAACCGATTTTTTTCTTTCTTTATTTAGTTACTCTTCAGCTGCATATCAAATCATCTTTCGTGTTAAAGATGAAACTCAACCATTGCACCACAACATCCGCAATTTATTCTCTTTTA
Organism: Stenoptilia bipunctidactyla; assembly: GCA_944452665.1. Classification (NCBI taxonomy): domain Eukaryota; kingdom Metazoa; phylum Arthropoda; class Insecta; order Lepidoptera; family Pterophoridae; genus Stenoptilia; species Stenoptilia bipunctidactyla. The sequence continues at coordinate 3,296,383 of OX101748.1, read as the reverse complement.
TAAAATAGTACTCAGACAAAAGAGCCAAAAAGTTTGTTTTGTTGTTAGTCTCGTTGTTTTTTTATTTATACAGGGTGACTGGGGACAAATTTTAGATATTTAAGGAGAGCACTCTTTACTCGATTCCGATCTTAACATGTAATAAAAGTAGGTAGGTACTTAATTTTTCATTAGAATTCCCTATAAATAGATACTACTATGTTACTATTGACTTAACATACAACTGAGTCAATCGTGGCACGTGACCTGGTACGCGGATCGCTGCCAACGTTAGCGTAACCATGCGTTGCGTAATCAGTTCTTTAACTTTCGGTTAAATTTACTCAGTAAATAATTAATATTTATTTTTAATACATTCTTTCTCTTCATGTATGATCTAAAAACTATCATCATCATCATCCACAGCCTGTAGACGTCCACTGCTGGACATAGGCCTCTCCCAAGCTCTTCCACGTCGTTCGGTCTCGCGCCGCCATAATTTGGGGGGGGAAATGCCGTAATTGCCACGCTTGGCAGACGGGTTGGCGATCGCAGTATGATGTTAATATACACAAAAGGACGCTGCTGCCCATCCTCTGGTTTGTCCCTTAGTCGACTCTTACGACACCCACGGGAAGAGATGGGTTGCGCTATTCATAAGGCGACGCCACACGCCTTAAAAAAAACTATCACATCCTTGAATTTTAAAAGTGACCCACCAGACACCCTGTATATGAGAGTAAGCCCGTTAAGAATCTACGTCGTAAATGTCACAGTAGTTGAGATAAAAAAAAACAGAAAATTCCCAAATTCATGCCTTTAAATCGTCATATCTTTCTATTTGTGGTTTTGATGCCACAAAATAATTTGACCCACTTAATCAAACCTTTACTTAAAGTTTGGCTGAAGTATAACGTCATCAGATAGGTCCAGTCTTTTTACACCTAATCAATTATGATAAAATTTATACGCAACCATTTCATGGCTGCAAATATGTAAAGAGTGTTCGCTAGCTAGATGGATCCTGATTGGGATCGTACCAACAAGAGGTGGTCACTGGGGTTAGTTTCTTATTACGTTACGCTTATCTTAGGGTGATATTATGAGCCAAACTTAAAAGGCTAGACTGGTTATTTAAAGCTTATAAGTTATAACTTATAACTTAAGTATTAACTTATAAAAATTGAAACTTTAAAAATTACAAAAAAAAAAATTTAAAAATTATTTATTGACACAAAAAGATTACAAAGAGAGATACAGCAAATACAAAGGTAATAACAAAATCACGATTGTGTCAAAGGGATACTTTCAGCTTAGTGTTGCTGTTAACTAGCAACGCTGGTTTTCAAAGTACCCCTTTGCTCCAAGCCGTTATAAATAAAACAATCATTTGCAGGTTTAAACGGTCGCATTTAAAATATGCTCCCATACAATTATAGTAAGAATAGTTATAAAAAAAAGCGTCAACTAGAGAAAAGACTACATTCATTTACACTGATACACACAATTCAATATTTATTTAAAATAATACCAATAATAAAATAAAATAAAAATCGATTAAATTCATATAGACTATTAAATTTGTAAGTATAAAGACAATAAAGAGCTACATTTTTCAACTCTGACACACACAGTTCAATATTTAATTCAAATCATAACAATAATAATAAATAAAAAGTCAATTAAATTCACATATGATATAAAATTAAAATAAAGATAATATTCATTCAATAAAATGTAGTAAGTATTAGAATAAAAAGGTAAATTATGCTATGAAATAAAGAAAAAATAGACAATAAAAAATAAATCAATAAAATCTGCATACTTTATACATTTTTGTGTTCAATTTGCTTTAATAACAATGTCATCTTAAGTCGTTTTTTAAAAGTGCATTGGGTCATGCCTAATCGAAATGGCGGCGGGAGGTCATTCCAGATCTTTGCTGCGCGATATCTAAAGCTGCCCCTGAAGCTTTCCCTAGAATATTTGCTTGCCGGTAAGGCCATTTTGTTTTTATGACAGGAACGAGCTTTCTCTTCTCTGATTGTGTGCTTCCACAAAAATTTATCATAGAGATATTTAGGTGAGCGTTTTGTGACTATTTTGTGTACCAAACAGGCTAGATGTAACTCTCTACGCGTCTGCATTTTTAGCAGTCGGTTCTTATTCAGGTACGGTGTGATGTGGGCACGTTTAGGAACCGTGAAACAAAACCGGGCGCAGGCGTTCTGAACTCTTTGAATAACTCTGCTGGTTTTATCATAAATTCTAGGCCCATAAACTGTGTCCGCGTAGTTAAAGAGGGACAGAATCTTTCAGAAGGGAACTTTATTAAATTTTTAAGTTTTTTAATATTTCATTTTCTTTCTTTTCTATTATTTTTACGTAAGTGTTCATTAAGAAGGTGATATACTCATAGAACAAAAAATCATATTCTCGGGTTAGGCTGAATTAGAAAAAAAATAACTCCAGCGTTTTACCTCAGAAACTCGTCCAGGATTTCTCTGCAGCGCCTTGATGAAATGCAATAAAAATACATTCGTTTATGTTTCCATTATTCCGCATAATTTCAGATCTTATATCTGTTTTATATTACCAAAATCTGTAGGATAGGTGAACTTGATTCTTTTTTGGCAAGAAGTGAGACTACGCGTACAAAACACAATGTTTAACCGACTCAAAATTCAGTATACAAAGGCATCCAACATGGGTGAGGTTCGAGGTCTCTTCTATCGTCGATTTCAGGAATCTGACTCAGACTCTTGCCGAAAAGAAGCTTGAGTATCACAACTAGGGGCGTTAGTTTCGTGCCGTTCACAGAAACGTGCTGTTCGAGCTATCGAACGAGCAAGTTCAAGAGGACTTACATATTGTCTCAAGGTTTCTTCGTCGAATCTGTGCTCAAAATGCATAGCCACCGGGGCAAGCAATTTCCACTTGCGCTAGTAATCCTAGCAAACAACCCTAAAGGCGCAGCTGCCGCAGTTTATATACATTGTGAGCGGTACAAGCAGATTTATGTTTTCCAGAAAATCTGTTTTCAACCGTTTTCCCTAAAGGTTTGCTCATTTTCACTGTTGAGGAGGGTGATGGCTTGTGTGGTTTTTTTAAATGTCATGGTTAATTTGTCTGTGCCAATTTATATTGATTCGTATAATTTCTGACTGAAAAAGAGTGTCGCGAGTTTTTTGCCGTCGGCTTTTTTGTCTCCCGATCTTGGGTAACATTTTATTCAACAACAATCAATTCGTTAAATCCGAAGTAAAAAATTGTGACGTCATTAATAGCAATGGTCTTATGATGAATAAAATTTTAATTTTAAAATTTATTTTTAAAATATTTACCTATTCACAATAATAAAATAAAATCTCTATTATTGCTATACCTATTGAATTGCATTTTTTATTTTTATTAATTTCTTTGCTATCCCTACTTGTGTTGCAGTCAGTAGTAGGCAAATATGCAAATTGCAATGTTCCAGATCGTACGTCAGCCGCACGTTGTTTGCACTGTCAGCTTGCTCTTGTAGATGGTGCAGGCTCTGTTTAAACAACTAGATAGTATATAGCTTTATATACATGTATTTATGAATACCTTAATTAATATATCGACTTTATTAGTCATTAAAAGCGGATCTGCTTGACACTGCCTGATTAAATCGCCGGTTTCTGTCTCTCCTGCCCTCATCCCAGACTCTTGAAAAGGCAAATAGTTTTAAAAAGCCATAAGAAGTAATAATTATGAATAATAAAGCCCAAATTAATTATCATAAAAAACTCACAAAGGATGTGAACATTTATTTAATTTCATAAAAAAATTCGCCTAGACCAACTCATGCACACAAAATTTTGCGATGAGCTGGGATCGAACCTACAACCCCACTATCTGAGGCGAATAGTGTTACCTAATCGCTATAGTGGTCTTCCTAAAGAGAAACAAAAGTAATGTATTATGATTGTTAAGAAAGAATGAAAAAGGGACCACCATGTTTCAAAACATAGATTCATACATACATATACATACATACATAACGTCACGCCTGTATCTCTTAGGGGGTAGGCAGAACACCAGTGGTGACAAGACCTTCAGATGTCACATTTGACAAATTTGGAGGTATTATAAAGATGGAGAGAGACTATTGTAGTGACAGGGGATCAGCCTATCGCCAACAAAAACGCCTTTAAAACATCTGTCTGTCCCTTAACTGACTTTTACAGAATGCCCGGGAAGAGAAGCAGCTGGCACATTCTATGTTTTTCTTTCGCTCCCAGTCCAGCATGGACACACATAGATTCAATCTTTCATAAATTGAATTTAAATAGCGCTGATTTTGAAAAACTTTCAGAAATAAACATTTAAATAATAAAGGACGTGCAATTTCGTAAATTGAAAATACGTAGGTAAACCTGAATTAGTTTTATGCAGTAAGGGAAGTTTTTCCAAAGTGGTAGAAAAGTTTTTCCTTCGGTTGGCAGTGTGGCCAAAGTACACATCAGTCGAACATTTTCTTTAGTAGGGTTGCCTAGTAATACTAACAGAATTTATTTGGTAAAATTAATATCAAAAAGTTTTCAAATAATTAACAAATGCAGAGCATTAAAAAAACCGAGTTCACATCAAAACTTTGGCGGACTTAGAGTGTCATCCACGTAAACATTCTCCGAAATCATACATATTGTTTCAAAAATTTGAAACTTTCAATGAAGTATTCAACCAATTTCAATTAAATTTATATGGGACCAACTATGAAGTATTAATCATCCCTATCATATGAAATAAGAATTTTTAAAATCGATTCATAATTGTCTGAAATATCATGTAACAAGACACAAAAAATGATGCAGACGAATTGAGAACGTCCTCCTTTTTTGGAACTCGGTTGAAAATATAAAACTGTACAGTAAAATATAATAATACAAAATACAAAAACGAATAATAAACTAAAAGTCTTGAGTAAGTAATCCTTCAACACCAAACAAAAAATATAAACAAAAACATTCCATTAGTCCATGCTGGACTGGGAGCGAAAGAAAAACATAGAATGTACCGGCTGCTTCTCTCCCCGAGAATACTGTAAAAGTCAGTTAGGGGACAGAGGTTTTAAATGCGTTTTTGTGGGCGATAGGCTGACCCCCTGTCACTACAATAGTCTCTCTCCATCTTTATAATACTTCCAAATTTGTTAAACGTGACATCAGATGGTCTTGTAACCTCTGGTGTTCTGCCTACCCCATAAGGAATATGGGCGTGACGTTATGTATGTATGTATGTAAAATATTATAGTTGTTAACTTCGTAACCATTTAATTTCGATGTAAGACTGCTCGGATATGCTTAAGGCAAGGGACCTGCATAGTCACAGTTTTCAATTCCGAAATAGGTAACAGATACTAGTTAAACATAGATATTAACATCACATAAGGTAAAATCTATACTAATATATAAAACTGAAGAGTTTGTTTTTTTGTTTGTTTGTTTGAACGCGCTCATCTCAGAAACTACAAGTTGGATTTGAAAAATTATTTTTGCATTTAATAGCCCAACTCTTGAGGAATGTTATGGGCTATGTTTTATCCCGAAATTCCGACGTGATCAAAAGTTGCGAGGGTAAAACCGCGCGCGGTGGCTAGTCTATACTAATATATAAAGCTGAAGAGTTTGTTTGTTTGTTTGAACGCGTTAATCTCAGAAACTACATGTGGGATTTGATAAATTCTTTTTGCATTTGATAGCCCAACTCTTGAGTAAGGTTATAGGCTATATTTTATCCTGAAATTCCTACGGGATCAAAAGTTACGCGGGTAAAACCGCGCGCGGTGTCTAGTATTGGATAAAGTAAATATTTAACCACGTAGAGTCAGCTTAAATAGTCCTGCTACCCCCTGAGTAAGCATGTCTTAAAAGAGACACGGATATCAAGGCTTTTTTATTTAAAAAAAATGATTGCTGTTGAGTTTCTTGCCACTTCTTCTTAACAGATCGACTTTCCGAAGTGGTGGTAGTTTCAGTTCAATTTGTAAAGTGTATATACCTAATATAAAGAATATTTCATAGGACTTGACTTTTTGCCGCTTATAGACCACCCTTCATGTATTTCTGCTGCTAAATATCACTGCTCTAGCGGCGACGTGTTCTGAATATTTTATAAAGAACCAGTTCCTTCCTAAGCCCATGTGCTGTTATTTTCAACCTCATCAGCACTTAACATCAAGTGAGATGGTGGTTAAAGGTAGGTTTAGAAACCGATTTTTTTTGTTTATTTGGTAAAAACGAACTTTTTGATACAAATTTAATACCATACAGGATGACTGGTGACAATGGATACTGAAGGAGAGCACTTTGTATTCGATTCTGGTCATAATTATGTAATAAAGGTAGGCACTTAATTTTTCACTAGAATTCCCTAAAATAAATAAAGTTTTATAAGTATTTACTTTACTTACGCCTGAGTCAATCTCCGCACGTGACGTAACTTTAACTTTCGGTTAAGTTTACTCAGTAATTAATTTTAAATTTTGGCTTTCATTGAAAATCCTGCTCGCGGTGTTTATTGCTCTGTAGATTATGCTGAATGAAGTAGATTTGGTAGATAAGTTCTTCTGTTATACAGGGTGACCATTGAGTCACTTTTGAAATTCTAGGACGTGATAGTTTGAGATCATATACGAAGAGAAAAATATAATAAAAATAAATATTAATTAAAGTGCAATTCTGCATAAAGTAACAGCAGAACATTTCCATCAATAAATTCAAAAGTAAAAATCTCATAGGTTTGCTTTGAAAAAACATATTTATGTTTGTTCTCTTTGCAAATCCTACACTAATAATTTACTTTGAAGATACTTTAGTACAAAGTTTTTATATTTAGGATTCTAGTAACAAAATTTTCTGGCAACTAAACTTTTAAAAACAAGAAATTGCCAACCCTAGCTAAGGTAAAGAAAACTATAGTCTACTTTCTTAACTAGAGCAGTCACTTTAATTTGAAGTGAAACATTCGTTGAATTGACTTACTTTTATATAGTTCCTTGCACTGAATGGGTAATCATGAAAATTCTATTTACGAACTTAACTTCACTGCTTTGGTTTCTTTGGAAACTGAGTCTTTCAAGTTACTTTTGCTCAAACTTAACCTCAACAATGTTAATTTCAGAGTTAATTTAACTTATGGGGTTTGACGCTACTTTAACTTGAGAGCTGTTATTCTACAGAGTGACTGGTGGGTCATATTCAAAATTCAAGGAAAAAATTTAATAAACAATAAATATTAGTTCTCAGCGATCCGCATGCCAGGTCACCTGATGCAATTGACTCAGGCGTAAGTAAAGTAAATAGTAAAAATAGTTTATTTATTTATAAAGAATTTTAGTAAAAAAAATAGCACCTAATTCAATATTATAATTATGACCAGAATCGAGTACAGAGTACGAGTACCTTTAAGTATCTAAAATTTGTCACCAGTCACCCTGTATATTTATTTTTCTATGCTTTAGGAGTCGACGTTTATATCCTTCTTGGTTCGAGAATTACTTTGGGATTCCAGCCACAGCAAAACATAACACCCATTGGAGAGCAATTTTTCTTCTTTTAGGGAGATAAAATCCCATTATACTTATTTGAGACTCTGTGAGGACTTTAGTTTGCTTAGACTCGAACAGACAGGCTCCGTGATGGACAATATAATAGTAATTAATTTATTTCAATTAACAAGGTCCCAAAATATCAGTTAAAATAAAATAATACAGTCAATAATTACTTTCACACACACACACACATATCTTCACGCATGTATCCCTTATGGGGTACGCAGAACACAAGGGGTCACAAGACCATCTGATGTCACGTTTGACTTGGAGGTATTATAATGATGGATAGTGACTATTGCAGAGACAGGGGGTCAGCCTATCGTCCACAAAAACTCCAATAAGCCTCTGTCCTTTAACTTACTTTTACAGTGTGCCTGGGAAGAGAAGCAGCTGGAACATTCTATGTTTTTCTTTCGCTCCCAGTCCAGTCCACTATCCTTTATAAATTAGAACAATAGACAAAAATATTTCTCGCACCGCCTGGGATCATCTGGCCGGGGACCTGTCCCCTCGCAAGTGCCCTTCCGTACTTCTGACGTATCATTGAGCACCTCGCACGGTCAATAGGCCTACGGGTGTTCTGAGGGTTGACAAAAAAAAAACTAAAATATTAAGTTATAAGCATTATCTCTGCACTATACTGCCAAAGGCAGTGCAGCAGTGACATATATACTGACAGTCCAACCAGCACTTTTAGAATGCTGTGTGGGCTCGTCCGAAACCTGCGCTCCGAAACCCGTAGAAACTTATAACAAGAAACAAGGTATTAAGGTATAAGACTATAAAAGCTCTTTAAATTGTATTTGTAATTAAACTTTGACAGAAATGGAAACGTATTGATGTTTTTTCATAGAATATTTTGAAGGGTGGAATGATTCGTTTTTGGCTGTCAGTGTAATACGCTCATTCCTATTACTGCCACGCTGGTCTGCGGGAAAGAAAAAACGTAGAAAATCTAAAATCTGTCAAGGGAATGGGCAAATAGTATCCATCTACCTAACTATTTATCTACCTATCTACCTTCCTAATTTCTAATGCAACATTCGAACAAATCGAAAAAAAAAACGAAATTTAGTTTTGTTTCCCGAAAAAATCAATCGTTTCTTTCGGAATTTTTATCGCTATTCTGCACAAATGGCACCAAGTCCGAATAAATTTTATGACCCTTCCTTACTGTTTGCAGTTGCAAAAGTAAAAGTATTATCTTATATGATTTCAGACATATAAACTTTCATTCGTAGCAAAAAATTGGTCTAGATATACTTTATTGTATTGCTGTTATTTTTTGCATTTAGTGGCTTTATTTCGAAAATAGTTAAGTGGAAGATGACTTTTGTCAAACAACCCAAAATAACTAAAATTTAACTTTTAACCAACAATCCCACATCATGGTAAGTGGCGATAAGGATGAAAAGGAAACCAAAGTCATTAGGGACGATTATTCTTTTCATTTAAACTCAAAAATAAAAATACGTTATACAAGTAACACCGACATAATAAAAGTTATATTTTATTTCTCTAGTTTCCAGTTTAAACAGCTTTGTTATTTAAAATGAAAGGCTTTTTATTCGACGGATTATTTACAAAGTCCTCTTAAGAACTTGTGGATCATTTAATACTGTATACGTTTAAATAATTGTACGATTGTTTTGATACAAGCTAACAAATTCCGCAAAAAAATACCAGAATGACATAACTCATTTTAGGATCAAATGGAAGCCATCTCACGGTAGTAACTCATGCTCTACGCATCTAGGTTTAGCAGTAGTGCCGTACATACAGTATTTGGCAGTAAATTTGGGTGCTCGCCAAATGCAATGCTCATCCATTATGTCGACTCGGCAGCGCACGGGAAGCGGTACGTTTCCATTGTATTGGAAGGTTCTCTTTTACTTTTCGTCGTAAGATACTCGTACATTTAAATTAATAAATCCAAAACACAAACTGATACACCAAGTGTGGCCCCAATAAAGTTATTATATGAGTTTGTGTTTTGGAGACCATAAAGCAGAAATAGGGGGATTTTTAGTACCTACACACCTAGACTCATGCCAGTTAAGACAAGTTCGCTTTTGAATATAATTAGGAATTTTTTTTTTCGTTTTCTTCGGGGAACACACAAATAAAAAACGTGGCGTTTCTGCTGGCGATATGCTGAATTGCTGACCCCCTGTCAAAAATATAAGGTTTTTGTAAGACTTTTTTCCGTATTTGTCGCGTGTGATTGTACATCTTATATTGACGATTCAGTGAAAACATTTTCGAATCATCTTAGTACATTCTAAAGTAACTTTTTTGAAGGTGATAAAACTCGCTTTGTACTTTGGTATTAGGTACATTGAAAATGAAACAAAAAAAAAATACGTAGGAACTGGCTGTTTGAAAAACATTGAAGAAACACAACCTCTTTGGAGTAAGAAAGTAAGCTTCCACTACAGTGGTTAGTGAGGATCGATTTAATGAAATGTCTATGACGAATACATTTCTGTTTTCTAGAATCATCTATGACGAAGAATGTCACGTCGATTTTCTGTATTTAGAAATAATACTGGACTGGGAGCGAAAGAAGAACATAAAATGTGCCAGCTGCTTCTCTTCCCGGGCATACTGTAAAAGTCAGTTAAGGGACAAAGGTTTTATTGGAGTTTCTGCGGGCGATATGCTGACCCCCTGTAACTGCAATAGCCTCTCTACATCATTAAAATACCTCCTTTGTCAAACGTGAAATCAGATGGTTTTTTAGCATCTGGGGTTCTGCTTACCCCATTAGGGATATAGGTGTGATGTTATGTATGTAAAAATAATCTTAATTATTTAATAAGAGCGAAGACCGTGAGGCGGTTCTGCGCTTACTTAGGTAAACTAGACTTAAGCTATAAAATATCATTTAAATAATATAAAATTTTGCCACTACCCTTCCTATATATCTTGGAAGTGTGCAGAGCAGTGCTTAAAAATCCAGAACTACATAAATCTAGAAAACAAATTATATCAAAATATGAATTAAGACATCCAAATAAACTTCAATTTCCTAACTCGAAATTAACTTTACACTCCTCAAGTCGTCAAGCTATGTCAGTAAAAAATTTCAACAAACTACCACATAATATTAAGAGCATTAGTAACGAAAAATTTTTTATGAAGGAACTTAAAATCTTTTTGCTATCTAAGTGTTAAATGATTAAATAAAGTAGTCCTCCTCTCTTCTAATTTTCGCAGCGCTCAACAGGGTCCTTAATTGTCATTTTTAAATTGTACCTACTGATTTATTTTGTATAGGTACCACATGTATGACCTTTACGTGCAATAAAGTGATTTGATTTGAAGCTATTTAAAAATGGTTGTTTTCTGAATGAACCTGGAAAATTTGCCTTTGCATAGGGAATTCTTATGGAATCAACCACTTGAGATCGGTAGGTAGTCCACTGTACATCTTAAACGAATGTTAACCCAAAGATCTGAATAATAAAATAATAATAATAAAAACTCTTTATTGTACAGAACTTTTTGTATGATTATTATTACTCATGCAATCCGATATTTAAATCGGGTGGCTAATGGAAATGGATAACTTTATATACAGAGTAAATACAGTTCTCTAGAGTGTGTTCTGTGATTGAAGCATGTTACATGTCCGCCGCTAGGTCCATTTCCCAAAATGCATGGATTTAGGTTACGTATTACATACGTATATATATGTAGGGTATCTATGTCTAGTTCGGGATTAGCAAACTGTGTTTCAATGAAACTGTATATTGTCGTTTGAAAGGGAAATCCTGATGTTACCTAGTTGAACATATCAAGATAACACTCTGGCTTTATGAAGTTCTGAAAAGTGGTGTTTAATTTGTATTTTGATTGAGTTTGTTATTGGTATTTTGTTAACGGAATTTGTAATGAAACAGTCAATGGTTTCACTAAGCTTTACTTTTTCACACAACTTCTGATACATGATGTAATCGATGCCATGGCTTTAAATTCGATGCTTAATGACTTCCTTGTGCATTTTTTAAAACTGAAATTAAGTCCATGCTGGACTCGGAGCGAAAGAAAAACGTAGAATGTGCCAGCTGCTTCTCTTTCCGGGCATACTGTAAATCAGTCAGTTAAGGGACAGAGGTTTTTTAAAGCGTTTTTGTGGGCGATAGGCTGACCCCCTGTCACTTAAATAGTCTCTTTCCATTTTTATAATACCTCCAAATTTGTCAAACGTGACATCAGATGGTCTTGTAACCTCTGGTGCTCTGCCTACCCCATAAGGGATACAGGCGTGACGTTATGTATGTATGTATGAGATTAAGCTTTTCACAGCTTTTAGATAGCTTGAGATAAAATGTTCGACTTTTTAAAAGTAAAATAATGGAGCATATATAAACCAGAAAACAATGATTGTACAGCATTATAATTATTATCCTTATCATAACAACCAAATTAAAATACTCTTTGCAGAGTTTCCCTTATCAGTGATGGCCCAATGCTTGTTAGTAGATATCAAACTTTTTGGAATCACAAAAGTTTTGTTAATTGTTCCTACTTTTTGGTATTCTGGGAATCGAATGATTATGATAAGATCAATTAACTATGGAGTACGCAGGGTCTTTGGCTCGAATGTTACTGAAATAAATAATCGCCAAAACGATTATATTAGGAAGCATATTTTATATGAGGGGTGTAATGTTAGAAAGGGAGACAGGCTTGAATAATAATAATAAAACTGGTCAGTCAAAAAAGCGTTTGAATAGAAAAAATGCACTTCGAAGTATTTGTTCACTATCATTATATTTCTTTTATTTTTATTTTTCATACAAAATAATTGAATTGAGTCAAAATATCTTATGTTAAACACCTTTGTGCGAAGTATGACAACGTGGCATTTTCTATCCCTTTTTTATCGTTATGCACAGGTACAGTTCGCAACGCTTTGCGTTGTACATTTTATGCAACGTTCCTTAACGCTTTAAATGTTTTGGTTGTTTATTGTATTGTTTCAGTGACACGCTTCTATTAAATGCATGTTAAAGAGATTTTACAATGATGATAAATTATGAACTTGATGATATCTTGGATAGTATGCACTTTTAAACCACATATTCTTTGGCAAAAAATATTATTTTTTAGTAAGGAACATAACCTCAAAGTTATGGGATATCAAAAAGAACACTTTATAAATATTGTCTTAAGTTTTTAGGATTCATAATTTAAATCAGTCGCTCGTGACCACGCGGTCTGCAAAGACACCGAAACGTCGAGTTAAAATGTAAAATATAAATTATACGTGATTAATCCGGTTAAAAAGTTGTTTTATTTAAACACCTTATATAAGTACTCCAAAATAACCTAGACCTCATTCTGCCACTATTCTTTTCGGGTAACTCTGCTATTATTATACCTAACCAGTAGGGCTAGCATGCCACCATCGACAACGATAAATCGGGCCTTTTATCGATATTTACTAAGAATTTGGCACTTACAGTATGTATTTTCTTAAGAACATGGCATCTTTGGTTCTGTGCGCTGAATCATAGTATCAAATCTAGTAATTCTATCTATTATGGTGCGCATGTAACTTAAATAAGGATCAAATAACCAAATAATATTTATCTTGTCGATTCGAGTATTTATTATTTATTTTTTTTTATTTTTTTAGTTTTTATTTTCGGTGGTCGCTAGCTAGCCCTGCAGGCAACCCTAAATTAATGGCGTTTATTTTGAATGAAATTACTATAAATAACGTTATATAGCGATAATAGGTGGTCATGGGGTGTTCTCTTCATTGGTCTGTCCGACCGTGAAGAAAAGGCACTCGGGTAAGCGACCCTGGCCTCCCTAGCTACTGCGTACACAACAAACGTCCCCTCCGTGCATGCAGTATCCTTCATAATACCTTTTTCCTTCCCGTCATTCATAATCCCTTTCCAACTGACCCAATCCTTTCCTATCCGATGAAGCAGGAGAAGCTGATACGATGAGGAGGGGAATAAAAAAAAAACTACCCCAGGAGGGTACCAGCCGAGCTGGAGAATCCCTCCCTGAGGTCAACTCAGGCTGCCCCATCGTATCTGGGGGGGGCAATATTCCCGACGGTGACGTGCATTGCCACACGTCACGTCTTGTACCCCCAGCAGGCAAAAAGAGGGCAGGGGAATGCCTTTTTGCGACGATGAATGTTTGTGGAGGAATAGATGATAAGATAGATGAAGTATGCGAGGTGATGAATGCCAGGAGAATTGATGTGCTAGGCGTGAGTGAGACGAAAAAGAAAGGTTGTGGAATGTCCACGCATGGCCAACTCTCTGCTTACTGGTCTGGAGTGGAAGAGTTTGAGAGGGGAAGCCAAGGTGTGGGCGTTCTTTTGTCAGAAAGAATGAATGTGTGTGTGAAAGGTTATGAGTTTGTGAGTCCCAGGCTGCAGTGGCTGAGACTAAAAATAGGCTTGACCAGGATTTTTATCCTTTGTCTTTACGCGCCGGATATGTCTAAGCCACTGTCAGTCAGAGAAGAGTTCTGGAATAATGTCAGAGATGTGCTTGGGAGATGTGAAGACAATGAAAGGATTATTATGTTAGGCGATTTTAATGGGTGGGTGGGTGTAAAGCGTGATGGGTATGAAAGAGTTTTTAGGAAAGTTTGGTGATGAAAGGGTGAATGATAATGGAACTGGTCTGTTAGATGTGTGCTTGGAGAGAAAGCTCGTGGTGACTAACACAATGTTTAGTCACAAAATGATTCACATGTATACTTGGCAGAGGCAGTCTGAGAGAAGTATGATAGACTTTGTTATTGTGGATGAACGGTTAAGAACGAAAGTGAAGGATACGAGGGTGTACCGTGGAGTGAATGTCGGAAGCGACCATTTTCTTGTAGTGTCACGTATGGCAGGTCTGCTAGAAAAATGGCGACATCGCCCACGGGTACGTCTGTCTGGAAAGAAGAGAGTGAAAGTCGAATATTTGCAAGAAGAGAATGTCCGTGAGAAGTACAAGTTAGAATTGAAAGAAAGGTTGGGACCGCTATTGAATGACGAAGACTGCGAGTTAGAGGAAATTGGACTAAATTTAAGAATTGTATGGTAGAAACAGCTACACAAATATATGGGGTAAGTGTGAAGAATAATGTGAGGAGGGATAAGAACGAATGGTGGGATGATGAAGTGAAAGGTATTGTACTAGAAAAGAAGAAAGCGTGGCTAGACCTACTAGCTATAAGAGGCAGAAACAGATTGCGAGATGACTTGAATGATGATGAAAGAGTAGCAAAAGAAAAGTATGATAGATTAAGAAAGACAGTGAAAGATATGGTGAGCAAAAAGAAAGAAGAATGTAAGAACAAGCTTGATAGGAAATTCTCAGAAAACTTTTGAGCCAATTCCAAACTGTTCTGGCACTTAGTCGGAAGAGCCCGAGGGCAGGTTGGAGACTCGAAAGTGGGCGTGATAAGAGATCAGAATGGGAATATTGTTAGTGAGCATGAAGATATAATGAATCAGTGGAAGGAATATTTCGAGTATTTATTTGAGCGAAACGCGAGTGATGTTTTGGAAAGTAGGTCTCCACCTTCGAGTGGCGTAACCGATGGTAAAAGTGAGATAAGCATGGAAGAAGTAATGAAAGCAATGGCAGGTTTAAAATTGGGTAAAGTGGCAGGGTATGATAGGATAGATGCCGAAATGTTCAAGGCAGGTGAAGGTGTCACAGCAAACCTGCTGTACCAGCTATTTAATAAGTGTTGGCGGTCTGGCCGTGTACCAGATGACTGGTGCAAAGCCGTTATTGTGCCACTTTATAAAGGCAAGGGCTCACAGCAGGAATGCAAAAACTTCCGTGGCATTAGTCTTCTGAGTATTGTAGGCAAAATGTATGCAAAGATATTAATCGAGAGAGTGATGAATGAAACAGAAAGCAAGATTTGGAATGTGCAAGCGGGATTCCGAAAGGGGATGGGATGTACGGATCAAGTCTTTTCCTTAAGATCAGTGACCAAGAAGGTTCTGGTCAAACACCGAAATGTTTTCTGCTGCTTCATCGACTTGGAAAAGGCTTATGACAGTGTGATGAGAAGTGAGCTGTGGTCAACTCTGTCCGAGTATGGGGTGGATAGTGACTTGATACGGGCACTCAAATCCTTATATAAGGACTCGAGTGCCTGTGTCAGGTTGAATGATGACTACACGGATTGGTTTAGCATCGAACGCGGTGTTAGACAGGGCTGTGTAGCGTCTCCATGGCTGTCCAACCTATTCATGGATAGCTGTTTGAAAGATCTGAAAGAATCTGAATGGGGCTTAGAAATGAATGAGACAGTGATCAAAACTTTGCTTTACGCTGACGACTAGGTTCTACTTGCATCGTCAGCGTCGGAACTGCAACAAATGGTCAATGTTATGTATGAGTCATTTAAAAGAAAAGGTTTGAGAGTGAACGTTGGAAAGACGAAAGTCATGGTTATGGAGAGGAATGAAGATATGACGGAATGCAATATTATGATAGGAGACGAAAACGTGGAACAAGTGAAAGAGTTTGTATACTTAGGGTCCTTGTTTACAAGAGATGGGAAGTGTGAAGGTGATATTGAAAGGAGAGTAAAAGCAGGAAATTGTGTTAATGGCGCCTTGTACTCGGTTATGGCAAGCAAAATTATACCGAATAAGGCTCGTCTGGCCATACTTGAAGGAGTTTTGGCGCCAACACTTATGTATGGTAGTGAATCTTGGGTGTGGCAGAAGAGACATGAAAGTAGGATTAATGCTGTGGAGATGAGAGCGTTGAGAAGCATGTGTTGAGTGAATTTGAGTGATAGGGTGCGCAACAGTGAAATAAGAAAGAGATGCGGATTGAAAGAGGATGTAGTGACTTAAACTCCGCACCAAATGTAAAACAAGTTGAGTCTGATCTGCGGCTTAATGGGAACAGGTTGAATCTAGTAGATAACACTGTTTTTCTTGGAATTACCTTAGATTCTAAATTGCAATGGGGCGCCCATATCTCACAGCTAGCGAGTAGACTTAGTTCTGCAGCGTTCGCGGTAAAGAAAATTCGCTCATTGACTGATGTTAATACGGCGAAGCTGGTTTATTTTAGTTATTTTCATAGTATAATGTCCTACGGCATCCTACTTTGGGGCAATGCCGCAGACATTGACACGATATTTACACTGCAGAAAAGGGCTATTCGTGGAATGTATAAACTTGGAAGTAGAGAATCTCTAAGAGAAAAGTTTAAAGAGATTGGTATCTTGACCTTTGCATCACAATATATATATGAAAACATTATGTATATTTATAAGAATAGTAGTAAATTTAAAACTATGAAAGATAAGCATGATAAAAATTATTCTGTAATGACAAGGAACGACCATAAATTAGCGTTTCCCAAATTAAGGCTGGCTAAAAGCACCAAATCATTTATGGGAATGTCAATACGCATTTATAATAAAATACCACAGTCAATTCAATCTCTAACGTTTAATAAATTTAAAAGAACTATCAAAGAAACATTATGCAAAAAAGGCTACTATAAACTCCAAGATTATTTAGATGACAAAAGAGCGTGGGATTGATGTCTCCACAGGTTATTTCCAAATATTAAACATTAATCACTATGTAAGCAGCTTGGCTGCGACATGATATTGGCAAGCACGAATAGCTGTCTTCTGTTTGTTTGTTCATGTCATAGCAGAGCTGTATTTCTGCCAAATTGTACCTATAATAAGCACTTTTTACAAAAGAGTGCCGAGAGTTTTTTTTCCGCCGGCTTTTTTCCTCTCGGTCTACCTAGGGTTCTACTTTCATTTCGTTTTTTAAAGCCGAAGAAGAAGTAGTAGTAGACATCACCAAGACATTGGTGGAAAATGGGCGATCATTATCTTTATAAGCTGAGAGACGCACACTTCTCGACGGAGGCCTTCCCCTGGATTCTTCATGTCGTCCGGACCCGCGCCGCCCTCATCCAGCATTTGACGTTCGTAAAGTGTATAAAATTACCTACTACGAATAAAAAAGTTTTCATTTTCATTCATTTTCATTAAATCGAAAAGGGTATGCTACGGTGGTTTGGACATTTGGAAAGGATGAGTGAAAGAAGATTTACGAAAGAGGTGTACAAAACAAGAATGGATGGTGTTGTTGGAAGGGGCCGGCCTAGGCGAACGTATGCCGATCAAATTGGTGAAATTTTGAAAAAGGGCCTAGTCAAAAGTACCCGTAACCGGCGATCATGTATGAAAAGATTGATGAACGCGGAAGAAGCGAAAGAGGTATGTTTGGATTGCAGCAATTGGTGTTCCCTTGTCTCTGCCTACCCCAAGGGGAGACAGGCGTGAGGTTATGTATGTATGTATGTATAGCGATAATAGGTGACTTTATGGGGAGTCCGTTTCTACACAGGGAATTAGTGGAACTCGTATTGGTAAGAGCTAATCTAAATCTAAGCTGATACATCAGTAAAAAAATGAGACGCAAAATGAATAATGCTACAGTTGAAAAACTATGTTTTATTGTTTTAATTCGACTTTTGTAATTTTTGCACACCTCCTGGAAATCAGCGACAGACAGCTCGAAGCAAACTGAAAACGGTTATCGAACTTAAAGGCTAACAGTTCACCTCTATTTTTTGGACGCTTTTGAAGCTTTGACTGTCCATCTAGACATATACATAATCAAAGACTTGCTTCATCACTTGGAAATTGCAGAGAAGATAGAATACCTAACAATTTGGGAACTCCAGAACTCACAATGCAAGACTCTTGATCAGTTATATCAGTTTGCACTGCCGTTCCTCTTACAAAGTTTCCTCATAAAATCAAAAACCATAAAAGTAAAAGAAAAATAACAAAAAAAGGAAATGTTTTTCTTTTTTTTTATGAGATACACGTTTCTTTACCATCGTTGCAGTCGAAAGCCTGCAAGTGCGATCAAAAATATTATTACCACAGGATTAATTATTTTGTTTGACTTTAATAGTATTATAGGTAAAATTATTGATATTTAAGTAGATAAACTGTTTGATTGATTGATTGATTATATTATTATTATTATTCTTATCTTAGTTTTGTGATTTTGCTGTACGTATAAGTTTTGTAATATGGATTAAGTTGTCCGAAATCAAGATTTATTATTATTATTTATACCTAAAGCTACACGCCTTTCGGCGGAAAGACCCGACAATAAGATCAGTCGGTCGGGGATCAGGGCAAGAGGGACAGAAACCGGCGAACTATTCGGGCAGTATCTAGCAAAACCGCTTTTTGCATGCGTGCTGGAAGCGAACCGCCGCCGAATCCCAGCCTTTCAAGGTTTCTGACCAAAGTGGCTGGGGTCAAACCGTTTGCGGATATTACAACCGGGATGATTTCGGTGGACATATTATTATTATTATTTACAAGTTTAGTAGCGTACAAGTTGTAATTAAAAAGACTACTCCACCACCTCGTAAAAAATCCTGCAGGTTGGTAACCTGGCAAGGTTCTGTTTATGGCATTTCAGTTAATTTCTATCCTTCTCCCTATTCACTCCACTAAAATTAGCATTACATTAGGGATCAGTATCTTGAAGCCAGCTAAATATAATATTGAAGCATTGAGGAAGCATGGAAAGAGGCCTTAGCACCCAAAATGCTTCTTCTAAGGCTTCTTTCCATTTTTCTCCACTAAATATCCACGTAGTAAATATATAAATAACTCTTTATATCTAAATATTTGAGTATCCTCGCATAAATAAAGCAGGGTCTTAAAAAAATGCAAGTATTTTTGGAGATTTAGACTCAAGATTTAGTTGGCACAGGTCGTTTATATACTACTCAGAAACAAAATAGGGCCCATCTCGTTGTTTTTTCAATTTTAAGATTATATTTTCTTAATTATAGCTTTCGAAGGTCTCTAAATCCTAATATAATTCGAGTTTTCTTGACACCGTATCAAAAACCTAGTCTAGATTCAAAAATATTGCTATCGAAATTGATTCTTTTTAACTACCTACGTATTACATTATATTTGATTTTACAAAAAAAAATAAACACATTAATAGATTTTTGTAATGTTAGTTGCTAGCAGTGGATAAGTTAAAAAAACAACATTTTATTTCTTCAAACTGAGTGACTCAATTGTAATATTAATATGATGTAAGTGACTACAAATTTTAAAACAGTGACAGGCAGCGACCACCCCAGAGGAACCACCTTCATCACAAAGTACTTCATTGGACGAGCTTGTATGTACCGAATGAATGTTTCATGGTAATTATGTTGGATAAAACCTGCAACATAAGAACAAATTGATAATAAATGTATAAGAAAAAAAAAGACGTGTGGCACTCGGAGACTGCCGCGGTAAAGCTATTGCATAGCATTTTTTATCAACTTATGCAATTATAATTATTTATTTATTTTATTAATGCAGTAATGTTTGATCTAATATGTAGTTCCACAAGTTCCTAGTAGATGGCGCTGATTGTTTATTAAAGCCCGCATGTAAAGTTATGCAATCAAAGTATCACTGTGCCGGTCGAAGTGGGGGGTGCTAGGTTTTTTTCGTTACGGAATTTCTGGATTCAGTCCCCACGCTCAAGGCCCGCGATAGAAGCTATGCAATAGCTTAAAAACTCAACGTAAAAATTATTATTTCCTATGTTGTAAGTGATTAAATCTACTTTTGTCATCAATTTTTTGTCAAATTTGGATGACCGGCTGGTGTAGTGGTAACATACATTGCCTTCTATACCAGAGGTTCTGGGTTCGAATCCCCGGCGGCGGATATCGGTGTGATGAACACAGATATTAGCCGTCAAGTCATGGATGTTTATATGTTTATTTAAGTTTATTCCAATAAAAAATATGTATTTATTCAATACGTATGTTTATATATTTCTTAAGTACATCAATTATCTAGTATCCATAACACAAGTTCTTTAAGAAACTTAATTTGAGCTAGATGGCTAGAATGCTGTGTGAGTGTCAGAATTATTTATTTATTATTTATTTATTTAATTTGTTATTCGATCACTGCGCTGCCGCTGCTATGCAAAGTGTAACAAAATGGAGAGATAAAACTTAATAGTTAGCTTATATACCATATGTAGAATAAACTGTAAAAATCAGCATTATTAGTGCTGTTATAGACTTCTATACGAATCTATTTAACTATTTTACATCAAAATATTTTGAAAACCCTACTCAACCTTATAAAGTACAAAAAGGCTTGTGAGTCAGTAATTCTAAATTCCGAAAAGCGGTAGGGACGTTCTATCCGACTTAAGTGGATCGATCCAATATGAGGAGTAACAGATCAAAGTGTATCAACTCCGTCAATGTAACTTTCGAGAAAAAGGCATAATTCATAATTTCTTAAAGAAAGGACACAAACAAATGTATGGGATTTAATACTGTTTGAAACGATGTCTATTTTTGGTTCTTTTTTATTATAGAAAGTAATACAGTTTGATGCGTCATAATTTGACATGAGGTTAAAGGTTTTTAATAGATAAAAAATCCGTTCTGTACTATTTTTTTTCGGTGGGTGGAGTTGATACACTTTGATCTGTTACTCCTCATATATAATCTGTTAAGATTATGCTAGTTTTTCTTTCATACAATGTAAAAAAAAACAATACACTACTAGATAGATATACGATGTGGATCGGATCGAAAAATTTGGTAGGTATGTATTAAATTATTTCAGGACAAAAAATATACTTCGACTTTATGTTTTTATAAAGATGCTTTAGACGTCGCTTTCAGTCACATCCCTGTTTGTTAGTTCTTACTTTGATACTGTAATAAGACACCATTTCAATATGAATCTTTATACGATACTGGATCGATCCAAAATATCCTTTCAAATTAATAGGATCGATATATCTCATTACGATCCGGAATATTTATTTATTTATTAACTCTTTATTGCATACCATTACAAAAGTGAATACAAATAAATAGAATTATATTATTAGTCTATAACAATTGGCGGTCTTATTGCTAGCAAGCGATTTCTTCCAGACAAATCGATTTAAAGCACCTAGATCGAACATCCCTAAGCCGCGACGCGACACTACGAAATCCTGACAAGCGGAAGCCGCAGGCCGCGAGACACCGACAAAGAGCATCGAACTTGCTATTTCATTCATCTATACTAATATTATAAAGATAGGAAACCTTTGTATTTTTGTATTGAATAGGCTCAAAAACTACTGGACCGATTTCAAAATTTCTTTTACCATTACATAGAGGGATTCTTCCGAATCCGTATAGGCTACTTTTTATCCTGAAAATCCCGCGGGAAACGAAATTGCGCGCGCAACAGCTAGTAGACTATAAAAATAGGCAGGGATTCATTTAAATGAATTTAAAGCTTTGTTTATCGTGATAATGGTAGTGTAAGTATGAGAGAATAAATAAACAAGAAGCTAAACATCCTTTTCAGTGAAGCATTATAATGTTTATTAGTCAAAATGTTTTCTATTAGAATACCTAGAAAGTTTGAATGTAATGGAGAGAAGATATTTCTTCGTTTCTAAATAGAATTACTGGTAAGTTTGATTGTCTGTTTGAATCACTGTTCAGTAGGTATAAGTTGCGATTTTACGCCGTACAAAAGAATTTCTACTTAGTACCGATAGATAATAATTTCATGTTCATTTCCTTCGAATAGTGTATTTCACCTATTGTATTAATTGGTTTTAGCGTTGTAATTGTATAGTTAATAACGAAACGTACCAGCGATTAAATATTTGGTTGTGAATAAGCCGGTATTAAAACCAAGCCCATACTCTCAGTACTAAGTAACTGCCTAGTTGTTATTTTATCGCGTTTAATAAGCCTAGTTGCTCATAGTTGTTATGTCTACGTTGAAATGTTGAGAAAAAGGTTCCATATTATATATTGTTTCCTTACCAGACTTCTTTTCTTCCGCTTTTATGCAGTGTAATGTATGAACTATATTTTCTGCTTCATTTGAAACCAATCCAGCAGTAAATGATGGTGCAAATACATGAATACAGTTGTTAGAAAGTAAAATTGTAATTTCAACGTAGCTTCCAAAAACCTGCAAATAATAAACTTACTTTTTTTATATAAAATATAAATAGTAGAATTAATTATACATACATACATAACGACACGCCTGTATCCCTTATGGGGTAGGCAGAACACCAAAGGTTACAAGACCATCTGATGTCACGTTTGACAAATTTGGAGGTATTATAAAGATGGAGAGAGACTATTGTAGTGACAGGGGCGTATCGCCCACAAAAACGCCTTTAAAACCTCTGTCCCTTAACTGACTTTTACAGTATGCCCGGGAAGAGAAGCAGCTGGCACATTCTATGTTTTTCTTTCGCTCCCAGTCCAGCATGAAAGTATAGTATTAATTAATTATGTGTCTGGATATTTTTTTTATTTTCTAGGGACCTTAGGTAAAACGGGCACAAAGCTTCCTAACAAACGTAATTATTAAGAAAATACGGTTGCTAATGAAAATTTAAGATTTAGTTGAATAAATTGAATTTAGAAATTACCATCTTTTTCTATACTTATTTTTTTAAAGTTCCTATTTTGAAAAAAACATACGTAAATTTATCGTTTAACAATAGGTCTGCTCTGGGGGAAGCAAAGCTATATTTTTCAGCTATAGTAAACGAAAAGTCTTACCATTTTATTGTGAAAAAATATTACGAAAGAAACCAAAACCAGCATTAGTGGGATATGATATAGTATTGATAAAGAGTACTGAAAGAAAATAAATTACATTATTTTTATTTAATAAAATAACACTGTATGTTCCTGACGTCACATCGCCGCGCGTGAGGCGCGTCGATCTAGGAACCGGTTTACCATCCTGCGCCGTGCGGGGGGTCCGTCGCGGCCCGCAGCCGGCTGCAGGCCGACTACTTGGATTTGGGACTATGACGAGGACTCAACTCATAGCGCAGTATTAACTTTGTAAAACCAGTCTTTAAATTACAGTCCACTCAAAACTTAAGTGTTTTTTATTACAAGCTAGGCCTCCCAGTATCTAAAGCCCTGGTGCTTAGCTCAACACTGTACTGTTTTATTAAAGTTTAATTTGATTCAGTTTTAATGTAATAGACACTCCTTAGGTGTTTTGCTAAAACATAAACTATTGCAGTAACAGGTAACTAGTCATTTATGCAAGATTTATTTTTCATCACCTGCCAAATTTAAATTTTAGTTTCTTTGATACGATATAAACGTACCTGCATATTTATTTTAGTGCCGCTCAGTACAAAAAAGGAGAAATATGGAACCACAAACTTTTTCAAAAATGGTCGCTGTTGATGAACATAGCTTCTACGACGCGGCATTTCCTTGATAATACTACAACGTAGTACAACAAAATGTGTGTAGTAGCGCGTAGTCATCTGTATTTTAATGGAAATTTAGAGTGACCATGCCTTGGTAATATGCTAGCGGATAAATAAATTTCCTTGTAAAAAAAATAAATACTTATTTCTTGCAATAATCGTTCCTATAAATGATACTTATTGTGTAAAAAAAATTTGGCCGGTGACTACAAATCAACCCTGTATATATTTCAATTAGAATTCGTAGCAACTCGATTTTAAAATTCGAGTAATCGCCAACAGTTTTCAGTTGTTGCGACCGATGACTTAGTTAATAACTAATTTTCGTAACCAGTTACTGTAGTTTTTATTAGTAAGTATTTAATCTTGAAGGTAAGTAAAAATGAGATCGAAAATGACAGCACATGGGTTCAAGTATGTACCGGTTTTTAAAGTTGCTGGTTTGCGCAATCGCATCGCGTTGGGCGATTTCATAAGCTCGCTCCCTCTCCACAGAAGCTTTTCACAGATTTCCATAAAATTGCTGCAACCGTACACTTTAAACAAACTGTGGACCTTTTATGAGAAACTATTATATAGTTCTTAAATAAATGAAAAGTTCTTTTTAAATGCAAAAACTTTAAAATATTATTATTATATAGTTGTTATAGAAACTGAAATTGGCTTCGTGGGACAAGCTCCTTAATCGATATAACTACAAAATGTATAATGATCTAGGAAAAAATAATAACTCACCAGTAAATTATAAATTTCGGTGGCGTTTTCAACCAAATCTGCTATTTGTTTATAAGAATTCTGCCACGACAATATTTCTTTATTCTTAGCATTTTTTACCTGATTATTAATTTGCTCCAGACGTCTGTATGCACCATGATATATCATAGAAGTTATTAAAGAAATCATTTCCATATGAATTAAAGGTATGTAGTATAATAAAAAGGACCAAAATTGCTTATCTGAATTGATTATAGACCAAATAATAAAATGCAATAAATATACAGATATAATATAACAAAACCCGTAAAATATCTTCGCATCGAGATGAAAAACAATAGAATCAACCCTTAAACTCTTATCCAATTTATATAAATTTATTAAATACTTCTTAAATTTCATTTTGTTACGATACGTAAACGAAATAAAACATGAAAAGGTATATGTTAAGCATAAAATCAAACAAAATAAAATGACCAAAATATCTGAGCCACCATCGCTACAGTAATAAATAAATGTGTAACATAAGAGGCAAAAAGATTTGATGATTGGAAAGCAATTAATCATACAGTTTACTTTCTTGTTCTTATGCTGAACAAAACCGAAATCTAGAGAAAATACGTAAAACATAACGTTAAAAAATACTTTTATCCTGTTAGGGAAATCTTCTTTTTCACAAAATAAATAATTATTAATTTGTTTTACTTTGTAATTAGTAGTCATTGTACTTAATAATATTAAAAAGTCAGTTCGTTCTTACAAGGCTGAGTTAGAACTAAAACTTATTACATTAGTTGAGGTGTTTTTTCAATATAAGTCTCATTCATATACTCTGAATATTATTACTCTGTCACCATGAAATTTATTGTCATAATTTATGGATCTGGTTAAGTATAAACTTGTATACAAAAAAGTTTATTTTTATGTCACATACTGTGTGTGATATCCGAAAATAGGGCTTTGTTAGACTGAAGTATTTATGAAACCGCAAAATGGGTCTCACAATTTAAAAAAAAAGATAAATGACACAATAAAAAAATCTCAGTTGCTTGATAGATAAGGCCTCGTCATAATTTTAAAATTATACTTAATTATTGAAGATAACATCGTCAAATTTGATCAAAATCATCGATGTGCACCTTTACTTTTATGACTATCTCTGCTGTTTCACTGTTCTAATTGTAAAAAGTTTTGATGAAATAGTGAGAAAAAAGTATATGCAATACATTTATCGTTGAAGATTTTTACTAATTTACCACAGAAAACCATAAAGCTCAAATATCACCAAACCAAAAATCATCTAAATAACCAGTCATTCGCGGATACGCCACGCCGTCCTTTTCCTTTCAGTCCCCGTCAGGGTCCCTTGTCTTTCTATGAAGAGTATTTGCCATTGCACACATGCACAGACTTTCAATGTGTGCGTGATAAATTGCCTGTGTTGCAAACCAGCACAAAAAATAAATTATAAAATTATGCTGAAAATGTATGTATATGAGTATAAGCTATGGTCGCATTTATTTACTATTGACTTACCATTCTTCTCTTCAGAGTATAATGTTCCTTGGTCTCCGTCAGGCTTTTGCCAACGTCGGGTCTGTGTAAATTTTTCTCCCCTCGTTTTCGTATACAAAACGCAAAAAAAAGAGATAAAATTATAAGTAAATAAATGCAGATTATTCCGTTTACTAGTAAAACCATGTAAATAGGCACTTCTTTTTTAAATCCTTTATAGTAAACAAACCGAAATGAAATGTAAAAAAAGTTTTTGTAGACACAGAATAAAAATCATCAGTATAACCGAAACTGTTTCGAACACCGAGAATTTCATCATCATCAACACAACTCTTTGCAATGAGCCCACTGCAGGGCATGAGTTCCTCCCCTGGGTGAGGAGGAGGTATAGGCCATAATCCACCAAGCTGGCCCAGTTGCTGGGTGGTGGATGCCAGTATTTTCAGGGCGCCAAGATGGCTTCTGACAAACCCTAACGACTACTGTATACAATTATACAGCACCCGGGACCGACTGCTTAACGTGCCTTCCGAAGCACGGAAGTCGTCGTGAGAAATGAATGGTCGGCGGTCACCCATCCAAGTACCGACCGCGCCGAACGTTGCTTAACCTGTGATATCGTATGATACACACAGTAACCACGGCGCCACGACGACTTCAACCGAGAATTTCCAATGATTTTATTTAATTTTAGATAATGTTCTTATTAGACACATACTCTAAATTACTCAAAAAAGGTATTCTAGCAGGTTCATTAGACCCGAGACATTTTGCACTGTTTTAATCTAATATATAAAATTCTCGTGTCACAGTTTTCGTTGCCATACTCCTCCGCAACGGCTTGACCGATTTTGATGAAATTTTTTGTGCTTATCCGGTATCTATGAGAATCAGCCAACATCTATTTTTTTTTTATGGCAAAACAACGCTTGCCGGGTCAGCTAGTAGTGTTATAATTTTGATCTTAAATTTAATATCGCAGGACTTACCCAGTACCCACTTAGTCATTTTTTTTTTCAGAAAAAAAATCAAACATGGTGTATTTCAGAGCTAAGCTCTTTTAAAAATGTATGCTAAATTATTGTATTGTATCATAAAAATTGTTGAAATAGAAATCAATAATCATCAACATTTTTTTTTTTTTTTTTTTTTTTATATTGTAAGGATAGGACGTTTGTCTTCCATGCCACCTGATGGAAAGTGCGCATGAAGACTATGGTGTTACACGTCCATCCACGAGAAACCTATTCACTCGACACTTAAAAGTTCCAGGACTGTAGTGGTCAGGAAAAACAGACGCAGGCAGATTGTTCCACACCTTGGCAATCCGTACCAAAAAGGAACTATCGAAGCGTTTTGTTCGACTTCTTGGTATATCCACTATATACGGATGGAAATTCTGTCTGCGTCTGGTAGTCCGGTGGTAAAAAGGGGTGGGTTCAATTTGGTCAAAAAGAGCACTCGCACACTCACCAAAATGTAGCCGATAAAATACTGTCAAACAAGCAACCTTACGACGATGCTCTAGCGTCTGCAATTTTTTATTTGTAAGGTTGTTGTTATTTATGATTTTTCGGGCTCTTCGGTCAACAGAGTCTAGCGCTTCGAGCTGGTATTTGGCAGAACCATCCCAAAGGTGACTACAGTACTCCATGCAAGACCTCACTTGGGCTGTGTATAAGTTGAGGAGCCGTTCAGGGCTGAAGTACCGCCGGACCTTCGAGATGATACCCAATTTTTTGGAAGCCGTTTTTGCCATAGTCTCAATTTGTTGTCCGAAGTTTAATTTGGACGTTATAGTGACGCCCAAAAGCCCTAGTTGGTCGGTGATGGGAACAGATACATTCTGGAAAGTGGGCGTAAGAGTAAAGGTGCTCTTTTTTGCGGAGAATAGACACGCTTGTGTTTTGGAGGCGTTGAATTTGACCAGGTTAGATTCGCCCCAATCGGACACATTCCGCAAGGTCGAATCAACGCGCTCAATCATAGACTCTCTCAAAATCTGGATTTCATGGGCGCTCGTTCGCGCATTGGATATATATCTCTCAACAACAGTGCTGTCATCAGCATATCCAATAATGCCTGGTGTTATGAGGAAGGATTGAGATGGGATTGGGAACCATGATTGAATGTTTTGTTCTGTGTTGACAGTTGGTGCAAATAAAAGTTGATAAACCCTCGGTGTTTTCACAAAATTTCGTTAGAATCACTAAGATATAGATGGCGCTGTTTATAATTTATAAAATTAGAAAAATGCCAAAGACAATGTCTATTTTATCCTACTTTTCATTTTTCGGTTCATTCAATCAATCACCTAACCGACTCATTAAATCTATCTTTCATTCGTTACCTGTGTTCGTTACTGCGCACCCGTTTTCGAATGTTGTTTTTATCGCTTTTATCTTGGATTCCTTTTACCCACAACCCGCCTACCATTTGAACTCTGACGCTCCCTTTTTTAATTCTGACCCGGCAATTCTACTGGATTTCGGAAACAACGCTGCAATTCGACCTTTGCATGTTTATTGGAATTTTGATCGTGAGAACGATTTTCTGATATATACATATTTCATTTAATCATGATAATATACATATTTGAGGAGTCATAAATATTCTTTAAGAAAAATACAGACAAAGATCCCGACTGGTTCTAGTAAAAGCTTCAGTCACTAAGTTCTAGATGGCGCTAGAGCTCCGTTTTAGCTGATATCTCTATCTCAACCTATAAAGGTTACTTTATGGATTAACCATCAATAAACACTTTTTTTCGGATCGTTGGAACACTACAGGTACTACACTACAGTCTCGCACACTGGGGTTTAAAAAAAACAACATATTATTTATTCTTTAAATCGCGTGACTGAATTGTAATATCAAAATGATATAAGTGACAACAACTTGTAAAGCAGTAACAGGCAGCGACCACCCGAGAGGAACCACTTTCATTACAAAATACTTCATCGGACGAGCTTGTATGTACCGAATGAATGTTTCATAGTGGTTGTGTTGGATAAAACCTGCAATAGAAGAGTTATATGAAAACAACAGTTGTAATTGGTGTAGCGGTAACATACATTGCCTTCTATGCCAGAGGTCCTGGTTTCGAATCCCAGCGGCGGCGGATATTTGTGTGATGAACACAGATATTAGCCGTCAAGTCATGGATGTTTATATGTTTATTTAAGTTTATTCTTATAAAATTATGTTTTTATTCTATATGAATGTTTATATATTTCTTAAGTATATCAGTTATCTAGTATCCATAACACAAGTTCTTTGAGAAACTTAATTTGGGCTAGATAATGTTGTGTGAGTGTCAGAAATATTTTTTTATTTATTTTATATTTTAACAGTAGGGACTTGTAAACTCAGATTTAATTTTATATAACCGTTAAATCTGACGTTGATTTAAGTGTCCCATAACGTCCACATTTGAAGTCACAAAGTGTATAAGAATACCAACTATGAATAAAAGTTATTCATTTTCATTTTCATAACCGTTTTTCTTTATGTAGAACCAGAGACTAGTAAAGTGTAGAACGTTACGATGTTTCAAATTTTATTATCTCATTTTCATGAAAATACATCTCATAGTGTGTTTATCTTCAAATACTTTTGCAAACGAGCAGTATTGAATTAAATTATATTTATTTTATTTTATTTATTTATTTTATATTATTTGGGTGGCCAACAGCTTTTACTTAAAAACTAGGTTTAACATATAATGTCGAGTAAGCCATTAACAAGCCTCCGCAGATACATTTGGAGATAGAAAAAAGACACGAAAAAAAAAAAAATATTACGAAAAATAACAATAATAACAGCAGTATCTAAGCTATGACAATATGTTTCTTATGTAACCTTATGCCACACGATACCAAACTTAAATAAAAATTGTAAAATGATAATAAATGAAAAAAAAAATAACTTCTTTACCGAAATATTTTTCAATTTAGTAGGTGTGGTGTTAAAAAGATCGATTTCGGAGTCATGGTATTTGTTGAATGTATCAACTGATCTTATCAGAAATGAGTTTTTGCGATAGTTCGTACGGGCAAACGGAGCATAGAGCAGGTTCCTTATCCGAGAACGGCTTTTGGGTATATTAATAAACATATCTTGAATACACAGTGGCTGTCCAAACCCAAAACCTAATAAGAGCCATTTTTTTCAAAATTAGTTATTTTTTTACACTCTGTCTTTAATTTTGAACTGCACATAATGCAAGAGCACCCGTGTCTCTATCGTATTAGGAACCAGTTATGAAACCCCTTCAACCTAGCAACTCGATTTACTACTCCTAGAACTAAAATCAAAACCCTAGTGGTTCGTACAGCTTGCTGTAATGGAACTAGTAATGTAACATTCTACGCACGTTGCGTAGACGTGTAGTGTAACAGTATGTGTAATAGTATGTAACATTTTCAAACTCGAATAACTAGTAAATACTACTCTTACTAGGTATTTGCGATTGTTTTTATTTGTAAATTTTTCGTATATTTAAGTATTTTTATAGAAAGATAAAAGTTTATGAAGAAATATTGCAACAGAAACATTTCCAACAAAGTAACTATCTTTGGAAAGGCAACCGAAAATGTTTATTTTGTAAAGTTTGTATAAGACAACAAAAAAATCAGCACTGTTACTTACAACTTAACTCAAACAATTTTAATGTGTTTGCATTCTTATTTATTTTAAAACTTATCGAATATTATTTTTATTTATTTATTATTTTGATCGAAATTAACTATTGTTTTTTCATTTTGATATTAAATGTTCACTATACAGGGTTGTTTCTTAGTCACCAATTTTTTTTTACACAATAAGTATCATGAATAGAAACGATTTTTGTAAAAAGTGGTACATATTTTTTACAAGGATATTAATATGTTCACTCAAATATTATATATTCACTTATTCTTCCATTTTGAACTGGGAGCAAAAGAAAAATATAGAATGTACCAGCTGCTTCTCTTCCTGGGCATACTGTAAAAGTCAGTTAAGGGACAGAGCTTTTAGTAGCGTTTTTGTGGGCGATAGGCTGACCCCTTGTATATCTATACATATAATAAAATGGTAGGAAAGTCAAAACTGTACATTGAATATTTTTTTAAAAGAATACTTGGGGTATGATCTACAATCGAAACAGAAACAAAAAATATAGTTTTTAGAATTTTTGTCTGTTTGTCTGTTTGTCTGTTTGTCTGTTTGTCTGTTTGTCTTTCCGGGATAAACTCAAAAAGTACTGCATGGATTTACTTCAAATTTGGCATGAAGATAGTTAAGAAGTCGGGTCAACATATAGGCTACATATTATCACGCTAGCAGTGTTATAATCGTAGATGCGTTTGGTGCTGCATAGCGTTCACGCAGACGACGTCGCGGGCAGCAGCTAGTAGTCTCTATCCATCATTATAACACCTCCAAAGTCAAACATGACATCAGAATAAATGATCTAATAACCTCTGGTGTTCTGCCTACCCCAAAAGGGTTATTTTAAGTTATGTATGTATGTATGTACTAAAATTAAGCAAAGCTTGGTCACTCTAAGTTATAAATAAAAACCATTTAGAATGAAGACGACTTAGCGCGATTACAAAACATTTAATAGTACAACGTCGTAGTATTCTCAATGAAACGCCGCGTCGTAGTAGCTATGTTCATAAACGGCGACTATTTGTAAAAAATTTGGTAGTGCCATATCTTAATTTTTATCTACTGAGTGATACATAAATAAATACATGTATGTTTTTATTGTTCTAAGGAACAAAACATTTAAATTTCGCCGTGACTTAAAAACAACCTTGTATAATAAATAAATATTGGATTTATTAGTCTTAAATATTCAATATGATATCAAAATAAAAAAAATGGATTAAACTTTACATATAATTAAATGTATTTAAAAGCTTGACACTCCAGTCAAAGGATTTTTAGCTTTATTTACCTGTCTTTCTTTCTTCCATTCTTGCATGGTGTAAAGTCATTGCTATATTTTCAGCTTCATTCGAGACCATTCCAGCGGCAAATGATGGTGCAAATATTTGGATAGAGCTGATGAAAACTAAAATTATAGTTTCAAGGTAGCTTCCAAAAGTCTGCAAAAATATTTAAATGTGTGCAAGTTTTTAAACGCTGGAAAAAGAGGACTGGTCATCAACTGTCATCACTGGTGATCAAGTGATGGTTTCAATGACTGCATGCATTGAAGTGTGGCTTTTATTTGACCTAATCAGAGATTATTTTTAAATTTTCATTAAATGCAGGCACTACTATTCCTACCAAAACCAAAATTTTCATCGGAAATATCTAAAGATTTGTTTCATGAAGTCAACATTGTACGTACTAAAATGAAGGGTAGGTGGGGTGGTTCGTTAATTTACCAGCACAAAAAGATTTTCCCTACGAATCAAGTGCTTTTTAATTATTACTATTTTTTAAATATTTTTGGACTGTTTTTTGTTTCAATGAAAGGTCAATTTTTTTTTCTTTATTACAATAAAGACAATGGGTAGGTCCTGTAAAATTTAAAAGTTGCACATTTTACATTGCTAGAAATAAAGTTATGGACCCTCACACATAAAAAAGTGTTAAAAACATTTTAAAGCTCAACTTCACGCTGCATTAAAAAAAATAAAAGAGTGATAGATGATTTCTAAATTGCTAAAAACATCTCTGAGGTGTGAGTTTTTTTAGAATATGTAATTTGTTTAGATTAGTTTTTCCTAAGTAAAGATATTAGATATTTTCCACCAAGGCTGACCATTTCGATGAAAATCTACATATGTGGAAAGGTTAAATGTTTTGCAAAATATAATTATGCTAATTTTCAAAGAACCTATCAATCACCTTAACAGTAATAAAGAAAAAAACTTGACCAGTTGAAAAAAAAAATTACACGGGTTTAAAAAGAACATGCGAAACAATCCAAAAATATGAAAAAAAAATTATGATAAAAAAAAACTCGAGTCATAGGCAAAATCTTTCGTGCTGGATAGTTAACTAATGACCCCCACTTACCTCATTTTCGTATGTTCAACGTTGTGCCGAACATCCTGTATCATCTCTGCTATATTTTATTTAGTGCATCATAATTTCGTGCTCAAAACTGTTTTAGGAGATATTTTTTTATTCTAGCAAAGATAAAAGTTCTTATGTTTATTGACCCTTCAGCCAAAACAACACATTATCGAAGCGGTATCGATGCCGCAACAGTTTGCTTCAAATAAGGACAGCTCCCATCATAAAAACTGGCTTCTGTTTACCAATATCTATCCTACATTTGCAATGAATTACTTCTTTATCACAGGCATGTAAAAAACTTAGTTTTAAAAGTACTAGGGTAAATCAAAAAGTTCTTAGAAACTTATATGAATTTAACCTTTTTGGAGGCAGTTCGATATTTTTTTTAAAGATTGACAATTAAATATTATTTATCCAGACTTTCAATTGTTTTCAACAGATCGTTCGCAAAATATTAATTTTATTGTTGAGTGTTCTGATAAAAGAAAACGAAACTATGGAGAAAAATGAGTTACGCGCGGTAATAAAGTATCTGTTCCTGAAAAAAATGTCAACGAAAGAGATTTTTTCAGACATTCAACAGACATTTGGGAATGATGCTTTACCCTATTCCACTTTGGCTTATTGGGTTGCTGAATTTAAAAGAGGTAGATCGAGCTGTAAAGATGACCCGCGTTCTGGACGACCTTCAAACTCCATCACCGAAGAAAATGCCAAAAAAGTGGAAGAATTAGTTTTAGACGACAGAAGAATTACAATAAAATATTTAGCTAAGATCCTTAAAATATCGTTTGGTCGCATTCAGTCAACTTTAACCGATTCACTGGGGTCCAAAAAAGTGTCAGCAAGATGGGTGCCACGAATGTTAACCGAAG
Source organism: Stenoptilia bipunctidactyla (assembly GCA_944452665.1). Lineage (NCBI taxonomy): Eukaryota > Metazoa > Arthropoda > Insecta > Lepidoptera > Pterophoridae > Stenoptilia > Stenoptilia bipunctidactyla. The sequence continues at coordinate 3,262,383 of OX101748.1, read as the reverse complement.
AAAACAAAAATCGACGTTTGGAAATTTCTTAGCGTAATCTCGAAATGTTCTAACGTGATTCTGATCAATTTTGCCGTCGTGTTGTAACCATGGACAAAACATGGGTCCACCATTTCGACCCGGAAACGAAAAGACAAAGCATATTTTCGAAACGACCATCCTCACCACCCGTGTAGAAATTTCGAGTTTCTCCTTCCGCTGGCAAAGTTATGGCCTCAGTATTCGGGGATAGTGAAGGAATCCTTTTTATTGATAACTTGCCAAAAGGGCAAATGATAACTGGATCCTATTATGCAAACTTAATCCCGAAATCACGTGAAGCGATTAAAGAAAAACGTCGTGGGAAATTTTCATTGGGCGTGTTTTTTCTCCAGGATAACGCCACTTCATCGTTCGGAAGTTGCGCTCACCGCAATCCGCAGTGCTGAATTCGAAGTCCTTGATCACCCACCATATTCTCCTGACTTAGCCCCGAGTGATTTTCACTTATTTCCAAAACTAAAGGAGCATATTCGTGGAACTAAATTTGATGATGATGACGCGGTTATGACTGCCGTTTTTTAACATTCGTGAAAATGGTTTTTTTGCGGAAGGAATAAGAAAGTTGGAGATGCGGTATTCTAAGTGTTAGATTAGAAGGAGATTACGTAGAAAAATAAAATATTTTTGATTTAATTTTTTTCTTGTATTCATTCTAAGAACTTTTTGATTTGCCCTCGTATATAGTAAGTCAGATAATGATTGTGAAGTGAATAAACCTGCGTTTGACCTCAATCTCACCTGAAGGTAAGTGACGATGAGATCAAAGATGACAGAATTCGGGTTTAGGAAAGAACTGGCTCGTCATGAAATATTGCCTCGTTCTATGTTGTGGCAGATTTTATAAGAACGTTGGTCGCCAGCCAGAAGAAACCCGAAGGTGTTGTACCACGAAAAAAAAAAAAAATTTTACTTACCATTGTACTGTGCAGAAATATTATAAAGGAAAACATAACCAGCATTAACGGGACGTGGTATAATATTGATAAAGAGTACTGAAAGAAAATGAATAAATTATTCTTTACTTGCATGCATTTTCAAATTTTCAAACATTTGATTTAATCTGAACTATATAGTGATAGGATGAATTATAATTAATACACTGGTGCTTCAATAATACAGTTTATTCGTTCGAGTTCGCAGGATCAAAGAGAGCGGTTCCCGCTTTTTCTCTCCTTATATAACCTTTTGTGAAATTACCAATCTTAAAATCCATAGAGTTTAAAACCAAATAGCAATTGTCTATGTCCATCAATCAACGACAATATTCGATGGGGCCATATCTTAGAATCTTAACAGTTGAACTTTTAATTTTAAAATTAGCAACACTCACAAAATGTCTTACAAACATCGATCAATCCTTATCATATCTAAAATATTTATTTGTAAACAAATCATAACTAACACTAGTAAACAAGCTTTTTCGCTCATTTTCGTACACGCTAAACTTGACTTCCTGTGGGAATTTCAGAAATTTCTTCCGTAATACACTCAGACACCCATTTAAACAACCTTTATGCAAAGTTTCACATCCGTGCCCTCAAAGAATTAGATCTTTTCATACGAATAAAAACGTCCTATATTTAACGTTCCCGAGATAATTTCGGTAATTCCTTCTAAAGAAACAACCGGACACCTATTGAAATACGTTAATACCAAATATCACGTCCATGCACTCAAGCAATAAGATTTTTCATACAAACTAAAAAGCCCCATATTTCCCGTTCCCGAGGGAATTTCGAGAATTCCTTCATTAGTGCTCCCCTACAGCTTTTTAAAAATGTAAGTTCAAAATTACAGCTCTCTACTTCCAGAGGTTATGGCTGTACGATGTCTGTCAGTCACTCAGTCAGTAAAGGAATTGTTTTATATATATTAACTAATCGAAATTGAAAGAAAAATAATAAAAAGAAACGAAACTTACCTGTGTATTTGAAATTTCTGTGGCGTTTTCAACTAAATCTGCTACATATTTATACGAAAGCTGCCATGTCAAAATATCCTTATTCTTAGCATTCTTTACTTGAACATTAATTTGCTTCAGACGTGTGTATGCACCATAATATACCAACATAGAAATCAAAGAATTTACTGCCGAGTGTACTAAAGGTATATAAGTTAATGCTATGGACCAAGCTGGCAAATTTGTATAAACGATGATACATATCGATAAATGAATTAAAAATACAGCTATAATGTAATAAAAGCCATAAAATATCTTCGTATCTAAACAAAGAGCAGTAGGATCTATTCCTAACGTTTTATCAAAATTATACAAATTTGTTAAATACATCTTAAATGTTAACTTATCCCGATAGGTGAAAGAAATGATGCAAGATGACACATAAGCAAGACTTAAAACTAAACTGTACATAATGTTTATAACCTCTTGGCTACCAATACTATTAAAATTTAATTTAATAAATGAATTAATTCCATTGCATGCGGAACAGAAAGCTGCAAAAATCGGAAATAATCTAATCAAACAGTTTATATTCTTGTTCTTATGCTGAACAAAACCAAAATCTAAAGTAAGTATATAAAATATAACAGTAAAAAATATTTTCAATCTTTTAGTAAAAAAACTGTCACTGTTTAAATAATTATTAACTTTCTTCACTTTAGGTTTGGGAATCATTGTTTTTAATTTGATAAAGTTAATTCGTTTCTACAAAGTCGTAGCTGCACCAAAAGCCATAAAAGGAATGTAAGTTTTTTAAATATACGACTCATTTATCATCGTGACAACACTTTTAATATAATTGTATTATAGCTTTACTACTATAAGAAAAGTACGAGTTTTGTATATTTTCATATAAACAATGACACTTCGAACAACGAAGCATAAGCTAATCAACTTATAAGCGGCCAGGAAGTTTTCATTTAGCCATCATCTCCGTGACAATGTTATTGATTCGATTTTCGAAATGTGAATCTTTTCAGCGTCTGTTTTCTATTGTATCGTTAGTAAAGTTTCTTTGAAATATAGGTAAAGAAGCAACTTGTGGTCTATCGTCTTAGACTAACCGTAACATTTCACAAGCAATTCCAAATTTCCAATTCCAAATTTTTTTCCAACAAAATATGTAAAGCACGCTAAATGTTTAACTGATGTATGCCATCTTTGACAGTATGATATAAAGTTAAACACGAGTCAGCAATAAAAAATATACACTCAGTATTTCCTTTTACTTTTGTATAAAAGTTAATTTCTTAGTCATGACAAATAGTATTAATATTCAATTTACTGAGTGAGCAATATACTTAATAATGGTAGGAAGGTTTCGAATCTTTGTATATCTAGCAACTAATTTATTTATACTTGATTGTTAGCAGCACTAAAAAAAATAGCCCCATGACGATGACAACATTTTTTTTTTCATGAAATTGTTGAAAATAAAATAAACAAACTTCATCGACAAAACAGCAACTATAAATATAAATCACCTAGTGAGCAGCTTGGCTGTGACATTACATAAGCAAGCACGAATAGCTGGCTGTCTTCTGTTTGTTCTTTCATGTTCTATTTTTGCCAAGCTGTACCCTCAGATTGTATTGTGAGGTTGTAGCTATATTTTTTTCGACTTATGACAAAAGAGTGCCGCTGGCTTTTTCTTCTCAGTTTACTTTGGTTTCAAATTTTATTTCACTTTTTAAGATGTAATTTATTTATTTAAGCAAGATACGCCAACAATATGCATACACAATTATTACAGTCATATTACAAAAAAATCTTAAATCTAGTACAAATATCAATTATAGGCATATAAATCATTCATTATTAAAACACGCACATTACTCGGCTATATTAAATTATTAACAAAAACAAAAAATACAAATGAAAATTAAATAATATTATGTCAAAAAGGATTTAATTTAAAAAGAATGTCAAAACACACAAAATGAAAAAAAATACCTGGTTTTATAAATATTTTGTAAAAAGAAAAAATACAAATTTAAGATAATGTTCATCAGAATAATGTCAAAAGCGGTACATTTAAAAACAATAAAAAAAGGAATGTCAATTAGGAATGTTATGTCAAAAAAAAAAAAAAAATATGTGAAGATGGTGATTAAAATTATTGGTTTAAAAAAATACAAATAATGATAAAACAATAAAAAAATATGTCAACAAGCTCATTATGTCAATAATATGTAAAATAAAATAAAAAAGTGAGAAGTAAAACCAAATTTTTAGAGGAAGTAATAAAAGTATAAAAATAAAATAAAATGTAGGTATTGCAAAAACATAATTTACTAAAACTAATCTGTTAAATTGGCATTAGGCACAATTTAATTTTTCTTTGATATTGTACGGGCGAATCAGAAAAAAAGTCAAGAGTAGGAATTTTACAGTTCAAGGTATTGTAAAGAGAACATATTCTTGGGAGAGGCGAGTGCGCTCTTACATTCGTCCTACAAACCGGCACATATAATATTTTACTCACACATTGCCTAGGAATGCGGCGAGGCACAACAATTGGAATATTATTTATAATACTTACACAGTCAATTAAATTATTAAAAATCTTATAAACAAATCTAGCATCAAAGACCTGCCTCCGACTATGCAGAGAGTTCATTCTGAAAAAAGACAATCTTGCCTCGTATGGTGCTCTATGGGAAATGCCAGAGGAATAAAATGCCAGGGATCTTGTAAAGGAGCGTTGGATTGACTCGATGCGTTGTGAATGCACATGATACTGGGGATTCCAGACAACGGACGCAAACTCCAAGTGGCTTCTAACTAAAGCATTATACAATACCACTTTTGTATTATAATGTTTAAACTCTTTGGTATTTCTCCTGATAAACCCGAGCATACGAGACGATTTTAATAGCATTATATATTATTATTATTATTATATTGAGTCGTAATGTAACGTCAGTTTGCTGTCTAATAGAACACCCAGATCACGCATAACGGTTACTTCCCTTAACGACTCTGCCCGTATCCCATAAGAATTTTGCAATGGTTTTCTTTTTCTTGTATATTTGATGCAATAACATATCTGAGTATTGAGCGACATCCCATTAACAAGACACCATTGGGAGATTCTGTTAAGATCGTCTTGTAACTTAAAAGTGTCCATAGGCAATTTAACTTCAATATAAATTTTAAGATCATCGGCAAACATACAGTAATTGCTATAAAGCATACAGTCGGTAATGTCATTGACGAAAACAGAGAACAGAACGGGGCCCAAATGTGAGCTTTGGGGAACTCCAGAAGCTGAGAAGTAAGTCAAAGACTCAAAACCATTTAAGACCACAGTATTGGGTCTCATTGTCAGATAGGACCAGAACCAGGATAACAGAGAACCAGTGACACCATAAGCCTCCAATTTTTTTATTAATAGTATGTGGTTAACTCTGTCAAAAGCATTGGTATAATCCGTGTCTATTTACCACCTGATTATCCACCTGAGAACCCCTATCGATTACCGCAGTCAACATATTGACAAAATACACCAGATTAGTTTCTACGGACCGCTTACTTTGAAAGCCATGTTGGTGTTCAGAGATTGAAGAACTAAGATGGCAAGTGACAATTGGACATAACAAATCTTCAAATACCTTGGCCGGACAACCCAACATTGAAACAGGTCGATAGTTGGTAACGTCAGTAGGATCAGCTTTTTTGAAAACTGGCACAACCCTGGACTTTTTCCATTCAGTTGGAAAAGTGCCCTGATTTAACGACTGATTATATATAAAACAAAGTGGTGTTGACAAGACATCTGCACATTGTCTCCAGAAATACGGTGGAATACCATCAGCACCCGCTGCCTTGCAACCATCCATTTTTTTATTTTTTTCTAAAACATCTCTTTCACTAAACGTTTGAAGTTCGTCATCATCATCTCCACCCGGAGGGCACCCACTGCTGGCCTAAGGGTTCCCCCTTTCCATTTTACCCCGTTCCGTGAACGTCCACCGCTCAGTGCTTTATATTAGTTCATAAAATTATCTCCATCATGGTTAATTATACAAAAGCATGCCGTATAATGGCACGGCGCCACTGCCGTGAGACGGCGCGGTGCAGTGCCGTACTATACAAATCAATGCTTTTCTATAATGAACCATGATGGCGATATTTTAAGAGCTAATATGAAGCGCTGTGCAGTACGCCGTGCACGGCATGCCGTACGCCGTGAAACGGCACGGCGCCGTAGTGATGCATCCACGCCTTAAGTGTATATCTTATTCCACCTTACATAATCTCACGCCTGTCTCTCCTTGGGGTAGGTGGAGACAAAAATTAATACGAGACAAAAATTAATAAATAAGGCCAGCAGTTATAATAATTCCCTATACAGGTTTGATTTTTAGGCACCGGCCAATATTTTTTACACTATAAATAACAGTTGTAGAAACGATTGTTGCAAAAAAAATATGCCGGTATTTTGATATTGTATCAAAGAAAATAGCATAAAAATTTGCAGGGTGACTAAAATACAAACCTATATATTTGCACGAAAGTTTTACCGCTTCTTACTCAGACTTAGCAACTTTTGATCCTTTTCCCTATAAATTTTATAAGGTCAAACATCATATAAATTTCAAGCCATTTTCCGGGCTATTAAAGGAGACACTCGTAAAATTCTATCATAAACTTTTCTTTAAGTATCTTCGATTTTATGTCGCCTGTAAAATTTAAATGGTCGGCCATTTTGAACAGTTAAACGTTTGTTATTGAGCTTCGTGAATGTTTTTAGCAGTAGTCATGTTTTAATTTGTTTTATCATACTGGCTCAGATGGCTGCATTTTCAAAGTTTATGAACTTAAGCTAAGTTAAGCGAACAGACATTGTTTTGATATTCATTCACTTTAAAACTTACATAAGATACTTATATATAAGGTAATTTTGCCCTTACCGATAGGAAAATGCAGTAAAATAGGTTCCGTTTACAGTAAACTATTTTATTCAGTGAAGTGAACGTAGGATTTTTTTTAAGCTATTCCATAGCTTCTATCGCGGGCCCTGAGCGTGGGGACCGAATCCAGAAATTCCGTAACGAAAAAAACCTAACACCTCCCACTCCGACCGACACAGCGGTGATACTTTGATTTCATAACTTTACATGCGGGCTTTAATAAACAATCAGCGCCATCTACTAGGAACTTGTGGAACTTCATATTAGATCAAACATTACTGCATTAATAAAATAAATAAATAATTATAATTGCATAAGTTCATAAAAAATGCTACGCAATAGCTTTACTCGGCAGTCTCCGAGCAGTCTTTTTTTAATTATATTTTAATAAGACTGAACCCGCTTTTGACTTCTGTCTCATCTGATGGTAAGTGAAGATGAGGTCGAAGATGACAGCACACGGGCCTAGGAAAGAAATGGCTCTTCATAAAATATTACCGAAACAAATCACCGCCGTCCCGGAGCGGTAAGTGGCAGACTTAATAGGAAGTGTGGTAGCTTCCACCATGCGGGATCACTCAGATTAGAAGCCTTTTAAGATAAATATACAGGGGTGGTAGACCTATTTCGACGACCACTTTGGCGATGGCGTAACACTGCCTCAGACGCCATTGGTCGCGGGTTCGATTCCCGCACGGAACAAGAAAAAAGAAATGTTCTGGGTCTGGGCGTTTATTTAAATATGTATTTATATTCCAGGTTCCCCTCTAGTTCGATACATGGTATCCCATATAGACATAGACATAGACATAAACTTTATTCGATATATCTGCACATCAATACAAAAAGACACATTCAAACAGATATTGTTAGATACAAACATTAGTAATTAATAATAATTTAAGAATTAAAAATATATCACAAGCTCTGCTTAGTTTGGGGTCATGTAGTTGGTGTGATTATCTGGGGATTTCATTATTTATTATTATTTCGCATACGTATCAGGGCAAGAGAGATAGGAACTGGCGAACAATGCGGGCAGTATCAAGCAATACCGCTTTCTGCATACGTGCTGGAATGGAACCACCGCTGAATCCCAGCCTTTCAAAGTGTCTGACCAGTGTGGCTGGGGTCAAACCGTTTGCGGATATTACAACCGGGATTATTTCGGTGGACATAACTTCCCACATTTCAGTCACCTCGTGTGCAAGGTCCAAGTACTTGCTTGTCGGTCTCAGCCTTCACGAGGTTTTTGTCATGTGTATAGTTATGTACACCAAAAATACCTTGGACAACGATCGGTCCATTGTCGTGAAGTTATTTATATATGTTTACATTCAAAATTAGTAGTAAAAAAGAGTTTTACTTAAAATAAAGAGATAATGAACTGTACAACTATTTCTAGAATACCATTTTATTTCCATTTAAACTGATAAGCTTATGAGCCTATGAAATTAACATTATTTTGAATTTTACTTTCAAACCACCAAGCCCGTTTCCATTTCATACTTACAAAGAACCCCGTAACATCTCTTTTCGGGTTTGTAGTTGGAACAGAAACTGGAAATACAAGATAAAATGGATACTTAATAAACGGTAACAGAACAGCATGACTAGTAGCGTGCTGCTACGTTAATGAGGCACGTACTTCGATTGACGTTACGTACTTAGTGAAATTCGATCGCTCTTGTTTGATGATTTTAGTGCTGTCTCTATTTAAAGGACTCTTTTGTTTGACTTTCCGCAAATCCAAATAAATAATTTTGCGAAAAAATGTGAAGTTTTTCGCAAAATTATTTATTTGGATTATTTTTAAAGCCCAAAAGCGGTGTATAAGATCCATGTTTGGTTTAAAACAAGAGAATTCAGCCAAGCCTTATTTTATAAAATACAAAATCCACACATTAAAGAGTAAGTGTAAATGCGATGGCACCAACCATTTATAATAAAATTCCCGAATCGATAAGAATGATTAAACAAACTATAGCTCAGGTTCCCGAGGGGAGGCGAAATGAAAGCCATCAAAACAATGATGTAGTATATATTCAGGATATTTCCCAAATCGCTACACACAATACATTAAAAACCGTTCGAGTATAAACAAAACGATTTCTCCATTCACATGTGTGATTTATAAGACAGTTAGCTCCATCTAGCGGCCATCGATGGAACTACGCCATACAATTTCCAACTTAAACTAATTATACAATGATTAAGGATGACAAACAATTCAGGACGGTTCTAAATGGCTTCCTTGCTGAAAAAGCATTTTATGATCTGAAAGAATTTTTGAACGACAAACTTTATTAACAATACCAAATACTTAATAACATTATTAGAATATTTTATTACTTCGATTGAAAACCTACTTAACATTACGTACGTAAAAGTTTTTAGTGCTGTCTCTATTTAGAAGACTCTTTTGTTTGACTTTCCGCAAATACAAATAAATAATTTTGCAAAAAAATTTGCAGTTTTTAACAATGCTTATTTATAGTTCTACATTTTTTAATGTAAAACAGCGTGCAAATATTTAATAGAAGTTAGTTTTCAAGAATTTATTGTCTTTAAAAATCTGTTCTTATAAATTCTTTTATATAAATTTTGTATTGCAATATAAATTTTTAAACGTTAAAAAACATTATGTTTTATTTTGATTCGATAATTAGGTATACATAGATATAAAAAAAATTATAGTTCATTATAATTAAGTGTCTTTAAAATATTCATCAATTGAGTAGTAGCATTTATGTATCAATAAATCATATAGATTCATTCATTCATTAATTCATAACTTCACGCCTGTATCCTTAATGGGATAGGCAGAACACCAAAGGCTATAAAACCATCTGATGTCACGTTTGACTTTAAAGTGAAATGGGGTGACCGTGATTTATCGCAGATTAATAATTATTATCAATTTTGTAATTCTAAACTTCGTGACATTAATTTTAATTCTCAATTTCATTTGTGTTGTGATAATATGTGTAACAATTCTTATCATCATAGCTTGTTGGATGAAATGTATAATAATATAATTTCAATACTTAAAGAGGGCGCAGAGATCTCTCATATTGTGGAAAAGTTTAAAAACCGGAAGTATGTACCAGGGTGGAACAAACATGTTCGTGACGCTCACATGAAGGCCCGGTCTTGTTATCAGTCATGGTTGTTATACGGTAAACCACGTAGCGGAATTTTGTTTGATGCTATGAATGAGACTCGCAAATTATTCAAATCTAAACTTAAATGGTGTCAAGATAATGAACAGAAAATTAAAATGGATATCATTGCTCAACTCCATTCCAAAAAACAGTTTTCTAAATTCTGGAAGGTCTTTTGCTTGGTGGTAGGATCCCTTCTGGGTCCGCCTGGCTAGCGACCACCCTTTATATAAAGTCTGCCGCCAAATGTTACCGCTCCGGCGGTAATGTGTTCCGGCAATATTGTATAAAGAGCCAGTTCCTTCCTAAACCCGTGTGCTTTCATCTTCGACCTCATCGTCACTTACCATCAGGTGAGATTGGGTCAAACACGGGTTTAGTCACTTATAAAAAAAAAAAAAAGGTCACCAATGACATGAGGCAAGGGTCGGGGCTTCCTGCGACCGTTAACGGTGTTAGTGAACCTTGTGAAATAGCGAATGAATTTAAAAGGCATTTCCATGTCAGCTCTCCACTGGGTTCATCGGAACCGTCTGGGATGTTCAGTGCTGGGATTAGTGCAGAGCTTAATGTGACCTTTAGCGCGAAAGATGTTTCTTTGATTATAAAAGATATGGTTAAGGGTAAATCTCCTGGGCATGATGGTCTCAGCATTGAGCATCTTAGATATGCCGGCCCTCATCTGCCTCGGGTGCTTGCAATGCTTTTTTCTCTGTGTCTGTCTCATTCATACCTACCAAAATCTTTAATGTATACAGTAGTGGTTCCTATAACCAAGGTGAAAACTTGTGATCCATCGAACCCATCAAATTACAGACCAATTTCTTTGGCAACAGTGGTAGCGAAGGTGCTTGATGGTTTGCTTGACAAACAATTGGAAAAACATCTCAAAATTAACGACGCACAATTCGGATTCAGATCGGGACTTTCTACTGAAAGTGCTATTCTTAGTGTCAAGCAAACTGTCAGGTACTATACGTCCCGGGGAACCCCAGTGTATGCGTGCTTTTTGGACCTTTCTAGGGCGTTTGATCTCGTGTCTTACGATGTCCTGTGGGAAAAGCTTAGGGGTGAAACGAACTTGTCACACGAAGTTATATCTCTTCTCCATTACTGGTACAATCACCAGGTAAACTGTGTTAGGTGGGGGGGTGCAGTATCTGAGGAATACCGACTGGAGTGTGGGGTGAGACAGGGGGGTCTGACGTCTCCTAAGCTTTTCAATCTTTATATGAATGCGTTGATTGAGGGGCTTAGCAGCACAAAGATAGGATGTCATATAGATGGTATTTGTATTAATAATATTAGTTATGCAGATGATATGGTGCTGCTGAGCCCGTCAATTAGCGCATTGCGGAAACTCGTAGCAGTGTGTGAAACTTATGTGGTGAGTCATGGGCTTAAGTACAATGAAAAGAAGAGCGAGTTTATGGTTTTCATGGCAGGGTCCAAGACTTGTCCTCACTTGCCAGTATTTTTAAATGGGACTCCACTAAAGAGAATGGATAAATTCAAATACTTGGGCCACTGGGTCACTTCAGATCTCAAGGACAAGACAGACATTGAGCGTGAGCGCAGATCGCTGGCTGTCCGCTGCAATATGCTAATTCGCAGGTTCTTACGGTGCTCGGCTGAGGCAAAAAAGACCCTTTTTAATGCCTATTGTCAGTCTTTCTACACATGCAGCCTGTGGGTTGACTATTCGCAGAGGACATACAGCGACCTGCGCATCCAATACAACAATGCATTCAGGATGTTGATGGGGCTGCCTAAATACTGCAGTGCCTCAGGCATGTTTGCGGATTTCCAGGTCGATGGCTTTGAGTGCATTATGAGAAAAAGGTGTGCGTCCATGCTAAGCCGCCTAGTGGCGAGCCCCAACAGTATCCTGGCTGCATTAGCCGCTCGCTGGGACTCCCCCATGCTTGAGAGGTGGATGAGGATGCATAGGTCTGGGCCAAAACTAATGCCGTAATTAATTAATTGCTGATTTTTATTTTTACTCCATTAATTAACCTATAAATTATAAAGTGAAGTTTTAAAATTTACTGTATTTTATATTGTTTCTAAGTTTATGACATTTTGAATATTTTAAATTACCTATTTAATGAAATATTATTTTAATTTAAATTCTATATTGTTTTTAAATCTATGACATTTTGCTTATTTTTATTATTTTACATAACTTTCATGAAATACTAATTATTTAAATTTAAATTCGTTAATGTAAATTTTTGATATTATTTCAGTTTTAATTTTGTTTTGATTTTATAACTGACATGTCTTAATTAATTAGGTATTCCATTTATTATTTTATGTTCTAATTTTACTAACATAGTGTTAAGTAGTGTTTCTAACAATATCATATGGACAAATAATGGTCTGAAATAAAACGATATTATTATTATTTATACCTAAAGCTACACGCCTTTCGGCGGAAAGACCCGACAATTTGACCAGTCGGTCGGGGATCGATTATTATTATTATTATTATTATTACGTATGCTTACAGCTACACGCCTTTCGGCGGAAAGACCCGACAATTTGACAATTTATTATTATTGTTTATACTTAAAGCTACACGCCTTTCGGCGGAAAGACCCGACAATTTGACCAGTCGGTCGGGGATCAGGGCAAGAGGGACAGAAACCGGCGAACTATTCGGGCAGTATCCAGCAAAACCGCTCTTTGCATGCGTGCTGGAAGCGAACCACCGCCGAATCCCAGCCTTTCAAGGTTTCTGCCCAAAGTTGCTGGGGTCAAACCGTTTGCGGATATTACAACCGGGATGATTTCGGTGGACACAACTTCCCACATTTCGGTCACCTCGTGTGCAAGGTCCAAGTACTTGCGTTGCTTTTCGGTCTCGGCCTTCACGAGGTTCTCGTCATATGGTATAGTTATGTCCACCAAAAACACCTTAGACGACGATCGGTCCATTAACACGATATCAGGTTTATTCGCTAGAATAGTCCTGTCCGTGATAATGGGCCGATCCCAGTAGAGCTTGGCGCTGCCGTTTTCGAGAACTGGCTCCGGCGTGTACTGGTAATAAGGCAGTTTCTGATTGATGAGACCGTATTTCAGAGCGAGCTCTTGGTGGAGAATCTTGGCTGCTTGGTTGTGTCTATGCAGATACTCAGTGTTAGCAAGAACCGAACAACCCGAAACTATATGTCTGAGGGACTCGCCAGGTTGGCGGCACGCCCGACATACGTCCACTGTGCCGTCCCTCATAATGTACTTCCGGTAGTTGTTCGTCAATTATTATTAATTATTATTATTATTATAATGATGGAGTCTCACTATTGCAGTGACAGGGGGTCAGCCTATCGCCCGCAAAAACGCCAATAAAACCCTTAACTGACACATTCTATGTTTTTCTTTCGCTCCCAGTCCAGCATGGAAGATATTTTACGTTTAAAGCAGGACTAGGATAGTAATGTAATAATATTTAATGTAGGGCTGATTTTTTAATCGTCGGATTAAAGTTATCGGACGAATAAAGTATATCTCGGCGAAATAATGTTGTTTTACGGTTTTTTATAATTGTATGACAATGAAATAAAATGATAATAAATTTGAGAAGACCTTAAAGGTGTCGAGTAATACTTTATTTATAAGATAACTTTCATCTGACCATTGAAAAATCGAGCCTTAAAGAAATAAAGAGAAACCTGAATTGAATGCAACTTGCAAAGCTTTAAAATAAAAATATAAATCATCACAACCAAGGTATATCAACACAACCATATATAGAATGACCTTAAACTGAAAGAACCACTATCATGAACCCAATATTTTAATTTTATTGCATACCATATTATAACTTGACACTTTATAAAATGTTTACAAAAAACATGTATTGTCTTCTTAAGCGTTTAATATAATAAGTACAACGGTTTAGTTTGACGGTTCAATTTTTTTTCAAAATAACCACGTTCTAAGTAGGAAATATACAGAGTGTTTTCAAAGTAATTATGGAAAAAGCGACTCTGCTTCAAGGCTTCTAAAATCGAATTATCTTGCTTTTACCTTACACTTCACAAAAGCTTACTCAAATGGCAAAATGCGGTAACAAACTAAGTTACCTGTAATTAGTGGGGGAAAAGTGACATAACTCGATTATCGACCTTGGAGACATCAATTAACTTAATTAAAACTTGTCTGCTTTGGGACAAAAAACCTAAGAACTCCTGATGCAGTGTAAAAGTATGAGGAAAATTTTCGAAGTGTATAATTTTCCTTAAAACATGAAAAAGACTCAGTGAAATAAATGAGTTCGTGGGTTAAGCCTGCTGTGTGCGAGGCACCTGTCACGGACGTTCTCGAATTTCAATTTAGTAATAACAACCGATTTCTTCAGAATAAAAGTTATTGGTATGAGATACAGTCGACGAAAAAAGCGTTTCTGAATTATATTTGAATTAACGTTTCATTTTCTTAATGTGACGAGGTACTGGTATAATTATCTGTATAACTATGTATTAACTTACTTATTAAATAAAACACATTATAATTCGTTTGCTGCTACAATTTTGTTTCTTAAAATACTCTATTTAGTCCCTTTTAAAAATAAGTCGTCATCGCGGAGTCCGACCGAACCAGTTTTAAACAAAAGCCACATGACCTTCTTAACTAACTCTATCGTGAAAAAACATTTAAAACAGTAAAGTTTAGGTGAACCGACATTATTGACAAAAGCCAAAATGAGGGACTATTTTCTGGTTATTGTTGCAATAAGTTACTGGTTAGAAAGTTCAGTCGGCCAAGTCATCTCAAAATGGCTAAAAAGTCCAGGACCTTCGTGGGGTTTAGTGTTCAAAATCAAATCAAATAATTTTAAATACAGCGCGGGTGGAAGAACATTATTGCAAGTCTGATTTTCATATACTTTTCAAAGACAAAATATAAAATCGAGTGTGTGGACAATTGTAAATAAAAGACATAGAAAGTGTAGTGGATCAGTGTAATTATGTGAGGAAAGTGACAGTGTACATATACAAAAGTGCCATAATGCTGAATGTCATCCTAAATAAATAAAAAATTAAGGTGGAACGATGAGCCTACAAAAAGCTAAAGTCCCGCTAGATGGCGTTAGTTCCACAAATTTCTGGTTTTTATTTATTTGTGAAATCAGCTTTCCAATTTTTTGACTTTAAAAATGTTCCGCGACATCTTTATATGAATATAGAATTTCCAAAAAATTGTTCACACGATTTATTGTATTGTACTATCCAACTAATTCAATTAAATCTTTCTTTACGTTGTGTAAGGATAACGCACACATGCACAGAAGAAACTCTCACAAGTGCGACAGAGAGCGCAACAGATGGCGTCCTTTTTCCGTGTTTTATGGCCTCCTCGATTGCGATTGTTTGATATTTAGTTTGTTATTATTTATTTACGACACAAATCTAGCATGTTGGCGTTTTATGCGTTGGCCCAGATTCTAAGCCGCGAGTTCTCAGTTGGTGCTCGAAATTTCTTTTTTTTGTTGGGATAGAAAAGATGTCTATAATATAGTTATATTTTTACCCAATTTCAAACAAATAATAAAGGAGGCTGCGAAATTCTGGTGTTCTATATAATATTTTGTTTCCGTCTATGGTATTGGTATAATAAATACCCAGAGTAGTAATCCATGGCGCCAAAGAAAGCAAGCTTTGTGTAATTGATTATCATATTATGAATAGCCAACTATGCGGAACTAATTTACAAAGAGCCAGTTCCTTCCTAAACACATGTGCTTTCATCTTCGACCTCATCGTTACCTACTTACCATCAGGTGAAATTGAGGTCAAACGCGGGTTTAGTCACATTTAAAAAAAAAATACGCAGGTGTTGACGACATCCGCGGCGCAATGCCTAAAGTGCTAGCTGTAAGGTCGAGGGTTCGATCACCGCACGGACAAGAATTAAAAATAAATATGTTATGGCTCTGTATATATAATATGTTATGGGTCTTGGATGTGTATTTATACAGGGAGTTTTGTAAAACGCTGGTCAAACTCTCAGAGGATATCATTTATTGCGACCTTGGTTGTAGCGAATGTAATCATTTGTAACAAATTCCTAGAAATCCCATGCAGATATTGCGACCGGAGTCAACCGCCAAAGAGACAAACATTTATTTTATTTCACAAACACTTCCTATCTTTTGTTTACATCCACACAGATGGTCAGCAAGTGTGGAGACCTTTGCCTTTTGTTTATACAATGTATCCAAAAGTTGCGTAGTAAACAAAAGAGCAGAGCGTACGAAATTGCCGTTATGTAAAGAATTCCTAACAAACCAATTCTACCTGACCAATGTATGATATTCCTCTATCTGTCTCTTTCTAACATCCATTGAATTTCCAAGAACAAGAACAAAGGATCGGTCTCCGGTGCGTGGCAGGCAAAGCGAAAAAGGCTATAATCTAGTAATAGTACCCGCTTTTTTCTGTATTGTAGTATGCCTTATGTATTATACCATTTTATAATCGGAAAAAGTGGCGCTAATTATAAAAAAAAGTTGCCACGGTATATTTCATACATTTTTTACACCACATTGAGCGAAAAAGAGCGGAAATTAAAAAACTTTCAAAATTTTTTGATAAAGAATATTTTTGATTAACTGTAGTAAAAAAACTATTAGTTTTCTGGAACTTTTAAAAGTTTTAAAGGAAAGTTATACCACTCACGATAGCTCACGATGGCAAAAAAACACTATAAAATTCAAAAAAATGTACGAGTAGTTATGACTAGGTACATCCCCTGGTGCCAGCTTATCGTTGAATTTTTGGACACGTTGTAGATATCAGCTAGTCAGCTAGGTTGGTACGTAGGTAGGGAAACGTGTACGTTTCGGATTTATGGTTCAGTTACAAAATATTGAATATTTTTCAGTAGGCAATTTTATTTATATTGTAATAAATAAATTAGGTGTTTATGTAGGAAATAGGATATGAAGCAGGATTTTTGCGATCAGAAGTCAAGTAAGTTTTAAAGTGACTGACTGAATAACTCAAGTTGAATCAGAGCGAGCGCGAGCAGACAGTAGTAAAGTAAGTAAGATCGGCAACATAGCACACGAGCAACTGTCCCGCCCGCCCGACCGTTGTCTCTGTCAGT
Source organism: Stenoptilia bipunctidactyla (assembly GCA_944452665.1). Lineage (NCBI taxonomy): Eukaryota > Metazoa > Arthropoda > Insecta > Lepidoptera > Pterophoridae > Stenoptilia > Stenoptilia bipunctidactyla. The sequence goes on along the minus strand of OX101748.1, from coordinate 3,245,185 downwards.
GATTGCATGGAGTGGCAACGTAGCTTATCGTGTTATTTTCACACACACATTCGCATTTTAGATGAAAATTTTCAGTTGATTTATTTGTGATTTCTAAATGAACGGTATGTTTTTTGTTCATCTCGCGCCAAATTCAACAAGAAAATAGTTTGTAGACTCATAATTAAAGCTTTAAACCATATCCTGTATCAGTGAATTCCGATTGTTTTTTGTATGGAAATCGAACCACCTTAAGTCCGAGTGGTTGTAAACAATTCAAAACAAAGCCTTAAATTTATAAAAAACACGATTTAATAATCCAGTTGAAGTGATTATACCACTGATTTTCCGAAAGTATTTATTGTATGATCACTGTGAGTGAGGCAACAAAATTTTAATATTTGCGTCCTGTCCGCGCTCCGCCTTAAAATGCATTAAAAATTTACAACACTACTTTGAAAATGGTACATATGATTGCTGCCCAGGTCCTTTTTACCAAATATTTACCATACACGGAGATGTAGAGTGTGATGTCCAAGAAACTAATTTAGTGCCTATATTTTACGTTCTACTATGTAACAGAGAAAAAAATACATATGAAATTATGTAATTATTGATTGAATCAGGCGTTACTTTGCGGAAATCCATGACAACTACTTCAACTAAGTTCGTTGGTGGTCGTTGTACCCTGAAGATGCTTCTGGTTGAAGCGAAACACGTGTCGGTGATAGCTAGTGGCGTGGGTTACAGTATTCCAAGTGCGTGTTCGTTGCTTTTCTTGCCTTTTGTTTGAGGGAGGGAGGGCGGTGAAGCAACGCAAGGAATTCCTGCATCACTAGTGCAAGTACAAGTCGCGGTGTTAGCAAGGTAACTTTGTTAAAGTAGTTATGTAATTATATTTAGATTTCAACACTATAAAATTCACGATAGATTTTGAACTAGCTACAAGCTTTGCAATGAAAGAGGTATTTCCAGCGTGTAAAATACATGGTTGTAACGTTCACTTCAAAGAGAAATCAAAAACTTAGATCTTGAATTATTTCATGTAGACACTTATAATATTTTTTTAAGTTACACTTTGCTATCTGACTGTACTTTGGATAAAAATATTCAACTAATTATTTTTATCGCATTTAAATTAAATCGAGGGCGTCCGCGACATGTGCGTCGCATACAAGGGGCATAACCCACGGACCCAAATAAATGGCCTCCTCCATCAATTTTTACTTGTAATTGATCTTACACGAGGTGTTAAAAATAAAATAGGTACATAAAAATTAAGACGTGTGGTAAAATTAATTATTAGGGCTTCTCAAAGGCCCTTAGGTGGGCGATACTGTATATTCTAAACGCCATATTAACAATGTGTTTACAAAATTATATTATAAAAAAACTGCATAAAGCTAAATAGGTTATTTGAGTGCCACGTCTGTGTAAGAAAAACCCTGTTGTTCTTGTAGAAACATGTCATTTTTTTTTTTATAAAACAAACATGCGACCTTTGTCTGCCATGACACCTGATGGTAAGTAATCATGAAGATTAAAATAGTACACGTCCATACACGACAAACCTATTCACTCGACGCTTAAAGGTATCAGGACTATACTGGTCAGGAAAAAAGACGACGCAGGCAGTTCTATCTATACCTTGACGACCCGTTTCAAAATAGAACCGTCAGAGCGCTTAGTTCGACTTTTTGGAATATGTACCACATACATATGGAAGTTCTGTCTGCGTCTAGTAGTCCGATGGTAAAAGGATGGTGGCTCAATTTGTTCAAACAGAGCATTTGCGTACTCTCCAAAATGTATCGTCTAGTACACGGTTAAATAAACAACTTTACGACGATGCTCAAGTCTTTTTAAATGTACCCTATTCAAATATACTATGGAAACGAGATTATGGATTGCATGCTTATATTCTACAAACATTTATCGTGCGGAGCAAACAGAATTTGTCATGAACGACTCTCGTGCTAAGCCAGAAAAGCCAAGAATTTAAAACCTGGAATAAAATGGCCAAAGTGATAACAAATACCTAACCTTCAAACAAATTTTTTCTTAAAAATTTAATAGATGATATTAAAACAACCTACACCCTTTTTATTCGTATTCCTTTGAACGAAGATAAGGAAAAAAACCCGAAATTTCACTTCTTTCAATGAAAGATCATATAAAAAACGGAATTGAAATGAGTGGAATTGGAATGAATTTTCTTTCAATATTAACTTCCACACATCTACTCGTGTTATAAAGTAGCTTGGATATACCTAACTGAACATCAATTACTCTGCATCGAGATATAAGACCCCTACTATTTGTTGTTTTTTTAATTGTCGAACGAAAAATAAAAAGTAAACTCGTTCTGTTGATTTAGGATTCCTATCATAATAGAATAAAGGAACTGTTCATATTGTGTTTATTTACCTCAATCTCAATGGGAAATCTCTTGTAAATGTTATTATTTATTAAGATAAACATACTCTTTTTTTATTGATTCCGGTTAAGAAAATATACCATAAATATTCTAATAGTTCTATTAATTTGATGACGCCGAAATAGAAAAATAATTGGGTAACTAGCAGGAGACTTTACTGAACATAATTTACTAAATAGAAGGCTCAGGGGTTCTATAGTGTCTCCAAATCGGTTGTTTCATTTCAAAAACGGACTTTTCGATTTTGCAACTTGCATGTTGCAAATTTAACTAGGCCACAGATATGTAGCGACACATATTTTGGTCACCTCACCTACCTAGAAGTTCACTATGCACTAACAAAATAAAACTCTTAGTTATTTTATGATGAGGGAACGCAAGGAATGTACCGTTTTTGAAGTAAATTAGAGATTGGGATGAAAGTTTTTTTCTTTAATAATCGTAATGTCAAAATATTTGAAGTTACGTCTAATAAGAATTTAATTAAAATTTCTTTAGAAAAAAATGGCTTGTCAATTCATAAAGGTTCGCCTCCTCTGAACTAGGTTGGGATTTGGATATAAGGTCAACCTAATTTTTTTTCAAGTTTACCTGTTTGGATTTGTGGGAGAAAATCGTATAACCTACCACGGGGTCAAATCTGGTTTTTGGCTTTTCCATTTTCTCTTATTTTAACAGCCTGCATATATCTATACTAATATTATAAAGAGGAAACCTTTGTATGTATTGAATAGGCTCAAAAACTACTGGACCGATTTCAAAATTTATTTTACCATTACTTAGAGGGATTCTTCCGAATCCGTAAAGGCTACTTTTTATCCCGAAAATCCGGCGGGAATCGAAATTGCGCGGGTAAAACCGCGCGCAACAGCTTGTATCATATATTACAAAATATCCTAAAGCTAATGCCTCGGAACCTTTTATGCCTTTTTCTGTATGCAGCACACTCGTCGAGCTGTAATAGTCTCATCATTCTAACCAGGTGTTAAGTCTACATTATACACAGTCGATCCCTATGTAACGGTACGATATCCCAGCAATACTTTAATCGACATTAATGCTTCCTTGCTGGACTGGGAGCGTAGGAAAACCATAGAATTTGCCAGCTGCTTCTCTTCTCGGGCATACTGTAAAAGTTAGTTAAGGGACAGAAGTGGTATTGGCATTTTTGTGGGCGATAGGTTGACCCCCTGTCACTGCAATAGTCTCTCTTCATCATAAAAAATCCTCTTAACGTGTCAAAAGTAACATCAGATGGTTTTATAGCCTCTGGTTTTCTGCCTACACCGTGATACAGGCGTGAAGTTTGTATGTATGTATCCCGTATGGGGTAGGCAGAACACCAGAGGTAATAAAACCATCTGATGTCACGTTTGACAAATTTTGAGGTATTATAATTAGTGAAGAGAGAGTATTGCAGTGACGGCCTATCGCCCACAAAAAAGCCTTCCATAACACCTCGGTCCCTTAACTGACTTTTACAGTATGCCAAGGGAAGAGAAGCAGCTGGCACATTCTATGTTTTTCTTTCGCTCCCAGTCCAGCATGGAAGCTATGTATGTATGTATTATTCTATTACACTAACAAAGTAAGATAACAAGAATTTGACATATAAACCAAACTATAAATATTTATGCATCTTTGACATGTTGATTTCAGAGTCCTTAACCTTTTACGGTTAACAAGACGTCGAGCTAAGCAATATCCAATATCAGCAGAGTTTCTTGCAAACCCTTTTGAGTGGAGGCGCTATCTGTAACAAAGCTAGCGGGAAACCCAATTACTAAGCTATTGTCTACCCTAAGGATATTGTACGCAGAATTAAACTCAGTTCTGATTTGATGCCCTGGGCCTGAGTCACATATTCCGGTGAAACAGAAAGTTTCAATAAAAATAAAAATAAGCTTTTTTTAACGTTTACTAAACCTTTGTTTATTTATTTATCATATAAGCCACACCAACAACGTACATATTAAAACTCTTACTAAGTAACATAATTAAGGATTAAAATATTCTGATACATATGTCTAAATAGGTATAACAGCATTTTCAACACACTTGCTCGTAAAGTGAGCCTTATTCTATCGAATTTAGAACACTGGGCTATAAGTTACGCGTGCATAATATATTATACCCTAGTGCATAATATAATGAATCCTACAAAGTTGAATTGTACCTTTGTGCAAATTACATGCGAGTAAATAGAGCATATTTTATTGATCCGGGTTATACATTAATTTTTTTCAGAAACAACAAAGAGGTTTTATACCACTTCAAATCCATATACATTTTTAAACGTTTGCGCCTTATATTAGTAAAACAAATATGTATATCAAACAAATTGTTCACAATTTACAATAATTTATTATAAAATATTAAAATATTTGCATTTGCCACTCCAAATTAAACATTTTCACGTAAAATAGGCTGAATATGCTATACAGACATTGACACATTTGGCAGAAAAAAAAACCTACGCGCATGCGCGAGGTTCGGCGCCATTTTTCAATCACAATTCACAGCTTTGTTATCAAGTGTGTTTGTTATTTTATGACCACGTATGTCTGTCTTTTACTCACAAGTGTGTTGAAAAACGTCGTATGTAACTCGTGAGCGTTGCTCACTTGTTACATAATATACTATTAGTCCATTGAAATGTTACATTTTTTAGGCCTAACCTTGCGTTTTTCAGAGGACGCAATTTAATTTTTTTGATGTGTAGGGGGCGTCAGTGGAAAGCTAAAATCAAGTTTATGGGGTCGCCACCCTTGTCCTACGGCCGCCATTTTGAAAATAGGGGTTGAAATGGTTTCTACGATATATCTCCTAAACTATTTATCTGATAAAAAAATGTATTAACATTTTTTGTTGCAAATTAAATCCTCTACAACTTTGTGTAATAAAAAAGGTATAAGCGAAAATGTTTAGAAATTCGAGAAAATAATTAATATTTTTTGATATTACTTTTTCTATCATTTTACAAAAAAAATATATCTGACCATATTTGTAGATCGTTTTTTGAGAAACAAATTTTGTAAGCAAAATTTTTTCATTAAGTCAATAGTTAAGGTTTTACAGCGCTTTACAATTTTTACGAACTGTTTCGGAAGTTACTGTACATATTGCGTGTTATTGTTATTACGTGGAACATTTTCGCTTATAACTTTTTTATTTATAGTTCTACGACAAAAAGTTACTGGACCAAAGTTGTAGAGGATTTAATTTGCAACAATAAATGTTAATACATTTTTTTTATTAGATAAATAGTTTAAGAGATATATCGTAAAAACCATTTCAACCCCTATTTTCAAGATGGCGGCCGTAGGAAAAGGGTGGCGACCCCACAAAGTTGGTTTTAGCTTTACACTGACACATCAAAAGAATAAAAATGCGTCCTCTGAAAAACGCAACCCCAAATGTAACTTTTCAATGGACTAATTAGAAAATGTAATGTCTCGTATAAAATTTTATATGTATTGAGTTAAAGAAGTAGAAAAATCAAATATGAAATTAAATAGAATTAATTATAATCAAAGTTGAAATCAATTATTATTAAAAATTTCAAGTAAAAAACGGACGTTTTTTTTTTAAATAGTATGCAATATTATAAATAACTAGCTGACCCGGCAAACGTTGTTTTGCCATATAAATAAAAAAAAAAGTAGATGTTGGCCGATTCTCACAGATACCGGATAAGTACAAAAAAAATCATCAAAATCGGTCAAGCCGTTTCGGAGGAGTATGGCAACGAAAACTGTGACACGAGAATTTTATATCTATGGTAATATATAAAGCTGAAGAGTTTGTTTGTTTGTTTATTTGTTTGAACGCGCTAATCTCAGAAACTACTAGTATTAGATATACCCAGTAAAATAGCAGGCATTGTCAACAAAATGAGGACTAATTGTAGCTATTCGCAATCTTCTTGCACAAGACTGAATTGTTAAATTTTGAATTCCATTTCATCTGGTGGTAAGTGAAATATATGTATAATAAAGCTGAAGAGTTTGTTTTTTTGTTTATTTGAACGCGCTAATCTCAGAAACTACAAGTGGGATTTGAAAAATTATTTTTGCATTTGATAGCCCAACTCTTGAGGACGGTTATAGGCTATATTTTATCCCGAAATTCCCACGGGATCAAAAGTTACGCGAGTGAAACCGCGTGCGGTGGCTAGTATGTATAATAAAGCTGAAGAGTTTGTTTTTTTGTTTGTTTGAACGCGCTAATCTCAGAAACTACAAGTGGATTTGAAAAATTCTTTTTGCATTTGATAGCCCAATTCTTGAGGAAGGTTATAGGCTAGTAAAGTATAAAGATGACAGCACACGCGCTTATAAATGACTCTTGATAAAATACTAGACACCGCGCGCGGTTTTACCCGCGTAACTTTTGATTCCGTGGGAATTTCGGGATAAAATATAGCCTATAGCTTTCCTCAAGAAGTGGGCTATCAAATGCAAAAAGAATTTTTCAAATCCCACTTGTAGTTTTTGAGATTAGCGCGTTCAAACAAACGAACAAACAAACAAAAAAACAAACTCTTCAGCTTTATATATTAGTATAGATGATAAAATATTAATGGAACACACCACCGCTGTACAGCTACCTTCTAGGGGAGGTCACTACAATCAGTCACTTTTTAAGACGGGTCTATTCCTGGTAATTATGGCTATTCTAAGCCAACCATACGCCGTTCACATACTCATTTTATTCATTTGACGACCACTTTGATTATGGGGTAAACCTATCTGCCTCAGATGCCAGTGGTTGCGTGTTTGATTCCCGCACGGAACAAGAAAAAAAATGTTCGGTGTCTGCGTGTTCATCTACATATGTATTTACAACACACTTGCTCGTAAAGTGAGCCTTATTCTATTGAATTTAGAACTATAAACTGGGCTTTAAGTCACGCGTGCATAATATATTATACCCTAGTGCATAATATAATGAATCCTACAAAGTTGAATTGTACCTTAGTGCAAATTACATGCGAGTAAACAGAGCATTTTTTATTTATCCGGGTTATACATTAAATATTTTCAGAAAAAACAAAGAGATTTTATACCACTATTATATTCTAGGTTCCCCTTAATCCCATAAAACAAGCTATGATTACTTTTGGGCCATGTAGTTGGTGTGATTGTCTGGGTTTTTTTATGTTTCACCTATTTATTTTATAACAATCCTTTTAGCTGACTCTACTGCATGAGCCTTGCTGTACCAACATGATGACTCAGTGCCCATAACAGAATGCCTCTAAAGAAACGTAACACTGTATTCTATATGTATAATAAATTGAATCATATCGAACAATTTTGCGTCGACTGGGCTACGACATCAATGTTGTTTAATTACTTTATATGAGGTTTTGTTTGGAGTGTTATATTATTATTCACAATATTGAATCAAACATATATTTTCTAAAGTTCGCTTACAAGTGTCAGAGCATGAAATAAACAGTTTGATTTCATGCTCTGACACTAGATGTCGCAATAAGTATCCTTTCCTTATTTGCTCAGTATACTTTTTTCGCAATAGCTTTTCAAAATATGAGATCCTACATACCGACGAAAATTTTAACGCGAACGCAGTCGCGGGCTACAGCTTGTCAATATATAATGTTTTATTTTATGCTCATTAAATACGTAGATACAGTCTAAAGGATACATCACCCACTGTCAAATAAATGTGTTTTCAACACACTTGCTCGTAAAGTGAGCGTTATTCTATTGAATTTAGAACTATAAACTGGGCTATAAGTCACGCGTGCATAATATATTATACCCTAGTGCATAATATAATGAATCCTACAAAGTTGAATTGTACCTTTGTGCAAATTAAATGCGAGTAAACAGAGCATATTTTATTGATCCGGGTTATACATTAAATTTTTTCAGAAACAACAAAGAGGTTTTATACCACTTCAAATCCATAACATTTTTAAATGTTTACGCCTTATATTAGTTAAACAAAATTGTATATCAAACAAATTATTCACAATTTACAATAATTTGTTACAAAATATTAAAATATTTGGATTTACCACTCCAAATTAAATATTTTCATGTAAAATAGGCTGTATATACTATACAGCCATTGACACATTTGGCGGAAAAAAAAAACCTACGCGCATGCGCGAAGTTCGGCGCCATTTTTCAATCACAATTCACAGCTTTGTTATCAAGTGTGTTTGTTATTTTATGACCACGTATGTCTGTCTTTTACTCACAAGTGTGTTGAAAAACGTCGTATATAACTTCGCTCACTTGTTACATAATATACTATTAATAACTCTCACTGGATCAGACTGATAATCAAATGAGGTCAATGTCAAAGTCACCAATAAAAAAAATCAAATAAAGAACCCCTAGTAGGAGCCGAAGATGCTTACACAGCAATGTTTTTATATCTTTGCTTTTGACCCGGATTTACGGAATTTAATCTTGGAATTGCTTGTTTAGCAGATTTCCATCCCGTTCGACGTAAAACAAAACGATATTGCCTTCATCTCTTTACCGAGAGTCTCGTTTATTGACTTTTTAGTTCTGCTTTGTGTATAAAAAGATTTTCGAATTATTTGCGATTTTTGAATGCATTTTTAAAATTTAATAATGTGGTTTTGCTTATTTCAGTTGTTTCAAACTATTTTAGTTAGAACTACGTTTATTGATGCGATAATTCAATAATACGTTTATTGAGATCTCGAAGCCCAGGTAACTTTTACTGAACTTGAAGTTATCTGATAGGCCTCAGGTCCATCTACCTCCAATGTAAAACGGGTCGTTTTTGGCACTGTCGACGTACAATACACCTAGAACAATGTGAACAAACTTGTTTTTGCACACAAATATTTGCATTGAATTAGGAATCACATGAGCTTTGAAGCAGAGAGTGTTAATTTCTAGTCACCAGCCAAATATAAATGTTAGTTTCTTTGATACGATATAAACGTACCATCATATTTATTTTAGCGTCACTCAGTACAAAAAAGTAGAAATATGGAACCACAAACTTTAAAAAAAATAGTCGATGTTGATGAACATACCTACTACTAAGCAGTATTTCATTGATAATACTACGACGTAGTACTACAAGATGTTTTGTAGTAGCGCGTAGTTGGCTTTACTTTAATGGTAATTGAGAGTGACCATGGTTTGCTTAATACGTTAGCGTATATATTTATTCCTTTGTTGAAAAAATGTATACTTTTTTTTCAAAAATCGTTTCTATAAATGATACTTATCTTAAAAAAAACTTGGCCGGTGACTACAAATCAACCCTGTATACGATCGCCATATTATCTTTCGTCACAATAATTATGCGTGGTTAAATCTAATCACGCAATTATTGAGTCTTCGCTACTTCTACACCTACAAAAGGCTCAGCAGATTTCTTTAGTTACTTTTGTGGCTGAATTCCTCTAATTTGACATTTAAAAGACCTAAAATTAGGGAGTGTAAATTCAGCGAAGTTGCATATGATGCATCAAAACATGGTGAATGCAAAAACTAATATCAAACATACCTCTTTCTGAATAATAAAATAGTGCAATCTTAATATACAGGGTCCGCTTATTATAGTAAATTATATTTAAATAGCAGATTAGGAATGATGAGTGGGACTGAAATTCGAAAAAAAAATTTTTTTTTTTACATATTTTTCAAAAATTAATATTTCAAAATTCTTCTCTGTGAGTAAAATTTAAGATTGATCTATACTTTATGACTACATAGATTAGATAAGAAACGTTTTTATTACTTGCTGTGTAGTCATAAACTACAGATCAAATTTAAATTTTGATCATTTAGAAGAATTTTGAAATTTTTATGTATGAAAAAGTTAAAAAAAATTATTTTTTTTAGTAATTATGACCCATCATTCTTAATCTGCTATTAAAATATTATTGACTAGTATAAGGCGACCCTATATAGAACTCTTCCGTTACGAGTGACTGATAGACAACGTACAGTCATAACTACTGTCCGTAGAGAGCTGAAACTTGGAACATACAATCCCTACAGGTTGTGGAAGATCATTTATGAAGGAATTCCCGTAATTCCCATAGGAACGGGAATTATTAGACCCTTTAGTTTGTAATAATTCTCGGATACGATACAGATACGATACTTACTAAAAAAGTACGGATACGATACTTCTAAAAGAGGTTCCTCAAAGAGTGACTGGTTGTTTCATGAAAGAAATTCTCAAAATTCCCTCGGGAACGGGAAACATATGACTTTTAGTAGGTATGTTTAAATAATCTTATTCCTTGAGTGCACAGATGTGACACTTGGTAAATAAATAATAAATAAATATTTCTGACACTCACACAACATTATCTAGCCCAAATTAAGTTTCTTAAAGAACTTGTGTTACGGATACTAGATAACTGATATACTTAAGAAATATATAAACATACATATTGAATAAATACATATTTTTTATTAGAATAAACTTAAATAAACATATAAACATCCATGACTTGACGACTAATATCTGTGTTCATCACACAAATATCCGCCGCCGCTGGGATTCGAACCCAGGACCTCTGGCATAGAAGGCAATTTATGTTACCGCTACACCAGCCGGTCGTCCAAATTTACCTATTGAAAGAACCTTTATACAAATTATGTTGGTATGAAGGTTCTTTCAATAGGTGTATATGGACTTATTATCTCCTGTCTGTATGATTTCCTGTCTGCCAGCTCCTAGCTGAAAGATAACAAGTAGTCGATTCAGCACGAAGTACTTCCTGAATTTATTCTACGCGCAGCCTGCATCACCTATGGCTGTCGCTCATTTCTTCGGTCGATTGTCTGTAGAAAGACAAAAGATCATTAAGGAAGAGTTTAGTGAGAAGAAGTCTCACACGGTCTGGGATCATCTGGCTGGGGACCTGTCTCGTGGCAAGTGCCCTTTCGTACTTCTGACGTATTCTCCTCCTCCTCTCAGCGAACACTCGTACGGTCAATAGGCCTGCGGGTGTTCTGAAGCGTAAAAACAAAAAAAGATGTCCGTGGAAAGAGTTTTTGAAATTCCCACCAGTTAGTTTAGCGCAAACGAAGTTGCGGGAAAAGGCTAGTATCTTATATTACTTTCAGGAAAAATTGTTTATTTCATCAATAAATACAGACGTAATTACATGCACGTAGTTCTCGGCTAATTTGGTGTATTCCTATTTAACTTAGCAAAAATATCTACTTTTAGAACAAAAAGCAGATTTTCCATTAAGTAAAATCATGATTTCATAAATTCTAAGCTATCACCTTTATAACAGGATCATAAATCTAAAAATATAATTACATTTGAGATGCAAACCTGAAATTTTTTGCCATAACTTTTTTCTCGTCTAAAAACTGTACGCCAGCGGTAAATTCAATAAAGTCGGCGGAGATTTCATCGTGATAAATGGAAAAGTGTCAAATCCTCTCTTTTTAAGTCACTTAATAGCTCGACGTTGATTCTTTTTGAATTCCGAAGATTTATACGTTACTCTATTTTAACCTTGCAACGATGTTTAATTTATGGAAGGCGTAGGATATTATATTTTAACAGTTTTATTTTCAAGTGGTTAAAACTAAAATTCTTTATAATCTTGCTGAAATTTAAATTTAATGAAAATCCTATTCTATTATAAACATTGGATTATTACCACAGCCTCCATGGCATATTGCGAAAAAGCCGAAAGGTTGACAGTTCGATTCCCGTTACATTACAAACATAGATATTGTTAATATAATATTTATAATCTACTAGCTGACCCGGCAAACGTTGTTTTGCCATATAAATAAAAAAAATAGATGTTGGCCGATTCTCATAGATACCGGATAAGCACAAAAAATTTCATCAAAATCGGTCAAGCCGTTTCGGAGGAGCATGGCAACGAAAACTGTGACACGAGAATTTTATATTTATAATCTATGTATTACAAGTATATTCAACAAATATTTTTTACTTTTCAGTCCGTTACCGGGTTATAATATAATAATAGTTTATTTAATTTCTCCAATTTAGTTTGTTTACAAAAAAACAGTATTTACCCTATAACAAGTTAAAATAAAATAAGTAATGTTTTTGAATTATTTGAGCACACTAGCAATTACCTGTATTGTGGGTGGCTAGGTCATGTTCATTTATTTATTTATAAGGTACATCAACAGTAAATTAACAATTTTGACACTTTGTCTTGTACTTATATGTCCATCTATTACAGATATACACAGCATTACATTATAATATTGAGACGCACAAAGAACACATAAGTTAACATCACTTACTTACATAAAAAAATCACATCAAAATAAAATAAAAAGAATACAAAATAATACTCAGAGAGGGAAAACGACTGGAAAATTTTTAATTTTAAAGAATTACGCGAAGAATAAAAAACATCAAATTCAAACTTAGAGTTTAGTTCATTGTGGGTGGTACAGATTCTTGAAATAGGACTATGCAAAGCGAGGTTTGTCCGACATCGGGGCACATTAAATATTTTTGTAATCACACTTCGGGAAAATTTAAACGGCATATTTAAATTTATTTGTTCCAAGATCTGAGTACTTTTAATTCTATTATTTAATAAGCTATGTAGAAACATTATATCAGTAACTATACGACGATTGCGGAGAAAACTCATTTGAAAATATTTAAGTCTTTGTTTGTAAGGTTGTCTATAAGATATTCCTGATGAAAAATAGCATAGATGTCTTGTAAATGCTCGTTGGATACTTTCAAGACTCTGAGAACCTGCACAATATACTGGATTCCACACTACTCTTGCGTATTCCAAATGACTGCGAACAAAGCTGTTAAAGAGGATTATTTTTATTGAAAGAGGCTTCATTTCTTTTGAGTTAGATGTTACATAAATATTGTCTTAGGTTATCACTATTCATAATATATATTTATTTCATAAATAATTTAATACAATACTTTTTTTAGCTTACCATGAAAAATGATTAGTCTATACTAAAATATTTTTTACTATTACCATTACTCCGTCATGACAAACTGTTAGGCAATTTTGTTTTCTATAATAAAAAGAAAAGTAATACTACCGTTGTATTTTGACCACTACTGGCTAAACGGAGTATAGAGACGCTGTGTGTATTTCATCATGAACAAAAAATCCCACAGTTAATTTCGGCTTCTCCTACTATGATATAAATATTGCCAATTTTATAAACAAGATAATATCTTACATACATAACTTCACGACTGTATCCCGTGTGGGGTAGACAGAACTCCAGAGGTTATAAAACCATCTGATGTCACGTTTGACTTTGGAGGTATTAAAATGATGGAGAGAGACTATTGTAGTGACAGGGGGTCAGCCTATCGCCCACAAAAACGCCAATCAAACCTCTGTCCCTTAACTGACTTTTACTGTATGCCCGGGAAGAGAAGCAGCTGCCACATTCTATGTTTTTCTTTCGCTCCCAGTCTAGCATGGAAGATATTATTATAAATGTGAATTTTTGGATGTATGGATGTTTGTTCCTCAATCACGGCACAACGGCCCAACGGATATGGATGAAATTTGGCATTGTGATAGACTACAATCTGGAATAGCACAAAGGCTACTTTTTATCCTGAAATTCCCACGCAACGGCTAGTAATTTAATAAATCGTTAGATACCAGAAGATTGGAAATATCCAAAAAAAAATACAATTTCGATCGCATAAAATAAAACATAAACAGTTCATATTCTATGACGGTAAAATATATTATGTGTATATCTCTGTCAATAGATAAGTCTGCTTCAATGATTCTACGTTTCTCGCTTTTATCTCATTTGCTTTTGTTTCACAAACGCTTTGAGAGTACGCTCAGACAATCATAAAGTTGGAGATAGTATAGTGCATTGTATTTCCCTACAGGAACTCAAATGCGATTCCCGATTTTAATGAAGTCAGCTTGATTTAGTTATTAAATTGAAATGCAACTGTTATTTAGAGAGGATAAAAATGTTGTGATGAAAGGTTATTTTGTTATAGGTATCTGGAACTGCTTTTAACTTCGATCTTACATTCTTGTAAGTAAAGATTTTTTTTTGACGACCGGCTAGTGTAGTGGTAACATATAATATTGCCTTCTATGCCAGAGGTCCTGGGTTCGAATCCCGGCGGCGGCGGATATCGGTGTGATGAACACAGATATTAGTCGTCAAGTCATGGAACATCCATGACCATATTTAAGTTTATTCTAATAAAAAATATGCATTTATCCAATATTTACATACATACATAACTTCACGCCTGTATCCCTTACATGGTAGGCAGAACACCAGAGACTATGAAACCATCTGAGGTCTCGTTTGAGACTATTGCAGTGACAGGGGGTCAGCCTATCGCCCGCAAAACTGTCAATAAAACCTCTGTCCCTTAACTAACTTTTACGGGATGCTCGGGAAGAGAAGCAGCTGGCTCATTCAATGTTTTTCTTTTACTCCCAGTCCAGCATGTATGGACTGGGAGTATAAGAATTATCCAATATTTGTATGTTTATATATCTCTTACGTAGGTATATCAGTTATCTAGTATCCATAACACAAGTTCTTTAAGAGACTTAATTTGAGCTAGATAATGTTGTGTGAGTGTCAGAAATATTTAAATTTAAAAAGATGAGATCGAAAAGGATAGCGCAAGGTTTAAGGTAGGAAAAGAGTAAAAACACATGCAATTAGGGAATATAAAAGGGTAGGAATTTAGTTAGTAGCCGATAGTACCTCTTGGATGCATGTTGTGTCCACATGCGGTGGTGATTTCTGAAGAAAAGGTAAAGAAATGCGTTGCTGTAGTAAAATAACATTTAAAAATGACATAGAATCTCTTTATGTTTTAAACACAGAAATATTAATTATTCTATGTCTGTATAGGTTTCGGAACCTTCAATTGGTACAGAAATCAGTCAGTATCAAAAAAAAGACGTGTGGCACTCGGAGACTATTGCATAGCATTTTTTATCAACTTATGCAATTATAATTATTTATTTATTTAATGAAGTTCCACAAGTTCCTAGTAGATGGCGCTGATTGTTTATTAAAGCCCGCATGTAAAGTTATGAAATCAAAGTATCACCGCTGTGCCGGTCGGAGTGGGGGGTGTTAGGTTTTTTTTCGTTACGGAATTTCTGGATTCGGTCCCCACGCTCAAGGCCCGCGATAGAAGCTATGCAATAGCTTAAAACCTTTTTTTCAAAGTTGTTTTAAATAAGAATAAAACATAGTATTTAGTCAGTACTGCAAAAAACCAATATTTTATGCTTTTCTTTTTTTTAGGAATCCACAGAAGTTCAGTTTTATTAAAACTGACCGTATTCCTTAGACAAGGCCTTAGCACATTCGGTTAACAGCGCGTAGCATAGTAAAAAAATACAAATATATTTTTAGAAACACGTTCATAGCATCCCAGGCTTTTCACTCTAACCTGAGTGCAGTACTAAACCATGTTTTGTGTATTGCAGCTTCATTGTCCCAGCTTCCATGAAACCATCATGATATTGTCAAATGAGTCCACGGAGATGAGTATCTTTATAACACTTTGTGGTGCGTTTCATTTGTTTTCAAGGGTGAAATGAACCACTAGTACGTAGGGGAGAAATGAGTGGTTTATATTTTTGTTTGAGTTTTTATTTTTATTTTATTTTATTTTAACATTGTTGGATAACAAACAGTGCAATTTAAAAAAGTAAGTTTAAAAATCTCGACACCATTTATGTTACCACTTATAAGTCACAAAGCACTTGACTGTCTCACACAACTGATACATAAAAAAAAATACAAACAGATTAATGATAAAGATATCAAAAGAAAACAAAAACAGAAAAAAATAATAATAAAAATACTTAATACAAATACTCTATGCAACTGAACAAACTAAAAATACCTAGTGCCCAGCTAGAGGAATCGCCCAAAAACCTAGGTAAGGGAGAAAAATAAAAGCAACAGTTTTATTTTAAAACATTAAGTCAAACCATTTTAGATACCGCTTGAATTTTAAAGGATCTTTATATCAAATAAAATAAGTAACTCGTATTTAATCATATGCTTATTATTTTTCTTTTGTTTTCATTGACCATCATGTGAAATTGAGGTAAAACGCTGGTTTTTTAACCGACAAAAAGACCAAGGAATCGCATCCCATATTTTTCATCATATTATGAAAGCGCTTTTCATCATATTGAACCTCTTTTTCATCATTCCTTATGAAATAAAATCTGCCTTTTCGCCGAACTCATTTAAATTAAAACTGAAAAAACATGATTTGACTTTAGCGCAAGATTAATTAAGACGTATTCGTTATTAATGTATTATGTTTATTATATATGTTATATTGTACATTACGTATTAAGAATATCGATTTCTTTTATTTTATTGTATATTATTTTTATTTATATATTTTATTGAGCCCACATACTGACTCATGATAAAATGTTCCTACTTTCTTTTGTTTGTAATTATTATAAGTTTTTGTTATGTATTGTTTAGGTTGTCTGGTAGAGATCGCTCTAGAGCGATAAGACCGCCTTTTGTACATTGTTATCCTTTTTTTTTATCTGTATTTTTTTTAATAAACAATAAAGAGTAAATAAATAAATAAATATGAAACCTCTTTCTCATTCATAAACCGTAAAATCGTTATTTTTAAACATCAACTCGTAAACGTTTAAAAACACCACGGTAGTGCATTATAATGCTTAGTCAGATCATGAATATGCAACGTGTCCGAAGATATTAATTATGCAAGGTTTTTGTCCTGGAACTTAAGGCGAAGTTAGTCTTATAGTCTTTTTAAATTATTAGCTGTTTTGCGTTTTGAATATCGAGATAAAAAGAAACTTTTGTGCTATTCCAGACTATACTATTACTACGCCAAATTTCATCAAAATCCGTTGAGCCGTTTTTAAAGAACAAATTTTAGAAATAAGATATTAGTGAGATGAAGTATTTATACCATTATTAATGGCCTTCAAGAAGAAAAGTCCGTAAATTCGAATTCACATTTCTGTTTAACGGTACATGATGCATTTCAATTTAAAATGAAAAACACATGTTTATTTTATAGCTTTGTATTATTCTATAAATAATTCGTCAACTTAAAGTATATTATGATGACCGGCTGGTGTAGCGGTAACATACATTGCCTTCTATGCCAGAGGTCCTGGGTTCGAATCCCGGCGGCGGCGGATATTTGTGTGATGAACACAGATATTAGTCGTCAAGTCATGGATGTTTATATGTTTATTTAAGTTTATTCTAATAAAAATATGTATTTATTTAAAATGTATGTTTATATATTTCTTAAATATATCAGTTATCTAGTATCCATAACACAAGTTCTTTAAGAAACTTAATTTGGGCTAGATAATGTTGTGTGAGTGTCAGAAATATTTATTATTATTTATTTATTTATTTATTATTAAAATTTACAAATATAACGTATAAATAACACTTTGGCACTCAAAAACATGGTATGGCTCACAAAACCATGATCAAAAAAGGCTCATTTAGCTAACTTTTTTTAATATAAAATATGGATGGGACGTTTGTCTTCCATGACACCTGATGTTAAGTGAACATGAAGACTAAGGTGGTACACGTCCATCCAAGAGAAACCTATTCACTCGACGCTTAAAAGTACTAGGACTATACTGGTCAGGGAAAATAGACGCTGGCAGTTCATTCCAAACCTTGGCGACCCGTATCAAAAAGGAACTGTCAAAGCGCTTAGTTCGATTTTTCGGAATATCTACCACATACGGATGGAAGTTCTGTCTGCGTCTAATGGTCCGATGGTAAAAGGGTGAGGGTTCAATTTGTTCAAACAGAGCACTCGCGCACTCACCAAAATGTATCCTGAAGTACACGGTTAAACAAGCAACCTTACGACGATGCTCTAGGGTCTGCAGTTTTTTGGTTGTAAGGTCGACGTCGTTAATTAGTTAACGGGCTCTTCGGTCAACGAGTCCAGCACTTCTAGTTGATATTTGGCTGAAACATTACAAAGATGACTGCAGTACTCCATGATGATCGCACTTGTGCTGTGTATAAGTTAAGAAGCTGTGCAGGGCCGTACCTTCGAGATGATTCCCAACTTTTTCGAAGCTACTTGAGCCATGGACACAATTTGTTACAGTTACGCCTAAAAGCCCTAGATTGTCAGTGATGGGGACAGATACATTTTGGAGATTGGGAGTTAATGTGAAGGTGCTCTTTTTTGCGGACAATAGACACGCCTAAGTTTTGGACGCGATGACTTTGATTGCAAATTTGAAGTTGGCCGGAATTTAACTAAGTCCAAAATAAACCAGAATTTTATTTTTGAAATATTTGCTTTCAAAGACATTCAAAGTAATCAAAGATTGCAAGAAAACGTCTGAGCATAATATCCAAAGCATTGCTCTTATAATCAGATGGTTTCCTCATGAGGTGTATCAAGGTTATTTTTTTGTTTTAAACATATAATTTTTTTTTATTACTTAGTTCTACCCACTTCTACTTTTTATATTACACCATGATCTCTCAGTACATGCAGTGAACAATTTTTTTTTATTATGTTCGAATACAGCTAACCCTTAATAAATACAACTACCGTGGCGGTTTTAATACCTACTAAGGATTTTAGCATAGAGGCTGCGCAAAAGTGCTGAGTGAACAGAAAAAATGCAGTATCTGACTCTTTCCAAAATGTTTCAGTAACTACTATGAAATATAGTTTTATAGCAGAGAATGAAAATAAACCTTATTTTGTATATTACAGAATATTATGCATGATTTGTAAATATGAATATTTTGTTTTGTTCGGCGTAGTAGCGTCTAGACCACTGCACCACCGAGGCCGATTATAAACATCCAGTCATTCTTAAAATAATTGAAAAATGTGTTAAATAAAAATAACCCGACCAGGACTCGAACCTGGGACCTTTCGTTATCTGACGAGTGCTCTTCCACTGAGCTATCGTGGCCTGGCGGTACGCCTCGAAATTACTTACTACATTTAAGTAAAGAGAAGAGGAAGAGAACTCGTCCGGAAAACGAGAGGTCCCAGGTTCAAGTCCTGGTCGGGTGATTTTTATTTAACACATTTTTTTCAATTATTTTTAGAATAATTAAGCATTTTAAATGCAAAAACTTTACTTTTTTCCAGTCAGTTTAATAATATACATAACATTGTTTTATAAAGTTGTCGCGAAGCGCCGATTCCCTGAAGGGGGTCCGTCGCTCGCAGTTCAATAGGGTGCTGAAGTGGAAGAAAACTATTAACTAACACTTAAAAAACTTTAATTTTAATTTACAAAACGAGAAAGGCACTTAAAGTCACTATAGCACTGTAGGGAAAATGTTAAATTTTAGACGTTTGGAGCTAGCGGCCCTCGGCCGCAGTTGACGCCGTAGGAGACCGCGGCTCACAGCCGCGGTAGTGGTGGAGGCAGCCACCAACAACCGCTAAGTTAGCGGCAGGGAGGCCGCTCACAGCGGTAGGAACCACCGCGAGGGTTGTAGCGCACGGCCGCAGCCGTGAAGAGCGCCGAGCAGAGCAGGGCGCCTCAGGTAGAGCCAGGACGTCGTCGCCGGGGAGGGCCGGCGGCTTTTCCCGGATCGGTCAGCCGTCCTCCAGCGTTCTCTCCCGATCTTTTTTTTTTCTCTTCAGAATCATCACATCTCTCCTCAGCGGACCTTTTTCTTCCTCCCCCTCACTGACGTTGTCAAAATGCTTAACATGTCATTTCTTTTTTTTATGACACATCGGCCAGTATTGAGTAAATTGAGTATTGCAGTAAGGAGTTCCAATATATTATATATTCTATTATATTATTATATATATTTCTATATTTACAAACTAAATATATAACTTAAGGAAAAATATAAAATGAATCTGCTAAAAAGTAATTACAGTAAGTAAGTATAACATTATATTTCCCCGTGACCACATGAAAAAAAAAAATTGCTATTCAATTTTTTTTTTTTGTGTGAAACTAGAATTTGGTGGTTAGGAACAGTCGTGCATCATTTCATACATCTCTTTCATACATCAGAATAACCATCAACTTACATAGAGGTGGAGCTCACATTCCATGGCTTCCACTCCAGCACCGACGGTTCGACTGCTGTGGCAGCTGGCATTAACGATGGCTTATTTAAGGAGTCGTCACCCGCTCCTGTTTAAGACCCTTATACGACGCTGAGGCTTTTTTATAGAGTAGTCAACCGCTCCATCTAGAGTCCCACATGTATGTAGTACAGTGTAGAAGAGTGTTAGAGAGGTGTAGATATGAGTTATTGTAGATAACTCAAAATTGAGAAGAAGTGAGTTATTTTAGATAACTCGTGTTAAGATAAGGATGTGGTTATTGTAGATAACCCACGTTAGGGAAGTTTAGTAAATATTTAAAATTATTGTCCATTTCAGGTTCTTCGTTACTACGAGAGATGATGGATAAAAAAGGTGAAAATATCAAGCTGAAGAACTCGAATAGTCAGCTGATATAAATTATTGTGACGTGTACTCACAATGTTATATATATATATATATAATATGTACAGAAAAATAAAAACAAAAAAAAGGAATACAAAGATAAATTATGCAATGTACTTTTTAGAGAAAAAAAAAAATAAAGACATTGTTATTTAATGTCCTTAATATGCCATTTAGCTCTAATGCCGTCGGTATCTTCTAATATATACACTAAAGGTGAGAGTTTCTGTATGACTCTACATTTTATGTATTTAGGGGCGAGTTTAGCGGAATAGTAACGTTCAGCGTTACTTTGGGTATAGTTTTTACGCCATACCGTCTCGCCAACTTGTAATTCTTTTATAGAACGGCGAAGGTTATACCGCTCAGAGTTTTTGGTGTGTGCGTTGTAGAGAGCGACCTGAACTTTGTCGAAATGATTGGAAAAAGAATCTTCTATACTAGAGGTATAGTTGTTTTACATTTAAATATACGTAATTTGCCAAAGTAATTTCAGGAAAAAGGAAAAATGTTTATACTCTAGAGATAGAGTTGTTTTAGAATTTGGAAAATCGTTAAATATATTTAAGTTGTCATTGGAATAAGAATTGTTTATACTAGAGGTATAGTTGTTTTACATTTAAATATGCGTAATTTGCCAAAGTAATTTCAGGAAAAAGGAAAAATGTTTATACTCTAGAGGTAGAGTTGTTTTAGAATTTGGAAAATATCAGCAGGTGTAGTGTAGTAATAGTGTTGGGACTTTAGATAAAGCAAATGACTAACTATAAATACCTTGAGGGTCTTCTTTCGTTGGGCGCCAAACTGTCGCGAAGCGCCGATTCCCTGAAGGGGGTCCGTCGCTTGCAGTTCAATAGGGTGCTGAAGTGGAAGAAAACTATTAACTAACACTTAAAAAAACTTTAATTTTAATTTACAAAACGAGAAAGGCACTTAAAGTCACTATAGCACTGTAGGGAAAATGTTAAATTTTAGACGTTAGGAGCTAGCGGCCCTCGGCCGCAGTTGACGCCGTAGGAGACCGCGGCTCACAGCCGCGGTAGTGGTGGAGGCAGCCACCAACAACCGCTAAGTTAGCGGCAGGGAGGCCGCTCACAGCGGTAGGAACCACCGCGAGGGTTGTAGCTCACGGCCGCAGCCGTGAAGAGCGCCGAGCAGAGCAGGGCGCCTCAGGTAGAGCCAGGACGTCGTCGCCGGGGAGGGCCGGCGGCTTTTCCCGGATCGGTCAGCCGTCCTCCAGCGTTCTCTCCCGATCTTTTTTTTTCTCTTCAGAATCATCACATCTCTCCTCAGCGGACCTTTTTCTTCCTCCCCCTCACTGACGTTGTCAAAATGCTTGACATGTCATTTCTTTTTTTTATGACACATCGGCCAGTATTGAGTAAATTGAGTATTGCAGTAAGGAGTTCCAATATATTATATATTCTATTATATTATTATATATATTTCTATATTTACAAACTAAATATATAACTTAAGGAAAAATATAAAATGAATCTGCTAAAAAGTAATTACAGTAAGTAAGCATAACATTATAAAGTCACTTAAATTCTGAGTTTAAAACCACTTGATAAGTGATGTAAAGACCAAAGATGGATGATACTTCACTTCAGGTAAGGGTACTCTTTATTGGATCCTTGAGATCTGATACTTATTTTTTTTTAAATAGGAGGAGTTCTTTGATGCACATAAAAGTCGAGTACTGAAAGTGATATCCCTTGCAAATCGCCAATCTAAGGTTTATAAGGGATTTTTGTATTGAATATAAATTATTTATAGTAGACTAGCTTTATCCCGCAACTTCGTATGCGCTTAACTACCCTTCTCGTGGAAATTTTAGAAACTATACAACCAGACAACCACCGAAAGAACTTTTATACCGAGTATCACACCCATGCACTCAAGGAATAAGCTTTTTTCATACAAACTTAAATTCATATATTTCCCGTGCCCGTGGGAATTTCGGGAATTTTTTTCGTAGCACAACCAGTCACTCTTTGAAGAACCTTCATGCCAAGTATCACATCCGTACACTCAAGGAACAAGATTTTTCATACAAACTAAAAAGTCCAACCCCTTCCCGTTGGAATTTCGGGAATAGCTTCCATAACATAAAGAGACACTTATTGAGGAACCTTTATATCAAGTACCTATCACATCCGTGCACTCAAGGAATGGGATTTTTTCATACAAACTAAAACATTATATATTTCCCGTTCCCGTGGGAATTTCGGGAATTACTTTCATAACACAACCAGACACACATTGAAAAACCTTTACACCAAGTTTCACATCGGTACACTCAAGGAATAAGAGTTTTCATAGAAACTAAAAACTCCTATATTTCCCGTTTCCGTGGGAATTTCGGGAATTCCCGCCTTAGTGCACCTCTACATCCCCTAAAGAATGTATGTTTCAAATTTCAGCTCTCTACGCCCAGGAGTTACGGCTGTACGTTGTCTGTCAGTCACTCAGTACCTCAGTCACTCAGTCAGTAACGGAACAGTTTTATATATATTGATTTCTTCCTGCAAAATGAAAATCTAGATTTGTTTGTTATAAATACAGTGTTATGAATGTTTTTTATTGAATGTCCTCAATATATGAATCTCCTAAATGTGATTTATGGTTCTAACATCTAACTGTAAGAAAATGCAAATAAATTTAAAAAAGAATTATTTAAAAAAAATCGTCTCATGCATTATAGATTTCCAATTATTCTACAATCAGTGTTAAAGCAAATAAAAAAAAACAGGGAAAAGAATCGATGACGTCAAACATCGTAAATTTAACGTATCAGAACTCTGAAGTGAAGGGTTCTTGAAAGGGTTTCAAGAGTTCGTGACGACCTATTGTACTGAGTCCATTTGTTCAAAGTTCGAGCACATGAGCATTTGAGAATTTCAAGTGTAGGTATTAGAGATCCTTGATTCGACTGAAAACAAGAAGCAATCTAATTCAGTTTTTTAAGTTTGAGGGCTTAAAAGATTTTTAACTTAAGTCTTCTTGTGTAATAGTAACTTAAAGGAAACTAGTTGTTTTGTGCAGTTTTACCCGCGCAATTATGAATTCTGCTAGAGTATCGAAATAAAAAAGCTTATGTGATATTTCAGACTGTACACTATCAATATGCCAAATTTCGTGAAAATCCGTTGAGCCGTTCTGCCGTGATTTAGGAACAAACCTCTATACATCAACCTATATGTACACCAGAACACGATGTTTGTGTGGAAAATTAGCGATGAATTAAAAATAAACTTTTCAGCTTTATAAAAAATATCAGTAGTAAACATTACTTCAAGGCGTCCAATGTTACCTAAATAGATTCACAAAATATTTCGCAAATTACCTGCATGTGGTTTCTACATCAGAATATCTGCTTATTATTAAGGAGTATAAAGCAATATTTTTTAAATATTTTTATGGTACAGAAGGCTACAGATCAAGCCTTTCAAACCTGTCAAAATATTGTAATTGAATCTGAATGCTATGCCCTCGACTTGAAAGTTAATAATTCGTTGGGCAAATTTGACTCGTAGAACTCGGAAGAGCACTCGTCTAACAAGCGAAAGGTCCCAGTTTCTAGTCCTGTGAGGCTAGCATGCTACCGCCGACAACAATAAATCGGGCCCTTTATCGATATTTTCTTAGAATATGGTATTTAGTGTATGTAATTTATTCAGATTATGACAAATACGACCACATTTCTGAATTTCGATCTAATCTCAAGTGGCTTCCCATTCGCCTTTGCCGGAATACTCACATCCTATCTGTAGTTTACCGTATTCTGTATGATAAAGCTGTACCCGATTATTTGAAAAATTGCATCAACTATCGGTTTACAAATAACGATCGTAACTTGCGGTCATCTTCGAATCCCCTCCTAGCGACACCATCACTTATTCCTTTCTGGGAAATGGGAATACCTTTCTGAGATAACTTTGTCCGATCAGTGTCATTGTGGAACGAGCTACCGATGGAGAACCGCCTAGCTCGCAGTCCTTACACGTTTAAACGAATGCTTAAACAACATTACCTTGTGAGGTATTAATATGTGTATTGTGTATTATTAGTAAGTATGTGCATGTAATTATTCGTACGTAGTCTATTTTATAGCCTGTATCCTAACGCCCATCCTCATTTCCACTACCTTATCCTGTCAAGACTCGGTTGCCTGGTAGAAATCGCTCTACAGCGATAAGGTCGCCTTGGTGCTAATGTTAAATTTAAAATATATTTTTTTTGATTTGTACTTTATGTTGGTGTACAATAAAGGATTTGTTATTATTATTATTCAAAAAAAGACGATAAGTCTCTGCCCTTTGATTATTATTATTATTTAGTTCTGTGGTCTTAATCATGGTATCAAATCGAATTTTTCTATCTATTATGGTGCGCATATCAGCTTACATAATAGGATAAAATAACAAAATAATATTTATATTGTCGATTCGACTATTTATCGATGGTTGCATGCTAGCCCTGCTGGTCGGGTGATTTTATATAGCCTATTTTTTTCAGTTATTGAAGGTTTTTGGATCTTGAATGTTGCAGAAAATTTTCAGCTTTCTGTTACGATAATTTTGAAGTTATTCTTAAATAAATGAAAAATGTGATAAAAAAAAATTACCTGACCAGGATTCGAACCTGGGACCTCTAGTTTGCCGGACGAGTGCTCTTCCACTGAGCTACCGGGGCCACGAGAGGTCCCAGGTTCGAATCCTGGTCGGGTAATTTTTTTTTATCACATTTTTCATTTATTTAAGAATAATTGAGCATTTTAAATGCAAAAACTTAAAAACAATTTCGAAGTTTTCATATAGAATGGTAGAATTCACAGTAGCATTAATAACGAAGTGTTAACATGAACACTTGTTCACTCCATAAGCAAATATACTTGTGACCCTTTATGACTACCCCTTGCAGTTCTGACACTGGGGTGTCAATATTTGCTTCAGACACGGTGATTCCAACACAATGCCATAATTTATGTGTAGCTATGATTTTGTTATAAGTTCCTTACAAGTAAGTACAATAAGTCGTCGTCAAAGTCGTCGTGGCGCCGTGGTTACTGTGCATATCAAACGATATCGCAAGTTAAGCGCGCTCGGTGCGACCGGTATTAGGATGGGTGACCGCCGACCATTCATTTCTCACGACGACTTCCGTGCTTCGGAGGCCACGTTAAGCAGTCGGTCCTGGGTGCTGTATACTCGTATACAGTAGTCTTTAGGGTTTGTCAGAAGCCATTTCGACACCCTGAAATATCTGACATCCACCAACCAGTACTGGGCCAGCTTGGTGGATTACGGCCTAAACCTCCTCATCACCCAGAGGAGAGACTCATAGCCCTGCAGTGGGCTCATTACAATGAGTAGTGATGATGATAAAGTACAATAAGAATTCTTGATTGCTTATTTTATGATTGAATTGCACTGTATTAAAAAGAATATATTTGTGATTTTTCTACACTACCAATAAGACGAAAATCAAATATCTTTGCAGCAAAGACAAGATTTGTCGAGTAAAATCATTTAACATTTTCAGCATACCGAGACTACTAACCCTGAGTAATAAGAACAAGATTTTTAAATGGTGTTCTATTTATAAAGAAAAAAATCAGCACACAAAGATGATCCTTCCATGCTGGACTGGGAGCAAAAAAAACATAGAATGTGCCAGCTGCTTCTCTTCCCGGGCATACTGTAGAAGACAGTTAAGGGACACAGGTTCTGTTAGAGGTTTTTTTGTGGACGATAGGCTGATCCTCTGTCACTGCAATAGCCTCTCTCCACCATTATGTTGCCTCCAAATTTGTCAAACGTGACATTAGATGTTTTTATAACCTCTGGTGTTCTGCCTACCCCAAAAGGGATACAGGCGTGAAGTTATGTATGTATGTAGAAATCAGTCGTTAAATATACTCTGCTTATTTTACTTTTACTTTATTAAAGTCAGTTAAGGGACGGAGGTTTTATTGACTTTTTTGTGTAGCTTTGATAGGCTGACCCCCTATCACTTCAAGTCTCTCTCCAACATTATAATACTATCAAATTTGTCAAATGTGGCATCAGATGGTTTATAGCTTCTGGTGTTCTGCCTACCCCATAAGGGATACAGGCGTGAATTTATGTATGTATGTATGTGCAAAGAGTCTTTGTGTCTATTAAATATAGTTAAACAAGCTTGATTTTTATGACAATGGCTTTCAATTCTTCGTATAAAATATGTCTTAGCAATGTCACAAAGAAACTGTGATAACTCTTCCTCTTTACAATAATTAGTAGATTGTATTGCCAATATAGCTTTATTTCAGCCTTATTTTTTGTCCATTAAGGGTTGGTTTAGAAAAGCCCTATCGTCCCTGGATAAGCGTTTCGTAAAAGGCGACTAATCCGAGTGACCCCGCTTGGTGGTGGGATCCCGTCAGGGTCCGCCTGGCTAGCGACCACCCTTCATATAAAATCTGCCGTCAGGTAATCCGCTCCGGTGGTGATGTGTTCCGGCAATATTTTAAGAACAGCCAGTTCTTTTTTCAGCCGACTTCCAAAAAAGGAAGAGGTTCTCAATTCGTCTTGTTGAGTTTCTTGCCACTTCTTCTCAACAGATCGACTTTCCGAAGTGGTGGTAGATTTAGTTTAAAAGTAGAAAAAGTAGATATTTTGTGTGTAACGGAGCACTGGCTAAAAGACCATCAAATGATATTATCATTCAATAATCATCAAATAGCTAGTTCATACAGTAGAATCCAGGCCAATTGTGGCGGCTCCTTGATTATCACACACAAAGGATTGAAATTTAAAGAACGAACAGATATTGTTAGTCTTTCTGTTGAGCAAACCATTGAAATGGCATGTATTGAGCTAGGGAAAGTTATTATAATAAGCGTATACAGGAGACCAGCTTCATCCTATGATTTGTTTGAAAAGATCATGGAGGAAGCTTTACTTAAACTTAGTGATACTAAAAAAAATATCATTGTCTGTGGTGATTTTAATATTGATTTACTAATACAATCATCCCTTAGCCGAAGGCTAACAAATTTGTTTCTTTGTTATGGACTTAAAAATCTCTTTTTAGAGCCTACACGAGTAACAGCCACTTCAGCAACATGTATCGATAACATTTTCACAGATGCATCGCCCACCACCCAATACATAATTAATAAGTTAAAATCAGATCACAGCGGGCAACTAGCATCTTTTAACATTGGCACAAATAAGGCAATAAGAAGAGAGTTTAAGTTTGTACCCATGAACGACGGTCGGCTGGAGAGATTCAGAAGTAACGTCTTGGATAAGCTGTGGGAACTTAAATGTTATGATGACCCTGCTTTGGAATATAATTGTCTTTTTAATTTAATTAAATGTGAACATAAAACAGTATTTACATCAAAAACAATTAAAGCAGATGATAAGTCATTTAAATTTAGCGACTGGGCAACAGTAGGAATATTTAAAAGCAGAGACAGATTATATGAGTTATATGATGAAAAAACATACAATCATAGTGAAAATTTTAAGGAGTATGTTAAGAAATACTCCAAAATGTTTAAAAGTGTATGTAGTATTGCAAAATCAAATTTTATTAATAATAAAATTCAAAATAGTGTTAATATTCCTAAAACTACTTGGCAAATTATTAACAGCGAAACTGGAAAGTCAAACATAAGAAACGCGGAATATAAACTGAAAATTGGTGATCGACTGTTGACATCAAATACAGAAGTTGCTGAAGCTTTTGAAAAATTCTTTGCAGACATTCCAATTTCGACTACGAAGACATTAAATTCATCAGTCAAAGCTGCACAGTCTTTTCTTGAAAATAATGTAAATAAGTGTAAAACTAACTTTACTTTCAGGCATGTTACTGAAAGTGAGGTATTGAAAGCTTTTAAAAGTATAACAATTAAGAACACTGCTGATCTGGATGGTATTTCTGTTAAAATCATCCAATCTATCATTGACGGTATTGCACCTCATTTAGCCAGTATATTTAATAATTGTGTTGATAATGGTGTGTTTCCGGATTTAATGAAACTAAGTAAAATTATTCCCGTATTTAAAGCAGGAAGCATGACTGACCCCTGTAACTTTAGACCGATTTCTATATTACCAACGCTCAGCAAAATTTTTGAAAAACTTATTTTAAATCAACTAGTTGTACAATATAGCAATAATATAATGAATCCGAATCAATTTGGTTTCACACGGGGTCGCTCAACAACTGATGCCGGTGTTGAGCTTATCAAACATATATTTGATGCCTGGGAGGAGTCACAGGATGCCTTTGGTGTCTTCTGTGATCTGTCCAAGGCTTTTGACTGTGTTCACTACGATACACTCCTCATGAAGCTTCACCACTATGGAATCAATGATAGGGCACTTGATTTTATAAAATCCTATTTATGCAATAGAATGCAAAGAGTTGATATTAATGGAAAGAGATCATTGGGATCAGCAGTACATATGGGAGTGCCCCAGGGATCGATTCTTGGGCCTTTCTTATTCTTAGTTTATATAAATGATTTGCCATTTATGGTAAAAGACAAGTGTGAGGTCATATTGTTTGCTGATGATACCTCTTTTCTTTTTAAAGTGAGTAGGCAATTAAAGAATTGCTTTGAAGTAAACAATTGTATTGAAATCGTGGAGAATTGGTTTTCAGCCAATAACCTGCTCCTCAATGAAAATAAAACTAAATTTTTAAAATTCTCATTGCCTAATGTCCGGCATGTAAATACTAATTTAACTGTAAAAGGACAAGAATTAAGCCCTGTAAATTCAGCAGTGTTCCTTGGCATAACCCTAGACGCTCAACTACAATGGGGACCACACATAGAAAGATTGGCGAAGAGACTTAGTTCTGCAGCATATGCCGTCAAAAAGATGCGAAATATTTCTAATGAAGCTACTGCGCGATTGGTTTATTTTGGTTATTTTCATAGCTTAATGACATACGGCATTCTCCTTTGGGGAAATGCCGCCGATATTAAAACTATCTTTGTGCTGCAGAAACGGGCTATTCGCGCAATCTACAAACTTAATTCTAGAGCGACACTTAGAAATAAGTTTAAGGTAATAAATATTCTCACGTTTGCGTCACAATATATCTTTGAAAATCTGATGTTTGTAAAAAAGAACTTAAACATGTTCCGTAGAAAATGTGACTTACATAAAGTTAATACTAGAAATAAGTATAAGCTAGCCGGCTATGATAGTAGACTTCATAAAGTCACTAACTCATTTATGGGTCAATGCATACGTTTTTATAATAAGGTTCCCACAAATATTCAAGACTTACCGCTTGATAAATTTAAAGAAACTATTAAACAAAAATTGTGTAATAAAGGCTTTTATACAATATCTGAATATATGGACGATAAAAGTCCTTGGTTGTAAATTGTTTTTCTAAAGTGCTCAATCTCTAACTCCTTCTCCAACTCCATCTCCAACTCCATTTCCAACTCCATCTCCTTCTTATCCAACACCACCACCATCTCCTTCTTGTCCATACAACAGCAAGAACGTCATGCTCCCTCAGGCGGCAAGGCTAGCGGTAGCGTCGGGTGTCGGGTCACCCTCTTCCCTAAAATATGGTTGAGGAGGGTGATGGCTGGTGCTTGCGTTATACTCGTGAACGGGTGCTGCTAGTGGTGCCAGGTCGTTTTGCTGATGACTTTATGACTTTTTTCAACTTGAGTCCGACTTCCCCATTTCCATGTCCACGTCCTGTCTTTGTCCACGACTATCCTCATCCCCATCCACATTATCTGTATTCTCTCTCACCTCTATCGCTACGTCTATCTCTGCTTCTATCTTTACCTCTATATCTATGTCTACGTTTCTGTCTAGTACTTGATTGCCTATTGTATAAATATAATAGTAGACTCCAGAAGATCAACTCGTTCATGGGTCAATGTGTACGCTTCATTTTATAATAAAATCCTAAAATATTTAAGATTAACCCTTTGTTAGATTTATGGATAAGTGTTGATGTGAAAAGTGATATCCGGATGCAAGAAGATGATTTCTCTTATTTTTAAAAGATGATTGCTGTTGAGTTTCTTGCCACTTCTTCTCAACAGATCGACTTTCCGAAGTGGTGGTAGATTCAGTTCAATTTGTAAATTATTTGACTTATTTCAAATGTATCTAAATACTTACGAAATAAAGAATTTTTGAGTTTGAGTTTGAGTTTAATTTGTAAATTGTTTGACTTATTTCAAATGTATTTAAATACTTAGGAAATAAAAAATACTTGAGTTTGAGTTCTGTATGTATTTCTTTTGTGTCTTTGTTACACGATATTTCGGACAATTATGAATTGATTTTGAAAATTGATGTTACATATGATAGAGGATACTTCAGAGTAGGTCTCATTTAAATTTCATCGAAATCGGTTGAGTACTTCATTGAACATTTCAAACTTAAAAAAATATGTATGATTTCGGAGAATGTTTACGTTGAGGACATTCTCAACTCAGCCAAAGTTTCGACGTGAAGTCGGTTTTTTTAATGCCCTGCATTCGTTGATTATTTTTTTGACCCATGTGTTTCACCTTCGACCCCATCTTCACTTACCTTCAGGAGAGACTGAAAAACGCGGGCTTTGTCTTAGATAATTCTCATAGCATATTTTTAGTTACGTATTTAATATTTTTTTGGATTCTATTATTAAATACATATATACACACAAAACTTCACGCCAGTATCCCTAATGGGGTAGGCAGAACAGCAGAGGCTATAAAACCATCTGATGTCACGTTCGACAAATTTGTAGGTATTATTATGATGGAGAGAGGGAGGCTATTGCAGTGACAGGGCCAGCCTATCGCCTTCGAAAACGACAATAAAACCTCTATCCCTTAACTCACTTTTACAGTTTGCTCAGGAAGAGAAGCAGCTGGCACATTCTATGTTTTTATTTCGTTCCTAGTCCAGTATGAAAGCCATGCTGTACTGGGATTTAGTTTAACTCTTTTTTTGCATTACATTCAACTTTTCTATTATAAAGTAGAAATTAGTAAGAACAGCTTTCGCCTTAAAATTCCTAATAAATAATTTGTTTAAATTGTTCGATTAAAGTCCTCCAAAGTATTGTAAGAAAAGATAAAAAAGGGATGAACCTTTCACTAAGCGACTGATTGTTCCTTTGAAAAGGAGTAAAAAGGGTTTAATTGTTTTGTGATTGAAAGAGCGGAATTTGAGCGGAAAGTTTCAATTTAAAATTGCTCAATTATTATTTTAATGAGTTTGAAATTATTACACATTTTGAAAGCTAACCTTAAAAAAAAAATCACAGTCGAAACAAACAGGGCTATGAGTCTCTCCACTACTGGTTGGCGAGGTGTTCATAGGACATAAACACCAAGCTGACTCAGTGCTAGTTAGGGGATGTCTGAATTTTCAGTTATTCAATTACAGTAATCAGTAGTTAAAGACACTCTATCTCGAAAAACTTGTTATAAAACTAAAGATTATTTAGACGATAAAAAAGCATAAGATTAGCACACAACAGGATATTTCTAAAAGTTTCTAAAAAATAAATAAATAAATATTTCTGACACTCACGCAACATTATCTAGCCCAAATTAAGTTTCTTAAAGAACTTGTGTTATGGATACTAGATAACTGATATACTTAAGAAATATATAAACATACATATTGAATAAATACATATTTTTTATTAGAATGGACTTAAATAAACATATAAATATCCATGACTTGACGGCTAATATCTGTGTTCATCACACAAATATCCGCCGCCGCCGGGATTCGAACCCAGGACCTCTGGCCTAGAAGGCAATGTATGTTACCACTACACCAGCCGGTCGTCTAAATTACTTATTATTTAAATTAATTAATTACTTATTCATTTTGTATACGGCATGGCTGTGCAGTATAACATGTGGTGACTGTTCCACTCACTTACTTTCTTGTCAGGACAACAGCAAGAACTTCATGCTCCCGCAGGTGGCATGGCTAGTGGTAGCGTCGGGTATCGGGTCACCCTTTTCCCTAAAATATGGTTGAGGAGTGTGATGGCTTGCGTTATACTCGTGAACGGGTGCTACTAGCGGTGCTAGGTCGTTTTGCTGATGATACTACTACTATTTTATTCCACTCTTGTTTATATACTCTGTTCCCAGTTTGTCATGTTCGTGTTGTGCATCCATAGCTCAATGCACCTATTATGTATGTAATTTGGTTGTAGCATGACATTGGCTCTCACAATTAGCTGTCTTGTGTTTGTTTTTTTCATGTCATGTTCAATTTGTACTGTACTTATTTGTATTAATTCGTATAATCCTGAGCGCCAAGAGTTTTTTCCGCCGTCTTTTTTTGTCTTACATTCTACTGTAATATCTTATTCAATAACTATCAACACCTTGTTAAAGCCGAAGTACAAAATTGTGACGTCATTAAGCGGCCATTCGATGGTCATATGATAAAAAAAAAATTTCATTTCATTTCAGTAACTGCTTCTGACAAACCCCAACGACTACTAATACCTGGGATCGATTTCTTGACGTGCCTTCCAAAGCAAGGAAGTTGTCATGAGAAATGAATGATTGGCGATCACCCATCCTTTGACGACCACTTTGGCGATGAGGTAACACTGTCTGCCTCTGATGCCAGTGGTCGAGGGCTCGATTCCCGCACGGGACAAGAAAAAAAAATCCGGGTCTGGGCGTTTATCATATGTAAGTATTTATAGTCTAGGTTCCCCCCTTGTTTGCTACATGTTATCCCATATAACAAGCTCCGCTTAGTTTGGGGCCATGTAGTTGGTGTGATTGTCTGGGGATTTTATTTATTATCCTTGTACCGACCACGATAAGCGTTGGTAAACCTGCTATATCGTGTGCTATTATACACTATCTAGTGTAGTGCATTTTTTTTTTTTTGTTTTTCCGCCAAGGAAAGTGGCACCCACTAAAACCAGCTTTAACCAGTAAAGCTAGCTTTAGCGGGAGGAGGATGAATCCTATTACGGACGAATGGGCATTCTGTAAGCTGTTAACCATAAGTGGCTAATGGCAAATATAATGCCCAGACAGTGTGGAGACTCTCTCAGATAGGCTGAGCATACCCACTAAACATCCCCCTTTTGACTCACCTTGATTAAGGTCCTTAGTCATCGTCGGAACGACAGCCAATTGGAGCGAGAGGCTGCGTAGTGAGCGGCATCCAGACGGCTGCCACCAAAAGGAACTGAAAGTGAGAAAAACAAAGCTAAGATTAGCAGAAATGACAAAGCTGAAACTAAGATATTATCTAGAGTGATCAGACTCACTCTGAGATAGGAATGCTGGATAGAAGGACTACGTTTAGAAACGTTGAGCTTGCTGGAGTTTCCTAATAAGGGGAGCGAACTTGGTTAGGACCGGAAGAGCACCGTTGAAACCCTCTGGGCTGGCGTCGAGAGCGGCGCCGAAAGCCAGGATCTCGTCGATGGGAGCGAGCTGGATCCAGAACGCCATGCGGTCTTGAGAACCATTTGCGTTCTGGCACTGGGAAGCCGATTTGGCGGCCGGTTGCGATTGAGTCGCGTCCCGGCTGCGCTGACCTGAAACGAAAGAGGTGAAGGCCTTGGGGGCTTTTGAACTGACTGGAAGAGCGTCCGAGCTAGGCTGCGGTCGTTCTCTCCAGTTCTCGATGGGCTTCACGGTAGCCCTGGCAGCACGCGGTGCCTTGGGGCAGCCGCGAAAGTTTGCTGTGTGGCCTGACTGGCCGCACAAGACGCAGGACGGAGCGGTGGGCGATTCGGGAGTGCGAGAGCACTCCTTAGTCCCATGCGGTTCTAGGCACTTGACGCACCTAGGGGAAGCAAAACAGTTTGCCGCCGCATGAACATACAATTGGCAGCGGTGGCACTGACCTGGGAAACCACGTTTGTGTGGAGCTTCGACTCGGATGTTGGAGAGGCCGCACACGGTGAGCTTGCCTCTGAAAATGGACTGCCCTTGCGGGCTCTTCGCTAGGATTACTAACGCAAGTGGGAACTGCTTGCCTCGGCGGCTATGCATTTTGTGCACAGATTCGACGGGGAAGCCTTGAGAAGACAAGTCCTCTTGGATTTGCTCGTTCGAGAGCTCGAACGGCACGTTCCTGAGGACTGCACGAATCTTACGCTCCTCAGGGAGGGCGTAAGTGTGGTACTCGAGCTTCTTGTCAGCAAGAAGCCGAGTGAAATTCCTGAAATCAGAAATTGAGCAGACAACGACCTTAATAGAGTCACCCACATTGGATGCCTTACTATACTGGATCTTCGGGGAGTGCGTTCCGCAGAGAGCTGAGACCTCGGTCCAGCGGCTCTGGTCCCGTAGGAAGACGGGGGGCGGAGACTTGACTTTTGGCGGAGCCGAATCTGATTGCGACGCAGGCTGAGACGCCGGGATCGCTGAAACAAAAGGCGCAGGAGCAGACGCCGGTGCGACATTTTGCGGGGCAGGAACAACGGCTGGAGCAGCTGAAACGGATGGAGATAAAGTCGAAGAAGCATCTTGCTTCTTCTTCCTAGACTTGGACTTTTTGCGAACCTCGGTGAACGGAGCAGGAGATTCTGGAACTAAAGGAGCGGAGTCGGAATCACTACCCGGCGGGGTAGTTTTCCGTTTGCATGCGGTGGAGTCTACCGACATGCAATCTGGAAAAGGATAGACGTACTCAGAGGGATCTGGAGACGCCGGAGAATCGGTTTGGAACCCCTGTGAACAAGAGACAACCTGAGGACGAGCGGACAATTGCTCTCGCAAGGACTCGATTTGAGCGAGAAGGGCATCCTTCTCGGAGAGAAAGGCGTCTTTCTCGGCTGCACGTTGAGCTTCCAGTGATTGTTTATCGCTGGAGATCTGACTGAGATCTAAAGACAACTGACTAAATTCTGAAGACGAGGGACGAGCGGCTAACTCCTCCTCCAGTTTATCTATCCTGGTGCGGAATCTATCGCACCATTCTGGAACGGAACTTTTTTCGATTTGGAGATTACGAATGCGACGACGGTTGATATCGCATTGATGCTCGGTACACTCAGGGTGACGAGGCATAATGCTGGGCTGAAAGAAAGTCTAACGAAGACAAACTGCGCTGAAAAAGAAAACGACCTAGTACGGACCTATAGCCGGTGAATGGCGGACGATCAGGCTTAGTTGTCACGGTTACGTATCCACCTGACCAGCGATGCTTCGGCCGGCAGCAGTCGGGTCCGCCCTGAAAAGGGCAGATGAATTAGCCCCGACACCACACAGCCTCCACAAGAGAAAACTTTCCGAAAGAGCTTAACTTGGCACCTGACCCGCACGAGTGCGGGGGAGGGAACAAGGGCAGCGCAATACGAACACTCGGGAGCGGCCGCAGACACGACCGTTCGGGAGCGAACGCAAACGGGAAGTGTGTGATGAAGTGTAGTGCAGCTTCTAGTGTAGCTTTTATGCTGGACTGGGAGCGAAAGAAAAACATAGAATGTGCCAGCTGCTTCTCTTCTGTTCAAAGCCAGTTAAGGGACGGAGGTGTTATGGGAGGCTTTTTTGTGGGCGATAGGCTGACCCCCTGTCACTGCAATAGTCTCTCTCCACTATTATAATGCCTCCAAATTTGTCAAACGTGACATCAGATGGTTTTATTACCTCTGGTGTTCTGCCTACCCCATACGGGATACAGGGTGAAGTTATGTATGTATGTGTATTTAAGTTTATTCTAATAAAAAATATGTATTTATTCAATATGTATGTTTATATATTTCATAAGTATATCAGTTATCTAGTATCCATAACACAAGTTCTTTAAGAAACTTAATTTGGGCTAGATAATGTTGTGTGAGTGTCAGAAATATTTATTTATATTTATATTTATGCTTTTATAGCTGTGCATATAACGTGACGGCGATTTAATAAAAAAAAATATTATTTTTATTAGGCTTTATGTTTTTCTTTAATATTCTGTTGCTTACCTTGCATT
Source organism: Stenoptilia bipunctidactyla (assembly GCA_944452665.1). NCBI lineage: Eukaryota > Metazoa > Arthropoda > Insecta > Lepidoptera > Pterophoridae > Stenoptilia > Stenoptilia bipunctidactyla. The sequence continues at coordinate 3,208,327 of OX101748.1, read as the reverse complement.
TGACCTCAATCTCATAGAACGAAAAGGGTGGTTTAGCTAGGGGAATTCTGAAGCGGTACTCAGTTGTCAATCTCGGTCGGATTAGGTATTGAAAGCTGAATTTATTGTTGAAATCAAGTTTTAGCACTGTGGTAACAGTATATGTGGAAATACACATATTTACTGAAGACTTCCATAGAAATAGTTTAAAACTAAAATACTGTTGTAATAATAATAAACTAACATGCGTTTGAGTATACTGTTGGAGGTTGAGAATTTTAGAGGTTTTATGTTATACAAGTGCGGAGGGGCAAAAAGGGCAGCGCAATACGAGCGCTCGGGAGCGATCGAAAACATGACCGCTCGGGACCGGACGCAAACGGGAAGTATTTTTACCTAGCACTGGGCATGCTTGGTATTTTATGCCTTATGAACACCTACATACAGCCGCAAGTGTTTCTTGTGACGTGTTCAGAAGAATATGAAGTGTTTCAAAAATATCATCCTTTTTACTATGGCTATATATTAAACACTGCCTTTGTCGTATTCTTTGTTAAGAAATAAAAGGTGGATATTCCGAGATAGTTTCAAAGAATCCAAAAAAGAAACACTTTTTTATTTGGTGTAGTTAAGTTTAAAGACTAAAAGCATAGCCTTAGTTTTATGTTTCTAAGTAACTTCTAATCCAAGTATTCTACAACAAATTATTTTTTTGATGATCTAAAATCTTTTAAAATAGTTGTTATTATTGAACTAATACTCAAGCTACTATTTAATTCCAAACCTAGATTTAATATTCAGTCAAATAAAAATAAGAAAATCGTATCCACATAGATTTATAAACCATAGAAATCCTTATTTCTGCACTTGTTTCGCTTGTCCCAGAGCAAGACAGTTTGAAATTGAAAAGAAAACTCTCCGAATTTCAATCTGCAGGGAATCGTGTTGTTGCACAGAGCTTGGAACTTACGTAAGTATAGAGGTGACTAAATTATTTTAAGTTTTACAAGGTCTTGTTATCTTTTAGTAAGAAACTAATGAGAATCATATTTCCATGAAGTCTATAACTAAATACGAAGCTTGTATTATAGATCGTACATCGTAGTACACATTTTACTCAGACCAACGCCAACAAGAATGTTCACGTGTACGTTTTTAGAGATTGAAACTGCAAACTAAATTTGATGATTTAAACAAAATTACTACACTGCAGTATACATCAGTGGTCTATCCGGATCCAATAACCTAGGAATACCCCTAACACCTGACTCCTTTTTAATGTACTTTGAACTCATCTTTTACTCTTTGTTTATGTGGCCGGTTCACTTTTTCTAAGTCTATTAATAAATTTTGTGGAGCACGTAAGGCGTCACACGGAATCGATTTCTATACATACTCGTTTATCGTGCATGACACAAAACTGTATGTAATTATAATCACAAAACGGAAAAGTCACAAAGACCAATGAGAGATTAACAATATGAATTTAAATACTGGAATGAAGACTTTTTGAGATGAGAATACCAATCAATAAGGTTGATTTTTATCGAATAAGTTTTATTTAAATTTCCCACTTTCACCTCTCTTTTAAGTTAAAATTAAATAAAACAGTATACAGCTCTGTGGTCCAGTAACATCGTTACATGGCACTGAGTAGGCTATGAATATGTTGATACCATTCCCAGAGCGCTGATTGCAGGATTACGACACAGATTTTTATTGAGTGTCGGGTCGATTGGGAGAATTTAAATGTTAATTTACTGGGAATTTCTGTTTTGAGACTTATTTAAAAACATAAAGTTACAATTGATATTATTAACATTTTGTAGACATACAAACAACATACTTTGTGTTACCGGCCAAACCTCATTCCAGAACAAACTAGCTTTCCTTAGGATTAACTCGACTATGATAGCTGACCAGGTTTATGGTGCTTGACTGGTTACTGCCGCAGCACCGCTCGCTTCGCTCGCTCGGCTAGCGCACGTAAATTACTATATGAAACCTAACAGCCTCCCTCGCTGCGCTCTTCGTCGTCGCTCCTAACCGTACCGACTAGTTTAGCCTAGGCAAAACTAGTTCTTCCTTAAATTGGGTTTGGCCGGTAACATAATGTGTATACATTTTATATATGTTACGGTAAGAGTGAATAATTGAAGATTATTTATAATTATCTATTATTATTAATAATTACCGAAAGTCAAGGTTAAAGTCATAGCCAGAGGCTATGGACAAAATGGACAAAATATTGAAAATGAGATATACTCTGTTTTATGCGATTAAAAAAAAATAACCTAATCGGTCCATGTCGGTTCTGTGCAACCAGCCTAAACCGCTCCAGCTTGCATGGTGCACTCCAATTGATGAAAGTCCTATGGGATTTATATGTTACGGTAAATCTCCCTGTCACTTAAATATTATCTCCATCATTATAATAGTTTTTTTTTTCAAATGTGACATCCAATGGCTTAATAGCCTCTGGATATATGACTTTAACCTCGACTTTCGCTAATTATTAATAATAATAGATCATTATTAATAATCTTCAATTATTCACTCTTACCGTAACATATATACTATCGCATGCTATGCTGGGTGCAGTGCGCCACAGTTCATATAAAATTGCGAGTGACAGAAGCGGATATTTCTGATGCGATGCCGCTCAAAGTAGTTTGCGCGTACGTTATACGCTCTATTCAGGGATTTGAAAAAATAGTTTAGGTTTTATTTAAGTTCTTATTAATGGGTTATCAACATGCAAAATATCGCGAAGCTGACTTGCCTTGATTAAGAGTAAAATTATTCATTAAAACCTTTTTCTGTTCATTACATGTTTATACCGATCCTATTTCGTATGTTTTTATCCCGTATTTGTAAAGTCACGCTCTACTTATTATGCTTACTTTGAGTTAAATCATTGAAGTTATTTACACACAAAAATAAATAAACTTATCCAATAATACTATAGGGTTTTTCAATAAGGACGGGTCAATTTCGAAATGGAATAAAACTGGCTGTGTTTGATAATATATTAACTGTGGCACAAATCTGGGAGGTTAAATTTTCAACAGACTAATATAATAATTTATTCAATTTCTCCAATTAAGTTTTGCGTAGAAAACAGTATTTACCTTATTACTAGTTACATCGAAAAAAGATTTGTTTTTTGATTATTTGAGCACACTAGCCCCCACACTAGGATTCCCTGTGTTGTGGGTGGCTAGTTTTTTTAAAGATTGCAGTAATAATCATGATTAAAAGAACAACATTAAATTGACACAAATCAAACAATTCAAAGAGATAATAAATATAGCACACATATAGACTAACAATAATCAACAGGCAGATCCATTTTAATCTAATTTTTTAAGCCTAAATTGAACTAAATGGATATGATATTTTCATGACTAATTGAAATGACCAATAAGCTACAAGAAACTAATACCCTGAAAGTGGACATAATCTAGGCCTTCGCTCGGTTTCAGTAGAATTAATGCAGCGGAGTCATTGAAAATATGACTTCCCGGATCCGTGCAAACTGCAGCGGATATTTGAATTATATTTTATTTATAAAATGGCATTATATGAAAGGGCCTTAGATATAAAAGAATAATTTCGTATATCATATATCACACAAAGCCACATTTTATCCCATCTTGAAATCGACTCGTCCTTATTAACCCTATAATGACCCTATAATGGTACACAATAGCACTTAATGCTGCATAAATTTATCTTAAACAAGTGATAAGAATTACCTTATACGAATAGAGTAAAAAACCTGATAAGTACGAGTTGAACTTGACTTCTGTCCTATATGTTGACGACCGGCTGGTGTAGGGGTAACGTACATTGCCTTCTATGCCAGAGGTCCTGGGTTCGAATCCCGGCGGAGACGGATATTTGTGTGATGAACAGATATTAGTCGTCAAGTCATGGACGTTTATATGTTTATTTTCTAATGTATAATGTAATATGTATTTATTTAATATGTATGTTTATGTATTTCTTAAGTATATCAGTTAACTAGTATCCATAACACAAATTCTTTAAGAAACTTAATTTGGGCTAGATAATGTTCTGTGAGTGTCAGAAATATTTATTTATTATATGTCCGAATGACTGATACTAAAATAACTTGTTATTGCCTAGAGTGTGTATACGGAATGGGAGCCGCCTTCAATATTTTTTCCACTTTCTAGTATTTGTTATAGCGGTCTACATTAATAATAAATAAATAATAAAAATAAAATAATGATAAATAAATAATCACAGCCGTCACCAGACGTACAAATATCGCAAGATACGCAATCATCAACTAACAAGAATCCATCTCGCACACCATACACTCAACAAAGAAGGAGTAGAAAGAGAAGAAATTAACTTTTTAAAAGGGGAAATAGATACCTTTTTTCATGTGGGTTACAGGACGAGGTATTTATTAAACCGAGGTAAGTCGAGAAAGGGAAACAACCCAAAGATACCATAATCAATAAATATATATAAAACTGTTCCGTTACTGACTGAGTGACTGACAGACAACTTACAGACGTAACTACTGGGCGTAGAGAGCTGAAGTTGAAATTTGGCCGAAATTCCCACGGGAACGGGAAATATAGGACTTTTTAGTTTGTATGAAAAATCTTATTTGAGTGATACTTGGCATAAAGGTTCTTCAAAAAGTGACTGGTTGTATTATGGAAGGAATTCCCTAAATTCCCACACGAACGGGAAGAATAAGACTTTTCTATTTATGCGCGAACGAAGTTGCGGGAAAAAGCTCGTAAATAATAAAATCCCCAGACAAGCACACCAATTACATGGCCCCAAACTAACGAGAGCTTGTGATAAAGGATACAATGTAGCGAACTAAGGGAATCTAGAATATAAATACATAATAGATATTTATTGTATTTATTTATTCTTCATTGTACACAAAGATAAGAAATATTTATACAGAACAATTTTTAAGATACAGAGCACAATAGGCGGCCTTATTATCGAAAGATGATCTCTTACAGACAACCCTGGATAAACTGGGTTAGATAGATAAACGCCCAGAACATTTTTTTTTATCCTGTCCCGTGCAGGAATCGAACCCGCAGCCACTGGCGTCTGAGGCACACAGTGTTACCCCATTGCCAAAGTGGCCGTTAAAAGATTTCAAATTTTAAATTGTGAGTCTATTAAATAGGTATCTGTTAGGAAATAAATACTCATTAGTTTCTCAAAACCCAATAATAAATACTTTTTTTTTTATAATACTCGTACCTTGCTGGCTTTCGCAGCTGCACAAATCCTAACAACGTGCAGATAGCTATAGGTATGTATAGTCTGCAGAATTATCCTTCTAGCGATATAAAAGTTGAAACTTACAAACAACGATCCATCGTAGCAAACTATCAAGTTTATAATAATAGAAGGAAGTAGGATTAACAAAGTTTGAGATTAACTTAAGTTTAAGCTTTACTGCGTTTAAGAACGGTACTTTTACGACTATAATGACTCTTAAGAACATTTATCTCCATATACCTACATAAAATTTTATTAAATGGGAAATGATTAGTTAAAAGTATAAAACTACTTTTGGAAACGGAAAATTAACGTAACCTTTTTTAAAATTCTAGTTATTTGTGCAATGTTGCAAGCTTTATTAACAGGTATCGACGACCGGTTGGTGTAGTGGTTTAGTCTGGCTAATAAAAGTAGAGAATGAAAAAATCTGGCAAATTTCAAAAAATCTCGTTATGGTAACCCTGACTATAGTACGCCTCATATGGATTAAACAAATATGATACTTGATTAATTTTTTTAGTAAAATTATCGTAAAAGATACAGTATTGGTACTGTCCTACTTTTTGATGAGAAGTATATAATTAAAATGATAGGCAACTAGTATTAACCAGGCTTTAAAATAAAATAAATGATAAAAAAAATACAAGAATTATTTTTAATTATTGTAATCAAAATCTGAATCCAGCAATTCTTTATGGAATGAATCGTCAGAGTTACTGGTATCGCTGTTTCCTACATTGGTTATGAAACTATTTTTTTTTTATTAATCTTCAAAGATGAAAATTCCAAAATGTCAATTACCAAAACACCTACAACCGTTCGAGTGACAACAGTGACACCAAAATAAATTGCTATATAAAAAATGTGCAAAAATCCTCACTGTCTACTTTCGTTAGCCAGACAATAGCATACATTGCCTTCTATGCCAGAGGTCTTTGGTTTATGTCTCGGCGGCGGTGGACATTTCTGTAATGAATACAGATATAAGCTACAAGTCACGGATTTTTATACTTTATTGGATTTTATTTCTCATAAAAAATATTCATTTATTCAATATTTATTTGTATATATTTATTAAGTTTATTATCCGTTGTCCATAATATAATTTCTTGAAGGAACTTAATATGGGCTGAAAATTGTTTTTCAACACACTTGCTCGTAAAGTGAGCGTTATTCTATTGAGTTTAGAACTATAAACTGGGCTATAAGTCACGCGTGCATTAATATATTATACCCTAGTGCATAATATAATGAATCCTACAAAGTTGAATTGTACCTTTGTGCAAATAACATGCGAGAAAACAGAGCATATTTTATTGGTCCGGGTTATACACTAAATATTTTCAGAAACAACAAAGAGGTTTTATACCACTTCAAATCCATATACATTTTTAAATGTTTGCGCCTGATATTAGTAAAATAAATTTGTATATTAAACAAATTATTCACAATTTACAATCATTTGTCATAAAATATTAAAATATTTGCATTTACCACTCCAAATTAAACATTTTCACTTAAAATAGGCTGTATATGCTATACAGACATTGACACATTTGACGGAAAAAAAAACATACGCGCATGCGCGAGGTTCGGCGCAATTTTTCAATCACACAAGTTGTTATTTTATGATCACGTATGTCTGTCTTTTACTCACAAGTGTGTTGAAAAACGTCGTATGTAACTCGTGAGCGTTGCTAATTACAGTCTCGGCTCATTATTAAGCCCTCGCCTGCGGCTCGGGCTCAAATCACAGCCTCGACTGTAATTAGCAACTTCGCTCACTTGTTACATAATATACTATTATGAATGTATTTTTAATTAGCTATTTCGTAATTTGGAGTCACGCTGGACTACCTGGATAAAAAGTACCCTATGTAGCTAAATTTAATCCAAATCCGTTGAGTAATTCTGCCGTCAATGTGAAACAAACATCCATACATCCATCAAAACTTTCACATTTATAATATAGTAAGATATGATTATTACTATTAAAAACAATGTTTTCCTAGTTGCCATCTTCAAAACAATTCGTTCAAAATCTTCATTCCTTAAAAATAATTTCGTTGGATGGTGAAAACCGAATAATAATCGGTTTTATGGTTCTTAACTTTATTGCATTTATGCAGACAAATAAACGGAAGCGGCGAGGGGAGATTTTTATTTAAGTAGGTACGTAGTAAATGACTAGATACGCACAAAAAAAACTTAATAGCTGATAAAACCAATATTCATTTCAATTAAAACACAATATTTATCGCGTATTATATTTTACGTGTTGACTCGACGTTTCGGTGTATTTGCAGACCCCGTGGTCACGTGCAACTCATAGTGTGCGTCCATACTGCGAGCATAGTGCGGTGGCGACGATGGAAGTGAAATATCAAACATAATATAACCATACTGTAGTGTCCACACTGAAGTGACTAAGGTGGAAACCTTGCGCGACCGGACTGAGCGAGTCAGCGTGCGTAGTTTTCAAACGTTCTTATCCGCGCTTTCTGGCCTTCCTACGGGCCTGATCAGCAATTGACCCAATGCGCGGGTGGCGAGGTTTACAAACCAATTCGGTAATAACTGGAAAATGTGCTAAATAAAAATATATTTTATAAGCTCAATAAGAATTTTCAGTTAGGAATAATTGAACATTATTAAATGCAAAAACTGAAATAATATTATAAAACCAGTTTTGTCTTGTCGCTCGGCATGTGCGCTTCTGCATATTGTTTGTTGTAAAATTTGTTTTATTGTTACCTCAGAGTTATTAACGATTTATCCTCAAGACTGATAGGTTACCTATCAGTCTTGATAAGTTGTACCTATCTTATGAGTCTATCTTCTAGGCAAAAGTTGATACCTATCTTATGAGTTTATCAGATATTTTACTTTAAATATAGTCAAATGTTGAAACGGATATTCGAGAGAACTTAAAACAAAAATTTGGTTTACGTTTCAATTTTTCATACAAATAAAAAAATTCTTTACATTTTTTCCAAACAGCAGCAAAAAAATACCAAATCTTTGTCCATTGCTTTCAACACCTGATATAATTCAAACCGCTACAAGAGCTCGCGCGTCACTGTGCTCCGCACGCCACAGGCCGCCGCGCCCGCGTTAGGCCCCAGTCACCACGCATTCAGTGTGGCATATAGTGTTCTGAATTGACAGAAAACGGAAACTGAGGAATAGATGGAGATGATAATGTTTAACCTTTTCCACAATCATTCTGACACATGTTAGATAATATTATCTTAAAAGCTCACCTCTTTTCAAGCTTCATGTGATGTCTTGCTTTTGTCGCGCGAGTACAGTTGAACTTGAGTAGTTCAACTTTCGGGAGGATTGTACAAAGTTGAACTACTGAGACATCAATGTTGTACTGTTCAACCAGTTGAACTGAGCAGTTGAACTACTGGGAACTAGCCGACGAAGGTAACTTTTTGGGATCGTGCGTTATTAAGTGTGTAAATTATTTAAGGTTCTTCAGAGATTATTGAGTTAAATTACGACTTGGAATAAAATCTGTTGCAATCGACTTAACAGATTTTTTTCAGAACGGTAACAACCGATTCTGAAAACACCGTTTGTAGGTTTTATATAAACAAAAAATAACGATGCAAATTTGTAAGCTTTTATAACATAAAAAATCACAGTTTTATCTGTAAAGAAACTAATTTCGTTCTGGCACTAGAGCAATAAAGCTAAAACTTACTTGAACAGTTGAGTCTGTTTTAGTACATTTCATACCATTCCGGAGGGTCACGGGCAATTAAAGTTCTAGAGTTCACGTTTAAGTGCCGATTGTTACTGTAACTGGGAGCTACGAATAGGTTGTATAGGTACACTATCTAAGTCTACGAGTATAATGTCCTGAAACTGAATGCTAAGCAGATGGGTAAGCAGAATGCTAAGCAGTAAGTGGATCTGGCCAAAATAAAATAAACCAATAACTTTTAGATAAACATGTGTTGAACTTTGACGATTTGAAAACATATTTCTTTTTGTTAGTCAACATTTGACGGTCTACGTGGTGCAGTGGTCTCGACGCTACTGAAAATATCGTAAGGTCTAGACCTACTACACTAATCATGAGGTCGTGGGCGCGATTCCCGCACGGTACAAAAAAAAATGTACCGTTCCGGGGCGTTTATCTATACAAGGTGTTCCGCTTGATTTCCCATAACTCTAGGGTATTAATGGGACCCCCCCATGTAGAGTATGCATGGTCGTGGCGGGGAGGCTGAGTAGCCCGTCGCAATCCAGCGATCGGTTGAAGCGAAATCACTCTTATGGCGGTGGTGCACTGCGTCTGTCCACATCGGGCAGCAGCTGCGCCTTCCCGGGTGGGTCCTCTCGGTACCTTTCTGGTTAGCAGAGTGGACCGATGAGTACACAGAGACGGCGAGCTCTGGTCGTGCACTGGATGCTCTAGGGTCGGTGGTCTTGGATTGCTTCGGCGTCCGGGCCGTCGTATTGGGTTAGGTTAGGTTTTAGGTTAAGTTACGTCGTTTAGAATAGGTTTTAGATTAGGCTAAAGATCATGTTTTAGGTTAGGTTTGGTTTTCAGTTAGGTTAGGCTGGGCAGAGGGTGGGACGGAGAAGGAGACGCCTTCTCCCTCCCGACAGCCAGCCGTGGCGGGTGAGGGAGCTACTACTGCATCTATACAGGCTATGAGTAGGAAATGGCCACGTGTACTGGGCCGTACGTGGGGCTAGGAACTACGTGGGGGTTCCTGCACACACATTCCTGCACACATATGGCTTTGTGATATGGTGACACGCGTCTATTGAATGAATGTTAAAGTGATTTTACAAGGGTGATCATTTATGAACTCATTATATTGAGATTGATAATATCTTGGAAAGTATGTCATGGTAAGTATGTAATTTTGAACTAGATATACTTTGGAAAAAAGTATTATTTTTTAGTAATGAACAAAACCTCAAAGTTATGGGATATCAAAAAGTACATCTTGTATATGTATTCTACATTCTAGGTTCTCCCTAGTTTGCTGCATGGTATCTCATAACACAAACTCTGCTTAATTTGAGGCCATGTACTAGTTGGTTTGATTGTCTGGGGATTTTATTTTATTAATTAAAAGTTGCATTGCCCGTGTTCTCTAAGTTATTTGCTTTCAGTACACGAGTATTGCTAATGCATCATTTGCATAATTCAAGCCACAGCTTCAGGAAATATTAGGGTTCAACGATATTGAAGCCTCAACCTCAATTAGTTCTTACTAAGGTTAAGGTGCTGTTGCAGAACTAAGTTTCGTTTACTAATACACTAAACTTTTATATTAACTTGACTTACTTTTGTGTCTTAAATCGAACAGCTGTGACGTTGTTTTGAATATTAGTTTTTTTATTATTTTTTTCTAATTATAGACACATTATTTTGAAATAAATTACATACTTTTTCGTAATTATTGAAGAAATAAGATTATGATATGATGTTAAGTTCATTCACATTAAAAAATATTATGCAGATTTTTGGTGCATAAAAGGACTGACAAAAACACTTTTGCTTTTTTTTTAAACAAAAATATTCAATTTTTATTGAAATAAAATTTAATTTATATGAAATACTAACTAAAACATCCTAATACTCTACAGATTACACCATCCAACTCAATGTCAACGAGTCCCCGTATAATTTAAACTGGCTACACTATACAGCATTCTTTAATGTCGCGAACGAACGGAGCTCGCTAGCTCTGCAAGATATATGGACACGAAATAGCTCGCCTTACAAAATGTGCAGCTCTTTAAACAGAAACGTTCAATTAACGTACTGGTCTAAAAAAAAAGGGGCCAATAATAGATAAATCTTTCTTCTTTTTTTGCGCAAGGAGTTTACTCAAAAGAGGTTAAGCTAAAAGTCTTTTTTACAAAATCTATCGCTATAATTTATTGCTGTTTAGAAGTTAGTTGATTGTCGTAAAACGGGAAGTTCGTTTTGCTAAATCTACAGCTGAAGTATATGTTTGGTTTTAGAATGGACTGTGTATTTGTTGAACGAAAAAAAATTGAAACTTTTAACATCAGCTCACAAAACGCAGGTAGAAATTCCATCCTTATGTGGTGGATATTCTAAATTGTCGAACTAAGCGCTTTGACAGTTCCTTTTTGTGCGGGTTTCCAAGGTTTGGTATGAACTGCCTGCGTCTTTTTCCTGACCAGTATAGTCCTGGTACTTTTAAGCATCGAGTGAATAGATTTGTAGTGGATGGAAGTGTACCACCATTCATGATTACTCAACCATTCAGTAGGCAGCTCTGTCATATGACGTAATATCGTGTGAAATTCTCTCATATGACGTAATATCGTATGAAATTCTGTTTATGCAATTAATAAGTAAAAATCACTAAACACCCCCAAGAGCTATTCCTAGACCGTGTAATGAGCTACCACCCAGTAGGATCCGGGGCGCGCATCAGGCATCCTGACGGATGACCCGTAGTAAGACACTGTAAAGCTCAATGGCAAGTGTAGAGAATGACTAGGGCTGGGAGCCCAAAAGGTTGACCAGATCCGCGGTGAACTGGTTAGGGGGGTCTGAGAGAACGTCTCTCGGTCTGCGGCAGGAGTGCCGCGTGGGAGGGTTGACAGTATAGGAGACTGTCACCCTAACAAGATTGTTAGGGTGGGACTCAGCACGTTGGAAGTGACCTGTTGCCAGGACTTTCAAGTGCTGTTGAATAGAAGGGAGCTCCTGGTCCCTGTGCAGGTCCGTGTTACGCACAAATTAACGTACACATAAGCAAAAATTTATCGATGGTGTTTTATACCCAATACACTATACATTTTTACGGATTAAGTAGAAATTCTTTACTGAGGTATATCACATAAAATTGTATTTATCATGTTTTTCTTACGGAGATAGAGTCAATGCGGACAAAGTTGATCGTATAATAAATACGCACACACGTTGATGGAAAATTAATGTGAAAAATAAAAATATAAAATACAATAGTCTGTCAAGCGTACTTTTCACAGTCAAAAAATACGTAAGACAGTCTCGTAGTTTATTGGGGGTAACAAATGACTATGGTTTCGTAGTCAATCTTTGAACTGACCGGGACGAACATTGCTTCATTAATTTCATTTATTAATCTGCTATATCGAAAAATACACTGAAAAAACTACAGTTAATCGATTTCACTCAGAGATATTGTTATTTTGTTATTAAGAACCTTTTTCCTTAAGTTTAAAGGCAACCAGCCGTCGGTAGAAATCCACTTTGATGTGATCATAATATTGTTTTTTTTTTTAACTTAATAAAACTTTTTCAATTCGTTATTAAACAACGCAATGTTACTAAACTTACTATAATTAAATTTATAATTAAATATTGTTTTAAATGTATAAATCGCCTATTTTTTATGTGATTCATATGTACATTTTTTTGAGGTGACAAGACTTATTAACGAAGTCCAGCTAACCAAATACAAGAGAAAACTGAAACCTTTTATCACCGTTCCATTTCAGTTGCTGGTTATATGTAAAAAGGAAAAAAACTAGACATTATTATTACTTATCTTTACACTTTCATAACTTCTCAATAAATAAATTATTATTAAGTATTTAATATAGTCACAATATAGCGTATCTAAGAAAATAATGTAGCAAAGCTAAGTACATTTTTCACTGCCTCAGAATATTTGAAAGAAGTTTCTCTTCGAAATTAGCTGTGCCTTTGTAGTTGTGATCAAGAACGAAATTTTGTTAAAATCTATTTGTGTGTATAAAAAATATCATTTATTTAATCAAGTTATATTTTTCTGTATTATTTGCCCAGTTTATTGATAATGATAACTCTTATACAACAAATCATTAGGAAAATGGAGATGAATATAAAAATCCGTTATCTGCAATAAATAGGAGCTGTATAATAAAGTGTTCGACGTAGATAATCTCTTGTCAATGAAGGGGGTGATATCGGGTGGAAGGGGATAAGTGGGATTTTAGAGGATGGACTTAGTGAGAATGTTTGTTGAGATAAAAAACAAAAAATATATATTTTGTGTTATTGTGTTCGAGGAAAAAAATTATATGTAAGTAAGTGTGATATGAGAAATATAGGTTTTCGTTTTCAATTCGAAAAATCCTTAGTGTTAATTTTAATGACTACCAAATTTATAACGAAATGCTAGTTTTTACTCTCATCATCGTCAGCCCATAGACGAACACTGCTGGACAGAGGCGTCCCCAAACTTCAAATGAGAGTTTCTAATCTAGTTCGTAAAATGTACTAAATTTATTCTATTATATTATAACATGATGATTATCGAGCGCTTTGATTGGTAAGTATGGCAACGTCGCATTTTCCCAAAACGCAAGACGCGCGGGGTGGGGCCGCCCGTCATAAGAATACGATTACTGCATGCAATGCAACGTCGCTCACTGTTATTGAATAACGTAATAAAGAAATGTTCTTATTAAAGTGCGGCCGATGGGAGTTTGCGTTCCTGACAGCTGTCAAAATCATAGCTTTTTTTTAACTTTCGAATCGGAAATAAACTTTATTCAGTGGACATAAGGAGCTGTCAGGAACGCATTCTCGCAACGGCCGCACTCTACCGAATATTTCTGCCGCGTGCCTGCTATGTATAAATAATATGAATAAATTAGTCACACCTTGAGTTCTTCACGTCGTCGCCTAGTCCCGTGCCGCTTTATACAGCGTTTGACATCACATACTCTAGGAAGGACCCTACTGTAAACAAAAAAAAATTGTTTTATTATTATCAACTAGGTTTTGACAAATGTTATGTTTAAGTTAGTAAATTCAGTTAACTTCAATTTTAATACATATATAATTTTATAATAATGATAATTTATAAATTTTCCACACGATTGCAATGATTTTTATGAAATAAATGAAATGAAATGAAATGTAGTATTTGACTAATTTTCCTAGTTATTTGAAGAAATTTTGTTTACAAAAAAAAATACAAAATTAAATCACATTACAACATCAATAATTAATTGTTCTTATCGTTGAAAATTAACGTGATGTTAATTTCACAAGATGTCAAAACGCGTTATGCAAAATAAGATCCGCTTCCGCCAGCTTAAAAACACACCTTTATTCGTTCAGCGACCGGTAAAACAAGGGTATCCTATTGTCAAGCCTTATATCTACAGATACCTAGTGAACAAAATTAGAAAATCAGAAAACCTTTCAAAAATGAGCCTTATACGTCTCGAAATAAGAATACAACCATCTGCATTTGTTACTTTGTACTTCAATACAACCTGACAACTTTAAACATGCAGGTGAAAAAATCGAGACACAGTCAAATATCCTTGGGCTCTAAGCTTCCCAGACGCAAAAGTAAGTTTGTTAAAACCATCAGACTTGATGGTTAAGCACTCAATGCACCCTTTATCTTAGATTAAAAATGAGGGGGTGCTAAGAACGATGTACAGGTATCTCTTGAAAGATACCGGTTGGTTGACCCCTGGTCTTAATTTAATTTCGTCACGATCATAATTTAGGACAATCTTTTGTTCATTGTGAATAATTTATATTGAGTATTTAAGGAGGTTTACGGATAACTTTTAAATAAAAAGGAAAAAGATAGATTGGTTTTATTTATCAGTGAATAAACCCACTTTTGACCACAGTGCAAAAGCTGCGTCACGCGTTCGAATGCGCGTTTCATACAAAACTACAACGTGTCCGTCCGTACCATACGCGCGTTCGATACGAAGGAATGCACAAGCGCCGCGTATGATACGCGCGAACGGTACGCAAAATTGATTTTAATGTATTAATTATTGATTTTACTTTATTATTTTATTAATTTTAATTTATAAGTTATTTATGTCCATTTACTAAGTATTGATTATATCAACTAAATTTAATGATTTTATTTCTATATATTTTTTCTATAGGTATTGTTTTAAGAAAACAAATGGTTTTAATTTTTAATTTGTCGGATTTCAATTTTTTGATTTAATTTAAATGAATGTATTGTTATTAATATCATTTAAAGATTGCACAAAGTTTCCTGTTTTCCTTTATTTTTATTTAATTTTAATAAGTGATGTTGCAGATTTTCATGATTTTATTTTTCATAATTTTCTTTCCTTGAATTTTAATGCTAAGAATTTTGTCATAAGGTTTTTCTAATTGTAATTTAATTAACAACATATGCACTAACGTCTGAAATAAACCGATTCTTTTTTATTGTTTTTATTTAAAAATGTTATGAAAGTTGGTATGTTTGAATCTCTCTTAGTAGGTGTTATAAATCTATGGGTAGGGTAGGTATTCCTATTTGAAGATACGAGCGTTCGAACGCGTAACGCAGCGTTGGCGCTTAATCTCACCCGATGGCAAGTGAATGAGGACCAACATGTCAACACATCGATCTATCTTATTAAAAAGGTTTCCGGAATACATCATCGCTGTGATAATTGGTGACAGGTTTTATATAAAGGGTGGTCCTATGACCACCTGGAGTGGCAGTTCTAAACTTAGCCGACCTTACATGTAACATAACTTTTAACCCACTTACTCCTACCGGGCGTTATAGCGCCCCGAAATCAATATTAGCCCCAGATTGCTTGTATAAAAAGTATTTTAATTCTCCAGTTTTCCTTCTATATTTAATATTTTATTATGTTTGCATCCTGTTGATTCTGGCAATAAAGTGTATTTGTATTGTATTGTATTGTAAGTGGCGAATAATATTTTTATTTTGTTTAATTATATATCCATCTTCGTTTTATAATGCGTGGATATCGTGACGATTTTTTGTGAATATTCCTTACTTTTTTCAGTTTTAAAATGCAAAGTATTTTTGTCTTAAAATATCGTCTGAAATTATGTTTTTCTTTTGTATAAAATTATATGAAAGAAATATTTGTTTGTATAATCTTCAAAGTTGCAAGTGTTATCAATTAATATATGCTTAAATACTTTTTTAATAATTTACTTTTGAAGCCTTTTTTATCACTATATAGCGCATGGTAGGAGAATAGGCGTCTAAAATATTTCACTTATGTATCAAGATAGGAAAAGTATTAAAATTGCATGAAATATTACATATTTGAAGGCTTATAAGATTGATGTTTTTTTTCCCTCGGTGGTCTCAATATTTCCACCAGAGAATGCCGATGCGGGGCTTACAGACCAGGATTCGGCTTGTATTCAGGAGTTTTGTCAATATTCGAAATCGATTAGGTGAGTGGTACCATGGCAATAAAATATTTATTTTTAATTCAGTAAAAGCAAGCATAGCTACTATAATTGTAATCGTTTTTAGCAAATAATAGTAGCATTATCTTTTGTTTCTCTAGGAAATTACAGTGAAAGCCGAATTCACCTATTCATCGCTTGACAACTATCATTACAGCTGGTTCAAATACTGCGTTGATTGAGCCATTGCAAAAGACAAAGCCCTCTTACCAAAAAATGTAGAAATATGTCTAGATAGATAAACCAGCCCTTATCAAACTGAATAATGAAAATGTGGGGGCGTAGTATTCAAAACATTGGCCTAAGTTGAACTTATACATACATACATCACGCCTGAATCCCTTATGGTGTAGGCAGAACACCAGAGGTTACAACTTCTGATGTCACGTTTGACAAATTTGGAGGTATTATAAAGATGGAAAGAGACTATTGTAGTGACAGGAGGTCAGCCTATCGCCCACAAAAACGTCTTTAAACCTCTGTCCCTTAACTGACTTTTACAGCATGCCCGGGAAGAGAAGCAGCTGGCACATTCTATGTTTTTCTTTCGCTCCCAGTCCAGCATGGAAGTAAGTTACAGTACCTATGTTAGTTATTTGTTAGCTTGCTTTGTAGAAAATATGGAAGAGGTAGTTAGTAAAATCGAAACACAGTTTTTTGAAAGTCACCCAGTTCAAAGCATGTACTAGAAAAATAATGTTATTTTCACTTGTTGTTGTTTTAGATGTTTGACGTTGTTTAGATGTGACAGTATACAGTGCGAGGCAGTTATACAAGCATGAGAAAGGAGGATACGAGCCCTTTTTTATAGAAGAGCTGTGACTAGGATTTTACCTGAAACTTTTAAGAGTGTTAGGAAGCTTGGAACATCTTGCATCCCTGCTTCTCAATGCGAAACGTCACAATACGATAAAATAGATTATCCGGTTTCTTATAAAGACAATAGTCTTAGTTTTGTATTATGTAAGATAAAAACTAATTAGTGTGTAAAAAATGTGATATTGCTTACTAAAATAACTACTGCTTACTTAAATAAAATTACTACACTTTACAAACGAGATACTACTTATATGCAATTTAATAAATATAGAACTTATTGAATTATTTTTACCTTCTCCATACTAACAAGTCATGGTAGTGCATTCTCCTACGGGGCGTTATAACACCCCTTGTTTTCCAGCTTTTGCAGCTAACCAGGATTTTTTTCATTATTTTTCCTGAGTTCTTGATGTGAACATATTAAGAAATCAAAATATTCTGAATTGCAAAATAGTGACAGGAGAAGCTGGGTTAATTAAAAGATCTGCATCTTCAGATACTTTTTTTATAGATTTTTAGGTACCTACCTACTTAAAAGATAGTAAAAGACGCAGCGAGAAAAAGTGATACAGGGTGCAGCACAAAAGCATTCCCTACACAATTTTGATGGATGGGAGATATTAGCTTTGACACTTGTTCAATTTTACTCGTGAATACAGTACTCATCATTGCTTCTGATGTAATAGATGTGATACATTTAACTATCTGTGTATTGTGGATTTTTGAGTCACTTTGATATGAAATTTTTCAAATTTATAGTTCTTCTGTAGGGTTTTCCTACGGTTTTACCGTGTTATATTTTAGCTAAAGAAAGTCAATTACCAGTCTTAACTACTTATGTGATTAATTTGACAATGTAGGTATGCAGACATGCCATTTCTTAAGCACATTTAAAACAGCCTAACTTAAAAAAAATGCCGACTTCTGGAAACAGAAACGGTACACGTAGGCACGTGAATCGTTCATACCCTTTCGAAGAAGTTATATCTCTCAACAGTATAAAGTGGGCATTGCATATAGTGTACAGTTACGTCTTATAATATGTTTACATTTTCACTGTTTTTTTTTTATATTGTAAGGATAGGACGTTTGTCTTCCATGCCACCTGATGGAAAGTGCGCATGAAGACTATGGTGTTACACGTCCATCCACGAGCAACCTATTCACTCGACACTTAAAAGTTCCAGGACTGTAGTGGTCAGGAAAAACAGACGCAGGCAGATTGTTCCACTCCTTGGCAATCCGTACCAAAAAGGAACTATCGAAGCGTTTTGTTCGACTTCTTGGTAAATCCACTATATAGGGATGGAAGTTCTGTCTGCGTCTGGACCTTATAACAACCAAATAAGTTGCGAAGTGCGTACATATTTATGCACGTGACTGTATGTTTACTTAAAGAGGTAACTCCCCATAATGGTTTCTGTGAAAGAGATATTTCACAGTACTATTTGATACAACTCCAATTTATATTAAACGTGTTCATGGAAATGGTTTTCATAGGAATCTGCTTTTAGTTTCCCCTTTGAGAGAGACGATATTTGTGTGAGTAAACAAATAAACAAGTTTTGCGTGTTATGTATTGCAACAGTATAGATACAAGGCAATTTAGAATCTATACTAATATATATGTAAAGCTGAAGAGTTTGTTTTTTTGTTTGAACGCGCTAATCTGAAAAACTACAAGTGGGATTTGAAAAATTATTATTGCATTTGATAGCCCAACTCTTGAGGAATGTTATAGGCTATATTTTATCCCGAAATTCCCACGGGATCAAAAGTTACGCGGGTAAAACCGCGCGCGGTGGCTAGTTTTTATATTAAACGTGCTCATGGAAATGGTTTTCATAGTTATTTGCTTTTAGTATCGCCTTTGAGACAGACGATATTTGTGTTAGTAAACAAATAAACAAGTTTTGCGTGTTATGTATTGCAACAGTATAGATACAAGGCAATATAGAAAAAAAAAGACGTGTGGCACTCGGAGACTGCCGCGGTAAAGCTATTGCATAGTATTTTTTATCAACTTATGAAATTATAATTATTTATTTATTTATTTTATTAATGCAGTAATGTTTGATCTAATATGAAGTCCACAAGTTCCTAGTAGATGGCGCTGATTTTTTATTAAAGCCCGCATGTAAAGTTATGAATGAATCAATCAATCATTTATTTGCATAAAATATGTTACAGATTTAGGACTTAAAATAAAAAAAATAGGTCATACATATTTTACCTTTTTAGGGCATGCAAAAATAAATTACTATTGTTCAAATTAACAAAATTCTCAAAGTAGGCACATTCGGCATATTGTGATTTTTCCGTAATTCATTTAAGGTAATTTCCAACAAGTTAGTTTTAGACAAAAGACCCGCAATATTTTTAGTTGATTTGAGTTGCTATCATTATTATTATTTAAATTTACTTTATTTACGAAAAAAATTTAATTCATTATTTTCCAAGTTATTTTTTGTCTTTTTAAGAAAGTAGAACGAAATCGTCCCCTTTTTAATTATATCCTGAGTAGTATTCGGATGAGATTTATAGTTTGCATTTGAATGTCCAATTTTTATGTCTATTTTATTTTCAGTCATTTTTAAAAAGTATTACGGAATTGTTCCCTTTTTAGTTACACCCTGAGTAGTAGTTGAATTATATTTATAATCTGCACTTGAATGTATATTTTTTTAACCTTTGAATGTTTATTCTTAATATGATACTTAGTAAATGATTAATAATAATAATAATTTATTATTTTGTCCTTTTCTTTCTTTGGTTCTTAAGCATCGTCAATATTTCTTCAGTGCTTGCGTAAGGTATAGTAAAAGATATTCATATTTTTCGTAAGGATTATTAAATCTTGATCTTACTAATCTGTTACCTTTACATTGCTGTCCACCAATTACAAAGATTCTGTGTTCTTCATGTCTATTTTTCTTAGATGTCACCAATACCTTATCCTCTTCCACTGCCTGGAGATTTTTTTTTGTTTTTAGTAGTGAGGACTCCGGTTCCACTCGTAGACAATCCTTGTTACTCTCCTTCAATGGTGATGATAGTGAGTACGATGGTGATGGTGGCAATGATTGTAATTACTCTACGTTTTCATTGTGTGTATTAGCTATTGTCTGCCGACGACTTTTTTGTCTTTTTGTTTTGTTTCGTAGAGTTTTTAGTTTCAAGCGTTTTGGTGCACATATTTTTGAGTAAGTGCACTTGTCGAGATAATTGACTAACTTCTTTTTTTAAGCCAATGTTTTCAATTATAATATTCTTCATTTCCAAGTACGTGCTTTCAAACTGCCTCTGTAAATTAATTATTTCAAGTTTGGTCTGCACTTATATCAGTCGATAAATTAAAACTTTTTGAAGCTGTGTCAAGACTCAAGATCAATAGTGTCTATAGGCGGCGCGGCGAACCTTGATCCCTATGACACTGACAGTAATTTCCACAACATAACCTTGTAGTGCCGTCACCGTTACATAAGAATCATATTGGAGGCTTCTAAAAATGGCATTTATTTATTTTACGTAGCTATATTCCAATAAAATGATATTCCGTTGGAATTATAACAATTCATTTGCAAGAAATTATCTCAATCTCAATCACACTTTACGTTTACTTTGTACAAAAGTTACTAATTCTTTGATTATTCGAGATAATTCGAGATAATTTCTTGCAAATGTTATGAATAGGTCATACATATTTTACCTTTTTAGGGCATGCAAAAATAAATTACTATTGTTCAAATTAACAAAATTCTCAAAGTAGGCACATTCGGCATATTGTGATTTTTCCGTAATTCATTTAAGGTAATTTCCAACAAGTTAGTTTTAGACAAAAGACCCGCAATATTTTTAGTTGATTTGAGTTGCTATCATTATTATTATTTAAATTTACTTTATTTACGAAAAAAATTTAATTCATTATTTTCCAAGTTATTTTTTGTCTTTTTAAGAAAGTAGAACGAAATCGTCCCCTTTTTAATTATATCCTGAGTAGTATTCGGATGAGATTTATAGTTTGCATTTGAATGTCCAATTTTTATGTCTATTTTATTTTCAGTCATTTTTAAAAAGTATTACGGAATTGTTCCCTTTTTAGTTACACCCTGAGTAGTAGTTGAATTATATTTATAATCTGCACTTGAATGTATATTTTTAACCTTTGAATGTTTATTCTTAATATGATACTTAGTAAATGACAAGATTTATTAAATTTATTTTCTTACATATAGCAAACCATGTGTAGCAAACGCAGTCTTGTAATCGTACGAATTTACTATTAAAAAAGTGTTTACTTAAATTATGTATCATGTCATTCAACTTATTTTCGTTAAGAAATATATTTTTAATTACGCTCAGAAGTATAATATTGCAATTAATATATTTATTTAAAATTAAACATGTTTCTAACAACACTTTTGTCGGGTTTGTGTCGTGTTCACCTACGCAGATTATTATTTTGTCCTTTTCTTTCTTTGGGTCTTAAGCATCGTCAATATTTCTTCAGTGCTTGCGTAAGGTATAGTAAAAGATATAACTTCATATTTTTCGTAAGGATTATTAAATCTTGATCTTACTAATCTGTTACGAAGACCTTTACATTGCTGTCCACCAATTACAAAGATTCTGTGTTCTTCATGTCTATTTTTCTTAGATGTCACCAATACCTTATCCTCTTCCACTGCCTGGAGTTTTTTTTTGTTTTTAGTAGTGAGGACTCCGGTTCCACTCGTAGACAATCCTTGTTACTCTCCTTCAATGGTGATGATAGTGAGTACGATGGTGATGGTGGCAATGATTGTAATTTCTCTACGTTTTCATTGTGTGTATTAGCTATTGTCTGCCGACGACAATTTTTTGTCTTTTTTTGTTTTGTTTCGTAGAGTTTTTAGTTTCAAGCGTTTTGGTGCACATATTTTTGAGTAAGTGCACTTGTCGAGATAATTGACTAACTTCTTTTTTTAAGCCAATGTTTTCAATTATAATATTCTCCATTTCCATGTACGTGCTTTCAAACTGCCTCTGTAAATTAATTATTTCAAGTTTCAAGTCTCCAGTTTGGTCTGCACTTATATCAGTCGATAAATTAAAACTTTTTGAAGCTGTGTCAAGATCAATAGTGTCTAGAGACAAATTGTGATCCAGGGATTCACATGAATGTGTGTGCGTGATGCTAGGCGACTTGGCTGCCGGAGGTTTTAAAGCCTTTTTCCTCCTAGTAGTGACGGTACTTATCTGGCTATTTGATGTACCCAGCTTATTTTTAGCTTTATGTTTTTTTTCTTGGCTTGGAGCACTTCCGTATACATTTAATGCACTGCCATTTTTTTTGCGCTCAGCTGTTAAGGTATTATAAAACCTTTGAGTCGAAATATTTTCGCATTCTTTGTGATAAATTAATTTACAATTTGTACATGTCAGATTTTCATTATTCAATATATTCTTTTTAGATTTGTTAATTTTTTTAATGTCGTTTTTTGGTGTCAACATTTCTGTTTAACTTAGTCAATCAATCAATTTGTTTGTAACTGCCTTTTCTTTTATTTAATCCTCTTAAAACAAAGTAAGTTTCCAATATAAAAAACTTAAAAAAAAATATTTATAATTTTAAAAGGAGAAAAGAAAAACATAAAAAAGAATTCATGTCAATGCGATTATCAGGGCTTGAACTCGTAACTCTTGATCGGGAAAAAATTATCAGTTTTTTTTGTAAAACCTTTGAGTCGAAATATTTTCGCATTCTATGTGATAAATTAATTTACAATTTCAGGTTAGATTTTCATTATCTATACTAATATAAAGCTGAAGAGTTTGTTTTTTTGTTTGTTTGTTTGTTTGAACGCGCTAATCTCAGAAACTACAAGTGAGATTTGAAAAATTCTTTTTGCATTTGATAGCCCAACTCTTGAGGAAGGTTATAGGCTATATTTTATTCCGAAATTCACACGGGATCAAAAGTTACGCGAGTAAAACCGCGCGCGGTGGCTAGTTCAATATAATTATTCTTTTTACATTTGTCAAATTTTTTAATGTCGTATTTTGGTGTCATCATTTCTGTTTAACTTAGTCAATCAATCAATTTGTTTGTAACCGCCTTTTCTTTTATTTAATCCTCTTCGAACAAAGTAAGCTTCCAATATAAAAAACTTGAAAAAAAATGTATTTATAATTTTAAAAGGAGAAAAGAAAACATAAAAAAAGGATTCATGTCAATGCGATTATCAGGGCTTGAACTCGTAACTCTTGGTCGGGAACCTTTTGACGTTACCACTCGACCACTCATCGATTTACTTAGATTGGCGAAATAAAGGATTTGTTATGAAAGCCAACTATTGTTTATTTACCTGTCAACTCTAAAAATTGTCATGTTGCCTAGAATGGATGCCTCTCGATAGATGGCGCTGATTGTTTATTAAAGCCCGCATAAAAGCGCAGATTTTTTCGTTACGGAATTTCTGGATTCGCTCCCCACGCTCAAGGCCCGCGATAGAATCTATGCAATAGCTTAAAAAAATTGAATAATAAACTTTAACATTTTTTTTCTAACCTTTGACTAAACCCGCATCTCCATCTTATACGATGGCAAGAGAAGATGAGGTCAAATATATTCTTTCTTATCGTTATGATAAGTTCTGAATTAGAGTGTTTTTATGCCACAGTTAAAATAACCTATATAACTATTATTGCCAGAAATTGCTAATTAAATTGATAATTGCAAACTGTCATTATCAACACTTGTTTCGTTTTCATTCTACATCAAGGCATTACCATGCTAGTTTGTCTTCCATACAAATACCAAAATTCTATTACTACTAGCGCTACGCGCCGGTCACTACTGGAACTTTTTGTATTTTTTTTCTGCGTTCGATGTAGATATATCTATAGTACTAGACAGCGTATTTATAGTATAGTATTCAACCAATCAAATTTTTGCACTCGTTGCATTTGCTTATTTTTCTGTGTGTTTTTTGTCGATGAATTCTTTTGTTAGTGTTTTCTACAAAGTACGTTGAGTAGAGTGTTCACTCCTCGCGTTTTTACGATCACAAATCAAAGATTTTACTTTTGTGAAGTGATATTTATACATAGGATGCTGACTTTCTAGTGAGATAGTGAGTTAAGAAAAGTAATTGCATTGATTTTGAATGGCTGGTGCAAGGAGGTGAACAATTTGTGTGGCAAAAGCATTGAGTTTGACGAAAACGACCCGAACAAATCTATGGCCTATAATTATTATATCAAACACAAATAATTAAGAAAAAATAAATAAGTAATTGTCTGAGATGCATATTGTTTTATTACCCCCAACTCGCATAGCATCATGCTTTGTGCAGTTTATTTCAACTTATTAGTATTGCGCAGTTTGCATAATAGTAATAACTGGTAATACGAATTTCTGAAAATTTGAAAGTGGCGGTACGACCGGGCTGCATTATTGGGTTGTTTTGGTCAAAAAGGTTCCTAGAGTGGATACTATGTGGCGCTAAAGTGCAAAAACCGCGAGACGGTCATCTATACTTTAGTACTTATATTCATCTATGGGCATTACTAAATCTAGAGTTATAAAGTGTCAGGATTTGTATTGAAATCACAGATGAATATAAGTACTAAAGTATAGATGACCGTCTCGCGGTTTTTGCACTTTAGCGCCATACAGTATCCACTCCAGGAACCTTTTTGACCAAAACAACACTAGAATGCAGTCCGGCCGTACCGCGCCACTTGAAATTTTCTGAAATTCGTAGTACAAGTTATTACTATTGTGCAATTAATATTTAATTCGTTTTATTACATAGGTAACGAGTCAAATTTAAACTGCGCAATAGTAATAAGTTGAAATAAACTGCACAAAGCATGATGTTATGGAAGTTGGGAGTAATAAAAAAATATGCATCTCAGATAATTATGAAGCTTTTCTTTTTCTTGTACATGCGCCAACAACCTTGAGAGTTTTAAACGTCTTCCCCGCAGCTGCCTCTTTCAAAGAATCTTCACAGTATATTATTACGAACTAAATAAAACGTCCTTTCGCGGCGGTTCTCAGATATTATTATTTTACAAATCTAGTAGTGTCTTTTCACAATGCAATGTACAAACAAAATAAATCGTCCTTTTGCTGTTTTTCTCACCAGAAACTAATAATTTCAACGACTCGATTATTTCAATGCAGAGCGACAACGGACACAGGTTACCCGTACGAGAGCCGGAGGCCGTATGCCGCCCGTCGCCCGCGCAGAGTGCCGCGGTCACCAAAATATTGACAAAACAGGAAATCGATAATTAAAAAACTCACAATGATTAAAATAAAAATTCCTCGTGAACGATTGTAGTGCAATTTAAGTTGTAGTATATAAAAAAAATTGCATTCATATAAGCCGCGTAGTATCGTAGTTTATCCATATTTTGCAGTAAAATCGATGTCCACGGTAATTTTATTTTCTAATGAACTAGAAACTTTGCAAAAAATCCTCGTGAGCAATTAAAGAATGAAGATTAATCTATAATATATATTTTTTTCGGTATTGTGTTTCAACGTTTTCCCGTACTTTATAGAGGTTGAACATACCCCAATTTCGCCAAATCGCCCCGGGTGTCACCTTAAAGCATTTTTTATTTTTATTTTTGTGTTTGATTAAATGTATAATGATTGTAATTGAAATAAATATGTCAATAATGTCGATATCGATTTCCTAACAGTGATACATACGCGCGACTGAATCTAGTGGCGACCAACCTTGACGTTAGGTCGGGACTCGAATACGCGAAGTACGTTCATTTGCGTTATCTATGTAGATGTATGTCTGTGGTAATTATAGTCTGTGCCTTGCTTGGCAATCAAAACTTACAATAATCTGCCTCTACCTTATACAGTTTTCACCATGGTTTTCACCCCTATGCGCTATGGATCGTAAGGTATTAAGGTTTTTAATAGAATAATGTTATAATGCACTAGACCATTTTCTATTTTGAGAACTTTCCATGTTATTTTTACTTTTATTTCATGCCTATATACATATAAAGGAAATTCCATAAATAATTGATTTAATTATAATATAAATATTAAATAAAACATTGCGT
The DNA here is from genome assembly GCA_944452665.1 of Stenoptilia bipunctidactyla. Lineage (NCBI taxonomy): Eukaryota > Metazoa > Arthropoda > Insecta > Lepidoptera > Pterophoridae > Stenoptilia > Stenoptilia bipunctidactyla. The sequence continues at coordinate 3,181,938 of OX101748.1, read as the reverse complement.
TTATGATGTTTTAAAATAAACATGCTTGTTTCTGGCAGATAGTGAAGATAGTGAGTTATTTTAATTAATTTTATATATTTTTCCGTTATTAAAAATCTATTCTGTCGAAGATCAGGTTAGAAGAGATGTTTTCTTAATTATTATTTTACTTTATTATAAGACAATATTAGACGATGGTGACAACTCATGATCAGGCGACTGGGTAATTTTAATATTAAAAAATCGATCAGTGAATTGTATATGGCACTTGAATTTTTATTTCAATACCTGCACACATATAACGATGAAAAACGACGATTATGGAAAAAGTTTGAAGGCGGTCTAAAGACCTTTTTCATCTCCAGTATTCTCGTGATCTTGCCCCCTTTGAACTTTAGGATACAATTTTTAAAAAGGTGTCTCCACAGGTTATTTCCAAATATTAAACATTTATCTCTATGTAAGCAGCTTGGCTGCGACATGATATTGGAAAGCACGAACAGCTGTCTTCTGTTTGTTTGTTCAAGTCATAGTAGAACTGTATTTCTGCCAAATTGTACCTATAATAAGAACTTTTTACAAAAGAGTGCCGAGAGTTTTTTTTCCGCCGGCTTTTATCCTCTCGGTCTACTTAGGGTTCTACTTTCATTTCGTTTTTTAAAGCCGAAGAAGAAGTAGTAATAAACAACTTCAAGACATTGGTGGATAATGGGCGATCATTACCTTCATGAGCCGAGAGACGCACACTTCTGGACGGAGGCCTCCCCCAGGATTCGTCATGTCGTCCGGACCCGCGCCGCCCTCATCCAGCGTTTGACGTTCGTAAAGTGTATAAAGTGTACCTACTACGAATAAAAAGTTTTCATTTTCATTAAATAAAGAACCTTGGGTTCTCATTTCATTTCGTTTTTTAAAGTCAAAGAAGTAAGTAGAAGAAGTATATTGAAGAATATTGCGCGATCATCATCTTCATGAGCCGAGAGACGCACACTGCTGTACGGAGGCATCCCCCAGGATTCTTCACGTCGCCCGGATCCGCGCCGCACTCATTTACCGTTTGGCGTTCACTATACACTCTGACAAATAATTCAATGAAGTAAAAATGTCAAATACAAAAATAATGAAACCAGTTAAAAACTTCGTAGTGTAAGTACTGAATGAGAATGATTGAAAACAAACAAGTTTTTGTCATTCGTTTTGCATAAAATTTTAGAGAAATTTATAAATAATTGATTTGAGGTGTGTACTTTATCTTTCAAGTAACATTAATGAAAATAATTAACTACCATACGGTATGCTTAAAACGGTTAAAGTAGAAGTAAAATCAACAAATTACTTTTTTATTAATAAACTCGTTTTATCGTAAAAAAATAAATTAAATGAATAGTTTCCCTTTGCTAACAGCACCATAAAAAAGAAATTTCTTGTTATATACTAATTACATTCATGTTTTAATGTTTATGTTATTTTATATCATATGTTTAATTTATACATATTAACATATTTGCATTTACTTATCTTTACTTATGTTATTTATTCTATACTATTTTTATTTGAGTACATCGTGAATTTTTATTTGTTACCCTATTTTATAAATTATTATTATTAGATGAGTCGTTAATGTATGCAACAATTCGATGTTTTAATTATGCTTTATTTGTAAAAACTACCCCAACCTCCAAACCGGCACAGCTGAAACTCAGCGCTGCAGTCTTCGGCTGTAGCATTTGCTGAGCTGCTGCCGTTTTCGACATTTTTTTATTATTAATTTATACATAATTATTTGTGTTTGTAAAGTGTTTTTATCGTCGAATAAATCATTTCTTTCTTTCTTTTTTTATTTATAAACTCGTTTTATCTTAAAAAAATAAATTTCAAGAATAGTTTCCCTTTACTAACAGCACCATAAAAAAAGAAATATCTTGTTAGCCTTAATATTTTTTATCTTTTTATAAACATAAAAATATTATTATTTAAAAATTAATTACGTTACTTAAACCACATCACTATTTTTTTCTTCCCTAAAGTAGGCACACTGGAACTGTCATTATACTTCATTGAATTATTTTCCAGAGTATAAGTGTATACTTTTTACGGATAATGAATTAAAACTTTTTGATTTTGATGATTGATTGGTTTTGGTATGCAAAAATAAATAATTATGGAGAAGCAGTAAAGAATATTTTCAAAGAATTTATCGATTTTTATGAAGCGATAAGCAATCAGTAGCCCGTTAAATTCTAAAAATATCCTCAAAGCTTAGAAAATCATTAATGGGCTCAATTTAACCATAGATCCTTTAATTTTAGATCTTTTGTTTAAATTTGGGAATTTTATACGGGAGGTGCTAAAAGAAGCTAATTTTAAAGTATGTTTGTTTGACATTCGTTGAACTAAAAATTAAGCCATTCCATGTCAAATAAAGCCCAAAGTTTTTATAAAGTTAAGGTGATATTTTTTATATTTTGCTTTTCTATAAGTACATACATACATAACGTCACGCCTGTATCACTTATGGGGTAGACAGAACACCAGAGGTTACAAGACCATCTGATGTTACGTTTGACAAATTTGGAGGTATTATTAAGATGGAGAGAGACTATTGTAGTGACAGGGTGTCAGCCTATCGCCCACAAAAACGCCTTTAAAACCTCTGTCCCGTAACTGATTTTGCCCGGGAAGAGAAGCAGCTGGTACATTTTATGTTTTTCTTTCGCTCCCAGTCCAGCAGTATTATAAAAATAATTTAAAAGATAGAAACAGTTTTAAAAATAGGAAAAGTTATTTCACATTTTCAATTCTTAGATAGAAACTAGAAAAATGGACTTGCAATTTTCCCGCCAAGGCAGCATGTTTAGACATAATGATGTAGAATCAATACCCTATGTGTCTGAATTGGCCTCCAATTTACTATTTTGATATTTGGCAGCAAGCCGAGCTTGTATACGGTTCGTGAGTAAAGATTATGCTTGTTAGAGTCATTAAAAACCCATAGCGGTCCGTGAATTATGGGCACGTAATTATTATAGTTACTAGTTGATATAAAAGATTATGACTATTGTTGTGTTGATTATGGAGACATAATCGGTATTTAAGATACAATATAGGTACTGATAATGACTTAGGTTTTGAGAATAATAAATAAATAAAATCTCCAGACAATCATACCAACTACATGGCCTCAAAGTAAGCGAAGCTTGTGTTATGCGATACCATATAGCGAACTAGGGAGGAACCTAGGCTATGAATACATATACATAATTAAAGATAAACACCCAGACCCGGAACATTTGTTTTCTTGTTCCGGGCGGGAATCGAACTCGCAACCACTGGCGTCTGAGGCAGATAGGTTTACCCTATCGCCAGAGCGGTCGTCGGTAACTAATAATAATAATATTGTATTAAATAATAATAGTATTGGTAAATTATGGATATTTTTTTTATACAGGGTTCATTTGACAACATCTACCAAATTTTTTTTACGTAATAAGTATCATTAATAGAAACCATTTCTGCCAAAAACAAGTAGTAATTTTTTTTCACCGAAATTCATATTATTCACTATAATGTTAAGCACAACGTGGTCATACTATTTTATGAATCAATACCTATAAAGACTACGCGCAGAGGTGCAACGTGTTTGGCCGAATGAATACAATACAAATTCTCAAAAAACAATCGTATCTTCTTGAAAATAAGTGCCATTACATCGCTTAGGTATGGTACCGACATGACCGGACGTGAAATAACCGGCCGGCGGCGCCGTCGCAAATCCGGAAACACTTGTCTGTTGCCAAGACCTTCAGTCGCTCGCGCAGCCTCGACGAAAGTGCACGCGCAGTCTGCGTATCGCAGTTGCGTTCGCGAGAGCCCGAAAAACCCGCGCCGCGTGTGTTAGACAGTGAGTGATCGATAATGTTATACGAATAGGGAGTATTATGAGATGGTTCCGTGTTACATTAGGAGTGCCGAAAGCCTACGTAGTGCTCAAAGACTTTACGAGGATGAGAGCATACCTAGACTAAGGTCTTCGGGTTATATTAACCCTACCGTGCCTAGCCGTCAAACCATACTAGCTACGATTCAAAGGCTTTTAGACAATGGCCAATTTACAACGCCAGCTCACGCTCAAGGTCGGGGCAGGTTGAGACTGGCGGTAGAAGTCGAAGAAAATATTATAGATTTCTTCGAAAGAAACCCGCGATCCAGCACGACCGATGCAGCGCGACGCTTCGGTGTTAGTCACAGCGCCGTTTGGAAGCTACTTAATACCGCGGGAATGCACCCGTACCACTTCCAGCCAGTGCAGGTGATAAATGAAGCGGACTTCATCCCGCGTCGAGCGTTCTGCGAATGGTTGATTTCACACCCAGACTCTAACATTTTATGGACTGACGAATCTTTATTCACTCGTGTTGGGCTGTACAATCATCGAAATGAGCATTGGTGGTCATTCCAAAACCCCCACACGATACGAGAAAATCATCACCAAGTGCGCTTCAGCGTGAATGTATGGGCTGGGATGATAGGAAACCAACTACTTGGGCCCTACTTCATTGAGGGAAGGCTGACTGGTGGGTCTTATCTCGAAATGTTACGAGGTGTAATTTCAGAGTTTTTGGATGATTTGCCGCTATTTTATGCAAATAACTTTTATTACCAACACGATGGCGCACCACCACACTATTCTCACGTCGTCCGTGATTATTTTAATGAACAATACGGTGATCGTTGGATCGGTAGAGGAGGTCCCGTTGCATGGCCACCGAGGTCTCCGGACCTTACGCCTTGTGACTTTTTTTTATGGGGTGAAATAAAAAGACTTGTTTATCAGAACGAAGCTCAAAGCCTCTCTGAGTTAAAAACCCAAATAGTGAGTGCATTTGAAAAAGTGAAAAGTGACACTGCAGTGCTTAACAAAATTAAAGAAACTGTTTTAAAACGTGCTAGACTCTGCCTGGAGAAACATGGTAATCATTTTGAACACTTACTTAAGTATTAAATTTGAAACTCAATCGTAATAATTCTGTAAATAATGTTGATTAGAGCTTTAATTAATGTACATAAGTTGATTCAATCTTTTTAAATACGCCGAATTGCAAAATGCTTGTTCTTTGTATCTTTTTTGCATTCACTTAAAAGTATTATGTTAAATTTTTCTCATTAAATCGCTAAAACCTTTTGCAATTTGCCGGTCCTAAGCCCGTAAAAGTATGAAGGAAAAGATTGTACGTAACTTATGTAGGTAACTTTTTTTATTGCCTGTAGGTATGCATAACTACTGAACTCAAAGTGTGACCTTGCAATCTAATATCGTTAACATGTTTTGTCGCGCGACAAAACGTCTTGTAGTACAATAAATAATAATAATACCTACCTCAGTAAGTCGAAGTTCATAAAATATGATGATTTCTTACTCGGGATTCCCGGAGCTCAAAACTCGTGGCAATAAAATCAAAAAGGAATGTTCGGGGCTCGGGGCCTCTTATCTATTGTTTTTGTTTTGCACACGTGCAAGGAATGAATACATTCAATAAACTTTCGAATTTCTAAGAAACACAGATGTTATGTTTCTCTCTCTCATTTTATGTTACCTAATGTAATTTGTCGTTATAAATGTTTTATGAAATTGTGCCTTTTTATGTCGAAATTCTTGTTAAGTCGAAAACTTGCTATCTCGATTTTTTTTTGGTTTCCCTTAACATTCGAGTTATCAAGATTCTACTGTACTACGTCCTCGTAATATTATTAAACGTAATCATAGTGCCTTCATCAACGACGACTATTCGTGAAACAAATTGAGGTGCCATATTTTTACTTTTTTCTACTGAGCGATACTAAAATAAAAATGCAGATTATTCGTATTATATCAAAGTACGTAATATTTAAATTCGGTAGGTGCCTACAAAACAACCCTGTATAGTCAAAGCCCGCTTTTGGCCTTAATCTTACCTGACTGTAATTGAAGATGAGATAGAAGATCGAAGCACACTGGCATAGGGAAAAACGAGCATTTTATTAAATAATGCCGGAACACATCTCACCGCCGCTAGAGTGTAATATTTTGCGGCAGCTTTTATACAGGGTGACTGGTAGGTCACTTTCGAAATTCGAGAATGTGATAGTTTGAGATCATACACTAGCGTTGGCAGCAATCCGCGAGCGTATAAGTAAAGTACAAAGTAAACAAAGTTTATTGATTTATAGGGAATTCTAGTGAAAAATTAAGTACCTACTTTTATTACATAAATATGATCAGAATTAAGTACAGAATGCTCTCCTACAGTATCTAAAATTTGTCACCAGTCATAAATTTTAACCTGTTGAATAAAATAAACTTTAGAGACTGAAATAATTAGCCGCGGTTATTACTATGGTAACGTCATTTATTACATATACTTTGTATAAACTAATTTATTATTATTCCCATTGCAATAAAATACAACTAAAGCCTTTGAAGCCCAAACTTTAAAAATAATCCAAAGATTAAATACATAAATGTTAATTCATTTAATGAATATTGCGAAAGTTTTGTTGTGTAATCGGAAAATCGAAATAAATAAAATATTGAATTGATTATGTAGACTACTGCGACCAAAAAAGAGAAAAATAAACAGATGCATTCGAAACCATTATCATCATGTTGATATGAAATTAAAAATAAATAAAAACGTTGTGAACAAGTAAAAATAGTAAAAATATTAAACCATACGTATAAAAAGTAGTAAATCCAAATATTTTTAAGTGGTAGAGGACTTTCATTGCTTTGTGACTGCTTTGTGATTACATGGTGCTCTGTTGTTACATGGTGGATAATTCTAACTTGTATTTCTTAACACGAAATCAATAGTGACATTACTTTTTCAGATTATTATACTATCCGAGAACAGGCCGGGTTTAGACCCGCAAAATCCTGCACAAACCAAATCCTAAACCTCACCCAACACATAGAGGATGGGTTTGAGCTTGGCAAAGTCACCGGTGTCGTATTTGTGGACCTTTCTGCCGCGTACGATACAGTCAACATCAAAAAACTATTAGTTAAAGTCAGCGACCTTACTCAAGATCAGCGGTTCGTCACTTTGTTGAGTGAGATGTTGCACAATCGTCGGTTTCAAGTGCATTTGTCGACCAACAAAAGTAGGTGGAGATCTCAAAAAAACGGCCTTCCCCAGGGCAGCGTCCTTGCTCCTTTACTTTTTAATATATATACCAACGACCAGCCTTCAAGTCCACACACGACCCGCTTCCTTTATGCCGATGACCTAGCTCTCACTTCTCAATCAAAATCCTTTGAAGAAGTCGAGAAAAATCTCTCACTAGCAATAGTTGATTTGGATCATTACTATAATGATAATGCCCTGAAACCAAATCCTAGTAAAACTCAATCTTGCGCATTTCATCTTCGCAATCGGCAGGCGGGACGTGTTCTTAACTTGAGTTGGCGAGGAGTCACAATAGAACCCACCACTTTTCCCAAATATCTTGGAGTAACCCTTGACCGCTCATTGACTTATAAGCGTCATTGCGAAAATACCCGAAAGAAGGTCACCACTCGCAACAACCTGCTAATGCGACTTACCTCTTCCCGATGGGGTGCATCACCACAAGTTCTGCGGACTAGCGGCCTAGCACTATCTTTTTCCGCGGGTGAATATGCTTGTCCTGTTTGGAGCCATTCTGCCCATGCAAAACAGGTAGACATAGCACTCAACGAAACTTGCCGGATCATTACAGGTTGTCTAAGGCCGACCCAGGTACAGAAACTGTATCCCCTGGTAGGAATTGCTCCCCCAGACATCAGAAGAGAGGTGGCTGGCTCTGTCGAACGCTCCAAATTGGAAAGCGATGCCCGCCACCCAATGCATGGTTACTCCACGGTTACCCGAAGGCTGCAGAGCCGTAATAGTTTTCTAAGACGTAGCACCCCAATTCAGGGCGAGATCTCTAAAGTGCGTTGTGAACTGTGGCAGAAAAAGCTTGGGAACTCAATATCACCTTTTGTTCCACTCTTGGAGAACCTTCCGCCTGGACAAGATCTTTCATGGCCGACATGGAAAACTTTAAACCGGCTCCGAACCCAGGTAGGTCTCAGCAAAGATAATCGCTGCAAGTGGGGTTTCTCTGAGAGCTCAGACGATAAGTGTGAATGCGGGCATTCCCCGCAAACAATGACGCACCTACTCACCTGCCCAGCAAGTCCACATAGCTGCACACTCCAGGAATTGATGGAGGCTAGCGATGGTGCTGTAGAGGTGGCGAAATTTTGGAGGAATAAAATTTGAATTTGTATCGACTCGCAAGAAGAAGAAGACTATCCAAAAATAATAAAAGAATCACTTTATATGTTGGGCATAAAAGCCAGGCAATGTATGGACACTGAGATGAATCCTTTGTCGCATATTGGTATTAGTTATTGGTTTTCATTTGACACAAATTTTATGAAGGTTACATTATAAATAACATACAATTAAAAAGGTAGAGTATTTACTACCCCGTACAATAAAAATACAATCATATTTATCGCGTATTGGTAAACATTTAAGCCAAATCATAGCTCTATAGTCAACTCGAGTCGCAATAACATCATCTAGAGCTCATTTATACTAGCCCCCGAGAGAAAACCCTAAAGTTACATCTGTAAGTTATTACTTACCAAGTACTGTAACTCAGATAAATTGGACTGTGATAAAGGCAGGGACACAATTTTATCTCGGAAAACTTTTGCACCATTGAAACATGAAAAACTTTAGTTAGACTGTTTGTTGCAGCTTCGGTGGAGTTTTTCTTTTTAATTAGGTATAAAACTTCCATGGTAGACTGGAAGTGAAGGAAAAACATAGAATATGCCAGCTGCTTCTCTACCCGGGCATACTGTAAAAGTCAGTTAAGGGGCTGAGGTTTTTTTTTCTATGGCCGATAGGCAGACCCCTTACACTGCAATAATCTCTCTCCATTATTATAATGCCTCCATATTTGTCAAACGTGACATCAGATGCTTTTATAATCTCTGGTGTTCTGCCTACCCCATAAAGGATACAGGCGTGACGTTATGTATGTATGTATTAGGTATAGAAGTTTGTAGCTTTTTTCTTACCTGCGTTGTGCCTCATTCACACCTGATTAATAATTACGATTAGGTCAAACATGATACTATTATGATACGCAGCGCTAACTGTAGGCCTTTAAATCAAGCTCAAAGTCGCTCAGCTAGCAATGGAAAGGGCTATGCTCGGACTTTCCTTGCGGCATCGAATGAGGAGATTTGCAGGCAAACCAAAGTCACTAACATAGTTACACATACGGGTTTCCTAGAAGAAATTATTATCCAAATTTGTGTTTTTAGACTTGCAATGACATTGGCTCTCACAATGGCTGTCTTGTGTTTGTTTTTATTTTCATGTCATGATCAATTTGTACTGTATGTACCTACCTATTTGTATTAATTCGTATAATACTGACTAAAAAAGAGTGCCAAGAGTTTTTTCCCGCCGGCTTTTTTTGTCTCTTGGTCTACTGTAATATCTTATTCAATAACTATCAACACATTGTTGAAGCCGAAGTACAAAATTGTAACGTCATTAAGCGGCCATTCGATGGTCTTATGATGAATAAATTTTTCATTTAATTTTCATTTATTTTTTCATTTCATTTCATTTTTCATTTCATTTCATTTCGCAAAGCTGAAGTGGCAATGGTTATGCTCTCAGAATGGATGGCCGCTGAGGCAGATTGTTCTCGAATGGCGACCAAGTACTAGGCGACGTAGCATAAGTGGGCCCCGTGCAAGGTGGGTCGACGATCTGGTCAAAGTCGCCGGTAAACGCTGGATAAAGGCAGCGCAGGACCGATCTGTGTGGAGAACCTTGGAGGAGGCCTATGCCCAGCAGAGGGCGTCTCTTAGCTGAATGATGATGATGAAATGATGGTACATGGTAATATACACATACAGGCTAAGGAAGGCACTAGTTTTACAGAAACTTTACCCGAGAATGTCCCAGTTATATCTTACATTTACGCTACATCTTGAATCCAAAATCACTTACGTCGTGGTCAAACAATACATCACGAAGCTTATAAAAATAAAAGATAATAGTTTATCGTTATTACTTTTAATTTTTAATCACAGGTTTTTTGAACTTCGCCTTCGATTTTATATCGTTACAGCCCGTACACATATGGTTCATTGTACTGGATACGTTTTACCGGATACGTTTTTTTTTCATCGATGGCGTTGTATGAGCGACTTCACGGTACAAAAAAGGTATCCAGTATAACGTATCCAGTAAAACGGACCATGTGTGAACTGGCTGTAACGGTGCTTCGAAACATTGTTTACATTATACTATCTTTACGTTTCAGGGTATTTTCGGCCCCCGTATAGTAATGAGTGATTTATAAAAGTTTGACTTTATTTTACGTATATTGAATTGTGCCAAATATATTCAAAAAGTGTGATTTTTTGATACTGCATTGAATTTTTTAATTTTTGAAACTGAGACAACCTATCATATAAGATATAAAAATAATTATTAAGTTAAGTACAAAGTTTAACATAGTAATAGTTCAAATATGCAATAAATATCCATTTATTTTTGGCATATGTTAATACAGTACTTCAAAATAATTTAAATTCAAATGCGGCTTTATTATATGGATATAATTTCTCCAATTTTCCCAGAAAAACCTTTAACTTTATAATATTCCTGTTATTGAAACTTGAACTCATTATTCGTGACCGCTTTACTCGCACTAAAATATAGCTTTTATGCAAAATACCTATAAAATGTTGAAGTTTCCAAGAAAGTTGCAAATTCGGTAAGTAGTTGCTCAAAAATTCAACGTTTCACTGAAAAACCAAATACATTTATGTGAAAGAAACAATTTCTCTACACTTAAAATAAAAATCTGTGTTATATTACATTACATACATAACTTCACGCCTATATCCCTAATGGGGTAGACAGAACACTAGAAGCTATACAACCATCTGATGTCACGTTTGACAAATTTGGAGGTATTATTATGATAGAGAGAGGCTATTGCAATGACGGGGGGTCAGCCTATCGCCCGCAAAAAAAGGCCAATAAAACCTCCGTCCCTTAACTGACTTTTACAGTATGCCCGGGAAGAGTAGCAGCTGGTACATTCTATGTTTTTCTTTCGCTCCCAGTCCAGCATAAATAAAATCTAGTAAATAAATCTACGCTTGTAAATGGTACGTGGAGATGACAGCATAAGAGTTCAAAAGAGAACTTGCTATGTCACAATGACTAACTGAAATTGTGATAACTAGCGGCATTTGTTGACTCGCCTGGTAAACCCTAAAAACCCTGAAAATTGTGATATAAAAGGTAACTCATTAAAAAAATTATTCATATCGAAGAAAAGTTTTGTTAAGTAAAACTCTTTTTTAAAATTATTGATATAAAATAATAAATAAAATCCCCAGACAATCACATGGCCCCAAAGTAAGCATAGCTTGTGTTATGGGATACCTTGTAGCGAACTAGGGGGAACCTAGAATATAAATCGATAAACACCCAGACACGGAACATTTTTTTTTTCTTGTTCCGTGCGGGAATCGAACCTGAAACCACTGGCGTCTGAGGCAGACAGGTTTACCCCATCGCCAATAACCATATCGCGGTATAAAGCTAATTTACAGAAAAAAACAGAAACGATCGTTTTTTCCAAATACGTGTACGCCTACCCTTATTTTGCGGTTTAGGCGCTCTTTGCAGAATTGTCTGGCCAGAATCACGTTAAGTAGGGCAAACCACATCAATGCCTAACTTTACATCGGCCTAAAACTCGGGGTTCGTTCGTATTTTTTGGTTTTATAGTAAATGACACAATCTAAAGGGAAAAGTGTAACATAGAACATGTCAAATACGTTTAAATTTAATGGATTAATTTTAACCTAATTCGTCAAACACCTAAAAGATAATTGTACATACATACATACATAACGTCACGCCTGTATCCCTTATGGGGTAGGCAGAACATCAGAGGTTACAAGACCATCTGATGTCACGTTTGACAAATTTGGAGGTATTATAAAGATGGAGAGAGACTATTGTAGTGACAGGGGGTCAGCCTATCGCCCACAAAAACGCCTTTAAAACCTCTGTCCCTTAACTGACTCTTACAGTATGCCCGAGAAGAGAAGCAGCTGGCACATTCTATGTTTTTCTTTCGCTCCTAGTCCAGCATAGAAGCAAAGATTGAAATCGAAAGCAAAGATCGAAAAAAAAAGATCGAAGATTGTATTGTATTTATTTTGTATAAGATATCTGGAAGATATCCAAATTCAAATTTTATTGGAAAAATAACAGAAATCGTAGCAGAAATAGTCAAAAATTAGGTCACCAAACAGCCCTGAGCAGAGCATTTTGCTAGATTCGGAGTCCAATCATCAAATCGAACTTCACGCTCCAAAAATGTCCTCAGAACGTTTTATTTCTTTCAAATTGCACCTGAGGCGTTTAAAATAAAAAAAAATGCAAATTTCAATTAAGAAGACAGTTGAAAGTTTACAAAAAAAGCAAGTTTTTGCAACGCAATTTCAAAAGGACAACATCTGAGAACATTGTATTGTGAGTTTGTACGAATTGATTATTTGTCCTTTATATTTCAGTATCTTAAGATCAAGTGCGAGTAGTTTTCAGAAGTTCTCTACGACCTTTTGACGTTTCAGAAAAAAGAAAGTATCTTTCAGGGCGATATCTAGTATGCAAAATAATACAGGGTGACTGGTGACAAATTTTCAATACTAAAGGAGAGCACTCTCTATTCGATTCTAATCATAATTATGTAATAAAAGTAGGCACTTAATTTTTCACCAAAAATCCCTATGAATAAATAAAGAGACCTTAATACACTTTTCCCGAGGCGCTGCCTCAGTCAACACGCACACAGCAGTGTTCCCGCCACACGCACACCACAACCCGCTAAGTATTTCTTTTATTACGCTAATGTAACCATGAGTTGCGTAATGAATTCTTTAACTTTCGGAGAAGTTTACTCAGTAAATAATTAATATATTTTTTTATTTTATTTTTTTCTTTTCGTATATGATCTTAAACTATCACGTCCTGGAATTTTGAAAATGACCCACCTGTCACCCTGTATAAATAATTACTCTTCGTAAAAAAAATGCTTAGATATAATATTCCTACATTATTTGAATTAACGGTAGGTATTGGTAGGAAATTGCTCTTCAAACTTACAGGTCTCGTCGGTATCTTAGTTTGAAGAGCACTTAGTTGGATACTGAGACGTGGAAGTCAAGTTGTACTTAATATTGTTAAGACTTTATGTCTTTCATTAATAGGTACATGGAAGATATTAATTCTCGGTAGTAAACTGTTTGTATGAATTGATTATTGTAGAGTTTTTTGCCATTTTGATTTAGCTTGCCATCAGGTAAGATAGTGGTCTAATAGTAGACTTTACAAAGAGAGAATTTAACTGAAGATGCCGTCGCAGTATGACTTGTTCATTATACTTATGAAAATAAATAAATATCTTTTTTATGAAAAGTATTATATATAAATTTAAATAACTAAGTATTAAACTGGTATATGAAATAACGGAAAGCTATTTATTTTATGATATAAAAGTTAAGAGTATTGATAACACGATCGTTTTCATATGAAATTGAAGCACTTAAATAATAACTAGACCAGTCAATAAAAGTATTGGCGAAAAACTTATTCCTCATCAGAAATCAAGCAATTTTTTTTTTGTTCTTAACTTACTACTGAAACTATTAGAGATTTTTTTAATCATTTATTCAAGAAACGCTTAATCTAATTACAGCTTATAACACAACTTAAATCACTAACAACTGTTTAAAATGAAATTACAGATCAGTTCTTCTACATACGAATTAGTTGGTTAAACATTTGAAATAAACCTAAAATTTATAGACCATTCTTATCCTTTCTATTTTAAAGGAAGTGTTTTCGCTATCTAGTCGAATTTTATAAGGATCCTACCACCAAGTAAGTATTTTACGAATCAGTGACCTATTGCGACTATACATGGTCTAATTTTGTGTATCTTCGTAATTAAATACACATAACATAATGGTAAGAAAGAAGTTTTAAGGACTTACTCCTAAAACATCCATTTCGAGTATTCATCATCATCATCATCATAACTCTTTGTAATAAGCCCACTGCAGGGCATGAGTCTCTCCCCTGGGTGACGAGGAGGTATAGGCCATAATCCACCAAGCTGGCCCAGTGCTGGGTGGTGGATGCCAGAATTTTCAGGGCGTCGAAATAGCTTCTGACAAACCCTAACGACCACTGTATACAAGTATACAGCACCTGGGACCGACTGCTTAACGTGCCCTCCGAAGCACGAAAGTCGTCGTGAGAAATGAATGGTCGGCGGTCACCCATCCAAGTACCGACCGCGCCGAACGTTGCTTAACATGTGATATCGTATGATACACATATTAACCATGGCGCCACGACGACTTTCAGTATAGAATATTCAATTTTTGTTAATTTTTCGGATGTTATGAAAAAACTCTGTTGAAGCTAAATATTTTCTACAAAACTCAGACGTGTGGCGACCAGTTGCAAAAGATTTTGCTGTCCGGTATTTGAGAAACTTGAAATTCTCTTAATTTTTTGCGATTCATACTAGGTATTAAATAAATCACTTTTTGACCGGGTCTGCAAAGACGCTGAAACGTCGAGTTAAAATTTAAAACGCGATAAATCTGGGCAAAAAGTGTTTTATTGGAAAAACATGAGTTTGTTTTGGTAAAGAATGAGTCGGTCACAAATAAAATACATTAAAAGTCACCCTTAAACCGTTGAGTGTTTTTTGTACACTAAAACCTGTTCCAAATTTAAACTCCAATGTTTATTTAACTGGCAAAGTCTCTGACAATTCAACGTAAAACGACGTGTCGGAATATTTCACGTAATGTATTTGTAGAAAATACTACAACTAGAGAGTCTAACAAAACTGGCCTAGAAACGTTGAATTCCAGGAATATTCTCTTTTAAGAGCTCTTTATGGCATCCACGCTGTTTCGAATTAATGTTCTGCAGATCTTTTTCCTTTTTTTTATGTGCTTTGGACTGGATCAAGCTAAAACTTGTGTTGATAAATATTTTCCTAACTTTTTGTTTCGAGATTGAAACTTTTTGTCGTTGTTTTTTGTTTACGTTATTTGTGTTTACTTTTTTAAACTCTGAACTTAAATAAGTAAAATTAAATAATATAAGAGTAGTTAAGAATGAGGCGTGCCAGATATTTTCGTATACATAATACGAAACTTTATGCTTCAGCATTTTTTTTAAATAATAATTTTACTCGATCTATTTGCTAGGTCGTTATTATTTGTTATTTTACAGGTTCCAGTGGTGGTACATAACAAAATCATTCTAAAGGTAATATTCTGTATATTCTGTAAGTACTCAAAAGCAAGGTCACTATTGGGCTGTGAATGAATTAAGCAGCTGCTCAGGGCTGTAGTTACGCACGACGTATTTTAGATGATTTCCCGGTTTTTTAAGCCACTTGAACCGTGGACATAATTTATTGGCTAAAATTCAATAAGGTCATTTTTACAACGCCCAAAAGCACTAGGTGGTCGAAAATGAGAAACGATACATCTTAGAAATTGGACGTTAAGGCGAATATGCTCTTTTTGCGGAAAATAGACACTATGAACTAGTGATATTTCAATACAGTCACAATGGATTTTAGCAAACAGTTTTGTACATCTGAAATATAAGGTGTAAAATGACCCGATTACTTCAGTTAACACTGAAAGCTCTAGGCATTCAGTTTCTGAAACCGGGTTGAGGTTTACAGAGAGAAAAGTGCAGCAAATAATTCAGAACATCACACTATTATAATTTCACTGAACATTATGTACCTAATATAAAAATAATAATCTTGAAATACCAGCCCCTGTGAATGGTGAAGAATGCAATGATTACTTCCTAAGAATATGCTAAGGCGAGTTAGTCTTACTGACTAAACTTGAACATATTTAGAGACAACACACGTTTGTATTTAGAAAACGCAGTCTTGGCTTAGAATAGCAATACTGGCCGGTTAACTAAAGCTGGCGCCTTCACAGTACTCACACACACGCAATTCTGGTATACAGAATGTTCAGAAATAAATAATTTTGATTCAAAATGCGACTCTAATTTAAGTGTTGAGTAAAGTTAGGTTGTAGTACGATAGGCGCGTTGTACCATATAATTGGTCCCATATAAATTTCATTGAAATCGGTTGAGTCCTTCATTGAAAATTTCAAATTTTTGAAAGGAGAATGTTTACGTGGATCACATTATAATTCGGCCAAAGTTTTGACGTGAAGTTGGTTTTTTAATGCTTTGCATTCGTTGATTATGTAGTAACAAAATGATCAATGATATACGTCGAATTTCTCACAGATGTAATATATTATCTGGCTAAAATAAATAGATTATATCCTGGAATTCATATTATCTATTTATTTAAATTCATCACAGTTCTTTAACAACGCTGAAAGAGTTCATATTTGTTTAACTTTGTTTTAAATAAACATTGTACCAATATTCAAAATGTATCTTTTTTAAAAACAAAATAGAGTAACTATCATTGCTTTTATTTTTATAAATTACATATACAAAGTAGGTACTTATTTCACGGAAACATTTATATTCCCTTTGGGACTTTCAGTATCTCGATATTGTGATATCACAGTGTTGCCCTGAAATCATAAGTTAAAAATGGTAAGATTAAAAATGCGTTGTTGATCCAAGGCTTCAGTTGTTAAAACCTTTTGTTCGAGTAATTTCACTGGCTGTTTCTCCCCAATAACCGAAACGCAACTAAGAATCAATCAATATCCTGACTGTGAAAACTGAAGTGTAGATTCATTATTTAAACAGATTTGCCAGGATAATGCCGTGGGCCCGATGATGGCCCCACTCATGTGTAGATGAGGTACCGCTGAAGGTTTTAGTTGCTCGGGCCTGCCTTCCTTCGGACCATCCTCATATACCCCGCTGTTTCCTTTTGGATGATCGGGGACGTAAAAGCGCATTTTTTCCAGACATTTATTGCTTATTTTGTAAATATGAGATTTTACTTTTTTAATAAATAAAGTTTTTTTTTAAATCTTTATTTACAAAGCTATAAGCCTATAATATAAGCCTATATAGCTATATAAAGACTATAAGGTTTTTTAAAAGACAGCTTTTTTAAAAAAAAATGTCAACAGAACAAAATTAGGTAGACATCATTTGTTTCCTTAACTCAAGAGATTGTATATAAAAATTAATAACGCGTTGGCTATACACATTCGTGAATTTGGAACTAAATATACAGTCAAACATAAACATAATATCTTGTTTATGACATTGTGTATCTACTAACAAGTTTAGAAGTAGAATTTCAATTTAATAATTTAACAACTTTTTAAAACTCCCTCCCCCAACTATGCTCATAACAAGCAAATACCCATTCAATACAGTCCTCTGACACTTATACCTATCTCATTCGAAAACATCGATGAATAGACAAGAACTTACCCCGACTCGCCGATGCAATAAATCCGATACAGAATAAATCGATATACACCTTGTTTTCCTTCGGATGTTTTTCCATATTTTTTTCTTTTCATTTCGTGCCCAGCACAGAAGTTACTCTCGTTAAGGCCAATTCATATGTCATCATGAAATTGGTTGCATCATATTGAGTAAAAGACATCATCGTAGTGCAGTAGCTCTTGTAAATATCATATGATATGTTAAACAACGTTCAGTACTTGCATGGGTGACCGCTGACCACTCAGCTTTCAGTTTTGCTGCGGGAACGTTAAATAGTCTGTACCAGTAGCTGTATACTTGTTTTTAGGGTTTGTCAAAATCTATTTCAGCACCTTGAAAGTTCTGATATCCACCAACCAGACAGCTTGTGGTGGTTTCCGTCCCAAAATCTTCTCGTTACCCCGGGAGAGGCTCAAAATTTTGCAGTATAAAATGAGCACATCATTACAAAGAGTTTTCGCAATGATGATTATTAAATTTAAGTCGTTTCAAGACAGATTTCATCACATTTAAACCTAGAATTTTACTTGACAGGTTTGGTGTCTTTGCAGAATAACGACGCTTAAAATCGTATTTTATTTTAAATAAAACTACTTTTTAACCGGATTAATCGCGTATAATTTATATTTTACATTTTAACTCGACGTTTCGGTGTCTTTGCAGACCCCGTGGTCACGAGCGACTGTCGCGATTAATCCGGTTAAAAAGTAGTTTTATTTAAATTACGAATCGTGAAAACTTAAGACAATACTATCGTATTTTATTTACTGAATTGAATCGTAAAAGTTTGAGACATTATGAGATCATGTAATTTACTGCTGTTCAATCGAATTAAAAAAGTAAAATCTTTGTTAAATTATTCTTTGGGATTGAATCCAGTTGCAATTCCAGGAATAGAGCAGCAAGGTGAAATATGTATGAAGCTAAATGAATGGGTCGGTTGTTATTTTTTATTGGACTCCCCGCATCGCATTCGATAGGTACTACCCACTAAACAATGCCAATATATTGCTCCTACAAGTATGTGTGAGGATTACTGATTTCATTGCTTTCATATTATGCTTGAAAAGCAAGTAGAACAGATTCTTCGGAAAAATAGTGCTCAGATTTTCATGAGCACTATTTTTCTGATATTATAGTAACTATTGGAAGGGTTATAAGGTAAGAGAAGGTAATTTATTTTTTAATACAGTTGCTCAAAAAGTGGGTTATTGCAGGGACGTTTAGCGTTCGGGATGTGGGCTATTACACACTTGTGCTTTTCTTTACCTTTTCCGCACTCGTGCGTTCTCTTTCCCAAATGTCAAAATAATGTCCATTAAAAAGAAAACATCAACCACGAAGTTTTTACTGCAAAAAAAAATCATAGAAGTTTTTACGATTCATGCAAATATTTCTGAAAAGAAGCTACTAATTTGTTTCAATATCAGGTAAAATGATTTGATGTGAATGAGTTAGGTTAGGTTTCATTTCATTTTATCTCATTAAATTCATTTTAATTTCATGTCAATGCAAAAAATCTAGTAAAGACTTGGCTGTATGGGCATAGTTCCCTTTGCCTACCCAGAATGGGTAAACAAAACAAAAAAAATCTCTGTGTATAATCTTTCACGGCTGGCGCCATTTTGTATATTTAATAAAATTGCTTAATTTTTTCGCAACTGTATTAAAAATAGTCGTTCAGTACACGTGCGGAACCGTCATTGCAACTTGTTCCGACTGTCATCCCTCGCCTTCGGCTGCGCCTCGGCTCGTGTAGACATTTGTCGGAACTCTTTGCAATGACAGGCTTTCCGCATTCGTAATGAAATATACTATTCCAATTATTGAGGAATGAAGTCCGTTTATACCTATAATAAACCTATAATAAGCACTTTTTACAAAAGACTGCCGAGAGTTTTTTTCCGCCGGCTTTTTTCCTCTCGGTCTACCTAGGGTTCTACTTTCGTTTCGTTTTCTAAAGCCGAATAAGAAGTAGTAGTTGACAACACCAAGACATTGGTAGATAATGGGCGATCATTATCTTCAAAGCCGAGAGATGCACACTTCTCGACGGAGGCCTCCCCCAGGATTCGTCATGTTGACCGGACTCGCGCCGCCCTCATCCAGCGTTTGACGTTAGTAAAGTGTATAAAATTACCTACTACGAATAAAAAAGTTTTCATTTTCATTTTTTATTTCGTTTCACAGTATACAAGTTTTATAAGCGTTACATAAGACTAATGTTAATGCTACTTAGTAGCTACTTAGTAGCATTAACATTTCATTGTAAACGATACCGGAACACCGTTGTGTTGTGATAACATATCGCTTAAAATGATTATCGAGATATACAGGGTTGATTTGTAGTCATCGGCCAAATTTTTTTACACAATAGGTATTATTTATCGAAACGTTTTTTGCAAAACAATTTTTTTTACAAGGAAATTAATTTATCCGCCAGCACATTAATTAACGCATGGTCACTCTTAATTACCATTAAAATAAAGATGACTACGCGCTCCTACACACATTTTGTAGTACTACGTCGTAGTATTATCAAGGAAATGCCGCGTCGTAGAAGCTACGTTCATCAACAGCGACTATTTTTAAAAACGTTTGTGGTTCCATATTTCTACTTTTTTGTACTGAGCGAAGCTAAAATAAATATGCAGGTACGTTTATCTCGTATCAATAAAACTAACATTTAAAATTGGCTGGTGACTACAAATCAACCCTGTATTATACTCTCAATGGTTGATAAACACACACCATAATGTAACTGAAGGTTACTCAGTAAAGGTGCCTAATAAACCTTGGGAGGAAATAAAAAAAGGCATCCGCAGTTTCAACACCGTGAACCTTTGAAATTGTTCCACGTATTCGAACTTATCCCAACATTGTATCAATATCGGATGAGTAAACAATTAGTCTATTTTAGTTATAGCAGACAAAAAAGTGGAAATAACAAAAACATACATATTATTAACAAATTTGGAGGTATTATAATGATGGAGAGAGACTATTGCAATGACAGGGAGTCAGCCTATCGCTCACAAAAACGCCAATAAAACCTCTGTCCCTTAACTGGCTTTTACAGTATGCCCGGGAAGAGAAGCAGCTGGCACATTTTATGTTTTTCTTTCGCTCCCAGTCCAGCATGGAAGGTCAACAAAAAGAAGAAGAAACAATATCTTAGCTTGGAGTCAGCAACATATTTTTCTACCATCTATAATTATTATATTGCCATACATATTCATCATTCATAATCCTCCGATACACTAAGACTCTTGTTTTGCTTAATATGACAGGTTATTGTGTATTTTTAAAAGATGATTGCTGTTGAGTTTCTTGCCACTTCTTCTCAACAGATCGACTTTCCGAAGTGGTGGTAGATTCAGTTCAATTTTTACTTATTATACTTATTTCAAATGTATTTAAATACTTACGAAATAAAGATTCTTTTGACTTTAACTTTGATCGAGAGTACGGACTTTTTGGTGTCTAGTAAAAACACACCAAAACATCGAATAAAAATTTGAAATAAAATAATATTCGATAAATCTGGTATAAAATTAATTTATTTGCTACCTATAACTGGTGACTACACCATCAAGTTAAATCATTAAGTACCTATTTTTGGGTTTTCTTAACATACAAAATTATATACGAAATCAAATCTATCAAACGTGTACCTACGTACTAAGAATATTAGTTATAACCGGTGATTCAAAGACCCTGTCTCCTTTGGCACAATGTTCGGGTTAATTTTACTTCGTCAAACAGCTTTGCTTTGATCCGGGTAGAAAGGATACGTAGTCATATTCCTGGTACAGTGAACTATCAACCAATATCCAAAGGTAGGCTATACTCCGTCAATTTAACAAGAATTGCCAGTCTATAGGCGGTGGAGTTTACACGAAATCAGGAAACTCTCACACTATTTTGCTTCTTAGAGCTTATGTACACAGAATATTAATTTTTTTAATCAGTTATAAAGGCATCAGACTTTTAAAACACTTTAAAAGTAAAAAATAAGTTTAATATAAACCTAAACAAATTCTTCGATGTCTTCCATATTCATCTTCTTATTTCAGAAATTTTCAAAGAACCTTTATTTATTATAAACTTAAGCCTACTGCATATGAATATAGGTACGTCTATTGTTAAAAATTTTCAATCCATTACTAAAAACGTTCAATATTTTTCGATTTTCAAACAGAAAGACGACAAGAAGTTTCTCTCTATTAAATCTGTTGATAAAGCAACGTGTGAGTGTTTACCCTACTACGGCGAAGCAAAAAGGAGGGTTATGATTTTGACGTGTATGTATGTATGGTTTGGATGTTCAACTGTTCCTTAGGAACTTTTAAACTAGTAATCATAATTGGACAAATGAGTTGTCGTTGGAAGCCTGTCCGCTGTCCACTGTCCGCTTAGCATAATTGTAAAAGGCAACGGGCAGTCGCTCGCGAGCCGTTGTTTGTACTGTTTGTGGCTGCTGTTTGGGTAAAAAAATTAAAGTGCATTTGGTATTGACTATAGTGTTTATTTTGAAATATTCATCACTAGCCGAACATTTGGTAATACTGTCTCTATAGACACAGAGTAAGTAAAATGGTGACCCTGACGTGACACAGTACAAACAACGGCTCGCGAGCGACTGCCCGTTGCCTTTAACAATTATGCTAAGCTACACAACCCCCACATAATGTTAAATTCACTACAGCGCCCTCTAGCGGACTTAAAGTGAAGAACTAAAAATAAAATGTCTGTTCGGTTTTGTGTGGGGTATCAAATGAAAAAGCTTTGTTATCACAGCTCAAGTATGTTGAAATTATTACTCCAAAATAAGTGAAATAATCTCGAAGAACAGATGGCCGTTGGGGCAGAAAAGTTCTCGAGTGGCGGCCACGTACTGGGAGACGCAGCGTAGGCAGGCCCCCCGCAAGATGGACCGACGACCTGGTCAAAGTCGCCGGTAAACGCTGGATGAGGGCGGCGCGGGACCGAACGACGTGGAAGACCTTGGGGGAGGCCTATGTCCAGCAGTGGACGTCTGCAGGCTGTGGATGATGATGACGACGATGATGAAGTGAAATAATGAAAAAAAATCTTGACGTTTCCGTATGGGATCACGACTTCCCTTCCAACATATCTCTATCAATATGGCGTAATACATAAACATTTCAGCGGAGACTATTACTACTTTTTAGAGAGTGTTTTTAGTAGTCGGGTTAACTAAAAAAATAAGTTCAAAAAATAAGTTTTTGCACTTATTTTTTTTCAGTTGTGTTCATTATTAACAACTAAGACCACGTTTGACCTCATTCTCACCTGATGGTAAGTGAAGATGAGGTCGAAGATGACAACACACGGGCTTACAAAACAAAAAAGGCAAGACTAAGAGGAATTCAAAACAATAAAAAAGTCTTCATCCATATTTTCAAGTTCTAACCAAAACTTCACCAACCTATATACTGGGTAATTGATTTTATTGATTTTGTTTTTCAAAAAACTGTGTTTCGGTTTTAATAACTATATCTTCAATATTTTCTACCAAGCATGCTCCATGCTGGACTGGGAGCGAAAGAAAAACATAGAAAGTGCCAGCTGCTTCTCTTCCCGGGCATACTGTAAAAGTCAGTTAAGGGACAGAAGTTTTAAAGGCGTTTTTTAAGGGCGATAGGCTGACCCCCTGTCACTACAATAGTCTCTCTCCATCTTTATAATACCTCCAAATTTGTCAAACGTGACATCAGATGGTCTTGTAACCTCCGGTGTTCTGCCTACCCCATAAGGGATGCAGGCGTGACGTTATGTATGTATGTATGCAAAACAAGAATCATCAAAATAAAAAAAAAACATTTAGAAAAACAAAGGCAGTGACGAAACTTCTCCTTTTAAAAAATGGAGTTTTGTTCTACAGCATGTATTGATAGAACAATGCTTAAACCGCAAAGTTAACAAGAAAAGAGTGACTAAAACATTGAACAATGTAAGGCGCTTATACAGAGTAAGCAACACACTTCAAAATGACAACGTATACCAGCCGAAGCCTTGAAGTAATCTCTTTCTAGGAAATGACAGTCACAGGTGTGCTTTCCGTAGCCAACTGCTAATAGCTTTTAGACAGCAGCGGTAGTGATGTATGAGTAACGATAGTTTTGGAGTCGATTGTTTATAAGTATTATTATAATTAATTAAATTTGATATTGTAAATCGGCAGTGTAACAATTTGCTGTGAATATGCTTTTTTACTGAAGGATAGATGAAACTTCATATTGATCGAACGTATCTGATGGAGGAAAATCAAACAAAAAACAAAGAAATACTATCGTTTGCACTTAACTTTACTAGTTAAGAATTAATACTTTTCAAGGGAAGTGTATTAGTTAATACTATTGCAGAATAAAGAAAGATTATATGCATGATAACAACTGTAAAAATCATGCTCAAATAGCTTAGCAAAAGTAAGCAATATTTATTTATTTTAGTAATCCATGTGTACACTCAAAGATACAATGTTGTTGAATATTCTTTAGCAAACATTCTTTACGGCTATTAATGCTATACTGCAGATTTACAAACTAAAATTAAAACACTTTTGCTTGCAGACCTATACAGGGTGACTGGTGACGAACTAATTTTGGATACTGAAGGAGAACACTCTGTACTCGATTCTGGTCATAACTATGTAATAAAAGTAGTTTCTTAATGTTTCACTGGAATTCCCTATAAATAAATAAAGTTTTTTTACAATTTACTTTACTTACGCCTGAGTCAACCGCGGCAGGTGACCTGGCGCGCGGATCGCTGCCAACGCTAGTGTAACCATGCGCTGCTTAATCACCACTCTTTAACTTTCGGTTAAGTTTACTCAGTAAGTAATGAATATTATTTTTTTATTATATAAAATCTTCAGGTTTGATCTCAAACTATCACGTCCTCGAATTTCAAAAGTGACCCACCAGACACCCTGTATAGATATAATCAGGTAATATCGGTAATAGGTAATAAATTTATTATCAAATAACGTAAGATCATTATTACTACTGTACGATTTTTACAAAAACACACAACAATGTATGTTTGCACAACAACAAGCTTACTTCTGTTTTCCGATTCAGAAGTTATCGATATAAATTCACCCCAGCACTAAGCACTACCGAGATGACATACAGTAATTGCTGACTCACAGCACCATCTGGTACCTACACGAAAATTAGTGATCGTCTTTACTGCGGGTAATAAAATTACAACCACTTTAAATTTCGCTTTTTCGAGAAAAGCATGGAGATTTTCGTTGTTTATTTTTATGTTGACAAGCGCTTTACATTCTTTCATCCACTTAGATGAAATGAAGAGTTTATTAAGTTAGTGAAATGTGATGAGAAAACACCTGCTACACTGTGTTTCCTTTTCATATCAGTATCAATACGGTAAAAAAATAATAGAAAAACGTCTTAAATGAATTTTAGAAATATTCTTGCATGATTAGCAGACAAATTCAAAAAAAAAATTTTAACTAACTTGTAGTTTTAAAGATAAGCGCGTTAGACAAACTTTCATTTTTATTTATTTATTATATTAGCAAAGATATAACCTGAGACTTCAGCAAGGCAAAGTTTAATTTAGCCTTTCGAGGCTTTTTGGAGAATCGAAAGCAAATCTTCTTAAACAGTTTTTTGAACTTAACAGGTGATTTCCATATCAAGCAATCAGAAATTGTAGCTCAAAGAATTTTGAATTTGAATTGAATTTTGAATCTACAGTGTGACCAGTGGGTCATTTTACATGAAGAGAAAAAATAAAATAAAAAATAAATATCAATTATTTACTGAGTAAACTTAACCAAAAGTTAAAAAAATCATTACGCGACGCATGGTTACATTAGCGTAATGCAATTGATACTTAGTGGGTGGTGGTGTGCGTGTGGCAGGAACATTGCTGTTTGCGTGTTGACTGATGCAGCGCGATGGGAAAAGTTCAGCGAAGTCTCTTTATTTATTCATAGGGATTTCGGGTGAAAAATTAAATACCTACTTTTATTACATAATTATGATCAGAATCAAGTTCAAAGTGCTCTCCTTGAGTATCTAAAATTTGTGACCAGCCACCCTGTACACGTGAGTATTGGGGCCCGATTCTGCAATTTTTATTATTATGTACGGTGACGTGCACGTTGTTCAAATATGGTTCTCCTAGTGACATTGTGTCGCCAAATATCACCACACCAGCGGTCATTTATTCTGGCAATGATTTATGAAGAGTCAGCCTTTTCCTTAATCCTTGTGCTGTCATCTTCAACGTCATTTTCAGATTGAGGTTAAACGGTTAAACCTGAGCTTTATAACTACTAAAAAAAAGTTAGGTTTCTTGGTGGGTGATGTCAATAGGGTATTCATAACATCTTTGTCATCTTACAGAACAAAACAACAAAATCGCTTAAATGAAAGTACAGTTTGTGAGAATATATATAAGTATGTTACTCTTTAAGTATAAGAAACTGAACTGATTTAGAAGGAAATTTACATACATACATACATAACGTCACGCCTTTATCCCTTATGGGGTAGGCAGAACACCAGAGGTTACAAGACCATCTGATGTCACGTTTGACAAATTTGGAGGTATTATAAAGATGGAGAGAGACTATTGTAGTGACAGGGGGTCAGCCTATCGCCCAAAAAACAGCCTATCGCCCCTTTAAAACCTCTGTCCCTTGACTGACTTTTACAGTATGCTCGGGAAGAGAAGCAGCTGGCACATTCTATGTTTTTCTTTCGCTCCCAGTCCAGTGTGGAAATTTAAGTACATAAATTAAAAACATACGACTTTTATCATCTCTCTCGTATAGGATATAGTTAGGATAGATAGCTATTCGTGTAATCCAAATCCAAAAGAAAGGTTTCCAAAAACAACTGAAACTCTAAGTACAAACATTCACTGCATTGAAAACTCTTATCTAAAAAATAAATCTCAAACCCAAAATAATATTGAGCAAACTGACTCACAAAACTTCCAATAGAGCCTAATAACAGCGAACTTAGTACGAAAGAGGACCCGAACCTCAAAAGCTTCTTTGATTATCCCACTCTACAAAAATCCGTATTGACCCATTGTCGAGATAAGAGCCATAACAATACTTTCACAAGAATAGATACAAAATATTTCGAGTGAAACTTATGAAGATTATCTCTTCAAATGGATGTTTCAATGGCGTTTTCTTCTTCTTTGTGTCCCCTACTATAAAAAAAAAAATATAAATAATTAAATTACAAGTTCTTTCCTCAACCCGTGTATAACAGTGATCATTTTCATCAGGTGGAATTGAGGTCAAACACGACCCTACTCTCTAATAAAAAGGTTGATATAATTTAATTCCACTTTGGCGATGAGGCAAACCTATCTGCCTCAGACGCTAGTTTATTCGTATAAACCCACATTGGCTACTTTCGTTAGCCGGACTTTATACACAACCTACATTCAAACAGAAATCTTTCTCCTTTGTGAAGTTGAGTACGGATTAATATCTGTCAACCCGAGCAGTCCCGAATTGCATGTCATCTGATGTCGTTGAAGTAAATGGTTCAGTGTGAAATAGTCTCTTTTCATAAGCGAGTAGATTACAAAATGGCTTGTTATTATTGAGGTTTTCGATCAGATTGAAAAAGAAAGCTTATTCACTGTATCACATGCTTATGATACTATGACTATTATATTTCATTCTTGTTTTGGTGGTGTCAAGGTGTTCCTGTTGATTTCCCATAACACCAGGGCATTAATGGGACCATGTAATAGAATCAAGTAACATGACGAGAATAATTTTTCAATTTTTTATTTTTTGTTTTTATTTTTCATACAAAATAATTGATTTACTTAAGTCATCTTAATGTAAACCACCTTTATGTGAAGTATGACAACGTGGCATTTTCTATCCCTTTTTTATCCCTATGCACGGGTGCAGTTCGCAACGCTTTGCGTTGTACATTTTATGCAGCGTTCCTGAACGTTTAAAATGTTTTTGTTTTTTATTGTATGGCTTCAGTGACACGCGTCTATTGAATGAATGTTAAAGAAATATTACAAGAGTTATTATTTATGACTTCATTATTTAGGATTGATGATATCTATCCTAATAATGAAGAATGATAAAGAAGTTATGGGATATCATAGTAATGTTTCCATTTGGCTTCAGCCATAATTGCGATAATGATACCGTCTGAAGATAATATAATGAAATGATATAAGTACCGCGAAAATTCGGTTTCTAAGATATATTGATGGCAAAAATTGGTCAAAAATGAAATTAACAGTCCAAAGAAAAAGATTTCATAAAGTTACTTACTAATGTGTCAATGTTTACGCTTTTATAATAAGTATACCACAAAATTTCCATTGACTGTAATAATCATTCGTTATTAACAATTTCATAATGATGATCGCTGCTGAATATCTTGCCACTTCCCAACCTTATGACCTCTTAATAGAATAATTTCAGTTTGTTAATAATGTAATAATGTGTT
Organism: Stenoptilia bipunctidactyla; assembly: GCA_944452665.1. Lineage (NCBI taxonomy): Eukaryota > Metazoa > Arthropoda > Insecta > Lepidoptera > Pterophoridae > Stenoptilia > Stenoptilia bipunctidactyla. Next base: position 3,153,872 of record OX101748.1, on the reverse strand, counting down.
GTAAATAATGTCCAGCATGCATAAAAGTACCTACAATAAAGAATATTTTGAATTTACTTTGATACCATTTCTCTATGTCTGTACTCAGATCAAACAAAAAATGCTCTCCTTTACAAGAAAACAACGAACATTAACTAAAACTACAAAGCTACGCATTAATCGTAGTCCGTAGTAGCGCACGTAGCAAAAACAGATTCGACGCCATTCCATCTTAAATAACCCTTAGTAAGGGGTTTTAGTCGCCCGCATTCCTCGTCAGTCTGACCCTAGTCGTCACCAGGACCGCACGTCTCTTGGTCTGAAAAGGGCGGGAAAGCTTTTCGTAAAAACTATTACGAGAAATATGTGACAAAGATTTTGTGTGACAATATTACATTGCGAAAATGAGCTGGTGTATTCTTAGACAAGTGACTTTCTTGTGATTTTCTTAGTTTTCTGGAAAAATGGATTCGTGTGTTTGGAAATTTCTTGTTGTTTTCTTTTCGCTTTTCACTGGTAAGTTCTGATTTTTGTAATAATCCTAACTAATTTATTTTTCCATAGTTGTTATAAATTAACATAGTTGGTGAATGGCAGGTATAATTATACCGAAAATTTAACATCAAAAATCTTTAGATCTCCTGATAGACTGTCGGGTCCTTTCCGCCTCTAAAAGGCGTGTACCTCTTAAGATGCCTAGTAATAATGATTAGGTTAAAATAAATAAAAAAGGTTTTATTTTGGACCCACGATCCACATAAAAGAGTTAGTTACAAGCACCTTACAAACTATGTTAGTTCCAGATCTATTTACAAAATATTACAAATTCATTTAATATTACTCTGTAAGTTTATCTTGTTCCAATGTTTTTTTATTGGACAATCCACCTTATCTTATTATTTTTAAGTGCATGAAACCAAACAAATAATACATAATTAAATAGATAGCAATAACCTTCTCACTAAAAATATCTTTATGGGTCGTCAAGGACAATATACTCGTATAATTTGACGACTGGCTGGTGATTTTTTTTTTAAATATAGTTTTATAAATAAATAAATATAAATAAATATTTCTGACACTCAAACAACATTATCTAGCTCAAATTAAGTTTCTTAAAGAACTTGTGTTATGGATACTAGATAACTGATATACTTAAGAAATATAGTATAAACATACATATTGATTGAATACTTATTTTTTATTACAATAAACTTAAATAAACATATAAACATCCATGACTTGACGATTTATATCTATGTTCATCACAAAAACATCCATCGCCGCCGGGATTCGAACCCAGGACCTCTTGAATAGAAGGCAATGTATGTTACCCCTACACCAGCCGGTCGTCATTGTTTACGACGTGCGTAACCTTCCAATAAATAAACTTTTAAAAACTGAATAGTAAAGGCAATCTTACTTACTTACCGGGCATGCTGTAAAAGTCAGCTAAGGGACAGAGGTTTTTAAAGGCGTTTTTGTGGGCGATAGGCTGACCCTCTGTCACTACAATAGTCTCTTTTCATCTTTATAATACCTCCAAATTTGTCAAACGTGACATCAGATGGTCTTTTAACCTCTGGTGTTCTGTATAAGGGATACAGGCGTGACGTTATGTATGTATGTGTATGTATTAACCCTGCCTTGTATGTGCATTTTGGAGGCAGCCATGTTTGTTAAAAATAGTAGACACTATTTTACGCAAGCAAAGGATATAATAAGACCAACACGACACGGATTTCTCGATGTAAAAAGTGAAAAATTAGATTTTTACCGATACTAATTAATAAATCTGATTTTTTTTTGTTGGAAATCACCAGTTTCAGAAGCTTTCCGTCGAATTCGGCAATTTTTTTATGTTTTTGATGGACCATGTAAGGGATATATAGATATAAGCTTATACAGATTTTAAATTTAAACGGGTATATCCACTGGATCATAGATGAATATAAGCACTGGATTACATACAATAAAAAAAAGTTTGTCTATCCGTCTGAAGAGGACAAACACAAAAAAATCCAATAAATAAATATTCCCGACATTCAGTCAACATTAAACAAGGCGTTCTTTTTGATATCCCATATTTTTGAAGGTTTGTTCCTTGCTATAATAATAATATAATACTCTTTGCCACTGAATATGTGGTTCAAATTTTCCAAGATAGAATTTTCCAAGATCTTAAATAATGAAGTCATAAATTAACACACTTTAAAAATTTCTTTGACATTCATTCAATAGACGCGTGTCACTGAAGCCATACAATAAACAACAAAAACATTTTGAACGTTCAGAAACGTTGCAGCAAATGTACAACGCAAAGCGTTGCGAACTGTACCCATGCATAGCGATAAAAAGGGATAGAAAATGCCTAGTCGTCATACTTCAAATAAAGGTGTTTTACATTAAGATGACTTAAATGAATTATTTTGTATGACAAATTAAAACAAAAAATTTAAAATTAAAAAATTATTCATATCTTGTTATTTGATTCTATTACATGGTCCCATTAATACCCTGGTGTTATGGGAAATCAACAGGAACACCTTGACACCACCAAAACAAGAATGAAATAAAATAGTCATAGTATCATAAGCATGTGATACAGTGAATAATCTTCCATTTTCAATCTGATCGAAAACCTCAATGATAACAAGCCATTTTGTACTCTACTCGCTTATGAAAAGAGACTATTTCACACTGAACCATTTACTTCAACGACATCAGATGACATGCAATTCGGGACTGCTCGGGTTGACAGATATTAATCCGTACTCAACTTCACAAAGGAGAAAGATTTCTGTTTGAATGTAGGTTGTGTATAGAGTCCGGCTAACGAAAGTAGGCAATGGGGGTTTTTGCAATTTTTTTATATGGCAACTTATTCTGGTGTCACTGTTGTCAATCGAATGGTTGTTGGTGGTTTTGGTAATTGAATTTTGGAATTTTCATCTTTGTGTTTTCATCAATGTAGGAAACAGCGATACCAGTGACTCTGGCGATTCATTCCATATATAATTGCTAGATTACAATTAATAATAATTATTATTGTATTTAATTGTTTTAGTTTTAAACCTGATTAATGCTAGTTGTTTTGCTAATGTTTTAATGCTAATTTTAATATTGTTATTTTTTACGATAACTTTATAAAAAAAAAACAAGTTTGTTATTTCGTATCAAAGTGGGGGTTTTTTTTTTTATTCGCCAGATTTTTTCATTCTCTACTTTTATTAGCCAGACTATACTAGATTAGTAGAATTCAATATAAAATCATTCTAGATTAAAGAAAGCTTACCTTTGACAGTTCTGTAGCGCGAGTAGACATGAAATGTATGCAAGAGTTATAATCAACGATTAAGAAAAAAATATAAATCACTGATAGTCATGTGAGATTGATGGTAGATTGAGTTTAGTGACTAATAAATCCATACATACATAACCTCACGCAGAAACAAGGGACCACCAATTGCTTCAATCCAGACATATCTCTTTCGATTCCTCCACGTTCATTAATCTTTTCAAACATGACCGCCGCCGGTTACGGGTAGTTTTAACTAGGCTCTTTTTAAGAACGTCGCCAATTTGATCGGCATACGTTCGCCTAAGGCGGCCCCTTCCAACAGCACCATCCATTCTTGCTCTGTACACCTCTTTCGTAAATCTACTTGATATGATGGGTGGATGGACTGTAAACTTAGAACAAGTGAGCTTTTTGTGGATTGGTCACCTTTAACTTTTCTTCCATGCTAGACTGGGAGCGAAAACATAGAATGCGACATCAGATGGTTTTTTTTTTATATTTTTTTTATATTTCTGACACTCACACAATATTATCTTGGCCAAATTAAGTTTGTTAAAGAACTTGTGTTATGGATACTAGATAACTGATATACTTAAGAAATATATAAACATACATATTGATTAAATACATATTTTTTATTAGAATAAACTTAAATAAACATATAAACATCCATGACTTGACGGCTAATATCTGTGTTCATCACACAAATATCCGCCGCCGCCGGGATTCGAACCCAGGACCTCTGGCATAGAAAGCAATGTATATTACCACTACACCAGCCGGTCGTCAGCCGGTCGTCACAGGCGTGAAGTTTTATAGGTCACCTTTATATTATGTTAATAAATTCTTAGGACAAAGGTTTAATGTTAAATGTTACAGTTAAGTGATCAAAAATAGTAGGACTATTCTTAGCCGAGCTTGTGCGGAAAAAAATCTAGCATTTTCAGGTTCAGGTATGTAGAATTATATTTCAAAACATAAGTCGACTAAAACGGAAGAATATACCTATTTGTTTAAAAATAGTTTTTCGGTTTCATCTGATACACTCGTTTAGCTTTATAATCCAAATTTTGGGGAAGTTTACTGACTATTTTTTAAGAATATAAATGAATAAAAAAAGGTTTTTTAGTAATGTTTTTAAGTTTTTGCATTTAAATGCTCAATTATTCTTAAATAAATGAAAAATGTGATAAATAAAAATTACCCGAACAGGATTCGAACCTGATTCGAGCTACCGGGCCCTGGCGAATTCGGTCGTTCGTCGAATCGTTTTAATCCTGGTTGGTTAATTTTTATTTATCACATTTTTCATCTATTTAGGGTTTCATAGTGCTTTAGTACACAAACATTTTCAAATACAAACAAAAAAATAAAAAATCTCACGCCAATTCCAACTCGCCAAATCGGCTATTGTAGATAATGTCGAAATGAAATCGTGTATGGTGTGTTCATCTAAGCTATATTATTCCTCTCTTAACTGTATTTTGTAACATCTATTTATTTAATTATTACGCAATAAGTATTCTATATGATAAGCAAACTTTTATTATTAAGGTCGAACATATTTTTCTGGAAACCATTTCCTAAATAATATTTATAACATATTTGCTCGTAAAGTGGTTGTAATTACACCAATTTCAATATCGTAATGTATCTCATTACGTACTTGTGCGATAATGTAATGTCAAACGCACGTGTTTTTTAAATAAAGTTTTAAGATACTCCGTCTAAAAATGAACGATACTTTTAAAAATCTTAGCAAAGAGGTTTTATGACAAGAAAGTGGTCAATATTTTATGAATAAAATTAACTTTGGGAAATAAAATATAACAAAAATTGTTCAAATTTTTATAACTGCTTTAACAATTAATTAAAGATTTATTCGTTTAACAAAGTCAGAGTTTTATTAATTTCCTCGTAAATATGTTATAAAACATCGTATGACATACATGCGCTTTGAAAATTACAGCCTCAGCTTCTAATAATATCGCCTCGGCTGTAATTTTCAACTTACCGCACTTATATCATAATGTACTATTCAAAGTTGGTAGCATATCGTGCCTAAACTTCATGCACAATATAGTTTACTTACATATAAATCTTGCGTTATTAAATTGTAATATATCTGGTTAATAAATTCTTATTGATATTTATTAACATCATATATTACAATGCTTCCATGCTGGACTGGGAGCGAAAGAAAAACATAGAATGTGCCAGCTGCTTCTCTTCCCGGGCATACTGTAAAAGTCAGTTAAGGGACAGAGGTTTTAAAGGCGCTATTGTGGGTGATAGGCTGACCCCCTGTTACTACAATAGTCTCTCCCCATCTTTATAATACCTCCAAATTTGTCAAACGTGACATCGGATGGTCTTGTAACCTCTGGCGTTCTGCCTACCCCGTAAGGGATACAGGCGTGACGTTATGTATGTAATAAATTCTTAAAGCAAAGGTTTAATGTTACAGATTACTGCTAGTGCGTAGCAGTAGTAGTAGAAGTTAGAAATAAAAAATTAAACACCTAAGTTTTAGTAGTAGTAGGAAGCCTAGAAGTCATCGTGGCGCCGTGGTTACTGTGTGTATCATACGATATCACAGGTTAAGCAACGTTTGGCGCGGTCGGTACTTGGATGGGTGACCGCCGACCATTCATATCTCACGACGACTTCCGTGCTTCGGAGGGCACGTTAAGCAGTCGGTCCCGGGTGCTGTATACTTGTATACGGTAGTCGTGAGGGTTTGTCAGAAGCCATCTAGGCGCCCTAAAAATTCTGGCATCCACCACCCAGCATTGGGCCAGCTTGGTGGATTATGGGCTATACCTCCTCTTCACCCAGGGGAGAGACTCATGCCCTGCAGTGGGCTCATTACAAAGAGTTGTGATGATGATGATGATGAGGAAGCCTAAGTGCCCTGGATAAGTGAGTCATAAAATGGTACAGAAGGCAGCAAATCAAGCGTTACAAAACTGACAAAGGTTCCGTTGCATACCTGGCCGCAACCTGTGCCAAATTTTAGGACCGTGAAAATTATTCACAAATCAAATAAAAATACCAAATTTAAAGTTGAATCAGTAATTTTGATGTACAAATAAAAAAAAATGACGTTATTGCCATAAATCTCCACAGTTTTACAAAATGGCTGATACCTACTTACTGTATGTACGTACTCAATCTATCAATAAAATATGTTCCAAACCTTTAGAGACTTGTCTTTTGCTCTTAGAATTTATTAAAAAATAACAAAAACTTAAAAATATATTATTACTTCGAAGCATACGACTTTTGAAACAAAAAGTTATAAACGGTTAATGAGAGATGATCTTGAAAGGTCAACATAATGTACGGGTGCGACATTTCACTACTTCTTATCTATCAAAAATATAAAATATTTTACGAATTCAGTTTGTTTTTCTAGTTTATTTTTTATTGAAATCATCTTTTAAGTCCAGGCAGAAATCAAAAATATAGGAATGTCAGTGAAAATATGACTTAAAAATGGAGTCCTCAGTCACCTGCGGTCTTTGTCGATTCAAGTAGTTTTTCTCAATGTATTAATAATTAAATTTGGGCTAGAGTATGTTGTGTGAATATCAGAAATATTAAAGATATTTAGATATATTGACCAATTAAAATTGATTTAAATCTTTGGATGAAACCGCCATCAGATTTAGACCAAATTTGTTCAAGCTAGCAGATAGCTATAAATATATTTCGCTTCAAACAGATTCAAATTTAGAATTCGCTAGCCAGGTCGATCGGTGGTGATGGTAGTTTATTTTAAGCCGACTCTACGCGCAAAAAATCATTAGTGCACAGCCTTGGTAGGGTAGATATACTGTTTAACGTATAAGAATTGTCACCGTTTTTTTAGAGGTACTGTTTTCCGTAATATGAATTCTACATATAATATCCTAGGTTAGATTTTGTAAATATTGATTAAAATTACAAAACGAACATAACTTACGAATTGCTTCTAAGATCACAACTTTATATTGTTATTTTATGTATTTTTCTAAACCTTGATTTTTTTTAAGAACGTAAATCAAAACTACCTTGTTGTATTTTTTTTTTTGAAAAATATTTTCCTAGTCAGTTTAATCTCTGTTTTCATACTTAGTATGGGTTAGTGGATGAATCGCACGAATTTTAGAAGCACGAAATATGCTTATTCTTATGAAATATCAAAATATATTACATAGATATCATATCAAATTCAATTCCATTCAAATGCTTTATTGCCATTACCATTAATAAAAACAAAGAATATTTTTTTTTTCATTTATTCATATACGAATTGACCCCACTCCAGTATGTAGGTAGTAAGCAATTTATTGAAAATTAAGATAAAATAATTAAATAATAAATAAAATCCCCAATCAATCACACCAACCTACATGGCAGACCCCAAACCAAGCAGAGCTCGTGATATGGGATACCATGTAGCAAACTAGGAGGAACCTAGAATATAAATACATATATAGATAAACGCCCAGACCTGGACCGATTTTTTTTTTCTTGTTCGAACCCGCGACCACTGACGTCTGCGGCAGACAGTGATACCCCATCTCCAAAGTGTTCGTCAAATTACACATTATGGTCTAAAAAATACAGTGGCTACACTGGTAGATCAATCGCGTTCCTGATAAATAGATAAGGTGTAGGCTAAAATAACAGATATCACACTTTTATCCAGATTTCATATAGAAACCGGCACCAGATTCCATAAACCAAAACACAAACAAGCTTTAAATTAATTACATCGAAAAGGAAAATAGGAGTTTTTGTCCCCTTAATTCAGTTTTCATTTGGGCAGTTCGACTAATGATGCAGTTAGCAAACTAACGAAACGTATTTTGGAAATTCCATAAAAAGAAAAGGCGAGTGCTTTATATACCTAATTCCAGACCTTGCAAATTCTTTTGCAACGGTCTCCATCCCACGATTATTAATCAATCTGGAACTGGAAAACTCAATTAAAACTTTTTGAGGACTACCTTCCCAATCGTTTTTAGATGGTTAAAGAAGCAAATTGGTGTAGTGATGATTGCTCCATTATCAACGGGGTTCCGCAAGGTAGTATTCTTGGGCCTTCTTTATTTCTGATATAGGTCAGTGGCCGTTTTACTTCAAAATGCGTGATGAAAATAATATTTTGTTCTGCTATGATGATATGAACAACTAGATATATTTATGCATATAAAATTCTATACAAAGAAATAGGTAGGTTGTTATAAAAAGGTCAGTGTTTTATGTAAGCGCGCTTTATTGACACTGAGCTCAAACGCGCGCGGTCAAATAAATGCGCAAAACAGCTTACAAAATGCTTTGCTGACCGTAAAAAATGTCACTGGTTTTGTCTTACCCTCAGGAACACGTTTATTCAGTAGCATTAATTATTAAAAATAATAGGTAGTTCTTTTTTATAAATAACTTTCTTGAACCTGTTTTTTTTTTAATTTAATAATAATAATAAGTCAAGGTGATACTATCAGGTGGATCTAACGCTTCGATACCATTAAAAAATAAGACTATCATATTTATATTTATAGTCGACTTATTATGTACCTATTATAACCGATAAAATTCGAAATTTATTTTATTTGATATCAAATCGTAAAAAAATAATACAAGATCATGCTGTTTGCTCTTTTATCGACCAGTTTACTTATTTTAAAAATATTATATTCACTTCTTAAACATTTTCAAATCTTCTACGTAACGCATTTAGAAATTTCGTCCCTTTATTAAAACTGAATTTTGTCTCATTTTCCCATTTTAAGCCGAGCAAAATCTCAAGAATTTTTACTAACATAGGAAAATGTACCAAAATTTCTAACAAGAAAATTCTTTCTCGTGCATTTTGGCAAAGTTTGAAATAGGAATATTCCTTTGAGCAACAAAGCGAAGCATAAAGGGTTACCTTGGATGCATAGTATATACGTTGCGTAAAAGGTGTATTTTAGAGCTAAAAATATAACCCAAAAATATTGTTGCGATAGCACGTTTTTTTTAAGTAGGGGCAAATGCCTTGTAAATGTAAAAAATTTAAATCTAAAATCCTACTACTAAGAACAAAAGTTTCGTACTTTTTAGATCGTTTTTTTAGTGTTCTGTTTTGTTTTACTTATTTTTGAGTAATATTATTTACATATTTGAACTGAGCTGACAAAGTTCTTGCATTTGATTACACAAAATGTAAAAAAAAAATTGTCCTTTACTTTAAGTCCCCTCGAGGGCGCTGTAGTCAATTTAACGTAACATTTTGTTTAGAAGTTGTGAGGGAACAGATGAACATCCATACCCACTGACATATATACAGGTCAACATCATTACTCTCCTTTTTGCTTCGCCGTAGTTGGGTAAAATGTCATTTTAAATGACATTTTACCCAACTACGGCGTAAAACTTTTGGTAAAATGTCATTTTAGTTAAGATACGGTTAATGCTTCTTCACTACCCAGTGATAAGATGCAGCAGCCCTAAAGTATATTATTTGTTTGTTCGTTTTTACAAACAAGTTCGAATTTTACCTCACTGAAAAAAATCTGAAGTGAAGATCAAAAGTAATTGGAGTCAAACCGCAGAAAAGCTCCAAGTGAATTATAAAGCTGCTAAGAAATTAATAAAACAAGTGTCTTAAAATAAGTGGCGTAGACTATTATTAATTGCTTCCATGATGGACTGGGCGCGAAAGAAAAACATAGAATGTGCCAGTTGCTTCTCTTCCCGGGCATACTGTAAAAATCAGTTAAGGGACAGAGGTTTTATTGGCGTTTTTGTGGGCTATAGGCTGACCTCTAGTCACTGCAATAGTCTCTATCCATCATTATAATAGCTCCAAAGTCAAACGTGACATCAGATAGTCTAATAACCTCTGATGTTCTGCCCACTCCATAAGGGATACAGGCGTGAAGTTATGTATGTATTAACTATTATTAATACAGCCATTTAGTAAATTCTGAAACCATAATATTCCAGATAATGATTTTGATTGATGTGGTTTCGAGGATTAATTAGATGTTCAATATCAAAGCAGTTCTGCAATTCGAAGTCAATCAATTCAAGCGACTAACCAAGCTTAGAAACTGTATAGTCAAATTGTAAAACCATTTATGGAGACCATTTTCCAAATAGTAATAAAATCATTCTATTTTTTTAAATGCTAGTCGTGTAAGGAGTAATATTCAATGACCTGTCAGATTACTTACGTGTCAGCCCAACCACTACTTAAGGTTTGACTCTGTGAAAATTTTATCTAGAGAGAAACATTACATTCCTAGAATGATCAGAGAAGCGATTAAAATTAAAAGACACCCTAATTTCAATAATTGTTTTAAACTATCGCGGTTACTTTCACTATGATTTAATGTATTTATGAGATTCTTACCACGAAACATCGGACGTGCGAAAATAAAATCAAAAATCGTGGTATGAAACCCGTAAATACATTAATAAATCATACCCTAATTTCAATAGAAAAGATGGTTGGAAACTATCACCGACATGGGACCCTATTCTGAAAAACATTAAATCTAACATCCAGCAAGCTGCACGACCTAAAACTCAAGATACTGTCAGCTCGTTTTGTGTCAATCCAGAACGCTACGCTCGAAGACTGAGAAACAGATGGAGATGATGATATATAACTTTTTCCATCTATCAATCCGACGCTTAACACCTCAGTAGCTCGTGACCACGGGGTCTGCAAAGACACCGAAACGTCGAGTTAAAATTTAAAATGTAAATATACGCGATAAATTCGATTAAAAAGTGTTTTATTTAATAGTATGAATCGCGAAAACTTAAGACAATATTTCGGTTAAGTATACTCAATAAATAATTAATACCTTTTTATATTAATTTTATTTTTTCTCTTCATGTATGATCTCAAACTGTCACGTCCTTGATTTTCAAAACTGACCCACCAGTTTCATAAACATTAATATTAAAACTAACATTATATGAAACAAGCAGGTTTTCGTGGTTCAGGGGTTACTTTTGAATTGTATGATACAACCTAATCGTTTAAGTCAATAACTATGCTCAAAGTCTTGGTTATTCACATCCAACTGATAATTTCAAAGATTATAGCTTAAAATTTGTAAAAACAGAAAGAAAAAAATTGTATTCCTAGCGCACCCTGTATATTTTAAGCCCTTTAGATAGTATGGGCTAAACGTTTTCAATAGAAACTTGAGATGTAGCCGAGATAAGAGCTTTTAAAAGGTTTTCAGTGAGCAATTTCGGCCCAGTGTATGCGATGTTCGCATTTCCTCTAAAAGAACCGTACAGAGTAAATAAATAAAAGTTTATGTATAAACATGTCTCCAAAGTAAAAGGTCGCGTGGAAGATGTTTTTTTGTTTTATTTTATGGACTAGTGCATTTATTTAAAATGTAATAAATCATGTCTTAATTTATTTAAGATATTAATTTTGTGTACAGGGTTAATTAGCGCATCGCGTCTTGCCGGCAGCCTCTGAACATTTGTTAGCTTTTTAAAATTAAGTTTTTTCATAAAAAGCGAAAGAAAAACAAAAGAAAAACGTAGGATGTGCCAGCTGCTTCTCTTCCCGGGCATACTGTAAAAGTCAGTTAAGGGACATAGGTTTTAAAAGCTTTTTTGTGGGCGATAGGTTGACATCTTGCCACTACAATAGTCTCTCTCCATTTTTTTAATACCTCCAAATTTGCCCCTGGTGTTCTGCCTATCCCATAAGGGATACAGTCGTGACGTTATGTATGTATGTTTAAAGGCGTACCTCTATTAACTCTGAGCGTAGGTATGCCACGACCTTTGCGCAGTATAATATCGCTTCATAATAATAATAGGTACTTCTTACAAAATGTAGTGTAAAGAGCAAATTTTTATGTTTTTATTTTTTGTGTTATTTATCAAGATTTTTAAAAAGTCGTGGAACAAATATCGTTGGGTGGGATTGATGTGGAGAGGCTGCCTATTAAAAAAAAGACTATTAAAAAATAGTTTACTATAAGTTTACTTCACAAAAATTAAAAAGTTTAATACTTAAGTTAAAATTTAAACATCCTTTCTTAAAATTTGGACTGACATTTTGAAATTTGTCTGAATAAAAACTATGCCTATAGTACTTACAATCAGATGATCGGGAAGATACAAGGTTTTTTTTTCTCTTTATATAATATAGCCCTATACCTTTGCAGTAACGTCGGCTAGGTATGTTTACAATAACTAAAACATACACAAACAATAGTTAACAATTACTTATAAACTATCAGTTAATCTTTTTTCGAAGGAGTTAGTACACTGTCACTATAATTACTTTCAAAATTAGAACTAAGGCATGAATGCAAAAGGAAAAACACTTCTAGTTTGTGGGTTCCAGTATCATTTGCTTGGTAGTAGGATCCCTTCTGGGTCCGCCTGGCTAGCGACCACCCTTTATATAAAGTCTGCCGCCAAATGTTACCGCTCCGGCGGTAATGTAAAGAGCCAGTTCCTTCCTAAACCCGTGTGCTTTCATCTTCGACCTCATCATCACTTACCATCAGGTGAGATTGAGGTCAAACGCGGGTTTATTCACTTATAAAAAAAAAAATATCATAATAGACTCAAACGCTCGTTTTCGTTCTGGACACATTCCAATAGAAGATGATACAGGTCATCTTTTTTATTACAAATATTACATTTAGGAGTGTCAGATCTACCAACCAGGAATTTAAAAGCATTTAACGGTACATGTCCAGAGCGAACTCTCATACATATGACCAATTGCCTTCTATTGAGATTACTTTCGGAGAACCATGGGGCTCAAGGCGGCTCACTCACTAAGGTTTTGTACCACGTTCCCTTTTTTATTGACTTTTGATTAAACAAATCCTTCCACTTTTGATGAGTATTACACATACACATACACAACTTCACGCCTGTATCCCATATGGGGTAGGCAGAACACCAGAGGTAATAAAACCATCTGATGTCACGTTTGACAAATTAGGAGGCATTATAATAGTGAAGAGAGACTATTGCAGTGACAGGGGGTCAGCCTATCGCCCACAAAAAAGCCTCCCATAACACCTCGGTCCCTTAACTGACTTTTACAGTATGCCCGGGAAGAGAAGCAGCTGGCACATTCTATGTTTTTCTTTCGCTCCCAGTCCAGCATAGAAGCAAACAAGAATATTATGAGTATTATTTTTCATGTTACTTAAAATGTCAGAGTAAATACCTATTACTTCTAGTTCAGTACCATCGTTCAACGAACATTTCGCGAGTGAGTCAGCTACCTCATTTCCGCAGATCCCTACATGTGAGGGACCATTGCATTTTGACTTTTACACCACTACGTATTAAGAGTCGAATGCATTTAATAATGGCGAAAGCCTCTGGACTGACACTGGATTTGGACAGACATTTTGACATTTCGCGATGAATAAAAACTATGCTAAGTACTAACAATCGGATGATCGTAAAGATACAAGGTGTTTAAATAAAACTAAAAAACACTAAAATTGTCCGTTCCTGTGACGAAACTATTGCTTACATGATCTGATTTTTGTAGTGTAGCCTGATAATGATATACAAAATAATATGTGGTTTCATTTAATGCCTCTCGCTTTTATCAACGCAGTAAAACAAAACAAATTCATAAAAAAAAATAGAGGGTCAGAGAATTTTTTTGGCCATCTTGTATTCTACAAATGGGTTCCCAAGCACGCTCACATAGTTTTTCTAAAAAACCTACAAATATGTTAAACAGAGAGGAAATGGTTTCGGTTTATTTGATGTCATTTGCGCGGTTATTGGAGCTTAATTGTAACACCGCTTTTTTTCTTAGAAGCCATTATAACGCTCCCCGAGTGTGAGGCTATCAAATCCTACTTTTTTTGTAAATTTGACTTGTGGTTTTAAATAAATAGATCAAATTAACGAACCTTTCACATCATTTTTATTTAGACCTTCACCATTTCCATATATACAGGGTTGATTTGTAGTCACTGGCCAATTTTTTTTTACATTATATGTATCATTTATAAAACCGATTTTTGAAAAAAAAAGGTTTTATTTTTTCACAAGGAAATTAATTTATCCGCTAACATATTGACCAAGGCATGGTCACTCTAAATTACCATTAAAATAAAGATGACTACGCGCTACTACACACATTTTGTAGTACTACGTCGTAGTATTATCAAGGAAATGCCGCGTCGTAGTAGCTATATTCATCAACAGCGACTATTTTTTTTAAAGTTTGTGGTTCCATATTTCTACTTTTTTGTACTGAGTGACGCTAAAATAAATATGCACATACGTTTATATTTTTTCAAAGAAACTGACATTTAAATTTGGCTGCTGACTAAAAATCAACCCTGTATATTTACCACAACCCAATAGTGACCCAATCTTACATACAAAACTATTTAATTCAAAAGTATGGTTTAATTAATTAGTAAATGACTTAATTTAATTTAATATTTTTATTATTTTCCTCTAATGATATTCTTGTGCAGTCTAAAATATATATTTTGCTCCTGGGCAAACGTCCAAATTCATTTTTCCAAAAGCTCGAAAATGCCCTCCATAAAAGTACCCTTTATTTAGATAACAAACTTTTCAATGCATTGTGTGTTCAATTTTATGTTGTATATCGTGGTTGTATAAAAGATTTTGATAATATTCGTTCGAAATACATCACTGATAACGGATCCCAGTAAAATGGCCAGCCGTCGAATCCAGTGTTAACGCAAAATTTTAAGTTTTACTTACAGTGTGTTAAATTTTTGACATAGTGATACATTTGCTCTCCCTTTATGCAAATTATACACTTTGCTTTATTGATGGGTTCAATTTAATTCAATTCTTTGGGCTGAATCTCAATGAGCCGTGGTTACTAAGCGACAGACATCAATGGGCTAATATTGAACACTCAAAATTATGACTCTTGCAGACATAAAAATAAATTCCATTATTAACCCTATTAAAACTATTTCATGTTTATTATCTACTAGCTGTTTTGGGCGGTTTTCTAATACCGTGGGAACATCGGCATAAAATGTAACCTTTGTGCTATTCCAGACTGTACACTATCACTACACCAAATTTCATCCAAATCCGTTGACCCGTTTAATCGTGATTGAGGTACAAACATCCATACAATATTGTTTTTAAGTTTTTGCATTTAAAATGCTCAATTATTCTTAAATAAATGAAAAATGTGATAAATAAAATTATTTAAGAATAACTGAGCATTTTAAATGCAAAAACTTAAAAACATTATTAAACATTGCAATGCTTCACTTTAACTGGGATTCATAATTTCTGTAAAGAAATTGGTCTCGTCTCGGGTGGTCTTAGCTGCAAAGATTATTTTTAATTTTTTAGATTTAGATGGAGCTACGTTAGCAATATAACGTAAAAACAAAAATGTGGTAAGTAATTTCGAGGCGTACTGCCAGGCCCCGGTAGCTCAGTGGAAGAGCACTCGTCCGGCAAAAGAGAGGTCCCAGGTTCGAATCCTGGTCGGGTAATTTTATTTATCACATTTTTCATTTATTTATCCATACAATATATTTAAGTTTTTTGCATTTACTAATGCTCAATTATTTTAAAACTAGCTGTTTCGTGGTGTTTTAACCACGTAATTTCAAATCCCGAGGCAAAATGGGGATAAAACGTAGTTTGTGTGCTATTCTCGGCTGTACACTATCATTATGCCAAATTTCATCTAAATCCGTTGCGCCGTTCGACCGTGATTGAGGAAAAAACATCCGTACAAACTTTCATTTTTATAATATTAGTAAGATAACTGAAAAATATGCTTAATGAAATAAAATCCTGGGCGGCTGATTTTATTTAGCAGTTTTTTAGTTATCATACATCTATCCATACAAACTTTCACATCTATTAATTAGCATGATTTGTCAATTTTGTATCAACCACTTCTTTATTTTAACATGTTCACATAACTTACTTAAGATACAAAATATTGTTATTAAATTCTCAAGCAAAGCCAAAAACACATGCCAGTAAAGTATAAAAATATAGGTTTTTTTTAGTTAAATTAATTCATACAAAAGTAAATATTATTTTTGGAAGGCGCTTCGTGTTCTAAATATTCGGTATATTACATTCTTGTAAGTGGGTTTTCCTTGTACGCAACCATAAATTGGCAGCATATGTTCCAGAATGACTGCATAGAATACGCAAAGATAGTGCTACTCTTGCATTTTTATGAATAACTAGCTATTTCAAGTGGTTTTACATGCACAATTTCACATTTCGCTATAAATATTTGAGAATAAATAAAAAGAATATGTAAATCTATACATATAATAAAATGGTAGGAAAGTCAAAACTGTACATTGAATATTTTTTTAAAAGAATACTTGGGGTATGATCTACAATCGAAACAGAAACAAAAAATATAGTTTTTAGAATTTTTGTCTGTTTGTCTGTTTGTCTTTCCGGGATAAACTCAAAAAGTACTGCATGGATTTACTTCAAATTTGGCATGAAGATAGTTAAGAAGTCGGGTCAACATATAGGCTACATATTATCACGCTAGCAGTGTTATAATCGTAGGTGCGTTTGGTGCTGCATAGCGTTCACGCAGACGACGTCGCGGGCAGCAGCTAGTATTATAATATTATATTATAATTTACATATTCTCCTTATTGCGCTGTTCGATTTTGCTGTACCGAGGTATTTATCAGATCTATTTGATTACATTTACTCCACACATACACGTTATTTGAGTTCAAGTGACAATTTAAAGTAAGTAACACCGATGCACACGATGGATTACTTTGGTAAATCGTTTTCAATCCATGCGGTACGCTTATGGAACGAATCACCGTTACAAATTAAATCCGCACAAACTTTAACGATTTTTAAAAACTTGTAAAGATGCACTAATTAGCAAAAGTTGAAGAATTGCCATGATTATTTTTATTATTAAATCTGTGAGTGAACACACTTTTTCTTATTGTATATGTGTAATATTTACATATTCTCTGTCTTCTTTATCGCACGCTGTTAAATCCTGCTGTACCGAGGTATTTATCAGATAAATTTGATTATATATACTCCATAAATAATGTTTTCATAAATATATTCTGATGCAAGGGTCAAGATACCAATCTCTTTAAACTTAAATAACTAAAATATACCAGTTTTCCCGTATTAACATTTCAGTCAATGAGCAAATTTTCTTTACCGCGAACGCTGCAAAACTAATTCTACTCCCAAGTTGTGAGATATGGGTGCCTTATTGCAATTTAGAATTTAAGGTAATTCCAAGAAAAACAGAGTTATCTACTAGATTCAACCTGTTCCCATTAAGCCGCAGATCAGACTCAACATGTTTTACATTTGGTGCAGATAATTTTGAACATTTAGTTTTTTTATCATTGAAAGCTAGATTATTTATATTGAACCACTGAACAACATTTGCGAGAGCTCATAGAAGAGATCATAGAAGTGTGTTTATTTCGTAGTTAACAGCATATGTCATCGACCGTGTTAGTCAATTATAAAAATATAAACAATGCCTAATTGCGCTCCTGAATGCACCTCCATAATATAAATCCAAGTTTAAATCAATATTGTAATAATCGTAATAAATTATAACCAGTAACAGATCTGTTTAATTGTATTTATTTATCTACAACGCGTCCATCTTATTAAAACCTAACTCTAGTCAACACTTAAATTACAGTCGCATTTTGAATCAAAATCATTTATTTTTGAGCATTCTGTATATCGAAATTGCATATGTGTGAGTACTGTGAAGGCGCCAGCTTTAGTTAACCGGCCAGTACCTTGACTATTTGCCCTCTACACCAAAGAGGCCACCACGTTTAACAAGATATCTTAAACGGTAAGTAATGGTAAGGTAATAACTAAGGATCGCAAATAAAGTGAGTCAATGACAGAGCATACGACTTTGCAATGGAACATTCATGTGATTATAAATTAAATAAGTCTCTGCAAATACCTTAAACAAGTATTTCAATTTAAAAATTTGAACGGAAATGAATGCGGAAATTACAAGTTTCCTCTTTATTTCCGGTCTATCGACGAGTTATAGCTACATACCGATATTAAAATATCAGCTTTTTTTGTCCTATATTTCTATGATTTCCCTTATATTAAGTCTCAATTTCACCCAATGTAATTGTAGATTGGTGTGACCTCTATGATAAATGTGCCGATATAAAAATGAATGCTGTGCTCTCAACTGATACAGGTCAGTCAAACAACTTGCAGTGGGGCTTACCAACTAATACTTCAAGGCACTGCTTCAGTTTCTTTTTCTAGTTATAGGTATCCACAGAGGGCAGTCATTAAGTATATTGAGATATCCTAACAAAATTTGTTCTTCTCATCTTAATAATCTTACTTATATATAATACATATGAAAGTTTGGATGTACGGATGTCTGGATTTTTATTCCTCTATCACAGCTGAACGGCATAACGGACTTTGATGAAATTTGACATAGTGATAGTTTGCAGCCTTAAATAAGACATCTTACTAATATTATAAATGTGAAAGTTTGGATTTATGGATGTCTGAATTTATGGATGTTTGTTCCTCAATCACGGCAGAACGGCATATTCGATTTTGATGAAATTTGGCATAGTGATAGTGTACAGTCTGGAATAGCACATAGGCAAAATTTTATCCCAGTATTCCCACAGAATTCAAAATGCACGAGTGAAACCGCGCCACACAGCTAGTACATTATAAAACAATGTGTCAGCAGATTTTGTTCTTCGAATGGCAGTCATGAGCTCAGCGCGTTTGATTCCAACTCGTTGAGTTCACTATCCTTTTTCATAATATGCTGATGAATTCACCTGACTTTTATCTTACTTTTATTTCAGAATATAGGGTCAACTCAAAATCAAAAAAATATTTTTTTCGTAGATATATAATACACTTGAAAAAGGTCAAATTATTTACAAGTTAAATCTATCACCATTCTACTTCTCAACAGATCGACTTTCCAAAATCGAAGAAGTGGCAAGGAATTCAACACAATCATCTTTTAAAAATATACACCAATTTACAGTCCGGGAATCCCATCTTCTTGCATCCGGATATCTAAATGTTAATACGCCACCTTAAATACAAACCTTAAACCGAATGAAGAACAATTTAAAACTGTGCCTATTATAAGCCTTATAAAAAATATCTTGTTAAATGGTCAACGAATGCAGAGCATTAGAAAAACTGACTTCACATCAACACTTTGGTTGACTAATAATGACCACGTAAACATTCTCCAAAATCATATATACAGTTTCAAAAATTTTAAATTTTCAATGACGTAGGTACTCAACCGATTTTCTCTATCATGTGATTTTTTTAAATCGATTAATAACTTTCTGAAATATCGTGTAACAAAGACACAAAAAAAACATACAGACGAATTCAGAACCTCCTCCTTTTTTTGGAAATCGGTTGAAAATATACCTTGTTTATCAATTTTGTTAAATGGAAAAAATACCTTGTTGAGTCATAATAGTGAATCTTGTAACTGTACATACTGCGTGTATATGCATGCATTTATGCATTTTTGTAAACAAGTTTTTTTTCTACTAAAGGTAAACCCGCGTTTGACCTATCTCACGTAAGTAACGACGCGGTGTCCATATCGGCTCACATAAAACTCTAATTCCTATTTGTTTCTTACTACCGCTTTGTGTTAATAACTCAATCACTCTTCATAATTTTATTTTTCATAATTTTTTTATTCATACATTTTTAGTACTATCAAGGAAGCTTTAATTAATAATGTTGTTACTAAGATCATATGTCAACTCACAACGTCGTTATATTCAGAATACCTAGCTTTATAACACACAATACTACCATATTTTTTCTCTTGATGAGTTATCATGTCGGGGTAGTGGTGACCGAACTGACCGATCTCACACATTAGGGAATATGCATTCTAAAACAAATGTAAGAATATAGACATAATTATTTTCAATTATATAGATAAAAATATTTACGAATATTCTAGTTATTTCTAGCTTCTATATATTCTTCCATGCTGGACTGGGAGCGAAAGAAAAGCATAGAATGTGCCAGCTGCTTCTCTTCCCGGGCATACTGTAAAAGTCAGTTAAGGGAGGTTTTATTGGCGCTTTTGTGGGCGATCGGCTTACTCCCTGTTACTGCAATAATCTCTCGTCATCATTATAATACCTCCAAAGTCAAATGTGACATCAGATTGTTTTACCGCCTTTGGTGCTCTGCCAATACCATAAGGGATACAGGCGTGAAGTCTATGTATGTATGTCTAGTTATTCATTATTAGTATGAACAAATATAATATAACGAATATATGTAAAATCAAAATGTATGAAAATTGATATTATGAATTTCAATGATTATGTTTTTTAATATTTAGGGTTTAATTTTTTTATGAAGAATGATCTTGAGTATGAGAAACATTTTCGGACTTCTGGTTTTAGGAGTTAAAAAGTTATGTAAAAAAATGCGCACCCAAAGTCGAGGTTGAAGATGAAACAACATAGAAGTGAGACTGATGAATTTTTTACTGACTTTTTACTGATGCGGCTTTTACTTATACGACATAGCATTTATAAGACTGCAAACTGGACGGCAGCGACAGCGAGAGCGACAGCGGCGCCGGCAGCGACGCGGGGAATCTGGGCCTTTCTCGACGCCAGCGGGCGTGAGAGCGATTTGTCGCGGTGCAATACAAACTCAATACTTTCTATCGTGCGCCGAAATTGCAGCACGCGCCGCTGCGCTGTCGCTTTCGCTGCCGTCCAGTTTGCAGCCTTACATTTATGAATTGTTATTTATAACTGCCTGCATCTGTTTTTCTGACCATTAAAGTCCTGGTACTTTTCAAGTAAATAAATAAATATTTCTGACATTTCTGAATTAAGTATCTTAAAGAACTTGTGTTATGAATACTCTATAACGAATAATAAAAAAAAAACTTATGATATACAAGGTTAATTACCCATTACAACTTGCAGGCAACCTCTCTACATCAATCCCAACAACATTTATTCTCCGACTTTTTGCAAATCTTAACACAAAAAAAAGAAAAACAACAATATTTTTTGCTTCTTTTAAAGCAATGATAAAAATTTAAAAATATTGTCTGCCCTCTGCACGTGGCGATATTTTGCTTTCGCAAGGTGCGTGGCATGCCTACGCTTAGAGCAAATAGAGATTCGCCAGTCTAGAAGCAATAAATAAAAATTTTTGTATGGGAAATCTTGAATTAAAAAAAAACCTGTGTATACTATATATTGAATATATGTATATATTTTATTAGAAAAAAAACTTAAATACATACATACATGACTTCACGCCTGCATCCCTTACGGGATAGGCAGAACACCAGAGGCTATGAAACCATCTGAGGTCTCGTTTGACAAATTTAGAGGTATTACAATGATGGAGAGTGACTATTGCAGTGAAGGGGGTCAGCCTATCGCCCGCAAAACTGTCAATAAAACCTCTGTCCTTTAACTGACTTTTACGGTATACGGTATGGAAGAGAAGCAGCTGGCACATTCTATGTTTTTCTTTTACTCCCAGTCCAGCATAGAAGAAAAAACTTAAATAAACATATAAAAATAACATCCATGACTTGATGCCTAATACCTATCTGTGTTTATGTTACGAATGTCGCCTGTCACCGGGATTTGAATTCAAGAACTCTGGCATAGAATCTCTGGCAAGAATCTGGCATAGAACATACATGGTTACTCGTGTATGGGTGTTTCACCATATTAATCCTGATGTTCATTTTCCAACAGGTGGCACGGAGAACTAACTTCCGACAACTTATATGTCAAAATACCTGTCTTTAATAAAAGTCATGGTAATAATATTATTTTCAACACACTTGCTAGTAAAGTGAGCCTTATTCTATTGAATTTAGAACTATAAACTGGGCTATAAGTCACGTGTACATAATAAATTATACCCTAGTGCATAATATAATGAATCCTACAAAGTTGAATTGTACCTTAGTGCAAATTACATGCGAGTAAACAGAGCATATTTTATTGATCCGGTTTATACATTAAATATTTTCAGAAACAACAAAGAGATTTTATGCCACTTCAAATCCATATACATTTTCAAATGTTTGCGCCTTATATTGGTAAAACAAATTTGTTTATGACCACGTATGTCTGTCTTTTACTCACAAGTGTGTTGAAAAACATCGTATGTAATTAGTGAGCGTTGCTAATTACAGTCTCGGCTCATTATTAAGCCCTCGTCTGCGGCTCGGGCTCAAATCACAGCCTCAACTGCAATTAGCAACTTAGCTCACTTGTTACATAATATACTATTTTAAATCATTATACATATCAATAGTATAGTGTTAGTAACAATATTTCTTTTTGTTTCAGCCTCAACTCCGTCAACAACCAAAACAGACCGACTACTTTTAGAAGACCTTACAAAGTTATCTAGTTTACGGTATGTATGAGAATTTAGTTAAACTAGCTAACTGAATTGTGTTGCCAACTTTTCAATGTAACAATCCTATATTTGCATAAGAATGGGAATACTCGTATTCTGAAAACTAACTCAAAGTTGGAACTCTTTTTAAGAAACGATTTTTTGAGATCTCTTAGGAAATTATTGATTGAACGAGCGTTTGCCCGCGACTTCGTATACGCATTAACTCAAAATCCTATATTTTCCGTTCTCGTGGGAATTTCGGGAATTCCTTCCATAATACAAACAGACACTCATTGAGGAACCTTTATACCAAGTATCACATACGTGCACTTAAGGAATAAGATTTTTACATACAAACTAAATAATCATATATTTCCCGTTCTCGTGGGAATTTCGGGAATCCTTTTATAACACAATTAGTCACTTTTTGAAGAACCTTTATGCCAAGGGTCATATCCGTGCACTCAAGGAATAAGATTTTTCATACAAACTAAAAAGTCCAATAATACCCGTTCCCGTGGGAATTTCGGGAATTACTTCCTTAGTGCACCCCTACATCCCCTAAAGAATGTGTTCCAAATTTCTCTCTACGCCTAGTAGTTACGGCTGTACGTTGTCTGTCAGTCACTCAGTCAGTAACGGAACAGTTTTATATATATTGATCGGGCGTTACTTTGCGGAAATCCATGAAAACTATATAACTAAGTTACCTTGCTAATTATGCGACTCGTACCTGCACTAGTGATGCAGGATTTTCGTACGTTGGTTCACCGCCCTGCCTCCCTGAAGCAAGAAGCAAGCAATGCAATGAACACACTTGGAATACTGTAACCCACACCACAAGCTACCGATACGTGTATCGCTTCAACCAGAAGCATCCTCAGGTTGCAAGTACGAGTCGCAGAGTTACCTTTAGTGATAGTAGTTCTCTTAAGAAAATTGACGGAAAATCTATGCTTGAGTGGTGATCGATGCTGCAATTTCTGCGTATTCTAAGAATACGGACTTAACTGTAAAAAAGGATAAGGAGTATTTTCGAGATCTACGAAAAATAAAAATCACGTAGTAGAATAGAATAGTCATTTATACACAGAATATGGTAGGTATTATATGTTCTTAAATCTAAATCATGTACCTACAGCATATTCTATCGGCAATATCGGTGTGCAAAAATTTTAAGAACTAAGTTACTGGAAAGCTATTTTTCACGTGGTCAAACACAAAACACAAGTTTCCACAACTAAGCTTGGTAATCGTCATTTATTCAAAAAGCTGAAAATACCAGAAAGAGAAAATACCAGAGAGTTTTTTGAGAAGTTGAAAGACCTAAATCAAGACAAAGACTGATTTTTTTTCCGATTCTGAAACTTTGTAAATAAATTATATAAGAAACTATTTAACCCATGATATTGATAATAGAGTTAAAAGAAGTCTTACATAGTACACATTTAAACAAAAGTAAAATTAACTGTCTGCACTTAATACCTACTTTTTTGTGATGATTACGGGCTGATATAAAACCACAAGGCTTTTGAAGTTTTAATGACCAGTGAGACATAGTACATAACTTCTTCTATAGGCCATATCAATTTGGCCGGCGATGGATGAAACACCCTGTATTTTCTGTTTGAACGGAGGCTTAAGTGAAATTTGGTGATTTAATTTTTTTTTATAAATCTTTTGATTAACTTGAATAATAAGTATCTAAAATCTAAATCCTATCGTGAAAACAATTGTTTACCGTATTCTTCAAGAGGCTTATCTTACAAAGTTTGTTATTACAATGTCTGCCATTGTCTACTACTTTTCGATTTGGACAATGTCTGAAGGTGTTTTCTTGAAACATATTTTTTTGTAAAACTCTCTATTTGTTTTTCTAATTACCATTTCGCACGTATTATAATTAAAAGATTTAGAATATTAATACCGTTAGAAACATATGAAATGTTTTGCGCTCGAAATTTTCATTGAAATAAATAGTCAACTATGCACTTATGACCACGATTTCCGTACCTCAGAGTCTGTACGTGTATACAGAATAAAAAATTTGTTGAAAAAATCTTATGTCCACCATCCATCATTCGGTCAACTTAGTATTTTATAGCCTGAACGTTCTCATCGCCCAAGAGCCAAGTCATGATTTGTGACGAAGACAAAAACATAAGATTTATAAAAACATATCGCGATTATACATATACCTGCTGAAAAAAGATTAAAATGATCTTAATTTCACTTAATGGAACACATGAACGCAGTTGCGGTGAAATTTGGTGGCAGAGTTTATATAAAGGGTAAGCTACTGTTACACGTGCTCTAAAATGGCATGCTAAAAACATGCTGTGTAAACATAAAACAGTAATGTTTAAGATTTTTGACAACTCATAAAATGTATTAAAACAACATATCGTGCAAATAATAACTATTATTCGGTTGATTCCAAATCATTTACTTATATCAGAAACCGCTGCAAGAATTTTAATATTTAACCCTCTCAAGGTTCTCAATTTATTTAATAATTACTCTCTATTAGTATC
This sequence comes from Stenoptilia bipunctidactyla, assembly GCA_944452665.1. NCBI lineage: Eukaryota > Metazoa > Arthropoda > Insecta > Lepidoptera > Pterophoridae > Stenoptilia > Stenoptilia bipunctidactyla. Next base: position 3,128,603 of record OX101748.1, on the reverse strand, counting down.
ATCCACTTCAAATGAAAATCTCGATATCGTTTCTAAGAAATTAAATCAAGTCTGCACCAATACTTTAGATATAAACATGCAGCATTTCAATGACAATATCATTTTTATTTGCTAGTTTTAAATATGCTCCTGAATAAGCTCCGCTCACTTCGCAATAAGCATGCTCAAAGCTAACATTCCAAATACACATGCTATTTTACAACGTGCTTTCTCGCTTTTTGTTCAGTTCAAACAAAGTCATGGCTACAAACAGCTATCCGCATGGAGCCGAATAAGTTCAACCTTTTGCTGGCGATGCAATACATCTAAAAGCTTATATCAGCTAGGCAAAAAAAGGAAAGAAATAATGATTCGGACACAAGCATGCTCAATAAAGAAACCTGCAGGGCTAGCACGCAACCATCGATAAATAGTCGAATCGACAAGATAAATTTTTTTTTGTTATTTTATCCTATTATGTAAGCTAATATGCGCACCAGAATAGATAGAATTACTCGATTTGATACCATGATTAAGACCACAAAACCAAATATGTCATAATCTTAATAAATTACATACACTAAATACCATATTCTAAGAAAATATAGATAAAAGGCCCGATTTATTGTTGTCGACGGTAGCATGCTAGCCCCGTTGTTCAGACACGCTTAAGGCACGCGACCCCTTCCACCCGCGCTGCTGGTAGCGTGCTCAAAACTACTACGTAAAAAGCACTACGTAGCAAGTGCTTAATAGAAGCATGCTTTCGTGCTTGGAATGAGCATTTGTAACAGTAGCTGTAGTTGTTAGCCAGTCGGACCCTGCCGGTATCCTACTACCAAACGGAATCTGCTCGGATTACTCATGTTTTACGACATGCTTATCCAAGCCCGTAGAGCTGTTTTAAGCCCTTACGCGGGCTTAAATAAAGGGTCGCCTTATAATAATCAATAATATTTTAATAGCAGATTAGGTATAGTATATAGTAAGTAGTAGTATAGAGTGGGTCATAATTACGAAAAAAAAAATGTTTTTAAATATTTTTCATAAATTAAAATTTCAAAATTGTTCTTAGTGATCAACATTTAAGTTTCATCTGTAGTTTATGACTACACAGCAAGTAATAAAAGTGTTTCCAACTAATTGTATGTAGTTATAAAATGTAGATAAATCTTAAATTTTACTCACAGAGAAAAATTTTGAAATTATAATTTATGAAAAATATTTAAAAACCATGTAGCCATGACTTTGTTTGAACTGAACAAAAAGCGAGAAAGCACGTAGTAAAATAGCATGTGTATTTGGAATGTTAGCTTTGAGCATGCTTATTGCGAAGTGAGCGGAGCTTATTCAGGAGCATATTTAAAACTAGCAAATAAAAATGATATTGTCATTGAAATGCTGCATGTTTATATCTAAAGTATTGGTGCAGACTTGATTTAATTTCTTAGAAACGATATCGAGATTTTCATTTGAAGTGGATGATACTAATAGAGAGTAATTATTAAATAAATTGAGAACCTTGAGAGGGTTAAATATTAAAATTCTTGCAGCGGTTTCTGATATAAGTAAATGATTTGGAATCAACCGAATAATAGTTATTATTTGCACGATATGTTGTTTTAATACATTTTATGAGTTGTCAAAAATCTTAAACATTACTGTTTTATGTTTACACAGCATGTTTTTAGCATGCCATTTTAGAGCACGTGTAACAGTAGCTTACCCTTTATATAAACTCTGCCACCAAATTTCACCGCAACTGCGTTCATGTGTTCCATTAAGTGAAATTAAGATCATTTTAATCTTTTTTCAGCAGGTATATGTATAATCGCGATATGTTTTTATAAATCTTATGTTTTTGTCTTCGTCACAAATCATGACTTGGCTCTTGGGCGATGAGAACGTTCAGGCTATAAAATACTAAGTTGACCGAATGATGGATGGTGGACATAAGATTTTTTCAACAAATTTTTTATTCTGTATACACGTACAGACTCTGAGGTACGGAAATCGTGGTCATAAGTGCAAAGTTGACTATTTATTTCAATGAAAATTTCGAGCGCAAAACATTTCATATGTTTCTAACGGTATAAATATTCTAAATCTTTTAATTATAATAGATGATTAAACGAACTTCTAAGTGAAGTTCTATCGCTATTATATGAGTCGCTTCATTCGAAGATATTATATAACAGGTAGTCCTTTTTAGGTACTAGGTAACTTCGCATAATTTAAAGTATCATAAAAAAAACACTGTGGTGGGGCGCCGCGTGGCATGATCCACCCGGTTCGCGCCAAGCCCTCATTCTTTAGAGACCCTAAACGAAACTTTTAAATGGGTTCTGGGGTGGGTGGGTACGTCATATCTTCGAATGAAGCGACTCATATAATAGCGATAGAACTTCACTTAGAAGTTCGTTTAATCATCTATTATATTTCGTCGCTTCATTCTTCAGATATTATATAACAGGTAGATTTTCAGAGATAGAAAGTTTTGTTTAGGTATATACTTGGAATTGAAATAAGTAAAGATATAAATATGTAATTACATATTTTATTATTATAGTACTTAATAATTAGTATTATTACATAATGAGCTTCAAATAATCTTACTTTATTTGAGTCGCTAGAAATTATAATCAGCTTAAATTAATGAAACTTAGTGATAGTCTATTTATAGACACATAATTTTTAATGTAGTAATTTACTTAATATCAAAATACGTAATATTCAATAACTATTTTTAATATTAGGATAAGTATTGTTCATGTCTCGATTAAGTATCGACAAAGCAAAGTTATTTTGTTGATCATCTAAAGGCCGATGGTAAAACTTTGCGAACACCTGTGAGTTTTGTGTCCACCCGGCCGTTTTTCGAATGACATCGACACTGATACCGGCCGCGCGCGCGGCTGAGGTCGACGCGTGTCGTGTGCTGTGCGCACTAAAACGCTCATGTCAATGCCGCTCGTGGCGAGCGTTTGCTTAATCCATCGACTTAGCGTCTGACTTGATGCAGTTCTGTGGGGAGCTTTGAATGTTACGAAGAGATTCCCGGAGTTTGAACCTCAGATATTTTTTGTAATAAAAATATATTCTTTTAAAGTTGATACTGGGCATATGTTGATATTGCTTTGAAAGTTTGGGAGAGATAATAAGGGCTGTTCACGATTTGGAGCGGAAGTCTTGATTATATCTGTTATAATAATATTTACTTTATCAGATTGAAAAACAATATTTTCTAATTTATGTAAAGACAATGTCTGTACTCTTTGACCGGTACATAAAGCTAATAATGTAACGAGTTTTTTTGTAATATTTTCTAATGATAAATTAATATTTGGATACCAAGAAGACAGTTGATTTAGTACTATGAATATTTAGGCTTAATATGTTTAGTTTTATAGGCTCCTATTAAGAGGCGTTTAACACAACTATTATCACTTATCTCTTCTCCTAATAAAAGAGATAATGCAGATCGATGTGTTTTTAATGAACCGTAAGAACATCCCTTATTAAATTGCTCGTTTAAAAATCAAAGAAATAATGGAATGGATTTTTCGAAACTATTAATTCATAACCACACTTCTTGAAACCATAACTTCAATGAGACGTTGTACTGGCGAACAGTAGTGTCTGCGAGCGAGGCGAGCATCAACGTGAGAGCCTCTGGTGGGCAGCTGCGCCGGCTGAACGACGCCCGGAGAGCCTCGCGGCACCCAGGGTAAGGCTGGAGTGCAGTGGGTGCTGACTCCATGGCTGGGAAGGCCAGAAGGGGAATACAAGTACCCCTTCGGCTTTATCATCAATGATTTTTCGTATACATTTTAATACAAGAGAAAAGGGAGGAAATGCATAAAAATCCAAGTCAGCCCAGCTTATTGTAAATGCATCAACTGCGACTGCATCAGGTTCAGGCTTCCAGGTGACAAATAATTAACATTTGGCATTGGCTCGACTTGAGAACAAGTCGATCTTAATGGGCCCGAAACTATTTACAATAAGTTGGAAAGCGCTATCCGAGCGGGCCCATTTCTGGACTCGAAATCTGCTCGATTTTCTTTGGTGTTAACATAAGAAGCAAATATCCATAAATTGCGTTTTTCACACCATTGGCCGAATTTCTCTACTTAAAATATTCAAATGTGGGAACTGAATACCTCCCATCCTATTAATGTAGCTAATGGCGGTAGTATTGTCAATACGTAATAATATTGCACAATATTTTCCTTCACTAGCTATACTTTTGAGACCTAACAAAACCGCGAGTAATTCTAAAAAGTTCATGTGATTTTCTTTTTCACTGTTCGTCCATGAACCACTATATTTATTATTTTTGCATACTGCTCCCCAGCCTGTCCTAGATGCGTCGGTGTAAATTTCTGACTTATAATTTTGAGTAATGATTGGACAAGAAATAATATTAATATTATTTTTCCACTACCATAAATCTTTTAGTAATATCTTATTAAGATTCATTTTCACCTCATAGTTTCCTCCGAACTTATTTAAGGCTAAAAACTTTTGTCTCTCTAATATTTTTGTATATAAGAATCTATATTTTGTGGCTGGACAGGCTGCGATCAATACACCTATAAGTTTAGCGAAATTTCGTAATGAACAAGTTTTAAGATTAATGTACCTATTTATTAACTGTGCAATGTTATGCCGCTTATCGCCAGGTAACGTAATAGACATCTGTTCTGTGTTGAACATAAAACCTAAGAATTTGATTGACTTTTTTGGTACAATGTGACTTTTATCGAAATTTACAATAAAACCTAGACAATGTAATAACTTAAAAGTTTCTCTTACATTAATCATGCATTCTTCATATGTATCTCCAATAAGAAGATCGTCTTAATAGGTAGTAGACTTAAAACCTTGTTTTCTCAAATGACTCATTACTTCACGCATAATTTTTGTAAATACCCACGGAGCTACCGATAATCCATACGGCATTGCTGTGAACTCGTAAGTGATCGGCTCAGACGAATCATTTTCTTGGAATTCGAATCGTAGGTACTTTCTGTCACTAACAAAAAACGGCATAAGTAGATATGATTCTTTCATATCTATGTTGGCTAAGTATCCATTACGAGGAATTAATTTCGAGGCTGTTTTATAAGATTCCATTTTAAAATGTACTTTTGTTACGAACTTGTTTAAAGATTTTAAATTTAGTATAAACCTTTTTTCTCCGTTAGGTTTTGGAGCTAAAAATATATTTGAAATAAATTGATCATTTGAAGGAGAACAAGGTTTTATAGCCCCTAAGTCTAATAATTTATTTATAGCTATTTTCATGTCTCTTTTTTCACATGATGACAAATTATTTTTAGGAATAGAATACTGACAAATTTGAGTATCAAATGGTATTCTAAATCCATAATTTATCCATTTCAATATAACTTCGTTTTTAGTTACTTTTGTCCAACAATCATAAAATAAATTACTTCGACCTGCATGTACCTTGATTAATGTTGGGTCGGAGCACGCGTCCTGGACTAAGTCTGCGGCTGGAACTTGGCGTTGAACGCAGAGTTCGATTGAGGGCGCCGCTGTGTTTGAGTAGCTATCGGTTTCCTCTGACCTCCCCGCCCCCCCCTGAACTACGGGTAACGAGGAGGTCCTGTCCAGTTTCCCTGCTGAGACGACCGGTTGACCGTTGATATTTGAGAGGAGACTGTTTTGGCTGGGCCTTTTTTAATTAGGGCTACTTTTCAATGGCTTTACTTGCCTTTATTTTTTCCGGCAACGAACTTCCGAATAAAGTTTCGTCTCTTTCGGAGTCTTGTATAACATGTTTAAAGTTTGTATCCAAATTAGGTAAAATCAGTTTTACCCTATCTTTGGTGAACATAAAGTGGAGGTCTGATAATAGGCAGCATCCATCACTTACGTGACGGAAGGCCTTCATTTTGTTTTCTTCCTTCTCAGGGAGAACGTCCATCTCTCGATTTATGGTGGTAATACCGTACCCCAGCTGTTGCTGAAAGTTTTGGATTTTTTTTTTTTTGTCACGTGCTCGTGCTATGTCAGTTATGGCTGCTGAGATTTCAGCATTTATTTCAGCTGTAATCGTATTGAAAACAAAAGGTGATCGATAAGATCAAATAAAATTTATTAAATTTTACATCATTACGATATTGAGCGGATAACGTGATATATCTATTATAGATTACACGCATTTTCTGCTCTGATTTTTTAAATAACCTTGGAGGCGACATGTTTATGTCTAATTCATATTAATATAACGCCCATAACGTATTACAGACAACGAGATAAATCTCCTTGAGATTACCCGCATTTTCTGTAATCGTATTGAAAACAAAAGGTGATCGATAAGATCAAATAAAATTTATTAAATTTTACATCATTACGATATTGAGCGGATAACGTGATATATCTATTATAGATTACACGCATTTTCTGCTCTGATTTTTTAAATAACCTTGGAGGCGACATGTTTATGTCTAATTCATATTAATATAACGCCCATAACGTATTACAGACAACGAGATAAATCTCCTTGAGATTACCCGCATTTTCTGTAATCGTATTGAAAACAAAAGGTGATCGATAAGATCAGATAAAATTTATTAAAGTTTACATCATTACGATATTGAGCGGACAACGTGATATATCTATTATAGATTACACGCATTTTCTGCTCTGATGTTTTAAATAACATTTTTAAACCGAATAAGTAGGTCTTACCTTGTAAGATTTCTTCTTCATCGGAAGAAATAATTCGCTGTTTCCGTTTTTTATTTATTTTTTGTTCCAACTTTTTTATCTTTATATTATAATGTTGAAGCTGTTCTTCTGCTGTACGTTTAGGCATTTTCTAAAAACTTAAGTAAATGATTAAAGTAAATGACGTATGCTTGTTACCACGCACGAAAAAAGAATGAGGGCTTGGCGCGAACCGGGTGGATCATGCCACGCGGCGCCCCACCACAGTGTTTTTTTTATGATACTTTAAATTATGCGAAGTTACCTAGTACCTAAAAAGGACTACCTGTTATATAATATCTGAAGAATGAAGCGACGAAATATAATACGTGCGAAATGGTAATTAGAAAAACAAATAGAGAGTTTTACAAAAAAATATGTTTCAAGAAAACACCTTCAGACATTGTCCAAATCGAAAAGTAGTAAACAATGGCAGACATTGTAATAACAAACTTTGTAAGATAAGCCTCTTGAAGAATACGGTAAACAATTGTTTTCACGATAGGATTTAGATTTTAGATACGCGCTGCTGGTAGCGTGCTCAAAACTACTACGTAAAAAGCACTACGTAGCAAGTGCTTAATAGAAGCATGCTTTCGTGCTTGGAATGAGCATTTGTAACAGTAGCTGTAGTTGTTAGCCAGTCGGACCCTGCCGGTATCCTACTACCAAACGGAATCTGCTCGGATTACTCATGTTTTACGACATGCTTATCCAAGCCCGTAGAGCTGTTTTAAGCCCTTACGCGGGCTTAAATAAAGGGTCGCCTTATAATAATCAATAATATTTTAATAGCAGATTAGGTATAGTATATAGTAAGTAGTAGTATAGAGTGGGTCATAATTACGAAAAAAAAATGTTTTTAAATATTTTTCATAAATTAAAATTTCAAAATTGTTCTTAGTGATCAACATTTAAGTTTCATCTGTAGTTTATGACTACACAGCAAGTAATAAAAGTGTTTCCAACTAATTGTATGTAGTTATAAAATGTAGATAAATCTTAAATTTTACTCACAGAGAAAAATTTTGAAATTATAATTTATGAAAAATATTAAAAAAAAAAAAAATTCGAAATCCAGACCCACTCATCATTCCTAATCTGCTATTAAAATTTAATTGACTCTAATAAGCGGAACCTGTATAAAAAAAAACACACAATCACACCAACTACATAGCCTCAAACTAAGCAGAGCTTGTGATATGGGATACCATGTAGCGAACAAGGAACAAATACATTATATGAATAAACACCCAGACCCGGAACATTTTTTTTTCTTACTCCATACGGAAATCCAACCTACGACTCTGGCGTCTGAGGCAGACAGTGTTACCCCATCACCAAAGTGTTCGTCAAAATATTTAAATGTATACCATAAATATATGTGATAAAAGTCTTTTTGATATTTTTTGTCACTCGTTAGCAAAACGCAATAATAAGTTTTGTATTGAAAAAACTACATTGCAGACGTACGAAACAGTTTCGTCGCTTGTAGTGTATTGCAAACAGGATGTACGAACAGAGCTTTCGGAAATAAGAAATATTTTCCTGAGAAATCGTATCGCTTCGTTACTACAGCTCAGTGGTTTGGAAGACTGAGTTCTGATGTTTAAACTTTTATTTAAAACTTATCACACTTTATTTTTTATATTTTTTTCAATATTTCAAACAATTTTTTTGGTATGGATAAAGTTTTATTTCATACATACATACATATATAACGTCACGCCTGTATCCCTTATGGGGTAGGCAGAACACCAGAGGTTACAAGACCACCTGATGTCACGTTTGACAAATTTGGAGGTATTATAAAGATGGAAAGAGACTATTGTAGTGACAGGGGGTCAGCCTATCGCCCGCAAAAACGCATTTAAAACCTCTGTCCCTTAACTGACTTTACAGTATGCCCGGGAAGAGAAGCAGCTGGCACATTCTACGTTTTTCTTTCGCTCCCAGTCCAGCATGGAAGCATTTTATTTCATTCAGGATATTATAAAGAGAAAATGATTAATTTTTGCTTCATTGTCTTTGATAATCGCTAAAACTAAAACACGAACTTTCAAAATAAACCAAATAAACATGTTTTACATTACATTGCATTATTTAACATAGTTGAGTCGACATTATAATATTCTTGAATTCGGATTATCTGCAACAACTCTTAGTATTGTAGCTTATCTTAATAGTGTATCTACCTATTAACTGTAATCTGTATAATTCAGGTATTCTATACCTAGAGAATGTATAGAATACCTGATGCGTTCAGGCAATGTTTGAATTATAATGAATATCTAATCTAATTTATAAAATTCTCGTGTCACAGTTTTCGTTGCCATACTCCTCCGAAAGGGCTTGACCGATTTTGATGAATTTTTTTGTGCTTATCCGGTATCTATGAGAATCGGCCAATATCTATTTTTTTTTATTTATATGGCAAAACAACGTTTGCCGGGTCAGCTAGTTATTATCTATTTCATACTTCACTTTGGTAATGTATACAATTCCTAGGGATTGTATAGAGTACCCGCCGTTCTATATTTTTACAGGATAAACAGTATTCTATAGAAAATTTAATGTTTAAAATCCATTATTTACTGAGTGTCAACTTTACAGAAGAACTCAGTACACAGAACACCAATTACTGGGTTTTTTCATACAGTATAGCTGTTAATATTTAATTTTATCTACTAAGAAAGTTTATAATTGTTAATATTAAACCAGATTTATTATATGATTGTATGACTTATAAAAATAAGAAATAAACAAATGGGTAGGCGTGGAATTATTTGGTTATGGCGTTGCTGGCCGCGCCGCGACACCGCTCACTTCGGAAGCTTGGCTCGCGCACGTGTGGCCTATATACATTCTAACTGCTCCTCATCGTCGTCGTCAGGCCCGATTCTGTAACTATTAACATTATGTAAGATGACATACATGTTATTCACTGATGGTTCTCCTAGTAACATTGTAATTGCAGAATGCTGACAAAATGACACACGTATAATGCACTTTTTAGGCACATTATGTTAAAATGTAGTAATTACAGAATCGGGGCCCTGACCGTTGTGACTCAATCTTTCGGTGCGAGAATTGTATGATAAAATTGGTATAATCGCATCCTAAAGCAGAAAACTAGCTCTTTTCTATTTAATTTGAGGGATTAGAACCATGGAACACGTGGAAGTTCAATCTCAAGAGTTTTGTACCATATGCCTCTTGTTGATAAGAAATTATCAAAGAAGGTGTTCCATTTAAAATAAATATTGATTTTAACAGCGGGTATGTAGTCTTACAGGTTAGGATCTACGTTAAGAATAATTAAGTTAAGCCGAGCTTCTGGTGCAAGTAAGTCTGCATTCATTACCCAAAATATGAAAACGAGAACAGCAGGTATCTACTGGATGCGCACTTCAACCTCTTTACTTACCAACCTAAAGATACATTTAAAAATTTAATAGGTTAGCTATATTTATACCCAGATATGCCGCGTAATCAATAATATTTTTTTTACATTTTCGATTGCTATTTCGTACATTACCCGCTGTGCATACGGTATTGTATAGAATAAACGTAGAAAAAATACGTAGAAACGTATTTCATACATTACCTGCACGTTTCAGGTATTACCGGATCAGGTATTACAGAATACCGGATTGTACAGATTCCCGGTAGCATATCTACTCTTAATATTCTAATATTCTATATAACAGTATTGCTATTCAACTCTCACTGTTTTTGTAAGACAGCAACAATGCCATATAAGTTACTCAGAATAACAAAGCATTTCAATATAGGTACCGATAGCTGATACATTGATTGAGTGATTGATTGATTGACAGTCATTATATTGGTTCGTTAAAAAAGAAACTGCGCAATAAGTCGAATATGTTTATACATATCATAAATAAATTTAAAAATATTTAATTAATTCATAGAACGGCTATTATTTTTACACCGAGTCGTTTATTTATAAATTGCTTACACCATGCTTAAAAATTTAGATAGATAATGATGTAAGTACTTAATTTATGCAAAAACAATGAATATCAATTTTGACTCCAGAAGACTCATTGCATTATTTTGTTTCAGATCCAAAACCTTTTTAACTACCGAAGATTTTTTTACTGGTAAGTTAATTATTAATTTAATTCGTGATTTTCAATAATAAGATGTAAGAAAGGTACCGTACAAAAACTTTGAATTTAATTATTTGTATTTTACTGAGATAAAAAATACTTATATATTATATTTAAAAATCAGTAATTTACGAATAACAAGGTTAACAAGATTCAGTGTTAAAATTTAAAACAATGGGGAGTTTTCTGACAGCTCATAAAAATTAGTTCAAAAACCTCTATAGATGGCACTTTTAAAAAGCCGAAGACGTTAAGTCTGTAAACTATAATGTAGGTAAGTGGTATCTACCATCTATGGTTATTTATACGTTCAATTTCTGATACAGACGTCAATTAATTTATTTTACTTTTAAAAAGCGGTGTGGAATAAATTCTTCGCCTTCGCCTTTTGTGAAGCGCCATCTATCGAAGCCTTTTGTACCAATTTTGTACAGTTTTGTTTTTTTAATGAGCTGTCAGAAAACTCCCCATTGTATTTTAATGCTTTTTGATTCTTGAATCAAAAAAGGTAACGTAATCTGGGGTGATTAGCAGCACCTTTTAGCACTCGAGTCGTTTAATTTAATTTATTTTGTTTTTAATTTAACTGTTGTTTCAAATACGTAGGTTCCTTTTTAGTTTTAAGAGAAGGAGTTAAATTTAATAAATATATCATTTTGAAAAAAATGCGGCATGTTGCAAAATTTACATTAAAACGGGTCGTAAGCAACAACATAAGGAGTGAAAGACAACATTTAGAAATTTTTGTTGAAGAAGTAGGTAGATAGTTGGAAAATTGGGATTCAATTAATAAAAGTCATTATTTAAAACCTTTTTTACATAGGTATTCAGAAAAAAATATATATAATTAAACTTATGACGATTTTTGGCAATAAACAGCAAAAAGTCATTAACATCTCGATACCACCTCCCTTCAGTGTCATCTCAGTCAGTAGACAGACTGTCTTTATCATAAGCGCTATAACCAGTTTTGAGTGTATTATAGTCTTAATCTACGACAATATCGTCATTGATAGATCTGAAAAGATATTAATATTCACTATAAAGGGTGGCTGGTGGGTCACTTTTGAAATTCGAGGACGCGATAGTTTGAAATCATACATAAAGAGAAAAAAATCAAAGAAAAAGTAAATATTAATTATTTAATGAATAAACTTAACCGAAATTTAAAGTATTGATTACGCAACGCATGGTTACACTAGCTTTGGCAGCCATCCGCGTGCCAGGTCACGTGGTGCGATTGACTCAGGTCTAAGTAAAGTAAATAGTAACAAAACGTTATTTATTTATAAGGAATTCTAAGAAAAGGAATCTAGTGAAAAATTAAGTACTATTTTTTTAAAAATAATTATGATCAGAATCGAGTACTGAGTGCTCTCCTTCAATATCTAAAATTTGTCACCAGTCACCCTGTATAACAGACTTTATTCTTCAATCTCTAAATTACAAAACAAGACATTCATTCTCTGAAACACACTCTTTTACATAAAAATCGAAAAGTTTATTAACACTTGCTGAATAGAACGAAAATCTTTGTCTCTTGCCTTATATGCCCTATACAAAACTGTCTTATCCTTTAGTCAAAAGCACGCGATAAGAACCAAAAGATTCCCATTAATATGAGGACACATATCTCTATAAAAATAATCACACCACTTTTTTATTTCACAAGTAACTGTGTAAAACCTACATCATATTTAAGCCTTGAAAAAGTAATAAAACTCAATGTATATTTAATTTAAATATTACGTTATAATGAAATTAATCACTTTATCATTATGAAAAACACAAATCTGAGTCTCACTGCTATAAAGATAAAAATACAATAATTCTCTTTTCAGACAATGTTTTTCGACACAAGAGAAATTTGCAAATGAGTATAAATCAACATTTTTCTGAAACAAATGTTATGCCTGGTGTTGATGTAAGTATTTAATTTGTTTCTTTTATTTCATAGGTGTTTGAGTTTTATAGAACTAAGAAAAGTATTGACTATTTGGTCGAAAACTTCACTTGTTGTTATTACTTAAATTGAAATGAAGTTAAATAGAATGTGTCTTTGAAACGAAGGTATAACATAGTATTATCTTAAGTTAAATGTAATTTTATTCTTAATTTAAATTTAAATAATACTTTTTATCCGGATTGATAACTACAGGGTCTGCATAGACACCAAAACATCATATTAAATACGTCATTATTTGGTAAAGAAGGTGAAAAGGCTGGTTGAAAAAGAATATGTTTTTTTTTTATTGAATCAAATTGATGGTGAAGTAAAAGGACGAAAAATTTTACCGAATATCTTTGTGGGAATATCTTTACAAAATATTCCGATAACCTTTCTTGAAAATTTGATTATAAAATGCTAAAATAATTTTACAAATTTGTCTGACAGTTTCATGTTTTTATCACGCTTGGACAAACAGACGCTTCAGCTTAATAATGACAGTATAGAATCAATTTTGTCAACGCCATATTTGGTTTATTTCTGCGGTACTTTAATTTTTGAGAGATATTAAATATAAAAATCAAGAAATGACAGCGTATCGTCATGAGCTGAAGCACATCTTTATAATCATAGTTGCAAGATTGGTACACCATAAATAAGATAAAAGATTTTTAGACGGACGATTCACGAAAATTGTAATTTTGTATCTACGAGCCACACAGGGATCTTTTTCCGCACGAGAGGCAGCAAATCTTTTTTGTCTCAGCTTATAAGTCAGGTTAGAAAAATTGACAAGGTTCTCAACAATAGCATTATGTTAAATAAAAAGAACTGTGAGTGGTCTTCACCATCATCATTCAGCCAGGAGACGTCCACTGCTGGACTTAGCCCTCTCCCAAGGTTCTCCACACAAATCGGTCCCGCGCTGCCCTCATTCAGCGTTTACTGGCGACTTTGACCAGTTCTTCAGTCCACTTTGCGGGGGTCCTACGGTGGGTAAGAGCTCATTTTACAGGTAATCAAAAAATCAATGTCAAGGCAAAAGTAGACTATAGGCTAGATGATAACCATCTTCTGAAAAAAAAAAGAATAAAATCCATCACAGAAATTTAAGACGAAACTGGCTCGTTATAAAATAGTTCTGGACCTTATCAATGATACAGCCACAGACATACATCACAAATGCATGTACTAAGACATGTACATAGGTAGATAACGCAAATGCATGTACTTTGCGTGTCCGAACCCCGACCAATCGTTAAGGTTGGTTGCCGCTAGATGCAGTCCCCACGTATGTATGTCTTTTAGAAAATTAAATTTCATCGGCGGCATCGGTGGATTTAAATTGATTGAATTTCCCAGCAATAAATATCAGCTGTGACGTCACAAAAGGTCTTAAAAATTCGGCACGCTTGGTTTCAATACAAATCGTGACACTTGCGTTGTCTATGTAGATGTATGTCTGTGGATACAGCGTTGATATTTAGCGACAAACTTTTTGAAGGGCAGTCAGGTGAATCCTGTAAGGGTCTTACCACAAAGCATGTTCCACGCGATTAAAACACTATCATTAAAACAAATCAACAGGATACGATATAGCTCACAATAGTTTTTTTAATTTCATTTCATTTCATTTTAATGAATTTTGTCTTATCTCTTTTTATTTTTATTTTTGTATCCTTTACTTTGTTAAATTAGAAATAAAATGTATGTTTTCTGTAAATAGCAGATAAGTCTATGGAAGAGCGATGGTTCCTGAAATCCTGACATAGGCTTTAATAAGCTTAAAAGGGGGCATCAACCTTTATGATTATTATTGTAATGCTTTTAAATTAAATAAATAAATTAGAATATGTTATTAATTTTGGTGTAATTAATTCAATTTTATGTTTTAGGTAAGTCTTTTGTGTGTTGTGAATGGACCTCACCCAGCTAGATATATTTGGGAAAGAGATAGTATAGTTATATCTTCTAACACTGATTCAAGGTATGTAGTTTTGAATTTTTTATTACAAATTTATTATTTAAAGTAATCTATACTAGTTTTTAACTGCAATTTTACTCACATCAATGAAAGCGCAGGACCTTACAATATATAAATAATAAATGAAATCTCCAGACAATCACACTAACTACATGGCCCCAAAGTAATCAGAGCCTGTGATATGGGATACCATGTAGTGAACTAGGCGAACCTAGAATATAAATACATACATAGAGGTGGCATGGAAGACAAACGTCCTATCCTTATAATATAAAAAAAAAAAAAACGCCCAGCACCGTAACTTTTTTGCTTTTTGTTCCGTGCGGGTATCGAACCCATGGTATCGTTATAAGATACCATGTAGCGTACCACCCCTAGTACGCTACATGGTATCTTATAACACAAGCTTTGCTTACTTTGAGGCCATATGATTATTATCATGTGACATGTGGTGTGCTTGTCTGGGTATTTTATTTTTATTATTTTATTTATTAGGTCTGGGTGTACATTCGGATACCGCCAAGTTACGCTGTATGTACTATCGAACCAAGTGAATCATGACATTCATGACCCACTTTGCTGTCAGACTTATAAGGTCTATCGCTTGTAATGCACTTAGGACATAAGTATACGATCTGTAAATGTCAGTGTCGAGTGAAATGATAATAAGTTCGTCACCAAGCGGATTTTAAACTTCAACCAAGCATTTCTAGACGTTTTGGCAAAATGAACTTATGGTGGGTCATGATTCAATAAGGACTCTATAACACAAGCTAATATCAAAAGGGGCCACATAGGTGATGTGTACGTTCTGGGCATTTTCATTTTATTTTATTCATTTTTTTTACCAGGTTCAGTATTGGTCAAACCTTGACACCTGACGGCGGAGTGATGTCGCAGTTAAACATATCATCAGTAAGAGTCGATGATGGCGGCCTATTTGCATGTGTAGCTCATCATGGAGAGCATGTTGTGTCTCATCAGGACAGACTGAATGTCTATGGTAATATATAAATTGTTACTTTTACGCAAATACCTTCTCCTATATACTTAGCAAAACCTTGTAGAAGTTAGTCTTATAAAAATGTATTCACGTTCAGATCACACGCACCCACCCAGCGCACGGCTCTCGACTTTTCACATGCTTTGCTTACATACATACATAAGATCACGCCTGTCTCCCTTTAGGGCAGGCAGAGACTAAAGAACGCCAACTGCTACGATCCAGACTTCCTTCCAGCTTCCTCCACGTTCAATAATCGTTTCATACATGCTCGCTAGTTACGGGTACTTATAACTAGGCCCTTTTAGGCCTAGGGCGGCCCCTTCTGACATCACCAACCAATCGTACACCTCTTTCGTAAATGTACTTTCACTCATCCTTTCTAAATGTCCAAGCCACCGTAGTATATCCTTTTCAATCTTACTAACTGCATCTCTTTCTAATTTCACTATTGCGCACCCTGTTACTCAATTTCACTCCACATATGCTCCCCAAATTTCTGATCTCCACAGCATTAATCCTGCTTTCATGTCTCTTCTGCTATACCCAAGAATCACTACCATACATAAGTGTTGGCGCCAAAAGTCTTTATAGTTGGGTTTTATATTACAAAATGAAGTTTAAAAACTAAAATCCGACAACTTAAACATACTCTAAAAGGAGGAAACAAGCAATAGTCACCACTGAAATATTTATGTATTTCTATACGTCATACTGAAAGAGATATGTTTATAGAGTAGCCGTGATCGTATGCCACTTTGATTTTTAACTTAGTTATAATGAAATGATTATAATGATTATGAATTATAAATGAAAAATGAATAATAATTAATTAATGAAAACTAGATATGAAATATGCAATGTGAGTTTGATTTGTGTATGTATATGCGTGTATGTGTGGTGTTTGTAGGCATTATACTATGAAATCTGTTACCAAATAGTCATGGGGAATACCATTTTTATGATTTCTTAAGAGAAATGATTTCAAGTGTCTTTTAAGTGTTATCTTATGGTGGAATGTTATTTCAGCATTTACTATAAATAAATAATTTTGACATTTAAACATTTTTAAACCAAAGTTTTATAGTAGTTTACCCAAATGATAACGTAAGACAAATCAACAAAAGCTTAAAACAAACACTTCTATATATTCTTAAATCTGCTTTCCTCCGTGCCCATGTATTATGCTCACCATAATCCTTTTCAAAATATGCAAATCCTTTAGATGGATTATTTTGCAGGACCACCGTACATAAGGACACTGCCGCCGTTCAAAGTTCAGAGCGGACAGAATGTAAATTTGCGATGTCCCTACTACGGATATCCAGTCAGGTATATTTCGATATTGATTTTCGCTGTTATTTGTCTTTTTCTTGATTTTGGAGAGAGTTCTTGGATTTTAGATTTTATTTTTTTAAATGGAATGCTGTCAAAACGGCCACTGGATTCGCTTGTGATGTTTAATGATGTATACTAATAATGCATTTGCCGACCAAAAATGATGCTGAAAAACGCTTTTTTTCTCTTAATTTAATAGGTTGATTATAGCCTATATCTGGAATTGAATAGCTTTTCAGTAGTTAATGTGACAGTATATTGGTAATAGGTAATATCTACGAAAAGCGTCTTTTGCACCAATGATGGTAAAAAGTGACTATTGTGGTAATCAATTTTTTTTTCATATTTTCTAAATGATTTAAAGTATTTTCAAGGCTTTATAATTAATTATCTTTGTCATTTTTATAACCATTTCAGTTAATTTATTAATAATAACATATTTAAAAAAATATTTAAAAAGTAATGAAACACATGGTAGGTATTTAAAAAACTGTACCTACTTATTATTATAGAGATAATGGAATCGTTTGAGATCCAATTTAAAAAAAATACTTATTTTACCCAAAGTTTCATCTTTCTGCTAGCTATTACATACACGATGCATATTAATAAATGTATTTTACATATGTGATCTATTTTTCAGAGAAATAACCTGGGAACATAAAGGCAAAGAAATTGCAACGGACAAAACAATGCTCAATCGTTACAAACGATTTATAAACAACACTGCCTTAAGTATAGAAATTTTTGGAAGAAAACCTAAATTAAGATCTAAAAGAGAAGCTACAGTCAACATAGATGGAGTATTAAGTATCGCTAAAGTATCAAAAAGTGACAATGGAGCATCATACGCATGTGTTGTTCGAAGTCCTTCTGGAGAAATGGCGAAAAGATCTTTTGAATTGTTAGTTGTAGAGGCTCCTCAGATAGAAGACATAATTCTGCCCAATGATTTGCAAGAAGGACAAATTGTCCAAATACATTGTAATTTGAGAAGCGGAGATTCCCCTGTTTACTATTCATGGTTGAAAGATGGGAAGAAGATACCTTCGAATTTAAAGGTAATGTTGTTTTTATACTAAGTAAAATTAAACAAATTGACGATCGTTTTAGTTTTGGGTTATGGCTAATGTTACCATATAGTTTTTGTGCCATCTACGCTATATTTTTTTTACAAATTTTGCTTATAGAAGATTGAATATCAAAGAAGAATGAATCAAAGCACTAATCAAATTCAAATCAAACAGACTATGTAACTTCTATGTAGTATTTTTGTTTATGAGAATAATTTTGTCGGCAAAAAATTGCATCGTGAGCGTAAAAAACACATTTTATATTTCCAAAAGCGGCACAATTTTCGCCTTGTCTGGGGGTGCCAGGACAGAGTCCCTGAAAGCGGGACTGTCCCGCCCAAAGCAGGACGTATGGTCAAGTTAATTATAACTATACCTACAATTCATTTTCGTCGCATTTTCGATCTTAATATAATGCTGTAGTGTAACATGAACGTGTTTGCTTACATTTGTCTGATTGTATTGTTTTTGGTACTTATGTGTTTTAAAAAACCTATAAGTAAGGATAAATATTGTATATCTGCTGTATGTATCAGATCTATAATATAAAATAAGCTTCTTGCAAATGAACTTATTTATTAGTCTAGGTGGCGCAGTTTGAATATACATATTTCTTTGAATATTTTGTGGTGTTGTGACAAAATGTCATGAAACATAAAATATAAATTTACTTTATTTAATATAATTCGTAAAAGTTTAATTTTACTATTTAATCATGGTTTCGTAGCTAAAATGAGAAAATTGAAAATGATTTTAATTAAAATTTTAAAATGTAATTAAAAAGGTTTCTTTGCAGTAAGCCACATATTCAGATTACCATAACTGAAAATGTATGCAGATTCATATTCTATAATGCATCGTAGCAGAAAAAGATTTGCACAGTTCATTTTAAATATCTCGAAATTATAATATTATGAAGTAAAATTTATTTTAATGTTGAAATTAATTTCAGATGTGTTCTTCTCATTATAATTATTCCGTTCCAATTAATAATGATTATTGGTATAGAGTGAAATAATTAAATTAAATTTTTATCAAGCTTTTGGTTGATATCTGTATTTGTTTTATTGTTGTTTGAAATCATTCTTACCTGATGGTATGTGAAGATGACACTTGATTTAATATTGTTGAAACACACCAGCGCAGGAGCAGTAATATTTGGTTATAGATTTTATATAAAGGCTGGCCTTACCAAATGATTGTAGAACAATAATATTATATGGAATATAAATTCCATATAAGGTAGTTTTGTTCAAGTCAGAATTTTATTTATTATTTTCGGAAAACTTACAGCTAGTTAAAAATATATACAAAATGCTTTAGTTAAAAAATACCCAATTAAAAGTCTTCACAAATAGAATGAAAACCTTTTTAGATGAAATAGATATTATAAAGAATTATTTTGTTTCAGATTGCAGAAAGAAGTTTAGAAGTATTCAGTGTACTCATTATTAAAAACGTATCCTTAGAACATTGCGGTACTTATACTTGTGTGGCTGCTAACCATGTGGCCAAAGTAAATAAAACCGTGAATTTGTATATAAAAGGTAAGTTTTTAATTGTTAAAATGGTGGCTAAAAGTAAAAAAATTGTGTTGCGATTGTGTCAGTGCCCAAAAGCGGTGCTTCAGTGCGTCAGTGCTTCGGAAGGCTCCTTAATCAGTCGGTTCCGGGTGCTGTATACTTGTCTGCAGTAGTCGTTAGCGTTTGTCAGAAGCCATTTCGGCGCCCTGATAATTTTGTCATTCATCAGCCAGCTTGGTTTACTATGGCCCAAACCTTCTCATCACCCAGAGGAGAGACTCAGTGGAGTCATCACACGGAGTGATGATGATGATGATTTATACGTGCTATAAAAATATTTATAGTATTTTTGTTACGTCTTATCTAAAGTGTCTTATTAAAGCCAATAAAAGTACAATAATATATAGACGAATTATGCTCATTATCCTGTAAAATTTATTTGTGACCAAGAAATCTTAACAAAAATTGATTAAATTTTAAAGTTGTATGCGTAATTAATATAATTAATCATTAAATCAAACTAGGTGAGCATATGTTTTTCGGCAAACAACACCTTGAAAACACCAACAGTTTTGTATAATACAAAGTTGAGCACTAATATTTCAAGAGGTATAAAAAATAAAACAAACTCTTGGTTAAGGAAAGGGAAACGACTTGAAGATTTAAATTAAGAATTGTTATAATTACAATTAAAAAAGTTTCTAAATGGATTTTAACCTGTTCATTAGGTATCAGAGTAACGCAATGATTGCAAATTTTAAAAAAAAAATTTCGTGACCGTACATTGGAATTTGAACACTTAATATTATATTTAAGGTTATTTTAGGGCTAAGTAAAACGATAATTAATTGTAAAATGTAACTAATTTTTTTATTCATACTTGAGCCTACATTACGTAAACAACAAAAACATAATGGTATAGTCGAATAAATGATTCTAGTCCTAAATTTGGAACGTTTAGATATGTATTTGCTTTTATTTGTAATTTATTTTGTATTTTCATTTACTTGTACTTGTATCTTATTAAATTGATTTTTAATTGTAAATTTGCACAAGTTGATGAATGCAAGTGTACGTAAAAACCTAAGTTGGTTTTTGTTACGCTTGTTTTACAAAAGTTCTATCATATCATACATACATAACTTCACGCCTGTATTCCTAATGGAGAAGGCAGAAAACCAGAGGCTATAAAAACCATCTGATGTCACGTTTGACAAATTTGAAGGTATTGTTATGATGGAGAGAGACTATAGCAGTGACAGGGGGTCAGCCTGTCGCCCGCAAAAGCGCCAACAAAACCTCCGTCCCTTAACTGACTTTTACAGTTTGCCCGGGAAGAGATGCAGCTGGCACATTCTATGTTTTTCTTTCGCTCCCAGTCCAGCATGGAAGCTGTGTCTGTATCCTATCGTATCTTTGTATTATTAATGGATAAATAATAAAAACATAACATTTTCAGGAACTTCCTCACAAACTCACAAACACGGCCATCAATAAATCTCCTAGACTACCTGAAAGTAAGATTGATGGACTGTAAAAGCGTTACGTTGTCTTAAATGTGCGCGGAGTAAATACATAAAACTAGAATGTTATCTTCTTTGTAGGAGAAACATTGTTGTATTTCACATTTATTGGAATTTATTATGGCGATGCTTTTTTAGTTTTAAACTAAGGTTTTTGATTTTTGGGTTCCGTATTAGATAGTTTAAAACGAGACCCTACTGTTAAAACCTCTTCCATACGTCTGTCATCGGGCTATATCTGAATCTCACATAACGAAAAAAATATATAAACAAGAACGAAATTAGTATATTTCATTACGAGTGCGGAAAGCCTGTCATTGCAAAGAGTTCCAAGTCTACCCGAGCCGAGGCGCAGCCGAAAGCGAGGATTGACAGTCGGAACAAGTTGCAATGACGGTTCCGCACGTGTACCTACTGAACAAATATTTTTGATACAGTTGCGAAAAAATGAACCAATTTAATAAAAAAATAAAAACACAACAAACTCAACAAAAACAAAATGGCACCAACCGTAAAAGAACCAGAGTTTTTTTTTGTTTTCTTCTGCCATTCTGTCTGCGTATTAAAGAGAACTATGCCCATTCAGCCAAGTCTTTAGTAGTTTTTTTTTAATATAAAATGAAAATGAAATGACTGCAATGAGATGAAACCTAACCTAACACATTGAATCAAATCATTAAATCTGATATTGAAACAAATTAGTAGCTTCTTTTAAGAAATATTTGAATTAATCATAAAAACTTATATAATTTTTTTTGTAAAAAATTCTGGTTGTTTTTTTCTTTTTCTAGACATTATATTGACAGTTGGGAAAGAGAACGCACGAGTTCTAAAAAGGTAAAAAAAAGCACGAGTGAATAGCAATATGACCCTGCATTACGCCACTTTTTGAGCAAAAATTATGTAAGGGATAACTTGATTCAATCAATTATGTAACTTATTTAACAAAGTTCTGCCATCAATAAATCTAGTAAGTGAGTATAAGAATAAAGTAACATTGATGAAGTTCAAAAGCATAGTGCGAAGTAAATACATAAAACTAAAATGTGTAAAACTTTGTACCAGAAACGTTATTATATTTCAAAATTAGAATTTATGTAGCCATTACTTTAAAGTTTTAAACTAAGGTTTGCAAATCTGAGGGTTCCGTATACGAAGAGTAAAACAGAAACCTATTATTAAGACTCCCACCTCCCACCATACATTATTGACAGTACTTCATGAATCCTGATTGTTAATGTAACCTATATGTATTTCTTGTTAGCGTTTATTCCAAACACTTTCGGTTATTTATTTCGCAAAGCAACCACTATTAGTATATACTCAATATAGTCTGTAGTCACTCTTTCATATTTAGTTCCAAATGTCGCTACTCGGCGCTGTAGGACTATATTTACAAATGTTCTATTCATTGACTTCCGCCGAGGTGCCACTTGGCAAATCAATTTAAAAAAAGATACATGATCAATATCCGTAACGGCAATCTAAAACTGCGCATCAAGACTGACAGTCGTCTCCGTACTAATCTTAGAAAATCTCATTAATCCCAGAGAGATATGGCAGGGTTGTGAATTATTTAATAAGGAGTTTAAATAAACTCAACAGGTCTAAACTTATTTGTTTTTGTTACCACCTTCTGAGCAAGCCAAAATTCTATTGAAGCTATAACAAAAATACTAGTAAACGCTACCCAAAAGGTCCCATAAAACAACAAGATTTTTGCCGTTTTATACAGAGTTGATTTGTAATCACCGGCCAAATTTTTTTTTCGTAATATCATTATCATTGTAGAAACCGTTTTTGCAATAAAGGGAGGTATTTTTTACAAGGAAATTATATTATTCGCTAAATTACTACGTGGTAAGCGGATATCGTGGCTTCCACTTTTGTGCTTATTATTTTGTGTCTTTCAAGTTGATATAAAAAGATTTAATTTATTTTTTATATGTATACTTTCTGAAATATTCGACCAAAAGTTTCTATTATCACAATTGTTGTTTTGTTTAAGGTTTTGTTCATTGTAAAACAGCTGCTCACAAAGTTTGATTCAATTATTAGTTCTGTTAATAACAAATATAGCTGTGAAATTCGATCTATTTTGTTAATTGCTGATGATACAATGACTATTTTATTCCATTGTTGTTCAAATACTCTTGTCCCAGTTTGTCATGTTCGTATTGTGCATCCATAACTCAATGCACCTACTATGTAAGCAATATGGTTGTGGCATGACATTGGCTCTAAGAATTAGCTGTCTTGTGTTTTTTTTTTTTCATGTCATGATCAATTTGTACTGTATGTACCTATTTGTATTAATTCGTGTAATCCTGACTGAAAAAGAGTGCCAAGAGTTTTTTTCCGCCGGCATTTTTTGTCTCTTGGTCTACTGTAATATCTTATTCAATAACTATCAACACCTTGTTCAAGCCGAAGTACAAAATTGTGACGTCATTAAACGGCCATTCGATGGTCTTATGATGAATAAATTTTTTCATTTAATTTCATAAGATACCATGGTTACAAAGGAAAATTTTCGAAATAATGAGTAAAATCAGTGATCGGCGAAAACAAGCCAGAATTCCTGTATTAAATGGCCTCTTCCTTGAGTATTTAGAAGTGACAAAAACCATAACATTGTTAGATATAAGAAATACATTGTTAGTTCCTATACATGATACATACTATTTTTGTGAAATTAAATGTGTAGTTAGAAGATGTTTTTTAATAGGATCACAAATTGATGCATATAACACACTTGTAATGTCAAACGTGCAGACTTATTTTTTTTAGCAACATTTGTGTTTAAGTCTCCAAATTCGATACTAAAAATATTTAGCATAGGATTTTTCTGTTCCTTTAAAAATAATTAATAAAATAGATAAATGCAACATGAATAAAATTTCTACCACTCATAATTCTTATCTAAATTAAACCTTTCTTTCTAATTTTCGTAACTTCCAGTCTTTGCCAACCTGCTTTTTTTTAAATTTCTATATCAACTCATAATTTTTTTCAAGTTGCGCCAAAATGGAACGAAGAGCCGCAGAATACGTCACTTCTGCTGGGACGGAATGGGCATATTTCTTGCAATGCCAATGGGTATCCGCAACCACAGACTCATTGGTTGAAGAAGGATGGTAAGCCTTTTATAATTTACCTTTACGCGCGCAATTTCGAATCATTCGGGAATTTCGGTATGATAAGTAACCTGTATGCTATTCTAGACTATACACTATAACTATGTCAAATTTCATCCAAATCTGTTGAGCCGTTCTCTCGTGATTGAGGAACAAACATCCATACATCTAAACTTTCACGTTTATAATAGGTCTTAGTTAGATTAAATTGTTATTCTATGTTTATTAACAAAGAACCGGCTTTCTTCCTTTGATATCATTGTTTTGGTAATTGATTCACAAAAATACTAAAACACCTGGTACGCGAGAGATCTGGGTTAAGTTTCCAGTGTGAAACGATTTTATTTAGTATTCAACTATCAGGTAATGCTTTAATTATTAACATAACTGACATTTACACATCTTTTAGTTGTATCAGAAAACTGGCGACCAGTTCTTGAAGTGGCTGGTGGGGGCGTTCTAAGTCTTTCCAATGGATCTCTTATATTTGATTCAGTGGCTTTATCTGACGCCGGATTATATACTTGTCATGTTGAGAATGGAGTTGGAGAGGCACTTAGCAAAACTATCTGGATATCCGTGAATAGTAAGTATCTGTTAGAATATTACTTACATTATAAGTGTATTTTTTTTACATCTCTCATGTTCGGTAAGTAGGTTCTTATTACCTCCAAATGGGGCTTGTAGATGACTAATTAGCGCTCTAGGGTAATAATCTAGCTAGAAAAGCCCTAGAGCGGTAAGTAATTAAAAAAAAAAACTTCTTTCTTTCAAAAAGTTCGCGTTCATCTAACCATCATACTGGCAATAGACATCATGCATTCAGCCCAATGACCAAAGAGGTCGCTGTGCTATTCAGCCTTGTCTTCGTGTGAGTATAATAGTCATCAATTTTAAATATCGAATGGCGAAGCTCAATTTCTATCTTGAAAAAAAAAAGTTCTTTACTTGATTCTTTTTAACGAAAAAAGGCGAGAATAGAAAACTTTAAATTTAAATATGCTAGTTAGGAAAAAAAACATTAACATTATATTTCACTATAAATTACAGCAAATAAAATGTTTTATTCTTGTACTGCCGGTTTTTTTCTACTTACCTCACAATCGAGATGTAAAGCAGAATAGTTAGCTCGGGTATAAGCAACGAGCATACAACCAGGTTTTATTCTCGTTGGGTATAAGAAACAATTGCACCCTCGAACTATAGGCGGCCTCGCTGCGCTTGTGCGCCTAAATATCTCGGGCTGCAATTGATGCCTTACAGCCCTTGGCTACTCATCTACTATTAATCAGAAACTAGGGCCAACGCTGTGTTACACGTGCCCACGTGCGTGCTCACGTCGAGTTTCCACCTGGCACGCGTGTCGCAGTTTCACTAACAAAAATTCATAAATGTGCATCAAAGGTAGTAGATAAGCAGTAGTAGACAACACCAAGACATTGGTGGATAATTGTCGATCATTATCTTCATGAGCCTGCGGACGCACACTTCTGGACGGAGGCCTCCCCCAGGATTCGTCATGTCGTCCGCAACTCCGGACCCGCGCCGCCCTCATCCAGCGTTTGACGTCACAAAGTGAACAAGAATGCCTACTGTGAATAAAAAAAGTTTTCATTTCATTTCAAGGAATAAATGAGCTCTTACTATTCGGCTTAGCTTCGATTAAAATCGTGAAACGATGTACGTTCTGTCAAGCTAGCCACGTACCACGCGCACGTGTCTCGTACCGTACGTCCGTTTAGTAAACGCGTGGCCGCACGACGACGTGGCGGTTTTGTACGAAAACGCAGCGTTTCCCAAAAACTAGATTCTGACCTCAATCTCATGTGATGTATATTGAAGAAGAGATTGTTGAAGAGAGGTTCGGGATGGAATGTTGCCGATAACTTCATCGCCCAAGCTATTTGATAATTGGCGGGAAAGAGTAATGTGCATATCTGACCTGTCAGATTTTTGACAACTCATGAAATATATTAAAACGTCATATAGTGCAAATAATGGCTCATGTCCTGCTAATTTCAAATCATTTACTTATATTTCACCCTCTCAAGATACTCAATACTAAATAACTCATGAAATATATTAAAACAACTGCATATAGTGCAAATAATGGCTCATGTCCTGCTAATTTCAAATCATTTACTTATATTTCACCCTCTCAAGATCTCCATCCACTTGATATAAAAATCCCAATATAGTTTCTAAGAAATTAAATCAAGTCTGCACCAATACTTTAGATAGAAACAGGCAGCATTTCAATGACAATATCATCTTTATACATTCACCTACCTGACAAAAAGTAGTTTGACAGGTCAGAGACTGTATGGACCGTGAACATTACAAATCTTTAAAGAGTGGTCGTTGTCCAGGTGAACCCTAGGTTCCAACGTGGTCACTCGTATTTGTCAGCTTTTCCAAAATGCTTATCCAGGTGCAATCAGGCTATTATAATCCAACTCTACGCGGTTACTAATAATTTGTATGTTTAGTTTTATTAGTTGCTAAGTCCTTATCAAAATGTTTGTTTATTAAACACTAGACACCGCGCGCGGTTTTACCCGCGTAACTTTTGATCCCGTGGGAATTTCGGGATCAAAAGTTACGCGGGTAAATGGCCTATAGCCATCCTCAAGAGTTGGGCTATCAAATGCAAAAATATTTTTTCAAATCCCAATTGTAGTTTCTGAGATTAGCGCGTTCAAACAAACAAAAAAACTCTTCAGCTTTATATATTGGTATAGATTTGCAAAACTTATAATTTTATCTATCTCTTAAAATCGTATTTTTTCCACAGAACCTGTCACTTTTGACATTTTGTCAAGAAACCTAACCGCCAAGCTTGGCCAACATATTAGTATTGAATGCCTAGCTAAAGGAGATGATCCTATAAGAATAATGTGGACTAGGAATAGTAAACCTATCAACCCTTTAACA
Source organism: Stenoptilia bipunctidactyla (assembly GCA_944452665.1). Lineage (NCBI taxonomy): Eukaryota > Metazoa > Arthropoda > Insecta > Lepidoptera > Pterophoridae > Stenoptilia > Stenoptilia bipunctidactyla. The sequence goes on along the minus strand of OX101748.1, from coordinate 3,101,284 downwards.
CAAAGGTAAGTTATTCTTAAATAACATACATACATACATAACGTCACGCCTATATCCCTTATGATGGAGGCAGAACAACAGAGGCTATAAAACCATCTGATGTCACGTTTGACAAATTTGGGGGCATTATAATGATGGAGAGAGACTTGCATTGATAGGGGGTCAGCATATCGCCCACAAAAACGTCAAAAAAGCCTCCGTCCCTTAACTGACTTTTACAGTATGCCCGGGAAGAGAAGCAGCTGGCACATTCTATGTTTTTCCTTCACTTCCAGTCCAGCATGGAAGTTTTATACCAAATTAAAAAGAAAAACTCCACCGAAGCTGCAAAAAACAGTCTAACTAAAGTTTTTCATGTTTCAATGGTGCAAAAGTTTTCCGAGATAAAATTGTGTCCCTGCCTTTATCACAGTCCAATTTATCTGAGTTACAGCTGAGACTCTTTCGCTCCCAGTCCAGCATGGAAGGTTAATCTTAAATCTTGAATAATTATTTGAAATATACCTTACATTTGTTGTATATGTATAATTGAATGACTTTGCTAATTTAGAGAATCCATAGCACTATTTCTGTCGCGCGCTATAGCTTCGCCAACATGGTAGCTAAAACAACACATACCTACGGAACACTACAACCTGCATACTTAACCCATAACTTAGCAATGTTATTTTCCGTAATTATCGCAAAAGTTTAAGTTTTAAGTGTTTACAATTTAGTCCATTTGTTTACTTAACTTCAAATACCTAAATAAAAATAAAATCGTAATAATTGATGTGATACGTTTCACAGAGTACAAAAAACACATACCTACTTACTTACATACATACATAACTTCACACCTGTATCCCTAATGGGGTAGGCAGAACACCAGAGGCTACAAAAACGATCTGATGTCACGTTTGACAAATTTGGAGCTTTTATTATGATGAAGAGAGACTATATTGTAAAAATCCTAATGTGCCAGCAGTCTGTAGTTTAGCAGTAGTCGACTTTCGACTTATACAAGGTTCATTTGACAACATCGGTCAATTTTTTTTTACATAGGTAATAAATAAGCATCATTAATAGAAACCGTTTCTGCAAAAAAAAAGTAGGTAGGTAGGTAGTACTTATTTTTTTACACGAAAATTTTATGAAAGAATACAATAAAGACTACGCGCAGAGGTACAACGTGTTTGGCCGAATGAATTACCTACATCACAGACGTCCGAATTCTCAAAAAACAATCGTATCCTCTTGACAGTAAGTGCCATTACATCGAGCATGTAAGGTACATGACCGAAGGTGAACGAAACCGGCCGGCGCCGCGGGGCGGCGATGGCTGTCGCAAACCCGGAAGCATTTGTCTGTTGCCTTCAGTCCTTCAGTCGCTCGCGCACGCGCATCCTCGGCGGAAGTGCACTTGCAGTATGCGTATCGCAGTTGCGTCCGCGAGAGCCCGCGAAACCCGCGCCGCGTGTGTTTATTAGACAGTGAGTCGTCTCTAACTTATCGATAATGTTTACAAATAGGGAATCGTTTATCAGAACAACGCTCAAAGCCTTTCTGATTTAAAAAACAAAGTAACACTGCAGTGCTAAATGTGTTAAAACGTGCTAGACTCTGCCTGAAGAAAAATGGTATGCATTTTGAACTCGAAACTCATTCGTAATAATTGTGTTAATAATGTTGATAAGAGCTTTAATTTATGAACATAAGTTGATTCAATAAATACGCCCAATTGAAAAATGCTTGTTCTTTGTATCTATTTTGCATTCACTTAAAAGGATTATGTTAAATTTCCTCACATTAAATCCCTCAAACCTTTTGCAATTTGCCGGTTCTAAGCCCGTAAAAGTATGAAGGAAAAGATTGTACGTAACTTATGTAGGTAACATTTTTTATTGCCTGTAGGTATGCATAACTATTGAACTCAAAGTGAGATCTTGTAACATCTTGTAGTACTACGTCGTCGTAGTATTATTAAACGTAATCATTAAAGTCCCGCGTCATAGTACCGTATTTTGTGTAGTGCGTTCATCAAAGACTATTCGTGAAACAAATTGAGGTGCCATATGTTTAAACTTTTTTCTATTAAACGATTATGTCAAAGTACCTACCTACGTAATATTTAAATTTGGCTGGTGCCTACAAAACAACCCTGTATATGATGTACCTACCTGTTATCTACTTTTTTATTTTACTCTTATACTTAACTGTGTTTTTACACGCTAGACACATTTGTACCACAGTACAGATATGTACAGTAATTCAACCCTGCCGAATCTTTGAAATAAATGCCTACAGGGCCGCGGTCCGTTTACATGTCATAAGGCTGCCCGCCTGCAGTGTCTTAAATTACATTTGCCTACTTTGTGTTTATTTGAATTTAGTTTTGTGACGGCAAATATATTTTTTTATATAAACAAGTAAAATACTTTGTAAATTGAATAGAAAGTGTTAAAAAAATACGTTTGGTATCAAAAAACCATGTTTACGTTTGAATAACAAATCAGTGTTATAAATTAGCGATCAAAAAATACTTGCGCCTCGACTGAGACGCACGAAAAGATGTATTATTAAATTTTAATGTATAAACAATCCGCATATTTACGTAAAGCTCAATCAACAATTGTTTCGGTATGCAGACACTCGCGACTGGCCGCATGCCGAGATCGAGCCACGTAGGTATAGTTCGCGTTTCGTCCGTTTGTATGAAGTTGAAGTACTGTAGATATTTGTACTGTGTTTGTACAGTTCCACTCATACTCTTATAAGCCCTTTATCTATACTATAGGGTCAAAATATCAGAAATAAAGACTGAAGATGGAATGAGGAACACTCTAGAACTGCTTCAAACAGACATAAGTGATGGTGCCTTGTACCAGTGTAGAGCGGGTAATCCCTTTGGAGCTGATGTATATAGCGTCTATCTGAATATTTTGGGTAAGTGATTTTTTTTGGGCCCTTCTATTTGCCATTTATGGTACGGATTTTTTTACCTTTAAACATAAGCAGGATCTATTGAGGAAATTTGTATTTATTTTTAGTAGGCATAACTTCGTACCTACTAAATATAGTAATACTATATTAAGCAGGCACATTGATTTTAATTTACTGTTTAGAACAAAGGCGGATCCTTAGTTACGAGAAATAATGAGCGTTTAGAAATCTAATTGGTTTAAAGTGTAAAGCGTTTTTCAAATAATTAAAATTTTACCAAAAATTGAACTGTAAGTGCCAAAGACATACATCTAACATCATAACATTCAAAATGCAATATCTTTTCTTGTAACTTTAGTCTACGAGTATTTTTTGCAGCGAGTTGATCAGGAATGAATTCCAAATAGTCAAAATTTTTTCTGTTTGTTAAACGCCATAAAATAATATCAACTTAAGTCATGTATGGCCCGCTGCCACTGTTCTTTACTGGTTAATTTCAGTGAGGTTAAACTGGTATTATCAAATTCATCAACTTTTCTTTTTGTTATTGTCTGTATCAATTTATTCTGTCTGTAGTTATTAATTCACATCTCACCTTAAAAATACATTGAGTAGGATTGCAACCAAAAATCGATTTTACTAAAAAAAAAAATGTTTTATATTTTTGTGGCAACTTTCAAAGACTATTTATTTTTCATAAACTTTTTCCTGCCTTTTTACTTTTATGATACATAACCTGATTAATTTATTTTAGAGCCCCCAACACCACCTTCAGATTTGACAGTGGATTCTATAAAAAGCCGATCAGCGAAGTTGTCTTGGCGAGATAACACAAGATCCTTAGCTCAGTACTACACCCTGCAAGTAACTGGAAGCCAGCAACTGGCATGGAACTCTGCAAGAGCTGTAAATATTACCAGGTATAGTTGGTTGAAAAGTTTACAGGCTATTTTACCATCGGACTACCAGAAGTAGACAGAACTTCCATCCGTACGTGGTAGATATTCCAAAAAGTCGAACTAAGCGCTTTTACAGTTCCTTTTTGATACGGGTCGCCAAGGTTTGGAATGAACTGCCTGCGTCTATTTTCCCTGACCAGTATAGTCCTAGTACTTTTAAGCGTCGAGTGAATAGGTTCTCGAGGATGGACCTACCACCTTAGTCTTCATGTTCACTTAACATCAGGTGTCATGGAAGACAAACGTCCCATCCATACTTAATAAAAAAAGACTGGGTTTGTATTTGTACTGGTTCAGTCAATCATTTTCAAACAGGAAACTATAAACAGAACAAGCTTTACATTTCTTCTCCATCACTGCAACTCCTATTAAATAAAAAAATATATATATCTGATTACTGAAAAAGATCGCTCATGAGACATTTTTAAATGTCAGGTACTGCAGGTCTCCAACTGAGTTATTTACTTAATGATTTACAAACAACAATAACAGTCTCCACAAAGTCTGTTTGTTTGTACGATTGTCTGAACTACTGATTGTTAAAACTACTTATTTTCGTAAGGATTCCGATTTTTAATAAAATATTTGAAAATGAACATAGCAATTTATCATGGTTTTATTTATGTTTAACAAAGTATTTTGTAAATTGGCTGATATATAAATACATGTTTATGTAAGTTTTAAATGAATGCATATTGACCAAAGATAGAGATACCCCCCCTGAAATACATATGTTTAATCTCAAATAATAATAAGGTGTTCGTTTCAAATAAGCTATCTTTGTGCCAACGCTGCGTTACGCGTTCGAACGCGCGTACCGTAGTACGTCCGTATCTTCACATAGGCACATTTACCCATAGATTAATATAACACCTACTAAAAGAGATTCAAAAATACAAATTTTCATAATATTTTTCGTACCGTACGCGCGTATCATACGCGGCGCTTGGCGCATTCCGAACGTCCGTATCTAACGCGCGTATGGTACGGACGTTGCAGTTTTGTATGAAACGCGCGTTCGAACGCAGCGTTGGCAATTAACCATAACTGAAATCCTCCTCCTCTCCTTTCTCAGGACTGAAGAAATACGTCATTCGTTGGAAGTAGAAGACCTGTTGCCCGCAACAGGATATATAGCAAGAGTTGCAGGCGGTAATCAAGCAGATCTAAGTCATTTTTCGTCTCCAGTCCGTTTTACTACTAATGAAGAAGGTATGTTTATATAACTAGATCTTGTTCTTTATAAAAATAGTTAAGTCTTTTTCAGTTTAACGTTCCTAAAGGGTAAAAACCCTATGACTAAGACTCTGCTGTCGGTCTGTCTATCGGCCAACAGGCTGTGTTTTACAAACCGTGATAGAAAGATAAAATTTTCATAAATTAAGTTATTTTTTACTATAACAACAAACACTTACTGAAAAATTGAACAAAATAAATATTTAATACGGTTCTCCGAAAATAGACACACAAAGCAGTTTTCTACCGCGTTAACTAGAATCACCTTTTATTTACAATAAACATAGAAAATAAAAAATAATGAAAAAAAACAATTTTACAATAGCTTAAGTGCATCACAACATTAAACAGAAAATCTAATCTAATGTACAGATTAAAAAAAAATTAAATATCCAATGTTATATCTTTTCATTTCCTTAGCTCCATCATCACCACCAATAGGGATACAATTAGAGCAGACAGAGTCGCCTGGGGAACTCAAAGTAAGATGGCTGCCACCGCCGTCAGACACTCATAACGGTATCATTCTTGGATACAGAATACGAGCTGTACCTCAGTTGAGTGGGATTAAAGGTGAGATATTTATTTATTTACCCTTTATCGTACATATTTAATGATATACATACACATAAGAGAAAAAAAATAAGAAACACCCTGTAGCAATAGGCGGCCTTATGGCTAGTGAGCGATTCCTACGGTCTCACCCAAAATATATGTAAAAAAATATCAAAAATAAAAGGTCCAAAAATCTGATAAATTCAAAATTGAATAAACTCGGATTAAATAAAGGTAGGTCCAGAGGAAAACTCTCGGCCTGCTTTTATTATTACTATATGTAAAAGGTAAAACTTTTCAACGAATCACCTTTGGTGCCTTTCGTAGTTATTATATTATTATTTAAGAATAATCTCATAAGCTTATAAAAAACAGAATATTGTTATATTTTTACACGATGAAAACTAATTTAAAACAATGTTGGTAATGTCCGTCTTTCATTAATTTACATGTTAAGGTACGTACAGACTATGTAACATGTAATATAACAGGTCCACATTAAGTGACCTTGTTATTCAACATGGCAACATAAAACAATAATATACTCGTACACATTAGAATAACGATGCAATATAACAAAGTTATACAAGGTGTTCCTGTTGATTTCTCATAACTCTAGGGTATTAATGGGACCATGTAATAGAATCAAATGACATGTGAATCATTTTTTTTATTTTTGTTTTGTTTTTCCTTTTCATACAAAATAATTCAATTAAGTCAAAACATCTTATGTAAAACACCTTTGATACGAACGTGGCATTTTCTATCCCTTTTTTGTACAGGCACAGTTTGCAACGTTTTGCGTTGCACATTGTATGCAACGTTTAAAATGTTTTTGTAGTTTGTTGCATGGCTTCAGTGACACGCGCCTATTGAATTAATGTTAAAGAGATTTTACATGGGTGATCATTTATGAACTCATTTTATTAAGATTGATGATATCTTGGAAATTATGCACTTTTGAACCGCATATTCTTTGGCTAAAAGTATTGTTTTGTTCACGTGGTTAAGTTAAGGGTGATTTCTGCCATTTTATTGATTTATAGATTGGACTTATTAATTTAATGTTTACACTTTTTTTTAAAAGGAAAGTAATATTTATATTATTTGTATAGGTATTATACATATATAATTTATATATTGTATAGGTATTATATGTAGTCTCAGGAATGTTTTTTAGTTTTTTGTTAGTTTAATTTAAACACGTATTTCCCCGATCCTAAGTACTACAGGCATAGTAGTCATTCACTGCAAAACGTCAAAGCGTCAGTCCAAATCTTTACAAAGGATGTTTTCATTACAACTTAATTATAAAGTTTTTTTTTTAATTGTATATTTCTCGTAAACATTTTTTTAATATGTTCGGGTTAACGGTACGCATTTACAGCATATGTGGTTTCATTTTATGCCTCTCGCTTGTATCAACGTTGTATAGACTGTACGCACCTTTATGAAAACTACTCGAATATCTATTCGAATTATCGTAAAAAAACCTTGATGGATAGATAGATACTAGACAGGAGATAGTGTCTCTCCTCTCTTCCTCAAATTAACTTAAGTGTCTCAATTTCTCACAGATGTCGAAGAACCAAGCGATAAAGTTATCAAAACTACATCGATCTATTCAAAACAAGAAACTATATTGAGTGGTCTCATCAAAGGCGTTCGGTAAGTATAACCATCTAAATATTAAACCATTCATATTTTAAGATAAAAAATCGTGGATCCTAGCCTCGTTGGTTTTTATTAGAAAGATTACTCTGAACATATACACAGGCAGATATGTCCTTTTCTTAAAAAAAATGCATATACTGACAGATCTAAGAGATTTTTTTATTCATATAACTTATGTCAACGAAATCTTTTATGCTTCAGTATTAGAAAACCATTTATCTTTATAAAAACTATTACAGGTAAGTCCGTACTAAAAAATTCAATTACACTATCGTATAAAGGTTACTTTGATCAACGTATTCCCTCAGGATATTTCTTTCACCGCGTAATATCGCACAATGGAAAATAATAAAGAAGAACCAGTATCAGTAACTTTTCCAATAATACGATATACTTATATCCAGTATATTATGAAAGAAGCCAATAAAAATGACGATCAAAAGAAACGGTAAAACTTCATTGGGGCGATAGATAGGAAAATAAGGGTTAGCCATCATATACTATCTATCTCACAAATTTAATAAAACTCAAGATAAACGTAAGACCCAAAAAATTAAGAATCTTGTCTGAGGACATAAAATATACTTTAGCAAAAACCAATAATTTATATGGTCAAAGAATGTTAGAGTTCATGCTTCCAAACCTTCTAAATAAATTGCCAAGTCAGGAATTCAAAGTATATACATATTTCAAACACAAAAGTAATGCAAAAATTTAAAGAATACTTCTACCTATAAAAAATGTAAGCGGTGTGCCTAGAATAATCTTGTTTAATTTAAATTTTTTTAATATAAAATATTAAACTGTATAAATGTGCGGCCCGCTGACACACATAAGCGACAAGCTTACGTGACAGCTACATAGTTCTTATATTAATGTAAATTGTTATCTTGGATAAATAAATAAAAAAAAACAACTTTTCCCCTTACATTAAGTTACGTATAGAGGTTTTTGTAAAGAAGTTCTAAGAAACCGCGTGAAACTAATACATCAATAATAAAATAAAGATAACTTGGATTTGAGTTTAATGAAAGCTTTCAGCAAAGAAATAAATTTTTAAGATAACTGTTTTTTTGTATGACATATGTACTTTTTTTAGCTCACAATAACACATTAGCTCACACGTGCTATTTATACGTACTTTTTTTTGTAAAGTTTGTCGTCAAATATGAAAACTTTGATATTTGAAGAGTGAATGGTTAAAAGTTTCCTTCTCTTGTTATTCAAACTTTAAATAAATAGTAGAATAAGTAGAATGCTTGAAAAGAAAAACTTTTTAATTGGATTTTACCGTGTTTTACCAGTAAAATTTAAACTCAACGTTTCGTTATAATTTGCTGTGAAATCATCATCTCATTCGACTTTCATGTAGATCCATCTTTAACAGTTTTTAATTTACCACTTATTTTAAAACCTTTGGACAATTTTATGTCTTAAGTTTCATGATTCATAATCATTATAATCTTAAATAAAGTACTTTTTACCTATTTATCGCGTTAAAATATATGTTGTATGATATTACCTATAGTTGACGTGGTCACAGGTCACTCCTGGCCACGAGGTCTTTTTATCCACCGAAATATTGAGTTAAACTTTTTAACCGAATTTATCGCGTGTAATTATTGTTTTACATTTTTACTCGACCTTTCAGTGTCTTTGCAGACACCGTGGACATGAGCGTCTTATGTTTTATTTAGGGGGGATTTTCAAGGAACAGATAAAAGTTATCAAATGGTTAAATTATTACTCAACAGCTTGAAACTCGTCGCAAGTTTATTGTCATTGTCATATAATTATCTATTTTTCGCCGAGTAATACAGTATTTGTGAAATAACTTTTATCCAACGAATAAAAAAGCAGGCCTGAGAATTGTATGCAGTATTCAGCAGAGTATCTCCAAACCCTTACATGAAATTGTTTCTTTGTCAGTTATTCCGTGTCGGTTGCCGCTTTCAATGGAGCGGGGTCCGGTCCGTTTTCAATCCCACTGTACCAAGACACGAGGGAAGGGGGTGAGTGAACTCCAATTTAAAACTTAAACTGTAATGTTTTATTAATATGTAATTTAGCGTTTTGTATGAAGTCGTCGTGGTGTATTGGCTCCTCAGAATATTATTAAATACATACATACATACATAACGTCACGCCTGTATCCCTTATGGGGTAGGCAGAACACCAGAGGTTATAAGACCATCTGGTGTCACGTTTGACAAATTTGGAGTTATTATAAAGATGGAGTGACAAGGGGTCAGCCTATCGCACACAAAAAACCCCTTTAAAACCTCTGTCCCTTAACTGACTTTTACAGTATGCCCGGGAAGAGAAGCTGCTGGCGCATTCTATGTTTTTCTTTCGCTCTCAGTCCAGCATGGAAGCAATCTAGCAGGCTAAGTGACGTTCGACCGTTTGTTTACAAGAGTGGGACCCTATAATATATTACTTTTGCTGTTTTATTGAAACAGTAATCGTCAGAATATATCAAAAGTTATATCATCGACCTGAAATATCAGATTTTTATAAACCAGTACAGAACCATTTGCCTTGTTATAATCTAAGTGCGTCGTTTAAGACCATTGTCCTATGCTAAAAAAATAAAACTAAACTTTCTTCTCGCATATACATATACATACCTTATGAGGTAGGCAGAACACCAGAGGCTGTGAACCATTTGATGTCACGTTTGACAAATTCGGAGGCATTATAATGATGGAGAGAGACTATTGCAGTGATAGGGGGTCAGCCTATCGACCACAAAAATTTCAATAAAACTTCCGTCCCTCAACTGACTTTTATAGTATGCCCGGGAAGAGAAGCAGCACATTCTTTGATTTTCTTTTGCTCCCAGTCCAGCATGGAAGATTCCTTCTTGTTACCAGGAAAGAAATATGTCTCTATAGTGAGCTCATAAAAATGATTGAGATTATAGTATAGCTACGCTCTTTACCTCAGCCCAAACCAATTCAAGTGGGTAAAATACAATAATATAACAACTACTTAATTGAAAATAACAATACAAAAGAATATATTTTTTAAATCATCATTGCTAATGTTAATATTATGAAGATAATTTGTTAAAAGTTCGTAAGTACTGTAAAATAAATAATAAATAAAGTAAATAAATAAAATCCCCAGACAATCACACAAACTACATGGCCCCAAAGTAAGCATAGCTTGTGGCATGGGACACCATGTAACGAACTAGGGGAGAACCTAGAATATAAATACATAACTAGATAAACACCCAGACACGGAATTTTTTTTTTCTTGTTCCACTTTGCAACCACAGGCGTCTGAGGCAGACAGGATTACCCCATCGCCAAAGTGGTCGTCAAAAATAGCTCAGAAACTTCAGAGCTAGCTTTTAAGCTGCCAACAACATGATGCTTTACATTATGACAGTACCTTAAGGCATATCTTAGATGCGTAGTAAAAAACTCCCTAACAACTGCTATACTTAAGTAACTCGCGTACTTATGCACATAGAGACTTCCAAAATATATTCAGAGCATCAAACTTTGATCGTTACCTTTCAACGCTTCTTAAGTACCGACAGCTATTAGCATAATAAAGAAATTAACATTTAAGAAACTTGAACTCGTAAAGCCTTATAACCTTCATTTAGAATTCTTCTTATTGTAGAAATAATTACTCCAACGCCTCCGTCAAGTAATTAAGGAATATATTTAGCTTCAGCTTTCTTGGGTAACTGTTTCAAGAATTTGTTACTTTCACTGGTGATTAAAATATACAGGGTGACTTATAGGACGTGATAGTTTGAGATCATACGTGAAGAGAAAATAAAAATTACTGAGTAAAATTAACCGAAAGTTAAGTAACACATTACGCAACGCATTTTTACACAAGCGTAATGCAATAGATACTTAGCGCATGGTGTGGTGTGCGTGTGGCGGGAAAACTGCTGTATGCGTGTTGACTAAGGCAGCACGTCGGGAAAAGTGTAGTAAGGTCTCTTTTGTTATTCATAGGGATTTGTGATGAAAAATTGAATAACTACTTTTATTAGGTACATAATTATGATTAGAATTGAGTTCAGAGTACTGTCCTTCAGTATCTAAAATTTGTCACCAGTCACCCTGTGAAATGAAATATATTTTTTAATACAGTTGCTCAAAAAGTGACGTATTGCAGGGACGTGTAGCGTGCGGAAAGTGGGCTTTTACGCACTCGTGCTTTTTCTTTCCCAAGTGTCAAAATAATGTCTATTAAAAAGAAAAAAACCAACCACGAAGTTTTTACTAAAAAAAATTCATAGAAGTTTTAAAGATTCATGCAAATATTTCTGAAAAGAAGCTACTAATTTGTTTCAATATCAGATTTAACGATTTGATTCAATGTGTTAGGTTAGGTTTCATCTCATTACATTTAATTTTCATTACATATTAATAAAAAAAAATCTACTAAAGACTTGGCTGTATGGGCATAGTTCCCTTGCCTACCCAGACAGGATGTGTGAAGAAAACAAAAAAATCTTTGCTTATATTCTTTTACGGTTGGCGCCATTTTGTTTATTGTTGAGTTTGTTGTGTTTTTATTATTTTATTAAATTGCTTCATTTTTTCGCAACTGTATTAAAAATAGTCGTTCAGTACACGTGCGGAACCGTCATTGCAACTTGTTCCGACTGTCAACCCTCGCCTTCGGCTGCGCCTCGGCTCGTGTAGACATTTGTCGGAACTCGTTGCAATGACAGGCTTTCCGCACTCGTAATGAAATATACTATTCTTTAAGTTTCTAGCTAAATTTGTACAGTACAGCAGATTTAATTTGCTGTACTGGTCATCGAAATATGAAACAAGGTTCAAACTAGATACCTAATTAAATAAGTATACATTCATACGTCATAGATCACTTATTTGTGCACAACATTTTAAACTTTATTATAAACGGATAAGGAATTTAAAAAACATAAAAAAAATTAATGTTTCTAATCAAAGGAACAATCAAATAAAATGTAAAACCTATCATCTTCTCAGTAATTAAAAAAGTTTAAATGTATGAGAACAACATTCAAAAACGTGCAATGCCTAAAGGAGTCGTAATTTTCATATTTTTTTTTGTAACTTATAAAAACTTTGTCTTAAAGACTTGAATTGTTACGGTCTGGTAGGCTCAGTTTAACTTTTTTTTTTTTTATAAAATATGGATGGGACTTTTGTCTTCCATGACACCTGATGTTAAGTGAACATGAAGAGTAAGGTGGTACACGTCCATCCACGAGAAACCTATTCACTCGACGCTTAAAAGTACTAGGACTATACTGGTCAGGGAAAATAGACGCAGGCAGTTCATTCCAAACCTTGGCGACCCGTATCAAAAAGGAACTGTCAAAACGCTTAGTTCGACTTTTCGGAATATCTACCACGTACGGATGGAAGTTCTGTCTGCGTCTGGTAGTCCGATGGTAAAAGGGTAAGGGTTCAATTTGCTCAAACAGAGCACTCGCGCACTCACCAAAATGTATCCTGTAGTACACGGTTAAACAAGCAACCTTACGACGATGCTCTAGGGTCTGCAGTTTTTTGGTCGTAAGGTCGACGTTGTTAATTAGATAACTTACTTTAAGCTTGCATAAAGAAAATAAATGTCGCATAATTGCTGGAAATTTAAAGATATTTCAACTTTGAATTTAACTTATAGTAAAAATACTTGATGAAATAATATCAATATTGAAATATAGAAGGAATAGTAGAATCAAGTTACTTTAGCCGAAAATAATATTCTGATGAAAGTTTATTTGTATAATAAAATACAAATTCGAGGTAAAATTCTGAAAAAATGCATTAAATAACTAAATAAATTTTTTTTAAAGAAATCTCAACATTTCTACTGCAATGAAATCCACAACAAGATCTTGAGATTTCTTTAAAAAAATGTTATTTAGTTATTTAATGCGTCGACTGCAGAACTTCCAAAGCACGAATAATCGAGATAAATAATTGATCGGCAGTCTCCCATCCTTGCCCCAGATGCCTTATTTTTGATATAATAAGGATAGGACGTTTGTCTTCCATGCCACCTGATGACAAGTGCGCATAAAGACTATGGTGGTATACGTCCATCCACGAGGAACCTATTCACTCGACGTTTAAAAGAGTCAGGACTGTAGTGGTCAGGAAAAACAGACGCAGGCAGATCGTTCAACACCTTGGTAATCCGTACCATAAAGGAACCTGGTAAATCAACCATATAGGGATGGAAGTTCTGTCTTCGTCTGAAAGTCCGGTGGTAAAAAGGAGTGGGTTAAATTTGGTCAAAAAGACCACTCACACACTTACCAAAATGTAGGCGATAAAATACTGTCAAACAAGCAACCTTACGACGATGCTCTAGTGTCTGCAATTTTGTATGTGTAAGTTTGTCTAATTGTCTAATTAATAAGTTTCCGGGCTTTTCGGTCAACATCTATTGGTTGATGTCATTCGGTCAAACGCGCGGAACATTGCTTAACCTGCTTAGTAAAATGAAATACACAGGAGGTACTACGCTACGATCTAGCAGATCTTTGTATAATTTTTGATATTTGGTTTATATGTCAGCATGGAAGAGTGGGAGTGAAAGAAAAACATAGAATGTTCCAGCTGCTTCTCTTCCCGGGCGTACTGTAAAAGTCGGTTAAAGGGCAGAGGTTCTATTGGCATTTTTGCGGGCGATAGGCTGACAAGTCTCTCTTCATCTTAATAATACCTCAAAATTTGTCAAACGTGACATCAGATGGTTTTATAGCCTCTCGTGTTCTGCGTACCCCATTAGGGATACAGACGTGAAGTTATATAATATGTATGTTTATATGTCAATGATTTAATAGTTTGCCATTAATTGAAAAAAGTATTTAAAAATAATTTACATGTCTATTTTTGAGTGGAAAAATTAGAACATTGCAACGCGTTGGTTTCGAGGAACTGACTCAAAATCATTGTTACTCAGTTCACGAGTACTTATAGTAAACATATTTAAGCGATAAGATATTTTGACCCCGCTTGTACAGCATCTTCTGACTGACGATGATGATATTTTTTAACGCAGCGCCAGAAGAAGGTCCATCATCTGTGGAATGTGGAAGTATCACATCTACAGCATTACGAGTCAGCTGGCAGCCGATACCTCTACACAAGCAAGCCGGAGCATTGATCGGATATACTGTGTTGTATGCGGCACAAGGTAGGTTAAGCAGGATCTTTTACTTCTTTTTTATTAAAAACTAAGCCCGCATTTGACCTCATTCTCACCTGGTGTTAAGTGAAGATGTCATTAAGGTCGAACATGTCAGCATATGAGCTTAGGATAGGACTGGCTCTTCATAAATATTCACTGCTAGAGCGATTATATAAAAAGATTTTGAACCACATCGCGTTAAATAATCGACGCATCGGTCTTCCTAAGTTATCAAATTCATTAATTTTACCGTCAAAATAAAATAATAAGCCAAAATCAGTATGGCTTTCAGCCTGCAAAAAGTACTAAGTACTACATTACTCTCTAACTTTTCGGACAAGGTAAATAACCATCTACACGATAGGAAGCACGTATTGGCTCTTTTCATAGATTTTTCTAGAGCTTTTGACACGCTGAATCATGAATGCCTTTAAGAAAAACTTTATAATACAGGTGTACAGGGCCCGCTATTATAATGGTGTCAGGAATACTTAAAAAATAGATCATATTATGTGAAAATTGGTGAAGCGACAAGAGATACAATACCTGTTACGAAGGCACCTTTAATAATACCGTGGTCACGAGGGACTGAGGTGTAAAGCGACAGCTTGACATATTGATTACTTTGTAACTGTCAACTTGACATCTAACCTTATCACCACGGTCCCTCATGACTACTGCTATTATTCAAGGGCTCTCGGGTTATGCTTAACCCTTTGGTTAAAGCTAGTAATGCATCGAGCATTGAGGCAAATACTCTACTACTGCTCCTCGGATGTTGCCTATACATGATGTAAATGCATTTAAAACGCGTGCCTGGTAACGTAAATGTAATTCACTAATGCCATGCTATGTCTCTCTCATTCATAATATATGTGTCTCTCTAAATAGCGCTTGTTCCGTTGCAAATTGCTTTTTATGCATTGGTTTTATGGTTTACATTAATAAACTATTATCTAATATTATGTTATAAGAATATTATGTTATATGGTGACCTACGATTGTTTTTGCAAAAAAACTAATAAAGAAATAGTTATAATAAAGACGATTGCTTGTACAAAATATTTTGTAGATATTTTTTATATTTTTAATAAGCATAGTAGTAAATTCATAAGATCATTTTATAGACGTTTCAATTACGATGTTTATTGCAAATTGAAATTGAAAATCACTTGGAAATTGTTAAACATATTAGTTTACAGTTGAGAGGTGCTCACGCAGCTAACTTAATGGAGACAATCAGAAAAACCAGAACATTTGACTTACCTACGTAATATTTAATTACATGACAATCCATCACAACGCTGTTAAATTGACACAATGGACCATGATAGAATTTGATACAACAGGTTAAAGAATTTTATTTCTCATAAAGAATTTAAAATTCACTTATAATGAGAATAACAATATTTTCGGGACGTATACATAAAGGTGGGTAGATCGAAAAAAAACTAATAAAAATAAGATACGTGCGAAGAACTACTATTTGTGCCGTGCTAGCAGCGCTTGCGCAAATAAAAGAGTTCATATGACGCGTCGTCATAAGGAATTTCAAATGTAATAATAGTTAATGCATTTGAAATAACACTGCAGACAAAAGTAGTGCCCGAATACCTAACGCTTACTTAATTTTCAACCTAGGCGTTAAACTAGGTACATTCTGGCCCGTACATCATTAAGTCTTCTTGGTTTTCGAGCAACTGACATATTAAATAAAAGTACCGTTTATTTCGTTTTATGAGTTAATATCTAAACTGTACAGAAGAGACGGGACCCACTTATAATGCAACTCACTTCTACATTTTCTCAAGTTAAGGGAAACTGTGCTTCGCAAATACTTATACTTATTCAAACTATCCTATTATAGAACTTTATCGCGAAGTGCACGACCTAAAGTTTTGAACTCTTGATCATATTTCTTCAGGGGAATTTAATCTTTATTATTTTCGTCCATAGGTCGTCATTGGCAGAATGCATCGTCCTTAGTGACTGAAATACGTCTTCAGGCTCTTCTCAAGTACACCAACTATACCGTGAAAGTGGCTGGCTACTCAAATTATGGTCTTGGACCATTTTCTTATCCAATTGTTTGTACGACGCTGCAGGATGGTGAGTATGAAACTATTTTAAATTTTGACTTATTATTACTTAACTGAAAACAGGGTTGTTTTATAGTCACCAGCCTAATTTACAGATGAAAGGACTTGAGGTTTTTAAGCTCTTTAACAGGAACTCGACTCAATTCATACGGTTAACAACTCAATGAGTCTTTAAACCCTGAACCTTAACCCTTATTTGAGTCCAAGACTGGGGCCTCTAAGTCTCTTTATGACTTGAGTCATTTTGAAATGACTCCAAATTTTAAACGACTCGAGTCTAAACGAAAAGGTTCGAACCTTTTTAAAACGACTCGGTTCGCGGGAGTCTTAAGTCGTGAGGCGCGCTCATACATCTTATTACTAGAGTAAATGTGGATATGGGAAACGTATTCCTACGCTAATTATTACGGGTAAAAGAGGTTTATAAGTAATATACGCAGATTTAGTTTCTTTTTTATTTTTAAATTTGAAATAAGTTATTTAGATTTGGAATAAGTTAATACAAGTTTGATTCAATTAATAATAAAACAAAAAAAAAATTTAAAGCTATTTTTGTCATTTTTAGTTATTTATTGATTCATTGCAATTATGCTATGTTATATATTTACAGAAAGGAAAAATATATAGTGATGCAAAATTAGAAAACTTAATTAAAATACAATGATCAAGCACTGAAGTTTATTATTTTATAATCCCACGTTAAACAGCTCATCTTATGTTAAACGACTCGAGTCCTTTACTAAAAGGTTCGCGACTAAGTCGTTATAACTGTTATTAAAAGACTCGAGTCATTTTATTTCAGAGTTCAACTCTAAATTGAATGAAGTCTCCTATATTAGTAAGAAGCCTCAAGTCGTATTTTTGAGTCGAGTCCTAAAAAATTGAGGCGAGTTTCGATTGAAAAGGTTTAAAAACCTCGAGTCCTTTCATCACTAGCCTAATTCAAATGCTATTTTCTTTGATACGATATGAACATACCAGCATATTTATTTTGGCATCGCTTAGTACACAAAAATAAAATATAGCACCAAAAGATTTTTTACAAACAGTCGCGGTTGATGTACGTAGCATCAATAATGCACTGTTGGGACCGGGAACTTAATAAAAGACAACTGCTTTAGTTGGAAGTTGACAGTATATTGAGATAATATATAACATAATGGGGAGGTGCGTCACACACTACAATAACGTGGCATTTCATTGATAAAAGTACGATGTCATTCTACAAGATGTTTTGTAGTAGTGCGTAGTCGTCTTTATTTTAATGGTATTCATTCATAATTGCAAGTGTAAACGTCGATACGAGTGGTAAATAATGAATCGGTTAATCAAAGATGGATTATACAATCAAAATTTCGGCAACTCAGTCATTACAGTATTAGAGGTCTTTAATTTGGATAAATGATTTAAATAAACAAGGATAGCTAGTCATAGCACAAACCAATTTCTCACCATCTCGAATGTTCTGTAAACATCATTAAAAGCAGTTAAAAACATGAGTTAAAGTTCAGAAGACGGCGCCATTTCCATTCCACCTTTTTTAATCTTTTCCGTGACACGAAATTTTGTTGGTAATCATTTATTCATAGGCTAATATAATTTTTATCTTGATATTTTTACGAGATCAGGATTTTTTACGCGGCTGTAATATATTGTTTTAAGTAGATCTTTTAACCTTTACGATCATATTATACCTACATATATGATAATTAGTAACATAGAGATCAGGCGGACGCCAACGCAAACTTCGAAAAGAAATGAAGTGAATAATATGAAAAATAACCATTATTTATTACAAAACAACCTCTTACTCAAGATCACAATCTTATTCAGGATTTAAATTGTTCAAAGAATAGTTAATTATCTTAGTTATTTACCGGGAGACAGTTCGCCCGGGGTAACAAAATTGTTGGAACGCCAAGACGGTGTCTTACCATCTTACAATGATAAACTGCAACAATAGCGGATTGTTTTCAGCCATTAAGCTAGCATAGTATATAGGGATAGAGAAATCTAGTTGTTTATTTATTTAATTTAATCTAACGTTTTACTAATATTATATTTGTGAAAGTTTTGATGTTTGTTGACGACCACTTTGGGGATGGGGTAAACCTGTCTGCCTCAGACGCCAGTGGTTGCGGGTTCGATTCCCGCACGGAACAAGAAAACGAAATGTTCCGTATCTGGGTGTTTATCTATTTATGTATTTATATTCTAGGTTCCCCCCTAGTTCACTACATGGTATCCCATAACACAAGCTATGCTTACTTTGGGGCAATGTAGTTGGTGTGATTGTCTGGGGACTTTATTATTTATTTATTATTTGATCTCCAATTAAAGGCAGAATGGCTCAAGGGATTTGGATAAAATTTGGCATAGTGATAATGTACGATCTGGAATAGCACTAGGCTATTTATTATCCCGATATTCTCGCGGGATTTAATTCCCTTGCGGAACAGCTACTTTAAATATAAATGTACACTCAGAGATAATACTAATATAATTTCAAATAGATTGATGTTTGTATGTTTGTTCATCAATCACGGCGCAACGGATCTAGTTGATATTTTGAATAGAGATGGTTAACAGTCTAAAATAGCATATAGTCTCGTCCTGCTCAGTGGTATTTTAATAGCACAAAATTTCTTTGAGTAGTTCTGCCCAGAAAAAATGTAAGAGATTTCGAATTTCCGCCCACTGTCCTTTTTTTGACATATTTTCGCACCTCACACATGATTTACGTCTCTAATGGCCATTTCCTAACCTTATTGTAATTATTTGAAATATTAGCCAATCGGTGAATCATTGTAAAATGTTATTTGACAATTTTTTCAAATGTCAGATGGCTTTCAAAAATTTTACATGGCTTACAACTTTAAGACATTTTTGTTTTCATTTTTTGCTCTGGGCAGAACTTACTGTAAATAAACTTATCGTCCTTTATAAATGACAGTGGACAGAACTTAGAAGAATGTGTTTTTTTATTGGCCAAATAAATTATAGGTTATTGTTTCAAGAAAATAGTTACTAATAATAATTACCCCAGGCGGGTCCCAGAGCTATTGGCAATGGGGAATCCCGCCCTGAGCCTTCCAGCTCAGGCTGTCCCACGTATTCTGGGGGGGACACCGTATCGCAAATAACTGCCCAGCCTACAACTGCTGCAGATACTAAGACCCATAGTCCACAGGCTGTCAAACGCAAGGAGCTGACCAGGCGGGCCCTTGCCATTGTTTATTCCGAAAATACTACTGCCGAAACTCGATCCCGCACACCATCACCTTCAGAATCAATTATCAGTTCATCTGTATCCTATCAACCCTCTACAGGATCAAGTACAGATAATGAAACACCAGAAGATGTTGCACAAGAAGCTGATTTAGCTGGAAAACTTGTGCCCACTAATGGTACTTCGACAACGCGAAAAAGATGGAGCAAAGAAATAAATGAATTCATCCTGCGTACCTACCTGCAACTAACTAATATGGATACAGATACTAAAGGGTACTTACCACTACTGCATGCAAAATTTACTGAAAAATTCCCACATATACAAGTTAGTAAACAAAGACTCGGAGACCAACGTAGAGCAATCGTAAAAAATAAACTACTTCCCGAAGAAATCATCAATAAAATATATCTAGAAATACAATCAAATACACAAAATAGCCAACACACCATAAACAACTCTCAAACTTTCAGGGTAGGACAGCGTCTAAGATGGACAAATGAATATAATGAAGCTATAATGAGATCGTACTATACCATAACAAAATTGGAAACGAACAAAACAGCCTACCGAAAATATCTACACCAAGAATTTGTTACTAAATTCCCGCACCTCTCTCACGTAACAGAGCAAAGAGTAGCTGACCAAAGGCGACTGATAATAACCAATAATTTAATCAACTCCGAAAACCTAAACAAAATTAAACAGGATATTGCTGAAAAACTACAAATACATTCCGAAACTAATACCCAATTAAGCTCACAAAATTTGAAAGGTGTAAATAATCCTATTCACCAAAATACTCAACTTCAATCTCAAGATTCTATTAATTACTTCGATGAACTAATCGGCCCCAACTTGGTTACATCTGAAACACCAACAACCGAAGCACCTCTTCAAAGAAACCCTGATATAGATAGAACATTCCAAGAAACTTTAGACTTTTATAAGAAAACCGAACCAACTAAAAGAAATTACATTCCGAAACAAAATACATCAAAGCGCTTAGCAAATATAGTAGAATACATCAACGTAGCTTTACTCCCTCAATACATAAATATAGAAACAGACTACGAGAGTTTTCAAACTTACCTGTATTGTGCTGCGTGGACTGCAGCTAAAATGAATGGCTCTAATATGAATTTGTTAATACTAGAAAATACCGCTCGGTCTATTCCTAAAACAACAAAAAAAAGGTGGGAATTACGTTTGGAAAAAAAGATTAACGATCTAAGAACTAAGATAGCACGATTAACACAATACATACGAGGTAACAGAAATATAAAATTAACTGCTTATGTAGAATCCATTATTACCAATTATAAAGTACACACCACTCATGAACAGCCTAATACGGAACTGCAACATTTTATGGACACACTCAAGCAGAAATTATCGGTAACTAGTAGCCGCTTACGCAGATATAGAGCATGCACACTTAGGAAAACCCAGAATAAACAGTTCATTGCTAATCAAAAATTATTTTATCGAAATTTACAAAAAAACATAACCAATAGTAACGTTAATAATCAACAAACTGATACACCCCAAATTTCTGTTAAAAATATGTATAACTTCTGGCATAATATATGGGGTCAGGCCATAGAACACAATAACGAAGCGGAGTGGATTCGCAAAGAATCCAACGCAATATCAATCATGAGTGGAATGGAGTTTCAACAAATTTCCATAGAAACTTTTCATGAAGTTCTCAAAAAGCTACACAACTGGAAAGCGCCGGGCTCTGACAATATCCACAACTACTGGTATAAAAAGTTCACATTTATCCATCCTTTCTTGTTTAACCACATTAATAGATTCATAGAAAACCCAAATGATATGCCTAAGTATGTCACAACTGGCATCACATACTTAATACCTAAAGATTTATCCGATCAAAGTAATCCAGCCAAACAAAGACCGATTACCTGTCTTCAAACTATTTACAAAATTATTTCATCTTGCCTTGCTGAAAATATATACAAATACATTGAAAAACATAATATTATAACTGAAGAACAGAAGGGATGTAGGAAGCTGAGCCAAGGGTGCAAAGAACAGCCTACAATCGATTCAGTTATTCTCAGACAGGTACAGAAAACAAAAACTAGTCTATATACAATGTATATAGATTATAAAAAAGCCTTCGATTCAGTTCCTCACTCATGGTTGGTCAAAATATTAAAAATATACAAAATTCATCCAATAATAATAAATTTTCTCGAAAAAACTATGTCAACTTGGACGACCAAATTAAAATTCAATAATCTTGAAACCGATATTATACCAATAAAACGTGGCATATTCCAAGGAGACGCCCTCAGCCCTCTTTGGTTTTGCCTTGCCCTGAACCCTCTATCAAATTCTTTAAACTCCGCAGATGTAGGATACTATCAAGAATGGATTGACCCTGTCACACACCTTCCAACAATAAATAAAATTAATCATCTTCTATACATGGATGACATTAAGTTATATTCTACCAGTCATCAAGGCCTAAACAAACTAGCAGATATGGTTGATAGATTTTCTCACGATATCAATATGGAGTTCGGCATAGATAAATGTAAAATAAATTCCGTTCACGCAGGACAACTAATTGAAAATAGCTACCAATTAAATGATGGGAATGTGATAAAATCTCTAACAGAACATGAAACATATAAATATCTAGGATATAATCAAGCTAGACAAATAAACCATAAAGATACCAAAATTTCACTAACTAACCATTTTAAAATACGACTTAGTGCTATTATGAGAACACAATTAAATTCAAAAAATCTCATAAAGGCTATAAATGGTTACGCTATCCCAATTCTAACATATTCTTTTGGTATTCTAAATTGGAGTAAGACTGATCTCAAAAATATTCAAACACTCATACATACAACCCTCACAAAAAACCGTAAACACCATCCCAGATCATGTATCCAAAGACTGACTTTGCCGAGGTATGAAGGTGGCCGAGGTCTCATAGACATACCTAATCTGCATAATAAGCAAATAAGCTCTCTAAGAAAATATTTCCACAATAAAGCCAATCACTGCAATCTACACAAAGCAATAGTCGAAAATGATAATTTACTAACCCCATTAAATCTAAGAGATAAGACAAATCAACGTAACGAAACACAAGTAGACAAACAAACAAAAATTGCTATCTGGGCAGGGAAATCTCTACACGGTAGACACTGGAACGACTTGTGCCAACCTAACGTCGACAAACGAGCGTCGCACGAATGGCTCAAGTATGGTGAAATCTTTCCTGAAACTGAGGGATTTATGTTTGCGATCCAAGATCAGGTCATCGAAACGCGTAACTACCATAAGTACATAATGAAAACCCGAATACCAACCGACTTATGCAGACGTTGCCGGAAACTATTCAGCACATCACTGGGGCCTGCAAAAGTGTAGCCCAAACTGATTATAAGTATCGACATGACCAGGTCGCAAACATAATTCACCAGAAGCTGGCAATTAAATACAATCTTGTCCCCCCACCAGCTGTGCCCTACTACAAATATCAACCCGAAACAGTTTTAGAAAATTCAACTCACAAACTATACTATGATAGAGCCATTTTAACTGACAGAACAACACATTTTAACAGACCTGACATTACAATAGTAGATAAAATAAACAACACAGCTCAATTAGTAGACATAGCAATCCCAAATACTCATAATATACAGAACACTATTTCTGAAAAGCTAGCGAAATACGTGCCGCTTAAAGATGAGGTAACTAGGATGTGGCGATTAAAACATGTAGTCATAATACCAGTCGTTATCTCCACAACAGGTGTAGTTCCCAAGCAGATACACCGATCACTTAAAGAATTAGAATTACCAGCCCATTCCACCTTAATAAAGATGCAGAAATCTGTAATTCTCAACACCTGTAGATTAGTCCGCAAATTTTTGAACAATTCCGAAGACCCCACACAAAACAATACCCTTTTCAGTACCTAACTACTCAAGGTGCACACTTGGTTTAGGCCCGTGTGTACTTTTATGCCGGTGCATACCTAGCACCGAGTACACTTAATGTTTTAAATAATAATAATAATAATATTCATTTATTTGTACTAAAAGAAACACACACATTACAATAAAAAAAAGGAGAAAGAAAAATACAATATTAAAAAGAAAAAAAAAACAATATTAAAAAACAATTGGTAAAAAGTACACTAATTCTTTTTCTTTTTTACTATACTGAGTTAAATAAAAAGTGTGTGTTGCGGCAGTACAAAAAAGCCATGGCTCAGTGAGAAGTATTGCTCTTGCGAACAAATCACTGAAAATTCTGCCATAGCCAAGGAACGTTCATAGGGAGATAATATTATATTAGATTATTTACATTATAAAATAATAATAAACATATGCTCATGTGCAAAAATAAAAATATCTAAAGTGAATAAATAATAAATATAAACAGGATAAGAGCAATGCATAATTAATAATAAAATAATACATATGAAATGTGATATATAAAATGTGAGTCTGATTGGTGTTTCAAGCATGTATGTGTGGTGGTTGTGGGCATCATACTATGAAGTCCATTACCAAATAGCCATGTGGAATACCAATTTTTTGTTTTTTCTAAAAGGTACGATTTGAAATACTTTTTGAATGTTATTTTAGTTGTCAATTTTTGCATTGGCGGGGGGATATTATTCCAGCATTTACTGGCTAGGTAACGGAAACTGCCCCTAAAAGCAACAGTTTTGTGCGGATGGCTCTCTAGTGGATGACGGTTCGCTCTGCTGCTATACATTGTTCCAAAACTTATTACTTACTTATGTTACTCTTTGACTCTAGGATGGATTTCTCGTGGATGGACGTGTACCACCTTAGTCTTCATGTTCACTTAACATCAGGTGTCATGGAAGACAAACGTCCCATCCATATTTTATAAAAAAAAAAAGATGGTGTAGTTAATCTTTTAAATCAAGCAGTAAACTTTTTCATTCGAAGAGAAACCTTTCAAGCAATTAATCTCCAGAGGATAAGTTCAGAAGATTCACAAATACTAATCTAATTTTTTAAAGGTTATAACAACTTATTTTCAATAGAATTTCTTCACACAGTTTATTTAGTTTGTCAGCAATGTAACAGACTTAAACCTGACCTTTAAGAACGTTCTTCATGACATAAGTGATAGTAAGGACGAGAAGTTCGAAGGCCTATGTCACTTCGTAAGTCACTTACTCATTAATTTGTATCATGAAGGTTTCTAAAAATATAAAATTTACAACCTTAATATTTAATTGTATCATTATATCAAAGAGTAAATTTATACCAAAAAATATTATGTTCATGAAGGTTGTTTAAAAATATCTAAGTACCTACTTATATATACATAAAATGGATAGATGTGAAAAATAATTGGCTGTTGAGTTTTTTTCCACTCTATCCAGACAGCTCGACTCAAAAGTGGCGGTAGATTCTTTGACTATGAAGCTAATTGTAATACACTTAAGGAATATTTTTGTGAATATTAGTTGAAATTTTTTTTTGAAATTGGAATATTTGTAATTTCATGTTATTTTGTACTTCATGCAAACATACTCTTAATAGCTCAATAATACTACTTTAAATTCAGTGCTGTTGAAATGCGTTTTATACCTAAACTATAATTTAAAATAGTACTTGTTGTGATTCAAATGCAGCATTCCGTATAGGATTAACAAAACGCATTGATAGTTCCTTTTAGATACGGATTGCCAAGGTGTAGAATAATCTGCCTGCGTCTTTTTTTCCTGACCACTATTAGTGCTGGTATTTTTAAGTGTCGAGTGAATAGGTTTCTCGTGGATGGACGTGTACCACCATAGTCTTCATGCGCACTTTCAATCAGGTGGCATGGAGGTTCCTATCCTTATAATACAAAAAGGACAATATTCATTGGCCATTTTGTAAACTTAAGAAAGGATAATTTGACATTTAACCTTGAATATATATTTTTTTCCATAAAGGGAAATGATGCGAATCTTTACTGATTTTCAGCTTGGTGGGAATTTATATAGCTTTGAATGTTTAAATTAACCGGTTTATTTATAGTCACATTACGTTTCTACTATCAACTGTAATCGCTCTCTGCGCAAAGGAAGCCGTCAGGTTATTATTATTTATTTGCTGCATCTTAACCGATAATCTACAATTTTGGACAAACACTTTATAAACTTACTAATAAGCTACTCCTCTGCTCACATCTTCAAAATAAAGTTTAAAAAATAAAACCCGACTACTCAAACACGTTCTAAAAAGTAAGAAATAAGTAATAGTCTCCGCTGAAATATTTATGTATTTTTATACGTCACACTGATAGAGATGTTTACAATATAGCCGTGATCGTCTTTGATTTTATTTTAGTAGGTATTGTAATGAATCTGTTTTGCTTTAATAGGTGGCAAACGACCACGGCTATCCTGTAAACATCTCAGTGTGACATATAAAATACATAAATATTTCAGCGGAGACTATGACTTGTTTCCTACTTTTTAAAGCGTGTTTTAGTGTTTTGTTGTCTTGGAGTAATAGTGTTTGCATATTTAAAATGTGCTAACAAAGCTCTTTCATTTGATACCCCACACGAAACCGTCGGGTTTTTTTTTAGATCTTTACTATAAGTCCACTAGAGGGCGCTGTAGTCAGTTTAACGTGACGTCATGTAGCCTATAATCAGCGGACAATCAAGATGCTTCCAAAAATAAAAGCGCATGCCAGTCTTTTAATCGCCGGAACAACTGATTACCGGACAACTGACCTTTCTTGTTTTTCTTTCTCTATTAGATTTTGATTGCACGTCTAGGGTTGTTCTCGGGATGCATAAAATTAAAATTAAAAAAAAAAACATCATGAAACACAACTTATGAGCTGAGTCACTTCTTTTCAACAAAATTGGTGAAATTATTATATTAACTTCAAATGCAAGAACAGAAACAACTTACTCCCAAACACCCATAGCTAGTCTATAATAAACACTATTACTTAAATAATGTATTCCAGTATGATACTCTACACGATATGTGGTGCCTGTTTCTAACTAACAGACAGCATAAAGGAGACAGAACCTGCTCCATACATTTCTGGGCCACGATGTTAACAACTTGACATTTGCTTTTTTTTATTTAAAATATTATCATGTTTCATCACCGAAATTTTCAAGATAAACCAGTGTTGAGGAATTGAGATATCCATAATTTTGTCTATAGGTATACACAGAAGTCAAGTGAGCTTAGAATAACTTTCGAAAGCTATTCTTTTTCTTATTGTTAAGCTCTATACATGAATTATTGTATTTTGAATTATTTAGAGAGTTTATAATTAAAAATAAATAGTAGCACATTTTACTTAGATAGCATTCTAGATAAAATAGAACATTATACCTTTACTTTCTTAGTTATTAGTTGTAGTTTTAAACAACTATTCAAACTAATAAATTGATACTAACAACTTTCACTTTTCTTAGGGCTATCTTAAAAATAGAAAAAACCATGAAAATACTCAAACGCAAGGAAAGAAACCAAACAAACGAGTGAACAAATAGATCGATTGACTTACTGAACGAGTCAATTACCATAGTTTCGTTCTTCATTCACTCAGTATTGCCAAACCTAATAAAGAATTCCGCCTATTTTAATTACAAAATGGTTATTTAAAATAAAACTAACGCGGTTAGTTTACATTCATTAAGCCTTATAATGATTCTCATTTAATATTTCTTCAATTTTACTCAGTGTATATTCAATTATATTATGAGTTATTCATCCATACTAAAAACCCATGACAGCGATTTCCACATCTTGAATTAACTTGTTTCCCCCTCACTACATTTTAAGGGGTTTTATGTATTTTGAATAAGGATAAAATAAGCTATTTTTTTAGACCAAAGTCAACCTGTTAACCCTGTGGCCCAGGCTTACTCAGTTTCCTTTGCTGAGTTTAAAGTTTCAAGATAGTGTCAAATTCTAGATTGTTGGCAGTTTTGAATGCGAGAACTGGCTTTTGTGAATTGAGTAGAAGTTCTCTTGAGATTGTTAAAACATCATTTAACTTGACATTGTAACTAGAATTAACCAGTTTAAAGACAAACATTATTAATTATACAATTTTTTTATTTTTTTTTAATTTATTTATTGGAAAACAAACAGCACCTTTAATACATATGACTAAAGTTTAGATAATTAGTACATTAGCCTAAAGTTTTCACTTATATTTAACACATACATGAGTGACGAAGACAAGTACATATGAATTTTATTAAAGACAGATATTTTATATAGATAAACAATATAATATAATTATTATACAAAAAAAAAAAACTACTAATCACCTAAAAATAAAAGGAAAGATTCACAGTGTTCAATTATTTTTTGACATTTTTAACAGCTGATTAAATATATCTATAAGATGATATCGCTGGTTATGAATATGACAAGCTCTGACCAGGAATCGATTTGAGGAGTAACGTGATGATGAGGTAAATTTATTTCACATATGTAAGAAATGCATAAACTAATAAGGTGAAAAAAAATCATTTGAGCCATTTGAGATTAATACCCTTAAACACCGTAAAAAGATGTCTATTATGGCGGGTTTCAATATTCAACTGACTGCTATGCGTAACCGGTACAGGTACAAAACTGGTAGGAAAAAAGTAGCGTTTCACAATATCTACTAGCTACGGGCTGTAAGTTCTCAAATTTGGCATGGGCCCTCCTTGCGTGACGTTCTTCCAAGAAAATAGGTGATATGTGATTTATAGAATATCACGCATTCGCAACTTATTTGTATGATATTTGAACTAAATTAATATATAAACTTATTCAATTTATGTTTGCTATGTTTTAGTATTCGATAAATATATTACAGTATGTTTTTAGAGCTTTTTATTAATAATTGAGTTTAACTGCTTACGTAAAACGAAACGCCAATCCTTCGACTAATTTTGCCATTGGTTGAATCACATTTTTATGACGTCAAAGTAAATATTTAAGAGAAAAATTATGTAATTCAATAATATTCGTCCTTTTTTTCAAAAACAGTTATAGATAAGTTAGAAAGAGAAAACTGGATTATTGATATGTTGACAGATATTTTATAGGACATTTCGTTAAATGAATAAATTGTTACGTCGTTGGCTAGATAAAATGACCTATTCTTTAATTAGTCATACGTAATGAAAACATAACTCCTTATTGGCCGCAGCAGACTGCCATGCTACCATTACCTCATTGGTTTAAATTAATAACTTGTTACGTCGTCGTTGGCTAGATATAATGACTTATTTTGTGAATGGTCAAA
The DNA here is from genome assembly GCA_944452665.1 of Stenoptilia bipunctidactyla. NCBI lineage: Eukaryota > Metazoa > Arthropoda > Insecta > Lepidoptera > Pterophoridae > Stenoptilia > Stenoptilia bipunctidactyla. The sequence continues at coordinate 3,072,123 of OX101748.1, read as the reverse complement.
TGTAACCTAGCAACCCATTACAGTCAAACAGTTCGTAAGCAGTGGTTTAGATGTCAAGATTTTGAATATAGAAAGGCATTTTGGTAGTGAATTCTATTGTTCGTAGGCAAAACGAATAGTTTTCATAATATTGAAACCCGCCAAATTGGCTAGATATACTAAGTCTACTAACATTTGCTGAATCTTTTATTGTGTAGAAATTATATAGAATTGCATCAACACTTAATCCATGATTATGAACTCAAAAACCTGCCTCATTTTCAAGTTTAGTCTATTAAGATTAAAATTAAATTAATTTTCACTATATACCGACTCTGTCAACTAAAACTGTCAACAAAAAGATGGAAATCCGGTCCGTACAGATTTGTTATCAAAGGCAAGCAAAATGAAGTTATATCTATTTTAGGTGCGCTTTTGCTTTGAACCGAAGATGCAAATAGTTTTATTCCAACTCGTAATGAATTAAGTACCCATTTAGTTTCTCTTTAGAAACGGGATAATAACTGTGCATTTCCTTTGTTTGAAAATAATCCGAATCGTTTCAATTCGATTGAGAAGCTCAAAATGATTCAATACTTTGATAGATACTTGCACCATTCCATCATTTTATTTCAATCATGTTTTAGGATTGGACGTAGTTAGGCAGAAAGAGCTCAATCCACAGAAAGTCACTTTTGAGTTATGAGCATTTAAAGTTTCAACTGTAATTGCTCTAAGAAAAATTTATGTTTTTTTTTAAATTTCAACTTCATTTAAAGGATAGAGTATATTTTTATTTCTACATTAAATTATTTGACATATTTTTAAACAGATTTTCAGAAATGGAGCAAAATGTGGGTTGAGTCTTTACAATTTAACTAAGGTGTTTGAAGACACATCCTAATTTTGCTTTTCTCAGAATGAACTCACATATACGACTGGAAAATATGTTATAAAAATCAAATCAATCATTGATCAAATACACTCATACCTATATCAGGATATTTCAATTACTTTTAATTTATTTAAAATAATACTTTAGAATAGATAACCTTACTAATATAATAAATGTGAAAGTTTGGATGGTGTATGGATATTTGTTCCTCAATCACGGCAGAGCGGCTCATCGCATTTTGATGAAAGAACAAGATTTTATCTTCATACATTTTGGCCTATATGTGTACCGCGAGGTGCATGGACATCAAATTGTAGGGCATAAACCGAGGAACTGTAAAATATAGGATATCTTTTCCTATTCAAGGTTAAATTCTGTAAAATAAATAATTTAAAGTTGTAAAAAATAGCCTTTTCGGGACATAAGATTATAATTTTTTGACAAATGTCAGCAAATGTGAATACTGACAAGATGGCACCACTCCGTTGCTCATTCAAATGAGGTCATTATTCCAATTAATAAATAAACAACATAATGACAAACTGTCAAATTGACAGTTATGGTAACATTCTTTTTATGGTAAGTATTTTTTTGGCATGGATAGCAGTCTTTACTGCATAGTACAGCAACATGGCTTGTGTACAAAGCCACGAGTAAGATTTTTTTTCTCAGTTTAAACTTCAGCTTAGACCTAAATTGTTAATAGTTTTCTTTAGTGGAAATAAAGGTATTATAAACTGCTGAGAGTACCTCGGTACCTCAAATGGGCCAGTTATACAGGGATCCTTTGGAATTTTGATAGTTTACAGTCTGGAATAGCCCTTAAGTTAAATATTCATTCTTTATTGCATAGCATAACAAAGTGAATACAAACAAAAATTATATTATTATTGTATAACAATTGGCGGTCTTATCGCTAGCAAGCGATTTCTTTCAGACAACACGATGTTTCCCCGGGATTTGACATCGCTTGAATAAAACCATTTATTTATATTTCTGTCTACAGTACCAGTTGCACCAGCCGAAATAAAACTTCTGTCGCAATCAGCCACCTCGTTACTAGTCAGCTGGAGAAAGCCAAACCAGCAGAACGGAAGAATACTACACTACACGGTGTATTGCAAACAAACGACGAGGTATGTGAAAATTTGCTATTCATCAGAACTTCAAATTTTAAAGGTATCTACACTATCACACACTATGCTAGAGCGGGACGGGCCGCATTTCATAAGCTCTTGTTTGCTTCGCGGTCCTGTAGTGCCGCGAAAAAAGTCAATAATTTGACTTTTTTTCGCGTTGATTTGTCGTTCTTCGATTTTTACTAATTTGATAGTCTTTTTGTTTTTATGTGGATTTTACCATTACAGGTAATTTTTTTTATTCTTATAGCCTCATCCATAAGCTTTACAAAATATATCATCATTTGCTTGTATGCAAACTGGATCAGGTTATAAAAACGGTATAACGGTAAAAAATGTTGTATGTTTTAATTATGTATTATTTATTTCGATGTTATTTTAATTTTTAGCTTTTAAATATCTCATTTCGTTAAGTAGGGTATGCGCAAAATATTGAGAATGCTGTATGTGCCTAGTATTGACATGTATATTAGAATTAAGACATTTAAGACCTATTATTATGATTTGATTGTATATATGTTGTTGGCATGTCTTTATTGAATAAATAAATAAACTGTTCAAGCGCACTAAGGTGGTGGCGCGACATTGCGTGAAACAAGGTAAATTGGTCAACGGTCGTGCGACAAGCTAGTGGATTACAATGTGTACGAGTGACCCAGGCAGATTTTTGTGCTTGGTGTTTTTTAAACTACCGTGTGCATCAAAATATGAATTAACTTTAGATACGGGATATGTTTTTCTATACTGAGTTGTCAATTTATCGGCACTGTTGCATGTGCTATGACAACGACGAGACTGAAATATTGAGAACTCAAATATTAACTAAAAATATGGTAAATTTCCCGTTTCTAAAGTAATAGTCATTGCTATTTTTTATCGATATTATTTTATCCAAGAAAGTATTTAATCATTTGACTGTTATAATTTTTATTCATATAAGGTGGGGTCTTGTAATTGTAACTATCCGGTAAATGCAACTAATTTCAATAACTCCCTCTAGAGTTACTTTATTGTAAAACGACAGAGATAGTCCACTTAATACTAAAAGTTATACCTCAAAAATGTAGATGGCGCTGCTAGCTCAAGAATTGTGGGAGTTTGAAAGGTTTTTGTCATCCGCCATTTTGAGTCTGCTGGCGTCGGATGGATACGGTTCGCATTTTTATTATAAAAAGTAGTTTTTAGTGGTTTCTTGTAAGGATTTTCACAAGAAAAGTTAAAACTAATCACGGTAAGTTATTTTGTAAGTGTTTGTTTTATTCTACGATGAATATTTTCCGAGTATTTTGTGTAGTTACATTTATCAGACAAAAAATGCTAAGTCTGGTAAATGTAACTATTTTGCAGTTTTTAGGTTAGTTACAATTAGCTGCCAATTTTTGTATGAAATTTGAAAAAGCCAGTGATGTGACAGTAAACATGAATATATCGATACAATTTTTTTTTAAACCAGCAGACCTATACAAACATAAACACTTTATACTTAGTAACAATAACATTCTTTGTTTCTACCGCTTAATGATTGGATGGATTTTGATGAAGATAGGCAATAATATAAGTACTTGATTCATACAACGTTTTTGATAAGTATATTATTTTTTTTTAGATGACAACACGTAAAAAAAAAAGCAAATATTCTCTTTCTGACCTAATGGAAGCCGTCGAAAATGTAATAAACAAAAAAATCAATAGCTATCAAGCTTCCAAAAGATATAACATACCAAGATCAACTATAATTCACCGTGTATACGGAACCCGTGGTGCTAAAAAACCGACGCCTGGCAGGCCAACTGAATTATCTACAGCTTGGGAAAGCAGAGTGGCTGCTCTTCTTCACGAAATGGAAAAGTGTGAGTTTCCGCTTACATCAAAGGAGATTAAAGAATTAATATGTGTTTATATACAAAAGAACGGACTCATAACTCGTTTCAAAGATGATTACCCTGGCAAAGAATGGTTTCGGGGTTTTAAAAGGCGACACAGATTAAGTGTCAAAAAACCACAGTCCGTAGAGGTAGCCAGGAAGAAAGCCAGTAATCCTTTCATTCTTAATAATTACTTTGATTTGTTGGAGCGCATAACGAAAGAACTAGAACTAGAAGACAAACCCCAACATATATATAACTTAGATGAGACCAGCTTCTGCAGCGACCCCACCAAGACTAAAGTTGTGGGCCTAAAGGGGTATCCTTCTACTAGAACAACTGCGTCCCCTGGGAGGAATAACACCACTGTACTGTTAGCTTCAAATGCGCTCGGTAAAAAGATCCCTCCCTTGATAGTATTTCAGGGGAAACAACTATGGTCAAACTGCTTTTTTACTGAATAAAAATATAAAAAAATAATACTTAATCATATAATATTTTTTTTATTTATTTAACTTTTTATGTTCACACTAAAAATAATAATACAACAAAGAACTATGACTAAATGGTACAAAGGTACTGCGTATTCCTAGCGAAATCTCTTCCAGCAGTCCTGCGAGTGGAGAGTGGGATTTTAGCTAGCAATTTAGTGAATCTTAGTGAAGCAAATCAATAATCTGTTATTATTTTAATGTATGTAAAAAGTGAGCGTGTGTATTTTATTTATTTTTGTACACCACATTGTATCAAAAAGTTGCAATTAAGTTATTCCTGTCCTTCCTTAAGTTGCCTAAAAGATTGGTTTTTGAGATAAAGCTACCCTTTGGATTTTTTTTATTCTGCTGAGGTCCAATATTATATATTTCGTGTTCCAATATATTTCGTGTTCCCATGGGAATGGCGGGAACTTCTTTCACAACACTAACAGTTACTCAGGTATATCATAAGTATCACTTTAGGTATATTATAAGTAAGTATATCAGTATCTGTGCACTCATGGATTTTTTTTTTCATATAAACTATAATCGTATATTTCCCATTCCTGTGAGAATTTCGTGAATTCCTTTCATAGCACAACCAGTTACTCTTTGAAGAACCTTCATGTCAAGTATCACAACCATGCACTCAAGGAATAAGATTTTTCATACAAACTAAAAAGTCCAACCCCTTCCCGTGGGAATTTCGGGAATTCCTTACATAATATAAACAGACACTTATTGAGGAACCTTTATACCAAGTATCACATCCGCGTACTCAAGGAATATTTTTTTTTCATATAAACTAAAACATCATATATTTCTTGTTCCCGTGGGAATTTCGGGAATTGCTTTCATAACACAACCAGTCATTTTTTGAAGAACCTTTATGCCAAGTATGAAATGCACTCAAGGAATAAGATTTTTCATACAAGCTAAAAAGTCCAATTATTCCCGTTCCCGTGGGAATTTTGGGAATTCCTTCCTTAGTGCACCCCTAAATCCCCTAAGAAATGTATGTTCCAAATTTGAGCTCTCTACGCCCAGTAGTTACGGCTGTACGTCACTCAGTAACGGAACAGTTTTATATATATTGATTTTCACATCCTATAACATTCTTTGAAGTGATCGTTATGGGATCACAGCTGAGACCATCGCTTACGCGTGTTTGAGTCTGTTATCCTAAACTTTGCCTAAACTCATCGAATATTATCTGCAATGGATGCAGAACGTGGTTTTGTAGGTTTGAAATAGATTAGCTATTCAATCATTCCGACTGTCGATGTACGGCTTTAGATGGAATGTTACGAACATGGAAATGATGTGGATATGCACGCTGAGTTCGAATAATCGGTCAATTAATTGAAATGATAGAAAAATATATGTCATATGTCTTTTTTAAAACCTCGAATATTTTAAAGTACATTATTTACAAAAGCATACTAGTATTTAGTATACTAGTATTTCATAGTGTACTAGTAAATAAGTGTATATCCAGCATTATTAGTAATCTATTTTATAAAACATTATTGAAAATTCTCAAGAGATTACAGAAAGAACGACTGATTATTTAAAGTTCTTAGCTGAAAGCGTCTGAGAAATAAACTTTGTTATAATTTTCCGATACAATTTTGTTTCGATACATTTCTCGTCATTGATAACAAATGCTTTTTCAATGTTTTTGTAGGTGACTGGCTGACAGCCGGCCCAAGCAGGGGTTTTCTTTGATCGTCTCCATCCTTGTGATGAGAATAATAATTGGTATCAACTTTGTCTATCGACAATATTAAGTCCAAAATTGCCGTACATTGTTCTTCAAAATAAGAGTCTTTAATAGTTTTTTAGATTATTTTTTTTTACACTGATCGATGTTCTAAATTCCGTGAAAATTCATCAAACATGGTTGTGTTTATTTGTTAATACGGCCAAGTGAGACTGGCAATACGGTCACCAACGCAAAATGACGATTACTTTGGCGATGGAGTAAACCTGTGTACCTCAGACGCCAGGGTTCGATTCCTGCACGGAACAAGGGAAAAAAAGTGTTTAGTCTGTTAAAGTTATTTGAGTGTTTATCTACATACATACATAACTTCACGCCTGTATCCCTTATGGGGTAGGCAGAACAACAAAAGTTATGGTTAGGAACAAAAACCATCTGCGGGGCTAGCATGCTACTGTCGACAACGATAAATCGGGCCTTTTATCGATATTTTCTTACAATATGGTATTTAGTGTATGTAATTTATTAAGATACATACATACATAACCTCACGCCTGTCTCCCTTTGGGGTAGGCACAGACTAGGGAACACCAATTGCTGCGATCCAAACATACCTCTTTCGCTTCTTCTACGTTCATCAATCTTTTCATACATGATCGCCGGTTACGGGTACTTTTGACTAGTTTTTAATTTATTAAGATTATGACATTTTTGGTTCTGTAGTCTTTATCATATTATCAAATCGAGTAATTCTATCTATAATGGTGCGCATATTAGCTTACATAATAGGATAAAAGAACAAAATAATATTTATCTTGTCGATTCGGCTATTTATCGATGGTTGCATGCTAGCCCTGCTGATGTCACGTTTGACAAATTTTGAGGTATTAGGTATAATGATGGATAGAGACTATTGCAGTGACAGAGGGTCAGCCTATCGCCCACAAAAAGCCTCCAATAAAACCTCAGTCCCTTAACTGACTTTTACAGTATGCCCGAGAAGAGAAGCAGTTGGCACATTCTAAGTTTTTCTTTCACTCCCAGTCCAGCAGGGAAGGAATCTCATCTCATGTTTATCTATTCATGGAATCTCATGTTTCATGTATTTATATTCTAGGTTCCCCCTAGTTCGCTACATAGTATCCCATAACACAAGCTATGCTTACTTTGGGGCCATGTCGTTGGTGTGATGTCTGGGGATTGTATTTTTATTTTATTTTTAAATAAGGTACACCTGGAGTTTTAAGTTGATCGCTTTTGACGACTGTCAGATCATTCGCACATAAAAGCACAACTTTGAATCCTAGTCTACATGTCCTTTACGATATTAATCGTCAAGTCATGTATGCATCCACATAGTTGTGTTTCGGGAATCATATTGTGTTGTGACTATATTCAATAGCAATCTAGTTTCGTTATCTATTTCAAATAAAATCAAACGCCGATACATACAGAAAACGAACAAACCAACTTGCGTTCAATCTTTTTTCAGATCGGACTTTCGATATATACAGAACATACTTAGTTCGTATTTGATCTTCAAGAGAGGTATCTTACTCAAACACAAACAGACGGGCAGATTAGTACATTTAATTTGACAGGATATTTCAATGTAGTCTCGTCTCGAACAAAATTCAAATCAAATTCGCCCATTTGTCACAGCCTTATCACCATAAATGACGTATAGAAACCAAATAAATCAAAGAATTAGGTGCAGACAGTTATGTCTTGGTTAGTCCATTTATGAGATACCAAAACTCACCCATTACTAAGCTTTAGTTTCTAAACCACTGAAATTTATACCACAGGTCATATTATCAAAATTCATAGGAGAACCTAATCCGCTACGCCAATCATCTCTGAGTATGCAAAGTTTATCAAAGTTGGGCTCATAACTTAAAACAGATATTGGAATAGAATCTCAATTATGTTTGGATTAAAGTTCTCCAAATCAGTCTTGAAACTATTACTTAGTTATTACAAAGTTTTGATCGAATACTAGAATAATAGAGTAGCTGGTAAACTGTATTATAATTAATGAGTTGTTCGTAACCACACAGTAAATAATAAATAAATATTTCTGACAACCACACAACATTATCTAGCCCAAATTAAGTTTCTTAAAGAACTTGTGTTATGGATACGAGATAACTGATATACTTAAGAATTATATAAACATACATATTGAATAAATACATATTTTTTTATTAGAAAATAAACTTAAATAAACATATAAACATCCATGACTTGACGACTAATATCTGTGTTCATCACACAAATACCCGTCGCCACCGGGATTCGAACCCAGGACCGCTGGCATAGAAGGCAATGTACGTTACCCCTACACCAGCCGGTCGTCTAACGAACACAGTATGTATAGACGTCGATAAGCAGAAATATAAAATTTAATTCAATAGAAACCAAGATCTACACTGTGATATCAATATAACAAGTTCGCTAAGGCGAGGGTCAGAAGGATTTTATCACCTGTCTATAATAAATAAAATTCCCAGACAATCACACCAACTACATGGCCGCAAACTAAGCAGAGCTTGTGATATGGGATACCATGTAGTAAACTAGAGAATATAGCGAATATAAATAAATATAGATAGATAAACGCCCAGACCCGGATTTTTTTTATGTTCCGTGCGGGCATCGATCCCGCGACCACTGGCGTCTGATGTAGACAGTGTTATCCCATCGCCAAAGTGGGCAAGAAACTTGAAGTCTTGCCCATTCTCTAGACTTGAGATTAGAAATATTCCTCGGAGGTCAATATATGTATCCCATCGAAAAACAGTTGATGTAGCAGTGAAATAGTTCGATTCCCTATAAGGGCGGATATTAACAAGTGTGATATAAACACAGCTATCCAATCATGGATGTTTGATTGTCCATTTAGGATCACATTGTAGTGTTACCTGGAGTAGGAGAAGCAAACCTTGCAACGAACGAACTAAAACGAGGATGGGCAGCTAGTTGGCTTAGATCCTGGTGTCATGAAAGTAAATACCTGATTCATCAGTATTTGGTTTAGGTGACAGTCTGATTAAAATGCCTATAATAGATTTATGAAAACCGTTTTATATTTTTAAATAGAAATGTATTATATATATTCTTATACTATTAAAATCTATATTTAGAAACACATATTGTGTCTCCTCACAATAAAAATAACTTTTTTTGATAAACAAAAACAAACACTCCTCTACCCCAATTAAATAATTGTGTCAACTATTGGAGACCTAATGATTGAAATGACTTAACTATCAAACATTTTAATCAAGAACAAATAATAATATATTCTACTGCAACGCTAAAGCGCCTACATTTACCTTATGATTAAAAATCTGCCTTAATTACTATATAATTCAATAGGGTAAGAAAAATAAATGTGATAGGATGGACGTGTGGATGATTGTTTCTCAATCACTGAAAGCGGGCCCAACGGATTTGAATGAAATTTGGCATAGTGATAGTGTACAGCCTGAAATAGTACATTGGCTGTTTTCTATTCCGAAATTCTCGCGGGATTCGAAATTGAGCGGGTAAAACCGCGCGAAATAACTTTTACACAAATATTTGTAGAATTTATTTTTACCAGAAAAATTCACTAACACATAATAAACATAAATAACCTTCTCTATATGTTTCTGGTGCAGAGTGAATATTCATAGTCACATATCTGACGTATTCTCTTCTTTTATTCCATCCGTCTATGCTATCACATTAGGAAAACCCCTAAACAATACCTACGTAATAACCAAATTCAATAATTGTTAGGTACTCCTGAATCTCTAATGTTTGACATGCTGTTAACTGTTGGATAGAATTGTTTTAGACGACCATTTTTTCAACAAAAGTTAACATTGAACTTTAAAAATAATAAAAAATAACATACAATAACGCAAAACATATGAAAAGACTTGAAGTTCCAATAGTTTGTCACCCATGTCAAGCATTCGATATCATAAATATGTTGGTACCTAATAGATGACACCCTAATAACTAGTAAACCATTCATGAAATATCATGAAATCTTATTTCTAATCATTATTCGACAATTAAAAGTAATATTTAACTCTATTGTTCATTCAAAATCTAATTAAAAATGTCCAAAACTTTCACCTTAAATTAATTAGCGTCAAATAAAACACTTTTTAACCGGATTTATCGCGTGACCACGGGGTCTGCAAAGCCACCGAAACGTCAAGTTAAAATTTAAAATGTAAATATACGCGATAAATCCGGTTAAAAAGTGTGTTATTTAATAGTATGAATCGCGAAAACTTAAGACAATATTATTTACCGTCCTTAAGCAAAATCGTAAGAAATGGCGTAATACACTGTCACTTTGACCGATTGATTTTGTATTTTTTTTATTGAATATTGCAAAACAAAACAAGGGAAGTTACAAAATCAAGTTAAAGTTTTGAAATGTTATATTAGTATTTCATATTATCGAGGTTTAGTTTCTTTTAATACTTCAAATAAAGGGTGTCAAGCATTGGTGCAGTGTCAACCTTTGGTGCCTTTACCTTAAATTATATAAAAAGTTACCTATAATAAAGTAATACTAAAGTTTTCGTCTACAATACCAATGTTATTAAATTCATACAAATATACATTACGATTTTAACATTAATGTTGTAAATACTGGCAATAACTAGATTCATTTATTAATTGCTAATTTCAATTTGGTCGCATATTTGAAATGAACAGAGTATCATTGGAATTATTGGCTTTGAAACAGAACTTAATTAACATTATGCCACGACTTTAATTAGCGACAAGCAGTCCTTATAATTTGGAAATTATGTTGCTGTGATACATTTGATAATTTGGTATCAGTATTGTAGTCATAGTCAAAACCAAAACATTATTTATAATGGTACATTTATATTCACATGATTCGTATTTGTACGAATATATTTAACTTGTATCTTTTTTATACAATGGAAGCATAACATTATGGTGGTGTGCAATACCTACTAATAGAGGGTCGCTCCGTTAAGAAGTGATACAAAGGTCAACAACAGTTATCGTAATCAGAAAAGTTCACAAACAATCATCATTTCAACCAATCATCTTACATCATTTAAGTATGTCAACCATATATTGGATTCGCGACAGCTAAAGCGACAGCGGCGCGGGGAATCTGGGCCGTTCTCGACATCAGCGGGCGCTCGAGCGATTTGTCGCGGTTTCAAACAAGCTCAATACTTTCTATCGTGTCGCGGAAATTGTTTACCGCCAGTTTGCAGCCTCAAATTGATATAAAAAGGCTATTTTAAGTTGTAACCTTATGCCTGTTTTCATTTTCCATCGCAATTTGCGATCATCTCAATCCTTAATTGTTTTTATTAGATAGGTTTGAAGTCGCACACTATTTTAGCCAATAATGGAGAGAGTTTAAAAAGACTTTTTTCTAAACCTAGATAAAATGGAAATAGCACATTTTCATGAATATGTGTAAAATATTCAAGCGGAAAAAAACTTGGATAACCTTTCACCATCTTCATCACAATTCTTTTTATTGAGCCCACTGCAGGGTTAGGAGTCACTCCCCAGGGTGACGAGGAGGTATGAGCCGTTATCTACCAAGCTGGCGATGGTTGATGGATGTCAGGGTGCCTAAATGCCTTCTGATAAATCTAATAAGGATTACTGTTCAACGTACACTCCAAAACACGAGCCGTTAATAGCCTGAAGAAAATTTCAATATTTTAATTTTCAACAGTAACGATGAGCCACAACGAACACGAGTTGACGTTCAGCACGCATCTGAAACGTATGAACGCACCCACAGCGTCTCACTCAAAGGCTTGATCGAAGGTCGCCAATATGACGTCTGGGTGACAGCTAGCACTGTCATTGGTGAAGGACCAGATAGCAGAAGAGTCACTAGTACTCCTTCTCAGCGGGGTAAGTTGAAAATGATCGAAGGATTGAAAGAATTCAAAATATGGCTAAAAAGGTAGTAATAGTCACATTGAAGCCCAAAATGCATATAGAAATTCGTTTATTTGTTTTGCTAAACTGGGTGATCTTTTATAAAATTGAAGAGCTGTAATTGGTACATGAATATTAAAAATTTGGAATTTCTACAGCTTATGAGTTTATATTTTTGTAGGTACATATTCACTCTTCCTAACTACTCTTTGATAGGTTAAGTTGATAATGGCAAGTAAAGCGTTCGGATACTTTGACTATCTGATAATTTTACATTTAAACACTACTAAATATGTTTAAGCAAAATATTCAGCTATTAAATGTAAATAACTGTAGTGTAAAACTAAAGGCCCTCTTTTAACCTGATGAGCCTGTGTTATGTTCTTCTAAAACACGGGAGATCACAGTCAAACTTTTGTTTATAACAAACATTGAACCATAAAAGTGAATGGCAATGAAGGTGAAGATATTACTGATCTATTCATAAGTTTCCTAAAAAACAAAGGCACTATTGGTCCATAAATTAGTCACTAGAAAATTCAATGAGTGGTTTTCTAAGTGACATTTAAAACTATTAAAAAAATTTTTACTAAGTATATTTCATTTTAGATGGCGCCACATGCTTTATTACAAAAGTGCAATGTCAAATGTCTTTTCGTAATCGTATACAATTTTGACATCAAGCATTTTACCAACGCCATCTTTTGACAGAAAAAGATATGATTTTGTCTTTTTAAAATCAATTAGAAAACTCCTCATTCTTTCAACACTTTTACCGCTACATGTGTTTTGAAGACGACGTTTCTTTCAGTTGTAGCTGGTGTAGCATCACTTGGAGGAGAAGTGAGCATAGCTGTTCGGAATTCTCTGTTATTGGAATGTAAAAGTGTCGGAGTACCACCACCGAGAAGTGTGTGGTACCATAATCAAAATATTATAACGCACCATCCAAGGTTTTCGAGGAATAACGATGATAGCCTTTTAATTAAACGTAAGTATTAGAATATAGAAGCAGTCGTTATCCTTATAAAAAGAAAATTACGTATGTACATATTACATATCCTACTAACACTAGTCTTTAAGTTTCTACAATGTTTTACTAAGAAACTATGGATCATTGGTCTGAAAATAAACGTTTATTATTATTATTATTTATACCTAAAGCTACACGCCTTTCGGCGGAAAGACCCGACAATTTGACCAGTCGGTCGGGGATCAGGGCAAGAGGGACAGAAACCGGCGAACTATTCGGGCAGTATCTAGCAAAACAGCTTTTTGCATGCGTGCTGGAAGCGAACCGCCGCCGAATCCCGAAGCCTTTCAAGCCTTTCAAGGTTTCTGACCAAAGTGGCTGGGGTCAAACCGTTTGCGGATATTACAACCGGGATGATTTCGGTGGACATAACTTCCCACATTTCGGTCACCTCGTGTGCAAGGTCCAAGTACTTGCGTTGCTTTTTGGTCTCGGCCTTCACGAGGTTCTCGTCATGTGGTATAGTTATGTCCACCAAAAACACCTTGGACGACGATCGGTCCATTAACACGGTATCAGGTTTATTCGCTAGAATAGTTCTGTCCGTGATAATGGGCCGATCCCAGTAGAGCTTGGCGCTGCCGTTTTCGAGAACTGGCTCCGGCGTGTTTAATATCCGGCGTGATATTGTAATAATTATTATTACAATATCAATGTCGTTATGCAGGACTTTTTTGCCTTTCTCAGCAAAATTACTTGGAAAATAGAGCAGATATTAAAACAATTTTTACATTTTCAGATATTGACCAATCCTTGAGTGGAAACTACACTTGTCTTGTGAAAAATCTGTACGGTTCTGATTCTGTGGTTTACAGTGTAAGAGTCATAGCATTACCTGAGCCACCAAGTTTGCGAGCGACGCCATTTAAAGACTCAATACTCGTTGAATGGGATGACGTTAGAAGTTATTATAATGAATCTTCGGGATATGGAATAAGTAAGTGTTAAAATTTATAAAATTAAAATTAAAGACATGAAAATAGAAACTATCTAGACTTAAATGTAGAACTGATACTTTAAAATATATTTGTAAGATAATATTTTTAAATTTTTGCGTTTAAAATGCTAAATTATTTATGAAAATCCTGGTCGGTTGATTTTTATATAGCACATTTTTCAGTTCTTCAAGAATAATTGAGCATTTTAAATGCAATATTTTAATAATCACCGAATGCAGAGCATTAAAAAAACCGACTCACGTCCACACTTCGGCCGACTAATAATGTCATCCACGTAAACATTCTCCGAAATCATACATATTGTTTCAAAAATTTTAAATTTTAAATGAAGGACTCAACCGATTTCGATGAAATTTATATGGGATCAACAATGAAATATTCTATATGATATGAATTAAGAATTTTTAAAATTGATTCAAAATTGTCTGAAATATCGTGTAACAAAGACACAAAAAAAACATACAGTCGAATTGAGAACCTCCTCCTTTTTTGGAAGTCGGTTGAAAATATTATTAAACATTGCAATGCTTCACTTAAACTGAAATTTACAATTTTCTGAAAAGAAATTGGTGTCGAGTGGTTTAATCTGCACAGCTATACCATTAGATGGAGCTACGTTAGCAATATAACGTAAAAAACAAGAATATGCTAATTAATTTCGACGCCGAATCGCCAGGGCCCGGTAGCTCAGTGGAAGATCACTCGTCCGGCAAACGAGAGGTCCCAGATTCATGTCCCGGTCTACTGATTTTTATTTAGCAAATTTTTCAGTTCTTAAAGAATAATGTTATTTGTAAAACCTTGGATTTTCTAGTTATCATTGTCTTTTAGATACCAACATCAAATCGTTAAAAAAATTCGAGATATATTTGCTTAAATAATTATGAAATTGCTGTTTTATCAATGTTAAAATAAAACCAGCAACATCACCACAATCATTTATTCTCGAATGTCAGTGTGCGAATCTTTTTGATTCAAAAGATAACAATTTATTTCTCTTAGGCTACAACTTAACTTGGCGAGAATTCGACGGCCCTTGGCAAGAAGCATGGCCAGTTGCAAAGGAAACAAAACTTACTGGCATGCAACAACATACTCTAACAGGGCTCAAATGTGGCACTAAGTATTCAATACGAGTAACAGCTACAGACCAAGTAGGAACGTCTGCGCCTGGGCACATTGATGTTACTACTTTGGGTGGTGGTAAGTATTTAAAAATATATTTAATATTTCTGTCATTATGCCACCTAAAACCTACAATTATATTCAAATTCAAAATTGGTACCTGCATTTCATACCGTAAATTTTCCAAAAAAGAGAGTCATATTTATTTATTTATTGAGAAACAGGAACGAAATTACAGGTATTAACAAATGCTATAAAGTTGGAATGACAATATTGGAAAAAAAACATGTGAGTAACATGTTACTGAAATGTAGAGTTAGGAGTTAGTAAGAGCCCATAAACTAATTAATGACGTCGACCTTACAACCAAAAAACTGCAGACCTTGGAGCATCGTCGTAAGGTTGCGTGTTTAACCGATACATTTTGGTGAGTGCGCCAGTGCTCTGTTTGAACAAATTGAACCCTCACCCTTTTACCATCGGACTACTAGACGCAGACAGAACTTCCATCCGTATGTGGTAGATATTCCGAAAAGTCAAACTAAGCGCTTTGACAGTTCCTTTTTGATACGGGTCGCCAAGGTTTGGAATGAACTGCCTGCGTCTATTTTCCCTGACCAGTATAGTCCTAGTACTTTTAAGCGTCGAGTGAATAGGTTTCTCGTGGATGGACGTACCACCTTAGTCTTCATGTTCACTTAACATCAGGTGGCATGGAAGACAAACGTCCCATCCATAATTAATAATAATAATAAAAAAATAAAAGTGGATATATTTATATTTTTTCAATGACTTTATTTGAACGATCGAATTCGACGAATTCATCGCTATTTCGGGTGCTATTTTTGTACAGTAAAATTGGGACGTATTGATTGCAATGACGTAACGCCCACGTCCTTCGAAAAGTTAGTCAGAAATAAATTGAGACAGTAATCTGCACAATTATCGGTATTATAACTCTGACGTGGGCGGGAACCCTCAGATCGCATCCAGACCATATGCGTCCACCTAGCACACGCCATGTGCCTCATCGTTGTTTACAATTTGAGTATCAGTTTACGCATCAAATTGCAAGTATCGGAGCCCACCCTCGTCCGCCCAGCACCAGCGACGTGCCTGCGATCCGTCCGTCCCGCCGGACCCGCGGCCACTCGGCACAGGCGATTTAAGAGCTAAAGTGTTAAATAACCTCTCAACTGGCAGAGCAATAAATTTTATTTTCGCTAAGCTGGCAGGCCTCTGTCAGCATACATAAAATTTCTGGTTGCCAGTTTAGCAACTTTATTCCGCAGACATAATATGTCTGCTTGCCGTTGACGGGAATTGACACATCATATTGCAACATGTTTTTTTTTTATATTGTAAGGATGGGACGTTCTTCTTCCACGCCACCTGATAGAAAGTGCGCATGACGACTATGGTGTTACACGTCCATCCACGAGAAACCTATTCACTCGACACTTAAAAGTTCCAGGACTGTAGTGGTCAGGAAAAACAGACGCAGGCATATAAGGTTTTAGACGTGTTGGACGCGGATGAGGCACGTGGCGTGCGCTGAGCATGTGGTTGTATTGCTTTGAGGTTATATCCTAATTATATTGGTTGCCTTATCCTAATTATACAGTTTTCCTGGAAGAAATTGCTTGAAGCGATAAGACTCCCCAAATTTGTGACTTAATTTTTATTTTCCTGTATTTGTTTTGTTGGCAATAAAAATTATTGATAACAAAATTATATTGTTTCTCAGCCCCTATAGCACCACCATCAACTGATTGGCTTTGGAGCAACGCCACGCATTTTTATATACAGCTGAACGTATGGGACGATGGCGGGTGTGACATCATGAATTGGAAAATACACTACCGACCGCTTAATACCGTGGAGTGGCGGATAGCAGACAATAAAGCGGTAAGTTTGATATTTAATATATTTAAAGACCTGAAACATTTAAAATAAAATGAGCAATACTAAATACAAACGTTTACACGCAGGAAAACTTTGTGATTCCGAGTGAGGAGTTAATTCACAAAAAAATAACAAAACGCTGGTCTACGACAATATTCAATTAATATAATCGGTTGCAAGGATTAAAAAAATCATTCCATATTTCTAACCCCTCAACCCCTTTTTTGCAATAAAAAGTAATATGGACGTTGTCAAGATTAAATTTATATCTGTACCAAATTTCATTGAAATTGGTTCTGAGGAATTTAAAAATAAACACCCCCTATTTGTATCCCTCAACCCGGTTTTCGTAGTAAAAGTTAAAAAAATTCCACCCTAAGGGTCTGTTCTATCTATATTCCAAATTTTATTTAAATCAGATCAGTACTTTGAGTGTGAAAGCGAAACAGGCAGACCCACTTGTAAAAAAGTCAGTAACGATATTTAGTTCTAAAATTTTAGTTTACTTTATTCCGAGAGATGTCTCTGTACGTTGATAAAATCGCGGAAGAAGAGTTCTATACTTATTGTTATTAGACTTCCTTCAGTCATCCTCATTTTTTTCAATTATAATATTAGTAGGATATGTACCACTCATGAATATTCACTAAATTAGATTAGTCATACTTAGTAGGGTCGAACAATAATACTCAATAATATTTTAAAAGCAGAATAAGTTGGAAAAACATTAAAAAAAAAATATTTTTTTTTCAAAATTCCGACCCACTCATCATTATTAATCTGCTATTAAAATATAATTGACTATTAAAGGTGGACCCTGTAAACAAAATACAGTTAGCCGTATGGGGTCGGTTTGAAATAGCCCTTTTTTTTTCTTTTTAATTGGAGAAATCCTCCATGGATACGATGACACTCGGGGGAGCGTCAAAATTATGTCTGGACTTTAACCGGCTATTACCCCAATGTGTTCCTCCTCCGCGCCTAGTGGCGGGATCACGGGCAAGCCGAGGCATTCAACCGCGAAACCGCCGGCGCCATCCGCTTGCGCGGAACCCTCAACATGCAGCGTGCCGAGAACACCAGACACGCCGCACCTCAGCGAACTCCCTTGAGCAGGGCGGCAGATACCCCCGTATCCACCGCCCAGGGACTTCACTAAGGCCGGAAAGGGTTAGGGACCGGTGAAATCGCGTCGCTTTAGATCACCAGAATCTAACCCCCCCCAGCCGCGCCTCAATCTGGTGGAATAGCGTCGCGTTAGACTACCAGCATCCGGCTATCTGGCCTGCCATCATCCGGGGAAATCGCTCACGCGTTAGATCCCCGAAATCCGGATATCCGCAAAGGGGATTCAAAAAGGTGGACGGCCCTTTCGCTTTCCCTCGGCAGACGGACTGACCCCGGTTTGAAATAGCCCTACTCTCTCTCTTAGGTAGGAAGGGCGGTGAACCTACGCATGAAAATCCTGCATCACTAGTGCAAGTACAAGTTGCGGAATTAGCAAAATAACTTTTTATAGTAGTTCAATAGTTATAGGTTGCACGGATACAAGTCAAGCAATTGGTAATTATTAAAATAAGATTTCAAATAAATTAAATTAATGTAGACAAATAATTTTATAAGCATTATATTTGGTACTGAATAAAAATTTACAATATTAATAACTAATAAGATAAGGAAAGACGTACATGCATTCTCATCCAGCTTTCAAGCATCAGTGAGTCCCAGCGGTGGGCCAGCGCGCTCAGGATGCGGCCGGGGCTGTCGCGGGAGCGTTTGCGAACATGCCCGACGCACGGCAGTACCGCGGCAGCCCCATCAGCACCCTAAACGCGTTGTTATATTGAACACGCAAGCTAAAATAATACTACGACTTGGTACTACAAGATGTTTTGTAGTAGCGCGTAGTCGACTTTATTTTAATGGTATTCATTCATAATTTAGAGTGACTATGCTTTGTTTAATATGTTGGCAAATATATTAATTTGCTTGAAAAAAAAACAGATACCTTTTTTTCGCAAAAATCTAATATAGGTATGTATAAAATTCTCGTGTCACAGTTTTCGTTGCCATACTCCTCCGAAACGGCTTGACCAATTTTGATGAAATTTTTTGTGCTTATCCGGTATCTATGAGAATCGGCCAACATCTATTTTTTTTTTTTTTGGCAAAACAACGTTTGCCGGGTCAGCTAGTCATATCTATAAGATTCTTTTTAAGTACAAAAAATTTAGCTGGTAAAAAACAACCCTGTATATAAAAAAAATCGAATAGAAAATAAACATTTTTGCATAGCTTTTAGACCAGAAATTAGAGGAATTCAAATGTGAGCTAAAGTTATTCAAAACAGAAATCTCCCATTTGAAAAAAAATTTCAAAATTCAATCGGTTATTTAAATTACGACAAATTTAAATTAGTACATTACTTGTTCATTCAAACCTATATTTCCAATTGGAATTAAACTCAAATTAGTGAAACATATAAATGACCTTAAAACTAATATATTTAACTGTTTTCGAAATAAACTAAACCCGTTCTAATTCCATTCCCGTCATTATACAAGTCCGGAATACAGTTATAAATTATTTTAGAGCAATTGCGTTACTTGCGAAGTTATAAACTTTACAGCTCCATTTCTATTAGGACTAACTTCGCAAGTTCAACTTAGCTAATTATAGAATGGAGATTAATTTGTATTGCTAGAGAAGTTTCGAATTAAGTTGGTTAGTTTATTTGTGCAGGAGAAATGTTTTTCTAAGTTGCTTTTAAATTATAGTCGATATTTTAAATTGTAGTAAAGAAAGTTGATAGTATGTTAAACTTAAAAAAACTGTAAATTCGTAGTTTAAAAAAAAAGGCTGTAGTATAAATATGAACTATATAGTTTATGATTTAAGTGAACCAAAAGAGTAATCGACAAAAAAAAAACCGGACACGAAAATTAATAACAAGTTAAATCAGTTAAATTTTAACAAACAAGTTTCAATAATCCTAATTATCATGGATCTACTCGTAAGCTGTGGTGGTAAGAACTTTTTAGAAGTCGGGTTAAAATTTTACATATCACACAGGGTGACTGGTGACAAATTTTAGATACTGAAAGTGAGCACTCTGTACTCGATTCTGATCATAATCTATATTAATAAAGCTGAAGAGTTTGTTTTTTTGTTTTTATGTTTGAACGCGCTAATCTTAGAAACTACAAGTGGGATTTGAAAAATTATTTTTGCATTTGATAGCCCAACTCTTGAGCAAGGTTAAAGGCTATATTTTATCCCGAAATTCCCACGGGATCAAAAGTAACGCGGGTAAAACCGCGCGCGGTGGCTAGTTATGTTATAAAAGTTGGCACTTAATTTTCATTAAATAACTACTACTTTGTTACTATTTAGTTTACATACAACTGAGTCGATCGCGGCACGTGAACTTGCACGCGGATCGCTGCCAACGCTAGCGTAACCATGCGTTGCGTAATCAATTCTTTAACTTTCGGTTAAGTTTACTCAGTAAATAATTAATTATTTTTTTCTCTTCATGTATCTTAAACTATCACGTCCTTGAATTTCAAAAGTGACCCACCAGTCACCCTATATAATTTATAATTGGTTAAAATACAACATATTTTAGTCATCTATGGGAGAGACCCATGAAACTGTAGTAGGATCATTAATAAGTGTTGCAAAAAAGTTTTTTTTTTTTTATATGTGACTAAACCCGCGTTTGACCTCCATCTCACCTGATGGTAAGTGACAATGAGGTCGAAGATGAAAGCACTCGGGTTTAGGAAGGAACTGGCTCTTTATACAATATTGCCGGAACACATTACCGCCAGAGCGGTAACATTTGGCGGCAGACTTTATATAAAGGGTGGTCGCTAGCCAGGCGGACCCAGAAGGGATCCTACCACCAAGCAGAATGTCTTTTCAGTAGCAAAAGGTGTTTTGCCATGCAAGAGTCAAACTCCGTACCCTATTTTTTTTTGGGTATTCATAGAACAATTGCACGTTGAGGTATTTAATTCTAGCCTGGCCCTTTTGCGCTAATCCATCAATCTCAAGTTCATTATTGTATCGGAAAAAATCAGCATTTGTTGAATAATGGCAAAATTCCTTGAAGAATAAGAACAAGAAAATATTGATTGCTTAAATGTTATTATATGGTATATTTTATACTCTGTATAAGAACAAAAGATACAATTATCAAGTTACCTAAACAATCTCCCATTAAACAATTCGCCATCAATATCTTCTCGAAACTTGCAAGATGATATCTACTTGAAACAGTAATTATGTCCATTTATAGATTACTCCATCAACTCGATAATGTTAACTGATCTAGCATTTATGTCACGCATACTAAGCAACAAGCAATCCATAGAAATTACTTAGTCTATCCACATTCTGACAACGTCCCATCTGTAACGTCTAATGACTGTGTTCGTTTCTGTAATTAATCAGCAGAACAGCGTTGCAAGTTTGAACATTATTACCGTTAGCTATTATATGAAGTATAAATGATTAACTCAATTTAGTTCGTTCTTGTATATTGTAATAACAATTAGTACTGTTTGAGTTTAATTTACGTTTGGAAAATTAACACTGCGATGCGGGTTTTAGTACAATTTGTAAAGAATTGCTAGATAGAGTTACTTTAGCTTAACATAACATAACATAACATAACTTCACGCCTGTATCCCTTATGGGGTAGGCAGAACACCAGAGGTATTATAATGGAGAGAGGCTATTGCAGTGACAGGGGGTCAGCCTATCGCCCACAAAAATGCCAATAAAATATCTGTCCCTTAACTGACTTTTACAGTATGCCCGGGAATAGAAGCAGCTGGTACATTCAATGTTTTTCTTTCGCTCTCAGTTCAGCATGAAAGATACAGCATTAAGGATTAAAAGCGGGTGAATTGATTTTATTGTAGTTTTTAAAAACCCTACATAGCTCGAATTCTCGTGATAGTTCTTTTTTTTGGTCTAAATCAAATTACTTAGTGGTTTCCCAAAGGTTTTCTAGTTCTCATTGAAACTAGTAATGTTTCAATGGGGATGAAGAACTTTATTATTTTTTGTAAAAATAAGGTACCTACCCCTTTATCTTTCAATATTATTAACCTGCACAGGTTACCCTTATATAATATTGCATATTTCAAAGTATCGTAGGGAAAAGGTTGTAAAAATCTTTATTACGGATAGCCAAACAGTAAAATTTTCTTGCGTCGTCATCTATTTAATTATTATAGACCTGGTTTTTTGTCTGTCTACCTTTCTATGCAGTTCTTGAATAAACGTGCTGAAGCTGATGACATGGGAAACAAACCTGTCATTCTTTTTAACCCCCGACGCAAAACGAGAGGGGTGTTATAAGTTTAACGTGTCTGTGTATCTGTGTATCTGTCTGTGGTATCGTAGCGCCCAAACGGATGAACCGATTTTCGTTTAGTTTTTTTTGTGTTATAGATAATTTTATCCCGAGTGTTCTTAGCCATGTTTCATGAAAATCTGTTCAGCCGTTTGAAGATCATCAGCTCTTTTCTAGTTGATGAGGGGATCTGACTACCTTCCATATGTCCTTTCGATGCGAAATTTGGTACCGTATTGCTTCAATTATATTGAAAGTATATGGTAAGGTAACCATGACCTGATCAGCCGTTTGAAGGTCATCAGCTCTCTAACAGTTGATGAGGGGATCTGACTAAATTCCATATGTCGTATCGATTCGAAATTTGGTGCCGTATTACAACAATGATATTGATAGTATATGGTAAGGTAACCATGACCTGATCAGCCGTTTGAAGGTCATCAGCTCTCTAATAGTTGATGAGGGGATCTGACTAACTTCCATATGTCGTATCGATTCGAAATTTGGTGCCGTATTACAACAATGATATTAAAAGTATATGGTAAGGTAACCATGACCTGATCAGCCAATTGAAGATCATCAGCTCTCTAATAGTTGATGAGAGGATCTGACTACCTTCCATATATCCTATCGATTCGAAATTTGGTACCGTATTACTTCAATGAAATTGAAAGTGTATGGTAAGGGAACCATGACCTGATCAGCCAATTGAAGATCATATGTCGTATTGATTCGAAATTTGGTGCCGTATTACTACAATTATATTGAAAGTATATGGTAAGGGAACCATGACCTGATCAGCCGTTTGAAGGTCATCAGCTCTCTAATAGTTGATGAGGGGATCTGACTAACTTCCATATATCGTATCGATTCGAAATTTGGTGCCGTATTACAACAATGATATTAAAAGTATATGGTAAGGTAACCATGACCTGATCAGCCAATTGAAGATCATCAGCTCTCTAATAGTTGATGAGGGGATCTGAATAGCTTCCATATGTCGTATTGATTCGAAATTTGGTGCCGTATTACTTCAATAAAATTGAAAGTGTATGGTAAGTTTACAATGACCTGATCAGCCGTTTGAAGATCACAGCTCTCTTATTGTTGATGAGGGGATCTGACTACCATCTTCCTAATATTAAAACCTACTTTAAAAAGTATAAAATAAAAGTAAAATTAAAAATTTTAAAAACCCCCCGACACAAAAAAAGACCTTAAAAACTAACAAATAATATTTTAAACCTATTCTAATTATTATCGTCCCATATATAATTGACTGTAAGACTTGTACTTTAAAATATTTTTATTTTCCGAGCGTCGTCGCCGCGTCGGGGGACCGCTAAGTGAGAAAAACAGTTGTCAGTTGCAGATTGCATCAAAAGAATTCACTCCGAAAAATTCCTAAAATCGACACAACCGTCAACGTCGCCTGCCCTCACGTGTCTGCCCGTTCGGGTCGCCGCACTTGGCGACCCCCACCCCCGCGCCGCAAGCCGCACACCGAGCTCGCCGCGAGCGGCATTACGTAGAGCGTAGACTATGCATGAAACTTAAGATCGCTCATACTTAAATGTAATAATAAATTAGCTGTTGCTGGCTTAATACTTTATATACTTGAGCGGTCCCCGACACGGCGACGAAGCTCGGAAAATAAAAATATTTTAAAGTACAAGTCTTACAGTCAATTATATATGGGACGATAATAATTAGAATAGGTTTAAAATATTATTTGTTAGTTTTTAAGGTCTTTTTTTGTGTCGGGGGGTTTTTAAAATTTTTAATTTTACTTTTTTTATTTACAACTACACTAGACAGATAGTTAAATGTCTTTTTAATACGGTGTATTAAAAATGATCAAATTTTAGTGGCTTCATCTTAAAAAAAATACTTAAAACATAGTAACTATAGTCTGGCTAATGAATGTAGAGTCTGAAAAAAATCCGACGAATTAAAAAAATAGCACCATGGTAACCCCGACAATAGTACTAAATATATGGATTAAACAAACTTCGTTTTGTGTCAATCCAGAACGCTACGCTCGAAGACTGAGAAACAGATGGAGATGATGATGTATAACTTTTTCCATCTATCAATCCGACGCTTGACACCACAGTCGCTCGTGACCACGGGGTCTGCAAAGACACCAAAACGTGGAGTTAAAATTAAAAAATTAAAAAAAAAATGAAATTGTAATACGCGATGAAACTGGTAATAAAGTGTTTTATTTAATAGTATGAATCGCGAAAACTTAAGACAATATTAAACAAACTTGTTTTTTTTTTTATAAAACTATCGTCAAAAATGACAACATTGGTACTGTCCTACTTTTTGACGAGAAATAACTATCAAAATTTTTATTTTTTCATTAATTTTCAAATACCGAAATTTCAAAATATCAATTACCAAAACCACCAATAACCGTTCGGTGGACAACAATGACACCAGAAAAACGACTTTGATATTCATGCCAGTACTAAACCATATAAAAAGTTTGCAAAAACTCCCAGTGTCTACTTTCGTTAGCCAGACTTTAACATATTACCTTACCTTTGATAAAAAATAAATTATATAAAGTTTTTGATTTCTGATATAAATCATTTGTTATAGGCCATGGATATAACACACAGTTGGAACTATATCGAAGGCCATTATTCGCCTCCCATGCGGTCTTTTCCTACCTCGTATGCTATTGGACCTCTCACTCCTGCAACCTGGTACCAGCTGAGAGTGAGTGCGACAAACGATGCTGGCACTGCTTCTACTGTTTATATGTACGCTACAAAGACGTTGAATGGAGGTAAGTCTTATTTATCAATTATTTGTTTTTTTATTTTGACTTTATTCTAATAATTGTTCCATTTTAATCCTGATGTTTATTAATTAATAAAATAAGCCAGGATATCGAATGCGGAAAGCTTTTAATCTGCTTAAATTTTCTTTTTCATTTGATTGAAAAATAATAGGTTGATCAAAATGTTCCAATAAGATCAAAGATTACACGGATACTTTTTAAAATATACGCTCAATAAATTAAGATAAATTGTTTTTTTTTTTTACAGTTATATCGATCTTACTACGAGCACTTAACAATTAGCCAACGAAAAATTGTAGTAAAAAAAGAAAATTTTGCTTGACTGGTTTTTCCGTTATGACAGATAATTTTACCATGACCCACTTGTTTTATAACTTTATCCAAAACTGTACCAAATTTAAATCACTTGGCTGAATTTTGGTCAGCCATCTTCAAAGGGCTAACTTTCAACACGCCAAGTTGTTAAACGATGAGTGTTTCGTGTTCAATCAACTATCGGCCTAGGCGTCCAATTGAGATGTTAATTCAACTAGATGACTGCGACATATAGATAGCAAGCGAGTGCACCGCATGGTATGTTATGGCAAAAAAACTGTAATGTAAGATGCAGTGATATGTCAAAACTGAACCTTATAATTAAATGAATACAGTGTTTATAATAGTTTTTAAATATAATTAATTCTGATATATGTACAGGCGTCCGTAGTACCGACTTCTTCGTGATACGGCAGATATGAAAAAAAAGATAGGTGACTTGGTAGATAACCTTTCCTGCTTAAGTACAATAAGTATCTAATTATAATCATACTCGAAAGCTCAATAAGAACCAATATACCCTGGCAAATAATTCAATGCAATATAATAATCGAATCCAGAGCAATAAAAAACCGACTTCACGTCAAAAATTTGGCTGAGTTATAATGTCATCAACGTAAACATTCTCCGAAATCATACATATTTTGTCAAAATTTTTAAATTTTCAATGCACTACTCAACTGATTTCTATGAAATTAATATGGAACCATTTATTTTATTTTTTCTATTACATGAAACAAAAATTTTCAAAATCGATTCATAATTGTTAAAGACACAAAAAAAATACAGACGAATTGAGAACCTCCTCCTTTTTTGGATGTTGGTTGAAAATTACAGTTCCAGTGTGCCCACTTTAGGGAAGATAAAGATAGTGAATGTAATTATTTTTTAAATAATAATTGTAATGTATGGAAAAAAATATTTTAGCTCACAAGATATTTCTTTTTATGGTTCTGTTAGCAAAGGGCAACTATTCTTGAAATTTCATTTTTAACGACAAAACGAGATTAAAAATAAAGAAGTTATCGAGTCGATTTTACTTCTACTGTAACCGTTTTAAAGCACATAATATGTTTGGTAATTAATTATTTTCATTAAAGTTACTTTTAAGATATAGTAGACGCCTCAAATTCAATTATTTATAAATTTCTTAAAAACTTCATACAAAACGAATGACAAAGACTCGTTCGTGTTCAATCATTCTCATTCAGTACTTACACTATGAAGTTTTTAACTGGTATCAATATTTTTCTATTGGACATTTCGGAATGTCAGTTTACTGCCTAGAATTATTTTCCAGAGTATAGACATATACTCAAATAAAAAAAAACTCACAACACATTGTAATATACTATGATAATAAGAACTCCAGACTATTAAGTTCTTTAACAGCACACCAAAATAATTCAAACTTACGTACCAAGACTGAACTTCGGTCTATTCATCCCACCAGCACGTCTATCTTCAGAGTTCGCTGATCAAAACTTTTGTCATTACAAACTGACAAAGTCAGGCCAGACTAAACAGTCGACCTTCAAGTGAAATTGATTCTGTGTTGACAGTTTGACATTGTTTTCAAAGACAGAAGGGTTGAGTTGTTTTGAACAAGATGATAATGACAGTGTTTTGTTCGTCAATTGTCCAAAATAAGTAAAGGCGAGTATTTTTTTTTTTGATACGGCGCCGTTTTGTTCATTTTTCCAACTTAATTTATGAAAGTGTGAAATTGTTTTTCATTGTCAATATATCATTGCTAATGATACTATGACTATTTTATTCCATTCTTGTTCAAATACTCTGGTCCCAGTTTGTCATGTTCGTATTGTGCATCCATAGCTAATTGCATCTGCTATGTAAGCAATTTGGTTGTGGCATGACATTGGCTCTCACAATAAGCTGTCTTGTGTTTGTTTTTTTTCTCATGTCATGGTCAATTTGTACTGTACCTATTTGTATTAATTTGATATATCTGACTGAAAAAGAGTGCCAAGAGTTGTTTCCGCTGGCTTTTTTTGTCTCTTGGTCTACTGTAATATCTTATTTAACAACTATCAACAACTAGTTAAAGCCGAAGTATGTGATGACTGACTTCATCAAGTGTTTTGTGAAATGCCTAAGATGAATAAAACTTTTTGATTTTTTTTTTTCAGCTCAGTCACTATAAAACTTTTAAAGCATACACGAAGTCATTGTTCTTTAAAATACTTTAGAATACAAGAAGTCGTTTTGAGCTCGTACTATATAAATTATATCATTCCATATAGCAAGTTAAGGAACATTCGGCCCGGTCGGTAGTGGGTTGGCCAACGAACTTTTCATTTATCATGCTACATTCGTAAATTCTTAAATAAATGAAAAATGTGATAAATAAAAATTACCCGACCAGGATTCGATTTTTATTTATCATATTTTTCATTTATTTAGGAATAATTGAGCATTTTATATGCAAAAACTTAAAAACATTATTAAAACATTGCAATGCTTCACTTTAACTGGGATTCACAATTTCTGTAAGGAAATTGGTCTCGGGTGGTCTTAGCTGCAAAGCTATACCATAAGATGGAGCTATGTTAGCAATATAACGTAAAAACAAAAATGTGGTAAGTAATTTCGAGGCGTACCGCCAGGCCCCGGTAGCTCAGTGGAAGAGCACTCGTCCGGCAAACGAGAGGTCCCAGGTTCGAATCCTGGTCGGGTAATTTTTATTTATCACATTTTTCATTTATTTAAGAATAATTGAGCATTTTAAATGGAAAAACTTAAAAACATTATTACATCCGTAAATGCTTCGAAGATTAATTTACGGGGACAACATCAACATTGGTGGCAGTGGCTTGGTGGATATAATTTTCCATTTCACAAAAAAAAATCTGTGAAGGTTGAAATAAACATTGCCGTTAATCGAGATCTTGTTATGTTTATGTAAAAAGTATTTCAAATCATAACCAAATGACAAAATTTATGACAACTTGTGTGTTTCTTCAGATTATTTATAATTTAGTGTCAATACATGTTCGAAAAAAAAACTTAATTTGGACTAAATAAAGTGCTGTCTTTTATGATTATTATTTAAATATTCTAATGAAAGCTTCTTTTACAGAGGAAATTGGACCTCCGTCAGAGTTCTTTGACCTTAACATCTTGGTCATCATCTGCAGTTCCGTGCTTCTGTGCATATGCTTAACAGCATTCATCTGCATTCTGCTGAAGAGACAAAGGTAATATATGAATATAAAAGACAAATTAACATAAAAATATTAAAGTACACTACACTTAAGCGGGGCTAGCATGTAACCATCGACAACGATGAATCGGGCCTTTGTATATTTTCTTAGAATAGGGCACTTATCGTATATGTATATATTTTTAGAATATTTTTAGGCAGCTTTCGTTCCGTGGGCTTAATCGTGGTATCGAATCGTGTAATTCTATCTAGTGCGCATGTTAGCTAACATGATCATCATCATCATTACAACTCCGTGTAATGGGCCCATTGCAGGGCTATGAGTCTCTCCTCTGGGTGACGAGGAGGTTTAGGCCGTAATCCACCAAGCTGGCCCAGTGCTGGCTGGTGGATGTCAGATATTTCAGGGTGCCAAAATGGCTTCTGACAAACCCTAACGAATACTGTATACAAGTATACAGCACCCGGGACCGACTGCTTAACGTGACCTCTGAAGCACGGAAGTCGTCGTGAGAAATGAATGGTCGGCGGTCACCCATCCTAATACCGGCCGCGCCGAGCGCGCTTAACCTGCGATATCGTTTGATATGCACAGTAACCACGGCGCCACGACTACTTCTTTATCCATCATGATAGGATAAAATATCTGTTAAATCAGTGAAACCGTGTATTCAGATGTTATTTAATTATCACGGTCGTCAACATTTGAATTATCTTCAGATACAGGAAATTTACTGTGATTTTATTAACCCCCGACGCAAAACGAGAGGGGTGTTATAAGATTAACGTGTCTGTGTATCTGTGTATCTGTCTGTGGTATCGTAGCGCCCAAACGGATGAACCGATTTTCGTTTAGTTTTTTTTGTGTTATAGATAATTTTATCCCGAGTGTTCTTAGCCATGTTTCATGAAAATCTGTTCAGCCGTTTGAAGATCATCAGCTCTTTTCTAGTTGATGAGGGGATCTGACTACCTTCCATATGTCCTTTCGATGTGAAATTTGGTACCGTATTGCTTCAATTATATTGAAAGTATATGGTAAGGTAACCATGACCTGATCAGCCGTTTGAAGGTCATCAGCTCTCTAACAGTTGATGAGGGGATCTGACTAAATTCCATATGTCGTATCGATTCGAAATTTGGTGCCGTATTACAACAATGATATTGATAGTATATGGTAAGGTAACCATGACCTGATCAGCCGTTTGAAGGTCATCAGCTCTCTAATAGTTGATGAGGGGATCTGACTAACTTCCATATGTCGTATCGATTCGAAATTTAGTGCCGTATTACAACAATGATATTAAAAGTATATGGTAAGGTAACCATGACCTGATCAGCCAATTGAAGATCATCAGCTCTCTAATAGTTGATGAGGGGATCTGAATAGCTTCCATATGTCGTATTGATTCGAAAGGACCATGGGCACTTTTCTATGAAGCTTGGGCTAACCTTCCAACAGACATGACACTTCGGCAAGTGAACGGTTTATGTTTGTACTTGATTTTATATTCCGGGAGCAAGGTTGAATTCGAGTGCGAAATAGTAGTTTCGAGCCATTTTCATAATATTCAAATAAACGGTGATTTTTAAGTCGCTGATAATAATTCAGGATGTGTAAGTACTCATAATTATGAGCAACTTTCGCTGTAAGACCATTACTAAAATATCAAAAAAAATATCAGCTGTTTCATACAAAAATTAAATATTTTAATCCTATGAAAAAATACAAAACATATTTTTTCTGCTATTTTGTAGTAGATCGCATAGTGATAGCTGTTAACGGGCATAGCCGCACGCGAGAAGCTAGTATTTTATAAAAATAAATGAAAAGCTAGGGTATTTTTAACTTTTTTTATTTGATGGGTAACAAGAGAACAGGAGATACAAATCAACAATTGCACATAGAGAAAACAGATTTTTTAAATTATTATTAACATATGTATTACCTCCATGTATACAAAAACAATCAATATTCTTATTATACAATATGTTTATATTGGTTACTAATAATTGTAGATAATGATGTAAACAAACTAAATGATAAGTTATTATCTTCCATCAATCAGTACATCATCTAGATGAATTGCTGGTCGTTGAAATCCGTCTCCGTGTCTACCTAGTCCTAAATACCAGATTACGGATATTACGTGGGCACAACTTCCAATAGTGCGTCTACCCGTTAAACACGTGCAGTAATATTCAATAATAGAATCTTTTCCTACTTGTTGTCTGTCTATTAATACGTATGTATAATAAGTTTTGGACCTTACGTGCCGTGATTGTATACGCGCTCTAAGTAACCATACATTTGTTTGTCGAATATTACATAGTTGCAAGTCGCGTAAATTATTTTCACGGTATGTTTCTATTATATACATGCCATCATCGCGTAAGTGTTCACTACAGTATGATTTTGCAAGTTTAATTTGATATGAGCCTAAAGAAATCATGAACACATCATCCTCAGTTAATTGTGGAAAGTCATCTAACTGAGGATCATTAGCTTCCATGTTTGTCCATACAACTCGTTGCCTATTAAGGTTTTTTAATGTTACATAATTATATAAATTGTTAGGTGCATGAAGTTTCTCGTTAATAACATTCAATATATCATGAGCAAGCCTGTTGTCTGTTGCTACCCTGTAGAAACAATTTATAAGGGCAGCAGCTATTTTAAAATCAACAAATATATGTGGTAACGCTCTATTAAAATAATCTTGTCGAAGCAGTTTAAATCTATTCTTAAACTTGCCGTTCACTGCTTCGACAACCCAACGACATAAGGTGATTAATCTAGATTTATTGGCTTGCTCGGTAGATAATTGAGTTTCATTTCTGTCTTTCGTCGGAAGAATGTGTGCTTCATATCCCCAAGATTCAAGATCTGATATGCAATCCCTGAAGCCCCGATCTAATATGAATACGTCGCTTTGGTGGAACATCCAATGAAAAGCATTATTTTCATCAGTACATATTCTTGACATAATAGTGGCATCACTTGTGGTCGCAGCATATGGGCCAAGTACATCAATGATGTATCCATCACTGCATACCAGTAAAAAGGGTTTCACCAAGTTTTGGAATTTGTGATGGCTATATGTTTGCCTTTGAAAAAGGAAGTTAGTACTTTTTTCTATAAACAGATACGTACCATCACAAATGACAATCGTTTTTGTGTATAGTGAGTTTCCAAATATTTCCCTTGGCAAAAACAAGTTTCTATCGAGCATATTTTGTCTCGTTATATTATCCATCCCTAAATGAACGGAAACAAAATCTGTTGTTAGTTTTTCTCTTCTTTTTCTTCTTTTTCTTTTTTTTTTCTTCTTTTTCCGGCGAGAGAGATAGATAGATTGTTTTATCTCTGCGTGTACACATTTCTTAGTTTAATAAATGATATAGGTATACATTTCATCTATTTATTTAATATTTTCTAAGTTACAAAAATAGCCAAAACACCATTTTCGCGCTTGATTTGAAATGAGCTCCGATACTATAAAATAGCATAGAACTTATTACCTATTATTTAGCAGCACTTTCATAAGTGTTGAGGCAATTTTAAAATTTAGCCCAAAGTGCCCATACCTCTTTGGTGCCGTATTACTACAATTACATTGAAAGTATATGGTAAGGTAACCATGATCTGATCAGCCGTTTGAAGGTCATCAGCTCTTTTCTAGTTGATGAGGGGATCTGACTAACTTCCATATGTCATATCGATTCGAAATTTGGTGCCGTATTACAACAATGATATTAAAAGTATATGGTAAGGTAACCATGACCTGATCAGCCAATTGAAGATCATCAGCTCTCTAATAGTTGATGAGGGGATCTGAATAGCTTCCATATGTCGTATTGATTCGAAATTAGGTGCCGTATTACTACAATTACATTGAAAGTATATGGTAAGGGAACCATGACCTGATCAGCCGTTTGAAGATCATCAGCTCTTTAATAGTTGATGAGAGGATCTGACTACCTTCCATATATCCTATCGATTCGAAATTTGGTGCCGTATTACTTCAATGAAATTGAAAGTGTATGGTAAGGTTACAATGACCTGATCAGCCGTTTGAAGATCATCAGCTCTCTTATTGTTGATGAGGGGATCTGACTATCATCTTCCTAATATTAAAACCTACTTTAGAAAGTACAAAATAAAAGTAAAATTAAAAATTTTAAAAACCCCCCGACACAAAAAAAGACCTTAAAAACTAACAAATAATATTTTAAACCTATTCTAATTATTATCGTCCCATATATAATTGACTATAAGACTTGTACTTTAAAATATTTTTATTTTCCGAGCATCGTCGCCGCGTCGGGGGACGATGCTTAAAATTTTTAATTTTACTTTTTTTATTGTGAGTTCTCAATACTTCGGGAATCTTGCAAATGGCGTGATCATGGCGAGGCTATAGTAAATGTTACGGTTCAATAGTTAATGTTAATGTTTTTTTAGGTAAAACACCCGAAATTAAGTTTCTAAATTTAAGACTTTCGCAAAGTTTAGGATTATTCATTTAATTTAATAAGAGACGCCCAAGAAAATTTACAGATCCCATTATAACATATTTCAAATCCCCTAACTCTAGATATTCTAGATAAAGTCGAACTAAGCGCTTTGAGAGTTCATTTTCGTTAGAGGTCGCCAAGGTTTGGAATGAACTGACTGCGTGTATTTTTCTTGACCAGCAGTGCGAGCACAGAACTTTATCGACTCGCATGTTTACGAATATTCGTATAGTATGGAGACGGTTTGTAAGCAATAATTTAAATCTATCCATTGCCGCACGAGCTTAAATAAATGTATGCCTTTTTAAATTTGAATGTTTGTAAACATTTTGTACTCTTAAATAACTGTAAAATAAAAAATTACAATGTTAAAACTATATAAAAACTTGCAACCGACTCCATACTATACGAACATTCGTAAACTTATGAGTAGATAACGTTCTGTGCTCGCACTGCTGTATATAGTCCTGGTACTTTTAAGCTTTGAGTGCATAGGTAGGTTTTTCGTGGATGGACGTGTACCACATTAGTCTTCATTTTCACTTACCATACGTTGTCACGGAAGATAAACGTCTCATCCTTATTTGAAAAAAAAAAACTGCAAAATAGATATAAAAGGGAAACATACATAACATGCTGGAAACCACAATATTTTATTACAGTCTGCTCTGGGTATATTTAGTTTGTACCTATATTTTACATTAAAAAAAAATTGTCAGCATTTCAGCGTATTCGATATTTACATCATTGTCTGTACTAAGTCATTTGCTAAAATAAATAAAACCCAACACACTCAATTTCATGTTGGTTGATCTATCTATCTAAGTCTGTGGTCACGAACAATTGCGAAGTAAATTTTTCTTTGAACTGTCTATTTGATAATTTGGGTCGGGCGGATTGGTTTCAAAGCTAATTCCTATATGAGCATAGATTACATGCAATTAGAACGTATTTCTCTGCGGTGTTTGTGACCTCGATCTATTTGCACAAAGCTTGTATCCGAATTACTATCGAACCAATGTGGTAGAAAAACTGCTTATTCCACTATTCCACTTATTCCACTAGAGGCACTGATTACGCTTGACCCATAACAACTGTCAAATACCATAGCATAAGATAATTTTATAATTATTTTCATCAATAAATGAGAAATGCTTCATTGCATGGTCATAAGTTTGATATAAAATAAATAATACAGTTTCTCCGATGATACATACTAGCTATGGTTGTGGATGGACTTGATTTAAACTTTTGTTGAAATTAACATATTACGGTTCACATTTTCCCATTTTGACACAGAAAAACAAAATGCTATAAAGATTTACCAAAAAAAAAGACACTGTACTAGCAATAACCATTAGCAACTTGTTCATTTGACTGTTTGTTATGGGCCAAGCGTATGAACCAACATCTATTTAGAGCTTTTCTTTTTCTTCTCCATTGAATCATGCAATACTCACAGTGAGCTCATTTTGGCAAACCGTATTAATGCTAGAAGATCGAAATTCGCTTGAAGATAGGTTTCCTTGGTGACGAACTTGTTATCATTTCATTCGATACTGACATTTACTGAGTACAGAATTCGTACACTATCTAAAATGTCTTAAGTGCGACAAACATTATAAGTTTTACAGTTTTAAACGAATTATCAGCAAAGTGGGTCATGTCATGATTCACTTGGTTTGATAGTACATATTATATTCGACATACTCTGGCTAATGAAAGTAGAGAATGAAAAAATCTGGCGAATTAAAAAAAATCCCATCATGGTAACCTCAACTATAATACGACACATATCGATAAAAAAAAACATGATACTTGTTTTTTTATATAAATGTATTGTAAAAAATAACCTTATTGGTACTGTCCTACTTTTTGATGAGAAGTATATAATTAAAATGATAGGCAACTAGTATTAATCAGGCTTAAAAATAAAACAATAAAATGCAATAATTATTTTTATTCATTATCAAAATCTGATTCCAGCATTTCTATGGAATGAATCGTCAGTTACTGGTATCACTGTTTCCTACATTGGTTATGAAACTATCAAATTATTACAAATATGAAAGTTCCAATATCTCAATTTCCAAAACCGACAGATGCCAGATGCGACAATTTATCGGTAGCCTACTAAAAAAATCACAATGTTGATGATCAATGCATTGCTATTAAAACTTGTGAAGGCGTAAAGCGCCGTTACAGTAGATATTTCACAGTTTCGTCAAAGTAAATTTTCCGTTGAAATGCACGCGTTTAGTATCAAAGTGATGTAACTCTCTTTGAAAGCTATCCTTTTCATTTTGTACAGGCGTGAGGATTTCATTTTAAACTGTCTTGCAATATTTCGCTTAAAAATTTACAAGGACGTATGTAAATATTATGTATTTTTCATAATTTCACTGAAGTTAAGTTATGCCATTACACAGTTATTTGAAAGATTCTTCACGATTGAATTTGTTTCTAAGTTATTTGAATATTTAGCTAAGTACTTCCTGTGAGATCATCTACAATATGCCTCAGTGAAACCAAACCAAGAGGGGCATATGATTAATTCTATTAATAGTCAATTAAAAGTTAAATATAAATAAATAAACAGATGGCCATGTGTAAATAAATTATTTATTTCGATTCAATAAAATGTTATATTATTATTTTAAATGGTGCTTAACTTGATCATAAGCATGTTTAGCACCATTCGTCTCATACTGGTAATAAAAGACCAATCAGAGATAACCCCAAGTCCCACTGTCTGGTCCGTATACCACTCAAGTTTAAATACTCAAATCACTTTGGGGCCATACAGATGGTTTATCAGTATGTGTAATTTATTTTCGGGTTTAATTGGAAAAATCTGATATTTTTTATGAAGTAAATTTTTATGTATCAAAGAAAATGTAAATAAACATCTGAAAAATACATTAAACCTTAACTTGCCAGTCTTCATCTTTGAAATACTTCATAAAGTCACTTACTTATTTATGAGTTGAATTAAGCGCTTTTATAATAAAGTTCACAAAGATATTCAAGATTTACCCGTACATAAAATTGAAGAAACTGTATAACAAATAATAAATTCATGGACGATAAAAGGTCTTGAGAGAGACTATTTCGAAAAAACGATGATAAATGTTAGGTATTATACAACTTGTGGTTATTTTGTGCTGGTAAATTTTTATTCAATTTTGCTTCCAGTAAGTTATGTTATTTATGGTTAATGTTTTGTTTGCTTCAGTGATTCGTCCCACCACATCATTGTCCCAAATACTTAGATGAAACACTGAATTCAAAAAAAAAAAACTTGTTCTGTGATTCGTCCCATTCACTTAATTGTAGTAAATAATGAGATCAAGTACGGTCAGTAAGCAAACTAATAAGAAAAATCAATATAAGATCTTTCAAATAAAACATTTAATAATAAATAAACACACAGAATGTATTAAGCTTTACAGAATCAAACAAAATAACATAACTGCATGCACGTCGCTTAGTATCGACGGCTGGTTGCTGTCAAAGAATAAAAATTACTGCAACGTTGCGAAACTTAGCAATCCGCTGTCTCACTTATTTTATTACTTAAGTGCACTTAAGTAATAAAATAAATAAATAAAATCCCCAGAAAATTACACCAACTACATGGCAACTAAATTAAGCAGAGCTTGTGATATGGGATACCATGCAGCAAACTAGGGAAAGCCTAGAATATAAATACATACATAAATAAACGCCTAGACCCGGAACATTTTCTTTTTCTTGTTCCGTGCGGGAATCGAACCCACAACCACTGGCGTCTGAGGCAGACAGGTTTATACCATCGCCAAAGTGGTCGTCGAGTTATTATAAATGTTTAGTACGAATTATTATTATGTTTCTTATTGAGTTTCTTATTAGTTTGCTTGGCGACCGTACTTGATCTCATTATTTCTTATAATTAATTCAATGGGACGAATCACTGAACAAGAAATAATGTTTTTATGAATTCAGTGTCTCGTCCTTACGGGACGATGATCTGATGGGACGAATCACTGAAGCAGTTAATGTTTTTCATGACAGAAAGATTATTTTGATTTTGAGTTATGTAGGGTGAGATTAAGCTTTCAAAAAAATATACCAGAATTAAATAATAGTCAAAAAATATTCAATTTCTGTAAGTTTATAACGAAAAATATATTGAATATAACATTTTTATTTTATTTCACACGTCCAAAACTGGATTAAATTGCGTCAAATGGTGTTAACTTTAACAAACTTTTCGTCATTTTGAGAAGGTATCACCAGAGACTATTAGTCTCTGGTATCACTGTGACTCGTTATAAAGTCCCGTTAAATATTGTTTTGTCAAAATTAAGTATGTTCTTTTTCATTTAAAGGAATTATAAAAAAAATCAAAGTGACACGGGACGGATTTCTATAAAAGACAGTTACAAAAATAAATAAATCATCTTTTTTTATCCTTAACTAAATCTGCGTATGACCTCCATTTAATCTCAATCGATTGAGTCTACAGCGCAGAATTAAATATTCAAACTTAAAAATAATTCAAAAATTAACTAACGCAACAGACTCCATTCAAAAACCACTTTTATCGACTACAATAAAACATACTAAAATATCAAATCATCGCATTCAAAAAACTCTGATACGGAAAATATTTCTTGAAATCATATTAAATCCAAATTACCTTTTCAATGCCTGTCACCCAGAAGATGTTGCTGGGTTGCGTTGCCTACCCTCATAATGTTATTTCGCAACAAATTGCTCGTGAAAACTGACGAAGCGAGATGAGGTTCATTCATGCAGACTTGCTCTTGTATCTTATTTGAGGGTATATGCTATTCGCGTCTTTAGGCTACGCTTTATGGATGGGCTTTGATTTTAGGCGTAGGAAAAACATTTGTTATTTATTTTGAACTAAAGTTGCTATCGGTTTTGATATCTTTCGAGTGGCTCTATGTCGCTTTACTGTCAGTTCAGAATCAAGAGTATTATAGATTATTAGAGAGTGATGGAAGCACACTTGAAAATAATAAAATGGATCACTAAAGTTCGTTTTTGCTTTTTAGGTTGCGGAGCCATTGATAAGCCTAATTAATTAATATCTTATAATAAATAAGTTAGGTATATTTATTATTAAAGTTTCTACAATATAATAAAAAAGTATAAATATTAAAAAAAATAACATTAAACATCTAAGAATTAATAAATCCAAACAAATGTAATAACAAAAATAATAAAGTTTAGAAACGGGATATTAACAGTTTATTTTATTTATTTCCAGTTTTTAATATTTCAGCACCGTTACAAGCTAAAGTTTCTCAAATCTAAAATTAATTGACATGTTTATGATTATGGAAGTTAAAAAACTTAAGTATGTATATCTGTCTATCACCCAGAAGATGCCCACTGCTCGACAAAGGCCACCCTCAAGGTTACCCGCTCAGATCGGACCTGCGCTGCCAAATCCAGCGTTTACTTGCGACTTACAAATAACACGTTTAGTATGGACGTCTGTCCAGCACCTGTGACAAATAAAATAATTGTGGAATACCATTATGAAAACACTTCAAATAACTGTTAAATAAATATTAGTTACTTTTCGTGTAGGTACATTAAGAAAAACTACTTGAATCGAAAATGATCACAGGTGCCTGACGACACCATGTTTAAGTCATATTCTATAGTTTTGATTTCTGCCTGGACGTAAAAGATGATTTCAATAAAAAAAAAACTAGAAAAACTAACTGAATTCTGAATATTGTATATTTTTATAGATAGTAGTAGTGGTGAAATGTCACTTCTGTACATTATGTTCACCTTTCAGAATCATCTCTCATTGACCGTTTATAACATTTTGTTTAAAAAGTCGTATGCTTCGAAGTTATTTAAGATTTTTTTTTAAGTATTTGTTATTTTTTATACATTCTTTGAACGAAAGACAAATTTCTAAAGGTTTGGAAAACATTTTATTGATAGATTGAGTAAGTACTTACGGCCATTTTGTATAACTGTGGAAATTTATGGCCAT
Source organism: Stenoptilia bipunctidactyla (assembly GCA_944452665.1). NCBI lineage: Eukaryota > Metazoa > Arthropoda > Insecta > Lepidoptera > Pterophoridae > Stenoptilia > Stenoptilia bipunctidactyla. Next base: position 3,032,844 of record OX101748.1, on the reverse strand, counting down.
AACACCTAAATTACTGATTCAACTTTAAATGTGGTATTTTTGTTTGATTTGTGAATAATTTCCACGATCCTAAAATTTGGCACAGGTTGCAACCAGGACTGCAACTTTTTGACTGGAACCTTTGAATTAAATTAATTACAATTTTTCGGTCCCCAGGCAAAACTTTACCACGCAGTACCGACACTCGATAGCCGAAGAAGCCAAGTCAAGGAATGAGAGTGTGACGTCACAGGTTGAGCACAAAGAGCGCTACCCTCGGATCTATACATCTCCAGTGCATCCTAGAAAAGGGAAAAATGGTGAGCATATAAATAAAGCTTTGCTGGTTTATTGGCCATATGTGAAGTCAATCATACAAATCCATGCGCCATTGATGAAAAAATTACGTATCCGGTAAATCGTATCCAGTAAAACGGACCATGTGTGAACGGGCTGTTACTTGTTATTGGACACACGTCCATTAACAGGTTATAGAGTAGGTTAAAATAAACCATTTTCACTGTAGAAACGTTAAACGTTTTCGAATTTTTAGGAATTTTCAATTTTTACCTATTTTTACTAGTTTGAACATGCGTTCCAATTATAGGATTTTTTGTTTCAAATATAGGTAATATACTTTTTCATCATTTACTTAATTAATTACCTACGTCAAAAAAGCGGTTAGATAGCAAACATTTTTTTTTTACTAAAACTAGTAACAAATAAATTTCCAGTAAAATATCTTAAAAAGTGATATTACTCAAAAACGATATATTTTTTTATGAAAATGTTTTGTTTTAATCTTACTTTGAATACATATCATACAACGTTCGTTGCAATAGTAAGATGAACTTTTAAAATCTGATATTCGGTCAAAAGGGAGTTCCAATACGTTATTTCCTATATCGAACCAAATTCAGATATCGTATATTTGTCTGAAGGAAACACGGATATCAAGGATTTTGACTAATCCCTAGGGATATTACGACATCAGGGAAGAGTCGAATATTATTATTGATTATTGCGTCTTCCATCTCGCGAAACACATCTTATAACAAGTTATAAACAAACATATTTGAAGTGTTTTTAAGGCGTTTTCGTGGGCGATAGGCTGACCCCCTGTCACTACAATAGTCTCTCTCCATCTTTATAATACCTCCAAATTTGTCAAACGTGACATCAGATGGTCTTGTAACCTCTGGTGTTCTGCCTACCCCATAAGGGATACAGGCGTGACGTTATGTATGTATGTATGTATTTAAAGTGTGAGCGGATTGGGGTAAGAATATGAAAAAGATTAAAAATATCAACAAAGGTAATACAGAATGTAAGGCTATACAGGGTTATTGGTAATTAGAACTTTTAAAGCGGCGTAAGGGAGCACGATAACCCTGTATACTGCCCTTAAGTTAGATAATACTTAGTTCCTAGTAAAGGTGTAAGTTTTTTGGAATTTTTTTTAGAGTGGACTGTTAAAGATTTCAAAGTCATCAACAGTAAACGAAAAATTTGTTTTTATAAGATAACGAGCCGAAGCATTTATTTGGCAATTCATGTTGAATTTAAAACAAGGTTTGGGCAGTAAAAATGGTTATTTTCCTAAAACATTTGAAAAACTCTTTTAAAATAGCCCACAGCCTCACCCATTCACCATTATCAATCGCCAAGTCACCCTACGAACACCGATATTTTTATTGAATGCGAAAACTAAAACACGGATCAAATATTTTCATTAAAAACTGGGTACACAAAAAAAAAATCTTTTCGGTTTTCTTTTTGTTTTGTATTATTTATCAATACTTGTAAAAAGTCACAGAGCTAAATGTTATTGGGACTGATGTGGAGAAGCTGCCTAAAAGAAGTGATTCGCTTATTGAAATTAACCCTGTATACCAATGACTAAAAACTACTGCAATTGATTCTGTCACTAATTTCTTAATAAACTGTTTTCAGTATGTAATAAACAAAACAATATGGCGTTGTATAAACCTGAAATATATGTTAATTTCATACAGAAATGTTCGAGATAAGTCCGTATGCAGAATTCGCGCTTGGGTTTCGAAGCTTTGACCACGTTGAAAACCAAGACCTGCCAAGCAGATTACCAGCGAGACCACGGTTTGACACAGGTAAGATTACAAAATAATGCACGCTGGACTGGGAGCGCAAGAAAATCATAGAATGTGCCAGCTGCTTCTCTTCCCGGGCATACTGTAAAGTCAGTTAAGGGACAGAGGTTTTATTGGCGTTTTCGTTTTAGATAGGCTGACCCCTGTAACTGCAAAAGTCATTCTCAATCATTATAATACCTCCAAAGTCAAATGTGACATAAGATGGTTTTTATAGCCTTTATAAAATAAAAAAATAAAAAAAAAATTCCCCAGACAATCACACCAACTACATGGCCCCAAAGTAAGCATAGCTTGTGTTATGGCATACCATGTAGCGAACTAGGGGGGAACCTAGAATATAAATACATAAATAGATAAACACCCAGACACGGAACTTTTTTTTTTTTTCCGTACGGGTATCGAACCCGCAACCACTGGCGTCTGAGGCAGATAGGTTTACCCCATCGCTAAAGTGGTCGTCTATTGTTCTGCCTACCCCATAAGGAATAAAGGCGTGGAGTTATGTAAGATTACAAAATAAATTTAACATAGTACTAATAAATATTTTCAGTCAGAACTGGGCCCATTTTCATTCTAAAGAATTTTCTTTTTTATTAGATTAGATTTTATTTTTACATTCTTTAGTATGCTGAAACAACCAACTTCATGATCTAAAATTTCTAATTTCAAAATGAATTATGGATACGGTTAGCAGTGACTGTACGAAAGACTAACATTCAGGAATAAGTAGCATACATACATACATACATAACTTCACGCCTGTATCCCGTATGGGATAGGCAGAACACCAGAGGTAATAAAACCATCTGATGTCACGTTTGACAAATTCGGAGGCATTATAATAGTGGAGAGAGACTATTGCAGTGACAGGGGGTCAGCCTATTGCCCACAAAAGAGCCTCGCATAACACCTCGGTTCCTTAACTGATTTTTACAGTATGCCCGGGAAGAAAAGCAGCTGGCACATTCTATGTTTTTCTTTCGCCGCCAGGCCAGCAAAGAAGCAATGAATAAGTCGCAATAAGCTAGTAAGAAGTGATAAGGCCTTCGAGATGCATTTGGTAGGTAAGGCGTCATACCTTTCGCATGCGAGTCGTGAAAGATTTAACTACTATTCCTTTTTATTTCTTTATCTATATCTATATTTCTGTTATTTAAAAGTAAAATCAAAATAAAAGATATACAGTCAAAAACAAGAGTACTGCGTTACAGAGGTTTATAAAACGTTCGAGAACTCGATAATTTATTCATTCTGTAAAAGACAAAGATAATATCCGATTTCATCTCTGATTGATACTTCTCGTTAGCAATTTAAATATACAAAATCGATTTCTGATTTAATTTAAACCATCTCTTATTTACAAAAATATTGAATAAATAGAAGAGCCTTAGCAAAGGTTCTTGTTCATTTAGTTTGTTTAGGATACCGCGCTGAAAGGTTCAAATAATGTATAACAAGTAAAATATTACATAAAGTTAAATATACTTTTCCCAACAATAGGCGAATAAATTTTATCAAACCCAACTGGTTGCTTCAGAGATTAGTACGTTCAAACACAAAAAAGAGCCTTCATTTTTATTTTATACATACATACATAACTTCACGTCTATATCCCTTATGGGGTAGACAGAACACCAGAGGCTATAAATCATCTGATGACACTTTTGACAAATTTGGAGGTATTATAATGATGGAAAGAGACTATTGCGGTCACAGGGGGTCTATGTTTTTCTTTCACTCTCAGCCCAGCATGGAAGATTTTATTTTATAAGCTTAGATAATATTTTAATTCTTTAAGATTAGTTATAACTAATACAGCACATTACAATTTAAACATCTAAACTGTACTGATAAAATATTTCATTCTGTCAAATAACAAAACAAAAGTTAAATCCGTATACAACTATCTGCCAAATTATAACTGACACATGCCATTCAATTCACCCATTACGCCAATTTACCTACACCTAGAAAGTCTTGAAAAGTGAAGACAGATTGACATAGGACGAGGGCAAAAACAGAATGAAATATAAAAAGGTACATTTGTTACTGTTTCTTGGGTTTTGGGATTCGCTATCTAACTAATACTAATGTCACACACATACTAATGTCGCAAGAAGATCTAAATAAATTTGAGTCTTGCTACGACGCGATACGGTGGAATTCAGCTCGCACAGCATTACGTACCTGCAAATTTATATACCTAGAAGTTTTGTCTCTTTCTATCGCATGCCTCTTATCTTTTCTTACGCTGTTAGGGTTGCTGCCTAGTGAAGAATAATTAATCTCCTTATTTGTAATTAAGTATCTACCGATGTAGGTATTACTGTTATTCTACCTTTGTAAGAAATATTGTTTCAACTTACCTAAGGTACAAAATGAAAAAAAGTTACGACGAATAATTAGTAATACTACCTATGTTTTGTTTGCTAAATTGAATATAATCAAATCTAAACATAATCTAATTGAATATTTGTTTCTTTTTATGTCCATTTTTAAATACTATTTGCGACCTCGATCATAGAATTACTGTGAGTGCTATTAGGTAGGTAGGTATCTACAACGTCCCGACGGGCGCGCGCGTGATACACGACCCATTCGAAATGCGCCGGCGGAGCACTTCGCTGTAGGTAAATAACGGATGTACCGCGCGGAGTGAGCCAGGCCTGCTAATGTGTAAGTTTGGATGAATGCATGAATGTCTGGATGTAAAGATGTTTCATGAAATTTGGCATGGTTTTAGTGTACAGTCTGGAATAGCACACAGGCACATGGGGTTCATAATTGGTATTCAATCAAAGACATTTTAAACTTCTTTATAGCTTGTATTTTAATAGTGACGAAATGGTCTGTCAAGATTCCCAAACATCGAGATAAAATGCGACATATTATTTAACGCGATAAAATTTGGTTCAAACCAGTATTTTTCAAAAGATTAAGATACATTTTCTTATCAGATTATCATTTATTAGAACGACAATACTTCCTTTTATTCCTTGTTATTTCTGTATTTTTTTTTAAAAAATAAAGGGTAAATAAATAAATATGTCAGTTCCAGCAAATTTATTAGCTTGCTTTTGAAGTTGCTACAGATCAAAATACTTCAACAGTATTTCTCCGTCGAATTGAATCAATTTCAACTTCTGCCGTTCTCAAATAACAAGGACAAAGAAAGTGTTCCGTGGAAAGATTTGATACTTAGTGTTGTTTATTTGTTTTTGAATATTTTATTGTTTTGCAAAAAAAAACATAGAGGTTTTGTGCGTACAGCAAATTAGAGGAAAAGAAAAAAAACAATTTTGCGGATATAAATAAAAGCATAACATAAAGGGAAGGGAATGGGAATGAATATCGTCTGTATTGTATACTAGGATTGTATAAGGTTAAGGTAAGAATTTGGTGGTTAGAATAATGAAAACTGCTTTTTAAATAAAAAATACGAAAGTTTCATGATAGTAACTTAGATACAAAAGACACCGTTCTACTTAAAACTAACTTTATTCCTAGACAGTCATGTCGATAGGCACGACTTAGGACTATAGGATTTAATATTTGATAAACGCGGCAAAACGCAGTTAGAATCGTAAGGAAAATATATAATTTTTCCAACATTTAAAATTATGGTTCTTCGCATCTTAATATTTTTTTTCCGATTAAGACGTTTCAATGTCGATATTATTTTTATCGTCACAACTGTCCTTCCAAAATTTTCATTATTAAAAATCTTCTGTACTCATCATAAATGAAATTAAAAAAAAATTGAATTTCAAATAGTATTTTTTATATTTTATTCTGTTTTGCCCTCGTCCTTTGTCAATCTGTCTTCACTTTTCGAGGCTTTCTATGTGTAGGTAAATTAGCGTAATGGGTAAATTGAATGGCGTGTGTCAGTAATAATTTGGCGGATAGTGTAGACTAATTTTACGTTTGCTGGTTTTTTTTTTATTATATATATAAATTATGGATGGGACGTTTGTCTTCCATGCCACCTGATGTTAATTGAACATGAAGACTAAGGTGTTACACGTCCATCCACGAGAAACCTATTCACTCGACGCTTAAAAGTACTAGGACTATACTGGTCAGGGAAAATAGACGCAGGCAGTTCATTCCAAACCTTGGCGACCCGTATCAAAAAGGAACTGTCAAAGCGCTTAGTTCGACTTTTCGGAATATCTACCACATACGGATGGAAGTTCTGTCTGCGTCTAGTAGTCCGATGGTAAAAGGGTGAGGGTTCAATTTGTTCAAACAGAGCACTGGCGCACTCACCAAAATGTATCCTGTAGTACACGGTTAGACACGCAACCTTACGACGATGCTCTAAGGTCTGCAGTTTTTTGGTTGTAAGGTCGACGTCATTAATAAGTTTACGGGCTCTTCGGTCAACGGAGTCCAGCGCTTCTAGTTGATATTTGGCTGAACCATCCCAAAGATGACTGCAGTACTCCATGCATGATCGCACTTGAGCTGTGTATAAGTTTAGAAGCTGTGCAGGGCCGAAGTACCGCCGTACCTTCGAGATGATTCCCAACTTTTTCGAAGCTACTTGAGTCATGGACACAATTTGTTTACCGAAGTTCAAACTGGATGTTACAGTTACGCCTAAAAGCCCTAGATGGTCAGTGATGGGGACAGATACATTTTGGAAAGTGGGCGTAAATGTGAAGGTGCTCTTTTTTGCGGAGAATAGACACGCCTGAGTTTTGGACGCGTTGAATTTGACCAAATTCGACTTACCCCAATCGGATACTTTTCGTAAGGTCAAACCAACGCGGTCAATCATTGACTTTCTTAAACTCTGGATTTCACGGGGGCTCGCTCGCGCATTGGATACGTATCTCTCTACAACAGTGCTGTCATCAGCATAACCAATAATGCCCGGTGTTAAAAGGTCATTAATGTGCAGCAAGAATAATGTTGCAGAGAGAACAGATCCCTGAGGTACCCCGGCATTAATTGCCATTCGGTCGGAGGAGTAGCCATCTAAGACTACTCGAATTGACCGTTCCCTCAGAAAATCAGATATCCAGTCGCAGAGCCTAATCGGTATGCCATATGCTGGAAGCTTACTTAAGAGACCATCATGCCAGACCCTGTCAAAGGCCTTGGAAATGTCTAAGGATACAGCTATTGCTTCACCACGACCCTCCAAGGCCTCACTCCATAAGTGAGTGGCATACACGAGAAGATCGCCGGTCGAGCGTCCGTTGCGGAAACCATATTGGCTATCGCTTAGGAGCTCGTTGGTCTCGAGATATGCCAGGAGTCGATTATTCAAAACACGTTCCATGACTTTGCAAAGTATGGAGGTGATTGAAATTGGTCGATAGTTGACAGGATCGGCACGGCTTCCCTTCTTCGGTATTGGCTGTACGTTAGCAAGCTTCCAGGACTTGGGGACCTTACCCGATTCCAATGAAAGTCGATAGAGGCGCGTCAAAACGGGAGACAACTGAGCTGCGCAGCGTTTTAGGACCACTGCAGGAATACCGTCTGGACCACTAGCTTTGTTCTCGTCTAGGTGCAGCAAGCATTTGTAACGTGCTGTTTAAATGTTATTAATTTTGTTTGTTCTTCCATAATACTGACTAATTGACAACATTTCAAAAATTTAAGCCCTTGTTTTTATATGCTTTTTCGAAAGAACTTATTTAAATAGGCGACACGTATTTTTTCTTGTAAAGATTTTCCCACCAGAAGATACAAAAAAAAAATGTTGAAAACTTATTTCTGCCATTTGTAGAATGAAGGAAGAAAATATAATTTACCTTTGCTTGGATGAGTATTAAAAAAACAAATGACTGCATGATTATAGTCTTCAGTCTAACCAACGAATAAGCTACTCTCTTTGGTATAACCTCAAAAGAAGAATTTTATTGTTTCTATTATCACAATTTAAGCAAAATGAATGTGCAGCCACGTAAATTAGACCCTTTCATTTCCTGTCTGGTACCCGTCTGCAAAAATACGGTTATGAAACATCCTTACAAGCACTTCTTCTACATACCGAAATCTGCGAGGGTACAATGGTGTTCCGCAGTAAATAAATCAAATGTACCCAAATCTGGTAGTATATATATATGCGAAGATCATTTAAATGTAAGTAATTTAATTATTATAGATTAATAAAAGAATCCAACTTAAGTGACTGATAATGTTTAATCGTAATCACTTGTATGTTGTTTTCAAATTTAATATTCACATTTATGAATTTGTTTTAGTTAGAGGAAGATCTAATGAACTACAAGGACTGGGTAGAGAATAAAGTTACAAAGCCAAGACTTAAACCCCAAGTACCTGAAACATTAAAACATATTGGTGAACCTAGCGTTATGCCTTCTGGAAGTTCTGGATCTAATCTGGAAGAACCTGTGCCAGCTACACAGGATAAGGGAATTCTTTGCATGCCTAACTGCAGTAATAAAACTGTACAAGTCATGCCAACTATGGTCAGCCGTTCAGTTGGTACGAGGTTTGTAAAAAAATACACAAGCAAACCTGTTCCTTCTGAAGAAGAATCATCAGAGAGACGCAATCCATCTGCAGTTGGTAGCACAACTGAATTTTCAGGACAGGAAAGTACAAATGAATCTGAGGTACAAGAATCTTTGGTGGGGAGAAACTTTATTTTAAATTTAATCAAAAATAAGCCATTTGCATACATTGGAGTACCAAAAAAATATTACTGGATCATTAAATATCTTTCTGATGAATTGAAAGTACCTTCTTTACATATAATCACAACGCTGTACAAGATAAAAAATAATGAAACATTTGTGAAAATGAAAGATTTGTTTCAAATATCTTTAACAACCTTATGGAGAACTTTTACTAAAATTCTAAAAAAATTACGTTTGTTTTTTATGCAAATGTTGTATTGGCCTGAAGCTATTAATATAAAGAAAAATCTTCCTAATGTATTCACCACAAGCAAAGAATATGTAAATATACAGTCCATAATAGATTGCTTTGAGGTTGAAATTGAAAAACCTAAAAAACCTATAGAACAGGCATTAACATGGTCACAGTATAAAAACTGTAATACCATTAAATATTTAATAGGAGCTACACCTGATGGCTTTATAAATTTTGTCTCTGAAGGCTGTGGAGGTCGTATATCAGATATTAAGTTAGTAGAGCAAAGTGGATTCTTGGAGACAGTCCCAGAGCATGCTACGATTTTGTGTGACAGGGGATTCAAGCATTTGGAAGGGTATTTAATACAAAAGTCTGTTAAAGTGTTACGACCACCTAGTGTATTAAAGGACACCAAAATGACTAAAAGTGAAGTCATAGAGAGCAAAATATTGGCCAGTTTGAGAATCCACATAGAGCGTGTCATAAGAAGAGTCCGACTTTTTAAAATGTTAAAACCACATGCTGTGGTAAATAACAAATTAATAAATATACTGGATGATGTAGTGATAGTTGTTTGTGGACTTATTAATTTGCAATCACCTATTATAAACAACAAGGGGAATGAATAAAAGATGAAACCAATATTTTAATATGTATTTTATTTACCACTAACAATATCCAACATCTTTTTAAAGATATTTTTTTTCCAAAATTCTTCACCTTCACGAAGCAACTTTTCTACATAAAACCTGTCATAATACAACCAGTGAATATAAAACAATTTGTTGGTTTCAAATTTAGGATCTGCTATACAAAACATTGCTTTCCTTTTCCCCATTGCACACATTTGCAACTGTATTTGTGCTTTACATTTAGACGAAACAACATTGTCCTTTACATAGTTCTCTATTGTTTTGTCACTACTGGGACATTTAATTTCCAGTATAAAGTTTTGGTCCTCGCACAGCCCATCTGGCGATGCTCCTATAAATGGTGTAATCAATTTAAATCCACATTGAACTATTTTTATTTTCATGGACTTTTCAATTTCTTTAATTACTTCTTTCTCTAAGCTTTTGCCTCTTTTTATGGCTTTTGTCTCGGGTACTTTGTAGCCACCAAGAATTGCTTTAACTAATACACCATCAGTGTTACACCTAGTTGCCTCATATATTTTTGAAGCAGTTACTCGGCCTTGTCTTAATGTATGCCATAACTTATTATTGGCTTGACCACAAGTTCTTTTTTCAATAAGATCTTTGACTTCTGTTGTTAATTTGCTTTCTGCAAACTCTTTCCACTGTAAAAAATCTTCCTGATCCTCCTGGGAGCAATTATTTGTATACTCAAGTAAAAGCTTAAATATTCTGCAATCATCTAACAGTTCACTTTGCATGTTATTATAGTTAGTGATTAATGAATCTTTTATTTCATTTTTTCTACATGCTTCGAGAAACGATGGCAGACGCAATGAACTGGGTAGTAATACAGCAGGTTGTATCCTTTTTCCCATCTCTTTTGCCAAAATAAACCTGTCACTTGTAATAGCTTGAGAAAGTTTTGGCTGACTCCAGTAGCATTGCACAGATGTCACTGACGGCTCTTCTGTGCGTTTGATAAGCCACATTATAAAACATATAGAATGTTTGCATCCACCCTCACTGGCTGCACAATCGTGGCACTTCACCTCCAATATAGATTCCTCTATCTCGTTGATGGACGCGAAAACAGTGTACATTTTGGAGCGTACTCTATGTTCTGGTGTCACCCTGCCCTTGATGAAACATGTCGAATTTTCTCGTTTCACCTCCACGTACCCTACACTTGTTTCTACATATGCGTCCCTCGATGAAAGCAACACTTTTGCTCCCCTGATCTCAGCAATGTTAAAGTTATCGTTTTCACGGATGTATTGCAAAAACATCATAAAGTCCACTTTAGGAAGATTGCGGCTGTCCGCCATCATAAAGCCTTCGGAAACTTTCATGATCGGAGGTAAAAAAATATATATATTCACTACGTTAAAATCGGAGTCTAAAAAGCAAGCAAGCAAACAAAAACAAAAAGCTGTGAAAAACAGATATTAGGTTATCTGTTGCCAGAAACAAAATTTAAAATGTTTTTTTTTAATTCCACCTTTGTTGAATGATTAGGTTAGGCGGAGTTTTTTTTTTAATTTACAGGTAAGCAAAGGTATAAAAACTGTTTCTTCCTTCATCTTGAAACCTCACAGTCTTTTCAAGATATTTCTATTAATACTACATTTAAAAATCTCAAAAAACGTGTTTTGTATAAATCATAGGAATATCTCGAAATGGTTTTCGATTTTGGGCACCTAACTAAAAATGAAATGTTGTCAATTGCTTATGGGATCTCCAGACATAATTTTGTGAATTTTATTAATTAGCATACTCCCTTCGCAATATTAAAAAGAAAATGTTTTAAAAATAATAAATCCTACTTCGTACTAATATTATAGACGCGAAAGTTTGTACGCTTGTATGTTTGTTACTCTTTCACGTAGAAATATGTTGACAAATCTGGATAAATTGCATACTTTTATAGATTACTATCTGGAATGTCATATAGGATATTTTCGTCCCGATATTCACCGGGTTTAAAATGTGCAAAATTGCAAAAAACCACGTGAGACAGCTATTACAATAATAATAATTATTTGTCATTGTATTGAAAACATGCTGGACTGGGAGCGAAAGAAAAACAAAGAATGAAAAAGCTGCTGCTCTTCCAGGGCAGTCAGTATTAAAAAATGCTATTCGGCGATTCACTGGTATGAAACCCCCCTCCCCTGGTATGAATCGATGAACTCCCTAAAAGGACACAGGTTTCATTGGCGTTTTTGTGGTCAAAAGACTGAAAAATGAAAATGAAAATGAAAATGAAAACTTTTTATTCGTAGTAGGTAATTTTATACACTTTACGAACGTCAAATGCTGGATGAGGGCGGCGCGGGTCCGGACGACATGAAGAATCTAGGGGAAGGCCTCCGTCGAGAAGTGTGCGTCTCTCAGCTTATAAAGATAATGATCGCCCATTATCCCCCAATGTCTTGGTGATGTCTACTACTACTTCTTCTTCGGCTTTAAAAAACGAAATGAAAGTAGAACCCTAGGTAGACCGAGAGGAAAAAAGCCGGCGGAAAAAAAACTCTCGGCACTCTTTTGTAAAAAGTGCTTATTATAGGTACAATTTGGCAGAAATACAGCTCTGCTATGACATGAACAAACAAACAGAAGACAGCTATTCGTGCTTGCCAATATCATGTCGCAGCCAAGCTGCTTACATAGTGATTAATGTTTAATATTTGGAAATAACCTGTGGAGACATCAATCCCACGCTCTTTTGTCATCTAAATAATCTTGGAGTTTATAGTAGCCTTTTTTGCATAATGTTTCTTTGATAGTTCTTTTAAATTTATTAAACGTTAGAGATTGAATTGACTGTGGTATTTTATTATAAATACGTATTGACATTCCCATAAATGATTTGGTGCTTTTAGCCAGCCTTAATTTGGGAAACGCTAATTTATGGTCGTTCCTTGTCATTACAGAATAATTTTTATCATGCTTATCTTTCATGGTTTTAAATTTACTACTATTCTTATAAATATACATAATGTTTTCATATATATATATTGTGATGCAAAGGTCAAGATACCAATCTCTTTAAACTTTTCTCTTAGTGATTCTCTACTTCCAAGTTTATACATTCCACGAATAGCCCTTTTCTGCAGTGTAAATGTCGTGTCAATGTCTGCGGCATTGCCCCAAAGTAGGATGCCGTAGGACATTATACTATGAAAATAACTAAAATAAACCAGCTTCGCCGTATTAACATAGTCAATGAGCGAATTTTCTTTACCGCGAACGCTGCAGAACTAAGTCTACTCGCTAGCTGTGAGATATGGGCGCCCCATTGCAATTTAGAATCTAAGGTAATTCCAAGAAAAACAGTGTTATCTACTAGATTCAACCTGTTCCCATTAAGCCGCAGATCAGACTCAACTTGTTTTACATTTGGTGCGGAGAATTTTATACATTTAGTTTTTTTATCATTGAAAGCTAGATTATTTACATTAAACCACTTTACTACATTAGAGAGAGCATTGTTTACATCGTCGTAGTTGGTTTTCTGCCTTATCATTTTAAAAATTAATGATGTGTCATCAGCAAACAATACAATATCGTGATTATTGCCTACCATATAGGGTAGATCATTTATATAGACTAAAAATAAAAATGGGCCCAGAATTGAACCTTGAGGCACTCCCATTCTCACAACCGACCCAGCTGACCTTTTCCGGTTAACCTCAACCTTCTGGATTCTATCACTCAGGTAAGAATTCAAAAGTTTGAGGTCAGTGCCTTTGATGCCGTAGTGGTGGAGTTTCCTGATGAGAGTGTCATGCTGAACACAGTCAAATGCCTTGGATAGGTCACAAAATACACCTAGAGCATCCTGTGACCCCTCCCAGGCACCAGCTATTACTTCAAACAGTTCAACACCAGCATCAGTTGTCGAACGACCCCTTGTGAATCCAAATTGTTTGTTATGAAGTAAATTGTTTTTTGTGAAGTGAGCTAATAGCTGGTTGAGAATAATTTTTTCATAAATTTTGCTACATGTTGGTAAAATCAAAATTGGTCTAAAATTAGTAGGGTCCGTAGAGCTACCCGATTTAAATAAAGGAATAACCTTACTATGCTTCATTAAATCAGGAAACTCCCCACTTATAATACAGTTGTTAAATATTTCAACAAGGCAAGGAGCTATTACATCTATGATTCCCTGTCGTTGCACTAATACCTCCAAAGTCAAACGTTATATTAGATGGTCTTGTATCCTTTGGTGTTCTGCCTTATGCCTACCCCATAAGGGATACAGGAGTGAAGTTATATATGTATGTATGAAAACATAAATATTAATAGGTATTTTTTTCTTTTTCACATAAAGTTTTATTTAATAAAATGAGCCGTTTACACTTAATACAATACTAGGACATTAAAGAGTTGTTATTTTTAGGACGTTTTTTTTTAAAACAACAATATTTTCCAAAGTAAAGGCTGTCATTTGATGTATATTTAGACCACACGATCAAAAAACAATTTCATGTTTTTCATCAATTACATTTAGTTAACAGCAAAGTTTCAATCTTAATGGCATGTAGTGCACTTTATTTATAAGTGATTGTGTATAAAAAACATGTTTGGTTGATATTCTTCAGCCCAAAATGAGTTGATATTAACTAAATAGCGAAATTAATCAAAAATATTTGAATTATATCTACTTACCTAAGTAATCATCATTATATCAACCAACATAAAGTATATTTTCGATCTCCTGTATAAACTTGCAGTATAGTACTTATTTACGCCTTTCCATACTATCTATACTGAATCTACGTTCTCAAATTCAGTTCCAATCACGTTGCCTTTGAAACTTGGTAATACCAAGAACCAGCAGTTAATTTGACACAGATTCTTGAAATAGACAAGGGGAAATAATATAATGAAAATATTTTCATGGCTTTTATCATGCACTAGCTGTTGCGCGCGGTTTTACCCGCGCAATTTCGATTCCCGCGGGATTTTCGGGATAAAAAGTAGCCTATACGGATTCGGAAGAATCCCTCTTAGTAATGGTAAAAGAAATTTTGAAATCGGTCCAGTAGTTTTTGAGCCTATTCAATACAAAAATACAAAGGTTTCCTCTTTATAATATTAGTATAGATTAGATCCTGAGATGTCCCTATAGTCATAGTGTATACTCTAAAAAAGTAGGATCTGGTAGGATCCCTTCTGGGTCCGCCTGGCTAGCGACCACCCTTTATATTAAGTCTGCCGCCAAATGTTACCGCTCCGGCGGTAATGTGTTCCGGCAATATTGTATAAAGAGCCAGTTCCTTCCTAAACCCGTGTGCTTTCATCTTCGACCTCATCGTCACTTACCATCAGGTGAGATTGAGGTCAAACGCGGGTTAAGTCACTTATAAAAAAAACCTGACTACGTTTGATCCCGAAAAAAAAAAGTTTTTTTCTATGGCATGAAAGAATTTGATTTCACACAACATGGCGCAGTTAGTGTTTTAAATCGCAACATTACTTTAATCATTCGAAGAATAACATTTCAAACAAATAGCCCTTGATATCCTAAATTCTCCATTAAAAACAAAACGTTCCATAATCAAAATTACGACGTAAATGAAGCCGTAGACAACAGATTGTAAAGGATGTTAAATTCAGTAGGATATTGATTCAAATAAATTTGAACGTGAACAAAATATTCACTTAACACCCTTATTAGTGATGGATGAAAAGATGAATTGACAATGAAATTTGTATTTCCAAGACGTTTTGCTAATTAATATGTATTGTTCAAGTTTTATGAGTTCTTGCCGAGTTTTTAAAACGCGAACAAAGTTAAATTGACTTGCTCTAACTTTGACGGCAACTTGACATGAAATATTATAGACATTAAATTAAACAGGGAGGAATTTTATTTTACGTTGCGTTCCTTCCTGAGGCAGTTTTGTTAATAAAAAAATTAACAAAAATTTATCGTTTCAGACACAGTTTTATTTTTCTTAGTAACTTAAATTTTACGTTTAAGCTTAACTTCGGACTTACCTACTACTTAATATAGGAAATTCAACTTAAACTAAATTTTTATCATTGTAATTTTTTGTCATCTACGTTGTATTTATGTATAATAGATACATAACATATTTGTTGGTTTACTTACAACACAATTATGTAATACCGACTTTTGTTTCATAATTGTGACCAGAATCGAGTACAGAGTGCTCTCCTTCAATATCAAAAATTTGTCAACAGTCACCCTGTATAAATTTTACAGTCTAAACCAGTGTCACCTTGTATAAAAGCTTTCTTTGGGGCCACATACTAACCCACTATAGGTAATATATTTATTTATTTATTTAAACGCGAGTAAAAACGCGCAAAGCCCGTCCCTACTAACAAAGTAAAACTGAAGAGTTTGTTTGTTTATTTCAACGCATAAATCCCTTAAACTACCTGTCAGGTTTGAAATATAGGCTTCTTTAGCAAGAAATTACTACGGAAATAAAAGTTACGCTGTACGCGGGTAAACCTGGTAGTATAGTATAATTTAATATAATATGACAGGTGTCAGAACTAAAAATTCGAAATTAAAAAAGAAAAACCGAAGAAGTAAGTTAATAAAAAGTAATTAGATACTGGAAAAATCTTTCATTTACACAAATCTTTCTGAACCTATCCATCTTCGTTTATTTTTTTCGGGAAAAACACAAAGTACAATCTGCAACAAAATGTATACTTAATCAGCTTTACACTCTATGAATAGTGCTTTTTATGTTCGCTGTTCATTGTAATTAAGGTTTTCACGGTACGAACTAATTGATTGATGACTTTTTTAATGAGCTTAGAGTTCTTTTTAATTAAAATAAATTAGATTCATCTCAAATTTTCCCTGACCTGTATAGTCCTAGTACAAGCGTCGAGTGAATAGGTTTCTCGTGGATGGACGTGTACCACCTTAATCTTCATGTTCACTTAACATCAGGTGTCATGGAAGACAAACATCCCATCCATAATTAATAATTTAAAAAAAAACTTATTTTTTTTAATTCGTAACATCATTTTAGCTTTACTACGAACATAAGCTTAATTTATTGCAAAATTTCCTGAAACTAATTTCAAGCACGGAAAAAGCAAAATAGCCCAACTTGACGTATAAAACTAAACGATGAAATTTAATAATAAATAAATAATAAATATTAAATATTTCTGACACTCACACAACATTATCTAGCCCAAATGAAGTTTCTTAAAGAACTTGTGTTATGGATACAAGATAACTGATATACTTAAGAAGTATATAAACATACATATTGAATAAATACATATTTTTTATTAGAATAAACTTTAATAAACATATAAACATCCATGACTTGACGGCCTATATCTGTGTGTTCATCACACAAATATCCGCCGCCGCTGGGATTCGACCTCTGGCATAGAAGGTAATGTATGTTACCACTACACCAGCCGGTCGTCAATTTAATTTTTAGTTTTATTTAGGGACTGTTACAATGAATTATTATTTGCATTGAATTGTGTGTCCATAAAATTTTCATTCGTTTCTTTTATTCTAGGTAGGACAATAGTCATTTAAAACAATAAAATATGCTTTTATTGAATAAGTTTTGAATACCACTTTATTTATATCACAATTTTGAATATTCAGTCGCTAGAACAACCTCTTAATAAGTATAAAGAAGTAAATATAAGTTTAAATGGTTGATTTTAGAGAAGTACTAGCTGACCCGGCAGACGTTGTTTTGCCATATAAATAAAAAAAAATCGATGTTGGCCGATTCTCATAGATACCGGATAAGCACAAAAAAATTCATCAAAATCGGTCAAGCCGTTTCGGAGGAGTATGGCAACGAAAACTGTGACACGAGAATTTTATATATTAGATTTGTTTATTTAACAGGCTGTTTGACGCCATAGCCACAAGTTTGTCGCGCGACCGGCGCTCAATTTACCTTGTTTGTGACGCAATGTCGCGCCACCACCGTAGTGCACTTGAACAGTTGCTTTAAAACCGTTTTTATAGCAATCCAGTTTGTATACAAACAAATCAATCAATATATATAAAACTGTTCCGTTACTGACTGAGTGACTGAGGTACTGAGGGACTGACAGACAACGTACAGCCGTAACTACTGGGCGTAGAGAGCTGAAATTTGGAACATACATTCTTTAGAGGATGTAGGGGTGCACTAAGGAAGGAATTCCCGATATTCTTACGGGAACGGGAAATATAGGACTTTTTAGTTTGTATGAAAAATCTTATTCCTTGAGTGCTCCGATGTGAAACTTGGTGTAAAGGTTTTTCAATGTGTGTCTGGTTGTGTTATGAAAGGAATTCCCAAAATTTCCACGGGAACGGGAAATATATGATGTTTTAGTTTGTATGAAAAAATCCCATCCCTTGAGTGCACGGATGTGATACTTGATATAAAGGTTCCTCACTGTTTGTATTATGTAAGGAATTCCCGAAATTCCTGCGGGAAGGGGTTGGACTTTTTAGTTTGTATGAAAAATCTTATTCCTTGAGTGTACGGATGTGATACTTGGCATGAAGGTTCTTCAAAGAGTGACTGGTTGTGCTACGAAAAAAAATCCCAAAATTCCCACGGGCACGGGAAATATATGATTTTTAGTTTGTATGAAAAAAACTTATTCCTTGAGTGCATGGGTGTGATACTTGGTATAAAGGTTCTTTCAGTGGGTGTCTGGTTGTATAGTTTCTGTAATTTCCACGATATGAGTAGTTAAGCGCATACGAAGTTGCGGGATAAAGCTAGTGATGATATATTTTTTAAGCGTATAGATGAAGCTACAAGAATAAAAAAAAAGAGTACCTGTAATGGTAAAATATATAAAAACAAAAAAAAAACTATCAAATTAGTCAAAAACTATAAAAATCGAAGAACGAACGGGCCGGTCCTGTAACACCGCGCGACAAATTATTGACTTTTTTTGAAGCAAACAAGTGGACACAGCGCAGTTTTTCCCGTGCAACTTTTGATAGTGGATAAAATGTAAGAATTATGCTATCAGACCGGCAGATACAGATTAGCGTGTGTCACAAAAAATAAACTCTTTCACTCTTATTAATAAACTGTACAGTACTGGTAATACTAGGCGTAACTTTAATCCGAGTTTATTAATAAGAGTGTTAGGCTTTATTGTATTTGTATTACATTGTTATAAATTACTAATTTGCCTTAAACTAATATTCCAAATTGTTTTCATTGATTCCCTTAAATTGGTAAGCCCATTGTGATGTTCGTTCGAAATTAATAAGCTCCGAATTAATGTGACATGAAATCAATTCGAAAACAATATCTGTTCAATTAATAATACAATTATCAAATTAACATTGTTTCAATAAACTTCAGATATTCTCTATGATCTGTGTTATTTGAAACCTTATTTTAGGCAAGAATTAATTGCTCATTCAAATTATTCCCTTTAACAGTATTATGCTTTTGTTCGCGCTTAGTTAAAATATTTTTAATTAATGTGAAATAAATCTGAACATTCATTCCATACAAATTAAAGTAATATTATTGGAATTGTAAAATATTCAATTATAAATGCTTTAATTGTAAATTCATAATTGGATGTTTTCATTATCTTAAATGTTATTTTCTATACCTCAGAGCTGTGGATTTTGTAATTAATAAATAAAAAAATAAAAAATATTTCTGACACTCACAAAACATTACCTCATGTTTTTTTCGTAGGATTTTTTTAGACTTCATCTTGAGGGAGGGTTGAAACTATTGCCATTGTTACACATGCTCTAAAAAAACCATGCTTAAAAGCTTGCTATTTAGTATGCTCAATACGAGCATGCTTAGGGGCAGTTAACATTTGCTAGCAATAAGCATTTTAGTTTTAAGTATGATCAACTGATCGATACTAGCATGTTCAATCAGCAAACCTGCTTAGACGCGCTTAAAGCACACCCCTTTCCACCTTTTTAGCATGCTCGAAAATCGCAAGCCTGTCGATTCACGAGCGTGCTCACAATGAGCATCCTTATTTTGAGCAATATTCCGATACACATACTCAATTGAAGTATGCTTTCGTGCTTGAAATGAGCCTGTTTAACAGTGGCATGTGTTAAATTGACGTTCTTGTTCACAGAAACCAGCTTTCAAACTCGTTCCGAATCAGATGATAGTGACAGCACATCCAAAGCTACAGTTTCTGTAATGCCAAGACGTGAGTATGTTTTTAGATAAATAAAAAATATATTCGAAGCTCCCAAACCATCGTTCAACGATGATCGTTGGGTCCGTGGGTTAGGCCCCTTGTATGCGACGCACCTGTCTCGGAAGCCCTCGATTTCAATGTAATGCGATAAAAATAATAAGTACTTTTATCTAAAGTACAGTCTTCGAAGTGTAACTTAAAATAGTAGTTTATGAAACTGTCACATAATACCTAGTTATGTGCAGTTTCATACATTACTTTATCTAATCTCATCTCATACACTGAAGATATTTATTCCCGCCATTATCGCGCATGCGCCAAAACGCGCCGCGCGGCCACAGAATGTAACGTAGCGCGGCGCTCGCAGGACACAGATAAAAAAATGAAATCTATGGTCTGTTATCTGTATCGAAATGAAAAAAAAAAAATATTATAACATTGTATTGTTCGAGGCAGTGTGTTATAATTTAATTTTTTAATTTCATTTCGTTATACTATTTTAAAAAGTATGTCAATATAAATTCGTTCTGAGTTTTATATTTTGAATATTATGATATGAGAGTAGATAAAATATATTATAAGTGTCTAAATGATATAAAACATAATTTCATATGTATTTTTTTTTCTTTATTACGTAGTAGAACGTAAAATATAGGCACAAAATTAGTTCCTTGGGCATCACTGTCTACATCTCCGTGTATGGTAAATATTTGGTAGCAATCATGCGTACCATCCCCAAAGTAATGTACATTTTTATGCCCTTTAAAGCCTCCGCGGACGCAAATATTAAAATTCTGTTGCCCGACTCACAGTGATCATAGAATAAATATTTTTGATTTTCCAGTTTAAATATTTTTGAGTGGTATAATCACTTCAACTGGATTATTAAATCGTGTTTTTTCTACATTTAAAGCTTTTTTTCTACTTCTACTTATATAATTGCTGTGTAATACTATTATATTTTGGAATGAACTCTTCATACTCTTCGTCAGAAGAACAAGCTCTACAAAGAAAATGGCCGCAAGTTATCACTACCAAAGCGGTGACATTATGCCGTAGATTTTATATGGAGGATGGTCACTAGTCTACCAATCTAACCTAACCTAACCAAAGTGGTCTATTAAAAAAAGATGGGCCGTTGTACATTTTTGACAAAATTCAAAAAACTCAAAAAGTTTTATTCATCTTAGGAATTGTACCAAACACTTGATGGAGTCATCATATACTTCGGCTTTAACTAATTGTTGATAGTTATTGAATAAGATATTAAAGTAGACCAGCAGGGCTAGCATGCAACCATCGATAAATAGTCGAATCGACAAGATAAATATTATTTTCTTATTTTATCCTATTATGTAAGCTAATATGCGCACCATAATAGATAGAATTACTCGATTTGATACCATGATTAAGACCACAGAACCAAATATGTCATAATCTTAATAAATTACATACACTAAATACCACATTCTAAGAAAATATCGATAAAAGGCCCGATTTATCGTTGTCGACAGTAGCATGCTAGCCTCGCAGGAGACAAAAAAGCTCTAGGAAAAAAACTCTTGTGTGTTCATTAAATAAATAACAACCATAGTTTGGCTGATTTATTTTTTTTTATTTACAGGACACTGCCGAACCCCTCATCACAGATAACAATGAAATACAATAATTAATTAGTTATAATAATAATAATAGTGGTTTATGTTTAAAATTTGCATATCAGACTCAACAAATAAGCGTAAGTGAACTTAATTTGTATTAAAGGTTTGTTAATATTTTACCGAAATTTTTTGTACTGATGATTTACAGTGTAATTTTTTGTGGCATTAACTCAGTATTATACGTATGTTTAAGTGTCAAGAGTTCTCTTTTCGTACATTTTTTCATACAAACAAAGAGGCGTCATAGCGTCAGGATTTGCTGTTAAACTCCGAAAAATGGTATGATATCGATTGGTCTTACCGTAATTTAAGTTTGTTGCCAGTCAGCGTAAGGCTTAAAGCAAACATTTATCAGATTATAATCATTAAAAAATCCTTATTTCAAACTCAATTTTAGCGCAACTTGTGGCATAAATAATTCGTATTTATACAAGAACAAATTAAATTTATATCTTAACGGACCTAGTTTATTTATCACCTACCTTCAAATAAGTATTTTTTTGGATAATACTAAGCTATCTTTGCCATACGAACACAAGCCCTATAAGCATTTTGTGTTCCGATTTCTGTAAGAATATATCGTGCATCTCACCAAACATGTCAACTTCCATGTGAAGCTGAGTGAAATAGCAAGACGGTTTTGCCGAACCCAACTGCGAGTATGGCTTAGCGAGCTGCGGGCTCGCTAAGCCATACTCGCAGTTGTAATAACAAGCATTTTTGTACGGTAAAATTCTCAAGTGGCCGAATTTACAGCAATATTTATTTCATACTTTTGCTGCTTGCCAATATGATGTGTATGTAAATATGCTTGCATTTGAATAAACAACCTAAAGATTTAATACAACTTGATGCAATTACCAGACTGTTATTTATATGATTCGTATGTAACCACATATTAATTTGTTTAAACAGTGAGTATTGGAATAGTGTAATTTTCAGTTTTCACGACAAATTTTATGAAATTAAATATTTTTGTTGTTATATATTTGCATTTCAGAATAATTGAGTAATTATTTATTAAAACTTATAACCATGAAGTCTGTAAACAAGATTAAAACCTAGAACGATGACTGAGATTCAATATTTATTATCAATTGTTTAAAACATCTGCGAATATTCATTTCTGTCTATAATGTTTCCAAAGCCATGTACTGTTACCTTGTTATTAAAATAAATTAAGTACAACTTATATCAAAAAAATAGTTCAACGATTTTAAAACGTCTGCCATTTTGGATTTGTACATTGTAAGTTCTGTTAGTGATTTTTATAGTGCTTTTTGTATACTTTCTGTCATTGATAAAGTCTACGTATACGTGTTATAAATAGAAAATACTCCTTAAATTGTTCATTGTCAGGATAATAAATTAAATGTTTTCGAATACATGAATGAAAAGTTTTATTTCATATTAATCCTTTTTTTAGAGATTCCAGTGCACGAAGCATGACTTTTAGAAATATTAACATAAATACATACATAACATCACGCCTCTATCCCTTATGGGGTAGCTAGAACATCGGAGGCTATAAAAACAACCTGATGTAACTTTTGACACATTTGAACGAATTATAATCACGAAGAGAGACTATTTAATTTGAGATTTTTTTGTAGGCAATAGGCTGACTACCTGTCACTGCAATAATGCTCCACCATAATGCCTCCAAACTTGTTAAACGCGACATCAGATGGTTTAAAAACCCCCGGTGTTCTACCTACTCCATAAGGGATACAGGCATGAAGTTATGTATGTATTTGGACGGACTATTATAGTGGAAGGGGGTCAGATTATTGTGTACAAAAACGCCATTAAAACCTCTATCCCTTAACTGACTTTTACAGCATGCCGTTTTACTAGCATGAATTTTGCATAAAATAGGGATGAGACGTTTGTCTTCCATACTATGTTTTTCTTTTGCTCCCAGTCCAGCATGGAAGCAGAAATATTTAGTTTTACAAACTGGATTGTGACCTTAAATTAAAGAGAAAAATACGTGCGTTGTATAATAAGATGATCATCAGATAAGTCATCTCTGTATAATAAGATAAATTATGATCCAAACCTGATCATTGCAAAAACAAGAGAATCTTCTTCTACGGCCAGGTTGGTAAAAGAACTAAAAGGTGCTGAAAATTTTCTATCGTTTGAGATAAATACCTATATTTTCTACACTGAATTCAATTTGACTAAGAGCTGATTTTCCAATATTCAGACAAAAGTTAATACTTTATTCGTAGTACCGTGAGGTACATGGGCACCAAATTGTAGGGGAAGACTAAAGGAACTCGACTAAAGGAGACTAAAGGAAGACTAAAGGACTAAAGGAAAGGAATAATATAATACAAGGTATGGTATAAAGTATAGAAGCTAATTAATTCTCATCATTCGATCGATCTTGAACATTTTCAATTTGAAATTTTATTAGTTATAATGATGGGGGTAGAATTTAATAATATAAGGACAGTAGTATACTGGGCTGAATCTTATGAAAAATATTATATGTACAAAACATTTTCGATCTGACAAAATAGTATAGTTAGCTTTTTCTTTGCAACATATTTCAATTATTACAGTTTATATCGTAGGTGTGTATGTACTACATGTATGTAGTTTAGGTGTGAAGTGTCATGTTGAGTAACTGAGTTATGAGTTGTCATATTCGGGAATTGAGTTAGAATATTGGGAAAGTATGTATATGAGGGTGTAAGAAATAATTGTAAACACTTATTCAATTTACTCTTGCTATATTTTGGTATCTATATTGTGATATCGATTTTCTAACAGACATATACATACGCGGGACTGAATTTAGCAGCGACCAACCTTGGTCGGATTTCGGACACGCAAAGTACATTAATTTGCGTTGTCTATGTAGATGTATGTCTGTGAGCGACTCCATACCTAGAGTTCTTATCTTTATTTTATTCTATATACAGGGTGACTAGTGCCAAATTTTAGATATTGAAGTAGAGCACTCTGTACTCGATTTTGACCATAATTATGTAATTAAAGTAGGTACTTAATTTTTCGCCAGAAATCCCTATAAATAAATAAAGAGTACTACACTGTACCCGACGCGCTGCCTCAGTCAATACGCACACAGTAGTGTTCCCGTCACACGCACACCACCTCCCGCTAAGTATCTATTGTATTAAGCTAATGTAACCATGCATTGCGTATTGAATTCTTTAAGTTTCGGTTAAGTTTACATACATACATACCTTCACGCCTGTATCCCGTATGGGGTAGGCAGAACACCAGAGGTCATCAAATCATCTGATGTCACGTTTAACAAATTTCGAGGTATTATAATGATGGAGAGAGATTATTGCAGTGACAGGGAGTCAGCCTATGGCCCGCAAAGTTTACTCGGTAAAAAATTATTATTTAATTTTATTCTTCATGTATGGTCTCAAACTCTCACGTCCTCGAATTTCAAAAGTGACCCCCCAGTCACCCTGTGTAGTATATAAAATAGCTTCCACGCTGGACTGGGAGCGAAATAAAAACGTAGAATGTGCCAGCTGCTTCTCTTCCCGGGCATACTGTAAAAGTCAGTTAAGGGACAGAAGTTATAAAGGCGTTTTTGTGGGCGATAGGTAGACAACAATCTCTTTCCATCTTTATAATACCTCCAAATTTGTCAAACGTGACATCAGATGGTCTTGTAACCTCTGGTGTTCTGCCTACCCCATAAGGGATACAGGCGTGACGTTATGTATGTATGTATATAATATATAAACACCTGGTGGTAAGTGAATATGAGGTTGAGAGCACATGATTATAAGAAGGAACTGCCTCCTCATTAAACATTGCTGGAATATATCTGCGCCGAAAAGTTGATACTCTCAGGCAGACTTTATTATCGCGAGCTAGGCGAACCCTAAAGGGGTCCTACATAATAATAATAATAATTCTTTATTGTACACCAACAGCATTAATAACATTTTACAATAAATTTTAAAAAATTTGCACAAAGGCGGCCTTATCGCTCAAAGCGATCTCTACCAGGCAACCCAGTAAGGACAGGACATGAATGGAGGAAATTAGGGTGGGCGGTGGTACTGATTTCATAAAATAGACTACATACAAATAATTACATATCATACATATTAATCATAAATATACATAAATATTATTTACATAATATAGACTTACATATTAATAATACATACACATACTTATTAATAAGTTACGATGAGCAGTGTTTCTCGAGGTAATAACTTTTAAGCATCCCTTTGAAAGTGTTAGGACTGGGAGCTTTGCGGATCTCTAAGGGTAAGTCATTCCAAAGCGACACCGATCGCACAAAAAAGGATTGTGGAAGTATGTGATGGTGTTGCAAGGAGAAGGTTTGAGGAAGAGCGCAAGTTACGATCGTTGTTGTTGAATCGATAGTTAAAGCGGTTTTGCAGGTAAACAGGAATGGCTTTATCATACAGAATACGGTAGACTACAGATAGGATATGAGTATTCCGACGAAGTCGAATGGGAAGCCACTTGAGATTAGTTCGGAATTCAGATATGTGGTCGTATTTGCGTAATCCTACATACTACCATCAATATACATCAACTGGGGGTCGATCAGATTAGTTGCCCTTTGCGTCGGTGCTAGGTCTAAGCAGACCCCACGCTACTCTCTACGTATACCTATTGAGAAAGTTTGTTAATACTAAGATAATATACTTAGCTGAATGACGACCACAAACTATTATCATTGGAAGTCCTAAAATGATTTCACGAGTTGACTGGAGCTCAGTTCCTTTAGTAGTGTTTAACGGTATCTCTATTCCATACAGCGAGACTGTTAAAAACTTAGGTATTATTTTTGACCGCACGTTGTCTTGGAAACCACAAGTAACTGAGTTGAGCAGGAAGATGTTTGCCGCGGCGAATTCGCTCAAGCGTCTTCGTAATTTCCTCCCTATTGCCACTAAATTACGATTGCACAATCTCTCCTATTACCTATTCTCGACTATGCTGACGCCAGCTATCTAGACTTAACTGAAGAACTTCTCAATAAACTTGAGCGCCTACAAAATCTATGCATAAGGTTTGTATTTGGTTTACGCAAATACGATCACATATCTGACTTCCGGACAAATCTCAAGTGGCTTCCTATTCGCCTTCGCCGGAATACTCACATTCTTTCTCTAGTCTACCGTATTTTGTACGATAAAGCGATACCTACGTATATGAAAAACCGTTTAAAGTACCGTTATACCAACAACGATCGTAACTTGCGTTCCATATCGACTTTACTCCTGGCGACACCATCGCATACGTCCAGATTTTTAGGCAAGTCCTTTTTTATTCGATCGGTGTCGTTATGGAACGAGCTACCGATTGAGATCCGTTTGGCGCGCACACCGCGCAACTTTAAACAAATGCTTAAACGGCATTACCAGGTGAAACACTGTCCATCTTAACTGTCTATATACCTATATTTATATGTGTATTGATATAGTATTTATTTACAGTATTATTTATTTATTTAGTAAGTATTTATGTGCACGTTTATGTAATTATTTGTATGTAGTTTACGAGCCTTACACCTCGCATCAATGCCTGGGTTGCCTGGCAGAAATCGCGCTTCGGCGATAAGGCCGCCCTTTGTATGTTAATTGTGATTGTTATTTTAATTTAATCTGTGTAACTATGTTGGTGTACAATAAAGAGTTTTATTATTATTATTTGGCGATGGAGTAAACCTGTCTGCCTCGAATGCCATTGGTTGCGGGTTCGATTCCCGCAGTGAACAAAAAAATATATTCCGTGTCTGGGTGTTTATCTATTTATGTATTTATATTCTAGTTCCCCCCTAGTTCGCTACACGGTATCCCATAACACAAGCTATGCTTACTTTGGGGCCATGTAGTTGGTGTGATTGTCTGGGTATTTTATCTATTTAATTATTTAATATTAGCTGTTTCGCGTGATTTTGAATTCCGTGGGAATATCGGGATATAAAGTACAGTAAAGTAAAGTTTCATCAAAATCTCTTGAGCCGTTTTGTCGTGATTGATTAACAAATATCCATACATCCAAACTTTCACATTTATAATATTAGTAAGATAACTAACAAGCAAGACTTTTAATCCTACGTTAAATTAAAAACGATAAACATACATTAATAGAAGTTGCAACGATAGCAAAACAAGCTCGTTAATCACAAAAAAAGCTAGTCAATAGATTATTCTGAAATTATTATTCATTTTTAAAAGTAGATACACTGCTGAAACTTGTTATTTAAAATATGATTTAGTATATTTTTCGCAAAGCCCCTATAATTCACACAATAGCAAATCAAATGGTTGCAACTTTGCTATGGTATATCGTAAGGATTAACATAATAGCAGAAGACATATTGTCATTGTTAGTTAATTTTAGTTTTAGTGCCAACGCTGCGTAATGCGTTCGAACGCGCGTTTTTTTTTTTTTTTTTATATGTGACTAAACCCGCGTTTGACCTCAATCTCACCTGATGGTAAGCGACGATGAGGTCGAAGATGGAAGCACACGGGTTTAGGAAGGAACTGGCTCTTTATACAATATTGCCGGAACACATTACCGCCGGAGCGGTAACATTTGGCGGCAGACTTTATATAAAGGGTGGTCGCTAGCCAGGCGGACCCAGAAGGGATCCTACCACCAAGCGGTAGGATCGGTAGGATAAGCGTTTCATACAAAACTGCAACGTCCGTACCATACACGCGTTCGATACGGACGTTCGGAATGCGCCAAGCGCCGCGTATGATACGCGCGTATGGTACGGAAAATGTTATGAAAGTTTGTATATTTTAATCTCTCTTAGGAGGTGTTGTATAAATCTATGGTTAGGTGTGCCTATTTGAAGATACGGGCTTACGGTACGCTCGTTCGAACGCGTAACGCAGTGTTGGCACTTAACCTTAGCATAGTATACAAAAAATGTAATTCAATTTCATTACACTACTTAATTAACTGTGATATTAAGTTAACTCCAGTGTGTACTTAAAAATACAAATATTATGTGATTTTATATACTTATAAATATTATCGTAAGTTTTTAAAATACTTTTTTATACTTTGCTTCGGAAATCACGTACGTAGAATGTCATTGCTTTGTATATAATATACATACTAATTTATTAAATATTAATTAATGTAAGAAATGTAATTCTTATGATAAGTCTATGGCTTTATCAATTCGGTGAAATTCGTCGATAACTGGCCATCTTATTCATTTAATCATCAAGATTTAAAGAAAAAAGCTTTTGGTAGCATGTAGGCGTTTCGGCCATTAATTATTTGGAGCATCCCTACCCGTCTGAATAAGTAAGGTTAACCATTGGCAAATAAATAAATTGAGGGCTATCGAAAATTTATTGAGGAAAATTTTAAGAGCAGCTGGTATAGAAAAAGAACAACAGAAAAAAAGTGTTTGAAGAAAATGTAATATTCAAACTTTTTTTTTTAAATTACATAGATGGCCTCCGTATAATGT
Organism: Stenoptilia bipunctidactyla; assembly: GCA_944452665.1. Classification (NCBI taxonomy): domain Eukaryota; kingdom Metazoa; phylum Arthropoda; class Insecta; order Lepidoptera; family Pterophoridae; genus Stenoptilia; species Stenoptilia bipunctidactyla. The sequence continues at coordinate 3,003,908 of OX101748.1, read as the reverse complement.
GTTGCTGGCTGCTTAAGTGTTCGCGTTTTCTTTCGGGTTTAAGTCACAGTTTGGCTAGTTATTTTAACGAACCTTCTAAACTGGCTCTTGTCTGGCTGGTCTGTTCAGCAGGCATGGATCTCAAAACCATGCGATGATATGAAATAGTTTTGACGTTAAGGCCGCTCCACACTCTCGTGAGAAACATGCGAGAAACGAGAATGTGGAAGCCATTCTCGTATTCTACTCAATTTCTCTCATTTTTCTCTACTTTTTGTGGGTTTTGGGGTTTGTGGGGAGTTTGGAGTTTTGTGTAGGAGTCACACTCGCATGTTTCTCAGTAGCGAGCGCGCCGCCGATTTGAATGGTTGTATCGCAGAGTATATCTCAGCGATGCGCGTCCTCGAATTATCATATCAGTCGACTAAACTACTAATACTAACTTGAATATTCGACTTGAACGATAATAATATACAAACGTCCTGAGTCGAATGGTATTTCTAATATTCGTAATTACTAACGATGGTTAACTTCAATATGGCCGAATGACCTTGAAAGAAAACATTCGAATGGTTAGTTGAATGACTGAATGCATTGACGGGCAGCAGTTTCACCCGCTTAACTCCATTTAGAGAGAGAGAAAGAGTTTTGAAGTAACTCGTAATAGATTTTAAGAGTTTTTTTTATTTTTTTTTATATTGTTAGTATTGAAAATGGTCCAGGAAGATAAAAATTAATATCTTATATGTTTTATTTACTAACAAATAAAGATAAAGTGTGATGAAAACATATTGATCTCAAGACTTTATATTATATATATGCTAATAATTATACTAACGACTCGCGAGATTCTCGCGAGAATGTGGAGCGGCTTTAACACATATCATGCGATTAGTAATTGTTATACCATGTACATTGAATACAATAACCCCAATATATAATAATATAGGATTTATTTATGAAAGCAAACGAAATGGAAAACCACAAATGAAATAAAGAAACAAACATAACATAGAGGTGGCTGCGATCTCACCTTTTTCAATTGACGTTTTTAAGTCATAGATGATCATTTTAACTGTCATTTCAAAAGGTAATGCAACGCCTCTTGCATGCAAATGTACAGGGAATTCGTTTATTTTTTCTGTCATAATTGTTGATCATTGTATCATAAAAATCTTGTTTATCATGTCATGTCATGAAAGAACCGTAATAGGCCTACTGGTTTGGTTCTAGGATGCTTACTTTGGCTGTTGATGTTCATTTTATAGAATGCTCTAAATAAGATAGCAGCTACCTTTATAAACGAGCTTACGAGCAGACTCTATTAAATTAAGACCACTGCGATTGTTTGACACTTTATCGAGTGACAATGGAGGTTTAGTTCTAGTTCAGTAACTAATGTAAACGAAGTAGCGAGTGTTGCAGAGTTATTTCACCTCGTAAGAGATAGGACTTGCTTTGCAGAGCAGATTTCCAACCTTCGCTAGTTGGAGAGGTGCATGAAGAATAAGAATCAACTCAAGAATTTAAATAACTGCTGACAAACTGTTACAGTTATTATACAGGGTTGATTTTTCGTCACCAGCCAAATTTAAATGTTACTTCTTTGATACAATATAAACGTACCTTCATATTTATTTTAGCGTCGCTCAGTACAAAAAAGTAGAAATATGGAACCACAAACTTTTTTAAAAACAGCCGCTGTTGATGAACATAGCTACTACGACGCGGTATTTCCTTGATAATACTACGACGTAGTACTACAAAATGTGTGTAGTAGCGCTTTGTCATCTTTATTTTAATGGTAATTTAGAGTGACCATGCCTTGGTTAATATTTTAGCGGATAAATTAATTTCCCTGTAAAAAAAATATTTTATTTTGCAAAAATCGTTTCTATATATGATACTTATTGTGTAAAAAAAATTTGGCCGGTGACTACATATAAACCCTGTGTACTGGAACCCAGTACTGACATGCTATCTTTAGCTATCTCCGAGATATGAAAGACTTTGAACATACACTTTGAAATAAACGAATATTAAAATGATAACTAGAGGACATGCCGAGTGTTCCTCTTAAAGAAGTAATGAATAAAAAAGATTACTCTCAACAACTATGCGTGAATGTAAGGAATTTACTAACCTTTTCCTTAAACAGATATAATCTAACATCCAGAATTGAACTTTAAATACTTAAGCCTCTAAACTATGTCGATAAACATGAAAGCATCGTGTTTCAAAGAGCTTCTCCCATTAATTTAACATCTATCTAGTCGAACCCCACAACCTCGCTCTTTGAAGCGACTCTATAATCACATCAAATTTTAGTGTTCCATCTGGGGTTATTCCGGTCTCTTCTGATCGTCTATTAGATTTCCTATTTTAAATATGTATCAACGTAACTAATTATTAATACATTTTATTTATCGATGTCTTAAAACACTTCTACACAAAGAGAAAGTTACAACAATTGTTTAATTGGATTATCCTGTTTTCAGGCAAGTATGTGAATAAATAATGTTTTTTAAATCATTCCTATCAAATTTTCAAGATTCTCAAGATTTTGTGTAGGCTATGGACCTTTGTAAAGTGGTTATTTTAAGGACTTGCCTTTGTAGTAACCGTGAAAAAAGTGCCGCCAATTTACCGCCGTAACGATGATACTCGCAACAAGCAATGGATTGAAAAACGGGTTTTTGCCATATAATTGTTAGTAAAATATCGCACCACCGAGTATATTGCCATTTTTCATCGAATGAGATTAGAACGAATCTGTACAAAGTTGGATGAACATCGATCACTCGATTATTCCAACGTCTTCCGTGCATAGGAAACTGAATTAAGCCATAACCTAACATAGTCACGTCAATAAGGATGTGTGACCACCGATGAATAATTTATTTTAACGTCTACCATGCATCGGAGAGCTTGCTTAGCGTTGTGAGTAGCACGTTCGTTATTTTTGTATACAGTAGCCGTAAGGCTGCAAACTGGACGGCAGCGACAGCGACAGCGGTGCGGGCAGCGATTTCCACGACATGATAGAAAGTATTGACTTTGTATGAAACAGCGACAAATCGCTCGAGCACCCGCTGGCGTCGAGAAGGGCCCGTCGCTGCCTAAGAGATTATCTTATCCTTTGGCAGATCATCAAAAAGAAAAAGCTTGCATACCTGAGACATGTGCTTAGACGCAAACGATATAGGTTCTGCAATTAATCATGATGGGTAAATTTCTTGGCAAAAGAAAAGTTTGGCAGGGAAAGAAATCTTCGCTCAGGACCATTCGGGAGTAGACTGGAGTGGCCAGCACTGCAGAACTATTTCGCCTCGCAAGAGACAGGATTCGTTATACTCCCAAAATTCGCTAGTCCCAAAGATACCTTAAGCGTCGACCGGCACTTTTGGTCCACTGTAACTTAAAAAGTTTCCCATGACTGAACGGTTTTTCAAGGGGCTGTATTGTGTACATTTTTAATAAATGCATTGCGCGCGTTTTATTCTTACTAATCTCACTCAATGGCATGTACCGGAACTACTGAAATGTACCGTGCATCACAAGAAGCAGCTCTATTATTATCATATTAGATCAAGAGTAGTAATTCTTGATATTTTATGCAACGAAACCGTGCTTTGATTTTTAGTTAGGTACATTGAACATCTTACGTTGTTGTTATTTTGTAGTATTTTACAGGATGTCCCGTAAACAGTAGAACAACGGAAAACTGGAGATACAAGGGGTTGTCTGGAATCCGAAACACCAAATTTTTTGGTAAGTAGTTTTTGAGATATACCGATTTTGAATATTTCTAGGATTTTCCCCTACTGCTTGCAGAAAATGTATCAAAACTTTTTTTCATGCACTATTTTAACTTATTTAAATAACAAAACTTTTGAAAAATGATATAATTTAAGCGTCATCTCAGAGTCTGCTGTTCCCAACAGGATCATTGTTGTAAAAGACAATTAAGGATCTATGAACATTAGCAACTCCAGAGGACCTTTTTTATTTTTGATTAAATCCGCGGTTCACCACAACCTGTTGCAATCGATAAAGTATTTATTTATTTAACAATTAATGTACACACAAGTTTAGATACAATAAAGAAGTATTTATTTATTTATTCCAGTTTACTTGTTTCTTCATCGAGACTAAAGCAAGGGCACATAGGTCGCAAATGGCCGTTGGGGCAGAAAAGTTCTCGAGTGGTGGCCACGTACTGGGAGACGCAGCGTAGGCAGGCCCCCCGCAAGATGGACCAACTACCTGGTCAAAGTCACCGGTAAACGCTGGATGAGGGTGGCGCGGGACCGAGCGACGTGGAAAACCCTAGGGGATGCCTATGTCCAGCAGTGGACGTCTACTGGCTGTGGATGATGATGTAAAGCACAATCAATAAAAAGTTACAATTATACAATTACAAGACCAATTATGAGAAAGCTCTTTCGAAATGTACTATCGCTTATAATCCGCTATAAACATGATTCATTAAATTACAAAACTTTCCATGTAGCGAATTAGCAAACTGATAAATTTGATAAACGAAATTATTCTTTTCTTCTATTCTATTCTATTCTATTACTAGCTTTATCCCGCAACTTCGTATGCGCTTAACTACCCTTCTCGTGGAAATTTCAGAAACTATACAACCAGACACCCACTGATATAACCTTTATACCAAGTATCACACCCATGCACTCAAGGAATATATTTTTTTTATACAAACTAAAAATCATATATTTCCCGTGCTCGTGGGAATTTCGGGAATTTTTTTCGTAGCACAACCAGTCACTCTTTGAAGAACCTTCAGGCCAAGTATCACATCTGTACACTCAAGGAATAAGATTTTTCATACAAACTAAAAAGTCCAACCCATTCCCGTGGGAATTTCGAGAATTCCTTACATAATACAAACAGACACTTATTGAGGAACTTTTATATCAAGTATCACATCCGTGCACTCAAGGGATGGGATTTTTTCATACAAACTTAAACATCATATATTTCCCGTTCCCGTAAGAATTTCGGGAATTCCTTTCATAACACAACCAGACACACATTGAAAAACCTTTACACCAAGTTTCACATCGTTGCACTCAAGGAATAAGATTTTTAATACAAACTAAAAAGTCCTATATTTCCCGTTCCCGTGGGAATTTCGGGAATGCCTTCCTTAGTGCACCCCTACATCTCCTAAAGAATGTATGTTTCAAATTTCAGCTCTCTAAGCTTAGTAGTTACGGCTGTACGTTGTCTGTCAGTCACTCAGTCACTCAGTCAGTAACGGAACAGTTTTATATATATTGATTCTGTTCCATTATTCTATTCTACTTCCATGTCGGTCTGAGAGCTAAGGAAAAACATAGAATGTGCGAGCTGTTTCACTTCCACGGCAAAATGTAAAAGTCAGTTAAGGAACAGAGGTATCATTGGAGGTTTTTCTGTGGGCGATAGGCTGACCCCCTATCACTGCAATAGTCTCTCCTCATCATTGTAATACCTCCAAATTTGTCAAATATGACATCAGATGGTTTAATAACCTCTGGTGTTCTGCCTACCCCATAATGAAACCAGACGTGAAGTTATGTATGTATGTATGTAAATTATTCTAATCATCCGGACTAACCCTCAACGCTTCCGATGAATTCCATAATGTTGACTTAGCAAAATTAAATATGCTTTTATCTACTGCTTCTCCATTACCGAACTTAAGTCTACAGACATATTATCTATTCAATCTTAGTTTTGTGTACCTTTGAAACTAGATAAGATGTGCAGTATGCATACCTAAGTTACTTGAAATTTTGTTACGAATGATGTTCGTAGCTAGTTCTAGTAATAAGATTATTTTGAGATGGAATACTCTGTATGCATACTAATGTAAATTAAACTATGAATCTCAAAATTAATGGAAGATTTGAGTACCTACTTGTCTCGTAGTTCCAGAGATTCCTAGCCAAACCAGTTTACAAATCATATTTCATACAGTTTGACCACTTTGGCGTTGGGGTAAATTTAGCTGCTTCAGACGCCAGTGGTCGCAGGTTCGATTCCCTCACGGAACAAAAAAAAGGTTCAGGTGTTTTTTTATGCATGTAAAGGGTGACTGGTGGGTCATTTTCGAAATTCGAGAACGTGATAAGTTGAGATCATATATAAATAGAAAAAGTAAAATTAACAATACATATTAATTATTTACTGAGTAAACTTAACCGACAGTTAAAGAATTCATTACGAAACGCATGATTACATTAGCGTTATACAATAATACATAGCGGTTGGTGGTGTGCATGTAGCGGGAACACTAGCAGGCCTATGCCAGTTTTAGTTCCATAGTTTAATACGGCGCTGCTGTCGTTTGTAATTTTTTGTTATCACTGTCAAAAGTGTCAACCAGTTGACATCCAACAGATCAATCGGTCCATCTGGTCAGTCGCTCGCTGTTTGTTTCTGGTGTTAACTTGTATCACTGCGCCATAGACGATACAGTTAATATGAGATAGATGGGCAACTTGATTTTATTGGAAAAATAGAATAATACCTCAAATCATAGAGGGCGCTATTAACTAAATTTAATTCCAAAAATGACCGCTAGACGGCCTTTGTAGATAAGTCTCCATTATAAAAAAAGTAAGGTAAAAATATCTAATCCTGTTTATCACATTTAATGTAACATTTTATAGAATTTTATTTAAAAAAATACAGAATAAGGTGTTTATAGTAACTAAGTGGTCAAAAATAAAAAATAAAACGAAAATCTTTATTTTTTAAGGTTATTTATTGTTTTGTTTTTCTTTTCGTGGAATGTTTAAAAGCCGCTTTCTTCGCTCCATCTTCTTCATAAAATTTTGTCAATTGTCCATTTATTATTCGGTTCAGCCCATTACTGCAACTGTGAATCAACATTTTCATTGACATTTTTTTTATGAAATCGACCAAATTAACCTTATGACTTACAGCAAATCATACTTAAATCATATGCACAATCACTGTATATTTACACAATATTTTACACGATTGTTACGCTGTTTTCGCTTTCCTGCACTTTTGTTTCTGAAGTCTTTTAAGTTGTCAGTAAGTCACACAAGTAACTTCACGGCCAAATTCACAGCGAATTTGTTAAAATAATCTAAGTCTTAAATAAAATGGCGAAGAAAACACAACACGCAACAGACGCACATGCACACGATCATTCATAGACTATTACAATAGTCTGTTGACTAGTCTGTCAAAGTCAACATCTTTTCCGGTTCCTGACGAGATATTAATAAATCGGCTATCCCAGCGCTACCTAGTTAATAACAGCTCAATAAAAGCTCAGTAATGAATTTCAAAATAATGTTCAAAAAATATGTAGGTACTTCATGTGACAAACCTTTGTTAGAAAAAAACTTGTATATCAAAAATTCTGACGTGTCGTTACGACTAAAGCAATGTAATGAACAAATTATAGTAGAAATAATAAAAAAAGTTAATGAGAAAAAAAGCCCCGGATTCGATGGTATTAGAGCAAAAGATATTAAATTGTGCTATTCTAAACTAGCCCCCGTCTTAACCCACTTAATAAATAAAATAATAGCTTCAAAAGTATACCCGAATAAACTTAAAATTGGCGTCATAAGACCCATTCATAAAAAAGGATCGTATAAAGAAATTAATAATTATCGACCGATAACTATACTTTCAATAATCGATAAAATAATCGAAAGGTTTTTTGGAGATCAAATAACAAGTTTTTTAAATGCAAATAATATTATCAACGCTGATCAATATGGATTTCAAAAAAATAAAAATACCAACCAATTATTATCAAAATTTACGAACGACATAAATAAATTACTTGACGAAAAAAAAACATATAATTGCAGTATTTATTGATTTTAGCAAAGCATTTGAAACTTTACATTTACAAACACTATACTCCAAACTTTATGAAAACGGAATACAAGGTCCAGTATTAGAATGGTTCAAAAACTATCATAATAATAGATTTACGGCGGTAAAAATCGATAATCAACTGAGCGACCTAATCCCCAGTAGCATAGGAACAGCCCAAGGATCGATTTTAGCGCCGACAGAATACCTACTTTACGTAAACGATATGCCAAACGTTTTAAAAAACGGTCAAGTATACCAGTTTGCCGATGATACTTGCATTATTACGTCACACAGAAATATCACACATGCAATCGAAGAGATGCAGTTATGCTTCAATAATCTATGTGCATGGGCGCATGACCTTGGTTTAGTAATTAACTATGAAAAGACTAAAATGATGCATATTCATTCGGCACATAACATAGCGCCTATAGAACCGGTAATTTTAGCCCACGAACATAGATGCCATCATAACAAGTTTCTAGACTGCAGCTGTAAGTGCTTAGAGAAGGTACATACACATACTTATCTCGGTCTTATAATAGACAGTAGGTTCTCCTGGAAAGAGCATATTTTACACATTTGTGACAAACTAAGAGCTATAATATACAAAATGACAATTATAAAATTTAAGCTTCCCTACGCTGTAAGAAGAACTTTATATACAGCATTAGCAGACTCCGTTATTAGTTACGGTATAAGTAGTTATGGCAGGTCATATAAAACATATCTAGAAAATATTTATAAACTACAACTTAAATTATTGAAAATAATAGTACCTAAAAAAATTAAAAATGAACATAGACATAATGAGTACACAACATTATTTGAGCACTGTAAAGTTATAGATATATACAATAAAGTAAAATTCCAAATTCTAAAAGAAAACAAAAATATGATAAACAATTTACATATAAAAATAAGACCCAAAAAATTAAGAATCTTGTCTGAGGACATAAAATATACTTTACCGAAAACCAATAATATATACGGTCAAAGAATGTTAGAGTTCATGCTTCCAAACCTTCTAAATAAATTGCCAAGTCAGGTATTCAAAGTATATATTTCAAACACAAAAGTGGTGCAAAAATTTAAAGAATACTTCTACCAATCAAAAATGTAAGCGGTGTGCCTACAATAAGAATAATCTTGTTTAATTTAATTATTTTTAATATTAAGTATTAAAATGTATAAATGTGCGGCCCGCTGTCACACATAAGCGACAAGCTTACGTGACAGCTACATAGTTTTTTATATTAATGTAAAATTGTTATTTTGGAAAAAAAAAAAAGGAGAAATAACTTACCGAAAAGTTGTAGTACGTCATATCCTAGATGGTGCAGAATTCAATTTCATTGACACTAGAGTTGCATAGGCCTACACTGCGCCACAGAAGCCGCCAACAGAAGGAAGTATTTTAAAAAAAATGCGTAGTTTCAGCCAAAGTTCTAAACTCGACGTTTATTATAAACAGTGAATATTTTCCTCACGTCCAAATTTAAATTGTATGTTTAAAGAAATTGATAAAACATCCTTGAGTTAAAAAAACAAAATAAAAATTTTGAAAAACCCACGACGCGACGGTTAAAAAGTAATTGAAAAAAATAAAATAATTTAAAATTCCCCGACTGAAATGATTTATGTGACGAGAGATAATTAACGTGAAAAGCTTTTTTAAAAGTTCACTTAATCTCACACAAAGTCGGTCATATTATGAACAACATGCTATTCGTTTTCATAGCACTTCTCTACGCTTACCTATTCGGTTCTCGAAGATGTAGATGTCGCAATATCATAGGTATTCAACTCCCTATGAACTTTATAAGAAGAGCAAGAAAATCCGTCGAGGGCTGCCATCAATATTTTAAATTTCAATATAAAACTACAAAACGAATTCATTCAATGGCAACCCCAGACGGATTTTCTTGCTCTTCTTATAAAGTTCATAGGGAGTTGAATACCTATGTTATTGGGACATCTACATCTTCGAGAACCGAATAGGTAAGCGTAGGGAAGTGCTATGAAAACGAATAGTATGTTGTTCATAATATGACCGACTTTGTGTGAGATTAAGTGAACTTTTAAAAAAGCTTTTCACGTTAATTATCTCTTGTCACATAAATCATTTCAGTCGGGGAATTTTAAATTATTTTATTTTTTTCAATTACTTTTTAACCGTCGCGTCGTGGGTTTTTCAAAATTTTTATTTTGTTTTTTATTTCAAACTTTTTAAAGAGCATAATATAGGTACCATACATTACATTACACAATATCTCGTTCCTCATCAGCCCTCTAAAACCACCGCTGGAAAACCCATGTTGTTTATTTAAATACATAGTGAAGTATTATAATAAGTATTTACAACTCAACTTTGCTGGTGGCTCAACTTTGCTGGGGCTTTGTTGTAATGTAACTCGATATCATATTACGTAGAATGGTTTGTGCAAACCAATGTTACCATTCTTCAAAACCACTGGTCCGATTTTAATGCGGTTTTCAGTGATGGCTTTATGTTTACTGCAGCGCCTCCTGATGAGTTGTTACCCGCATTAAAATCGGACCAGCGGTTTTAAAGATTAATGATAACATGCAGCGCCCCCTGGCGAGTTGTTACAGTAACACCTATCTAAGAACATGCACCAATCAAACCCAAAGCGATCACTGAAAGCCACATTTAAATCGGACCAATGGTTTTGCAGAATTAATGGTTGTTATTACAAACAAATGTTTACTGCAGCGCCCCCTGATGAGTTGTTACCGTTAAACCTATTTAAGAACATTATACCAATCAAATCCAAAGCGATAATTGAAAACGGCATTCAAATCGGACCAATGGCTTGCAAACAAATATTTACTGCAGCGCCCCCTGGTGAGTTGTTACCGTAACACCTATCTCAGAACATGCGCTAATCAAATCCAAATCGATCACTGAAAACAGCATTTAAATCGGACCAATGGTTTTGCAGATAAACGGTAACATTGGCTTTTACAAATAAATGTTTACTGCAGCGCCCCCTGGTGAGTTGTTACCGCGACACCTATCTAAGAACATGCACCAATCAAATCCAAAGCGATTACTGAAAACCGCATTAAAATCGGACCAGTGGTTCTGGAGATAAATGGTAACATTGGCTTTTACAAACAAATGTTTACTGCAGCGCCCCCTAGTGAGTTGTTACCGCTAAACCTATCTAAGAACATGCACCAAGCAAATCCAAAGCGATTACTGAAAACCGCATTAAAATCGGATTAGTGGTTCTGGAGATAAATGGTAAATTGGTTTGCACAAACACCCTCTCACCCCAAACGCATATACCGTCTCCGTTCCGTCGTGGGTAAAAAGAAATCATTTGTGTTTGTGTCTCAAAAATCTACACTTATGTCTTAAAAAAATTATGTCTTATGTTTTCATGATTTCATTTTATTAAACAAACAGCTTCCATGCTGGACTCGGAGCGAAATAAAAACATAGAATGTGCCAGCTGCTTCTCTTCCCGGGCATACTGTAAAAGTCAGTTAACAGTGGACAGAGGTTTTATTGGCATTTTTGTGGGCGATAGGCTGACCCCCTGTCACTGCAATAGCCTCTCTCCATCATCATCTCATTTGTCAAATGTGACATCAGACAGTTTTATAATCTCTGGTGTTCTGCCTACCCCATAAGGGAAACAGGCGTGAAGTTATGTATGTATGTATGTACAACTTTTAACCAAAATCGAATGCTGATAAACATTTTAAAACTGAACTGATATCTTTCTAACGTTTCTTGTGTCGTCCGAAACAATGCAACGGCGGGTTTTTTGGGTTATATCATAAGCTCACTCACAATTAGGCTTACAACAAATCAAAACGAAAGTTATAGTTGTTTTTTCTTGTCTGATGTAAGTTAACAAATTGTGAAATATATAAATATTTATGACACTCACACAACATTATGTAGCCCAAATTAAGTTTCTTAAAGAACTTGTGTTATGGATACTAGATAACTGATATACTTAAGAAATTTATAAATGTACATATTGAATACTATACATATAATAAAATGGTAGGAAAGTCAAAACTGTACATTGAATATTTTTTTAAAAGAATACTTGGGGTATGATCTACAATCGAAACAGAAACAAAAAATATAGTTTTTAGAATTTTTGTCTGTTTGTCTGTTTGTCTGTTTGTCTTTCCGGGATAAACTCAAAAAGTACTGCATGGATTTACTTCAAATTTGGCATGAAGATAGTTAAGAAGTCGGGTCAACATATAGGCTACATATTATCACGCTAGCAGTGTTATAATCGTAGGTGCGTTTGGTGCTGCATAGCGTTCACGCAGACGACGTTCCGGGCAGCAGCTAGTATTGAATAAATCCATATCTTTTTTACTTAGAATAAACTTAAATAAACATAAAAACATCCATGACTTGACGACTAATATCTGTGTTTATCACACAAATATCCGCAGCCGCCGAGATTCGAACCCAGGACCAGGCATAGAAGGCAATGTATGTTACCGCTAGACCAGCCGGTCGTCAAAAAAATAAACTGTAGGCTTTTGATTTTCATAATCATTACCACAGTAGGTACTTGTCTTTTGATATGCAACTTTTGCGTGTGCTAATTTCCTCTACATTTTATTCATATTTTAATATCAGGCACTTTATTGTAGAACCAATTTAACTGGCCCACTTAAAGTGCAATATTGCAGAGCAAATTTATCTTCATGAGGTGCTGTTTCAAGTAGCATATTAGCATTGTCAACTTAAGTGGTTATGAGCAATTTTTATACCGAACTAGCTGTTTTGCGTGGTGTTATCCGTGCAATTTTGAATCCCGCGGGAATGTCGCAATAAAATGTAACTTATGTGCTATTTGTTTTTCTGTCACTCCCAGTCCATCATGGAAGCAAACATAGAATGTACCAGCTGCTTCTCTTCCCGGTTATACTGTAAAAGTCAGTTAAGGGGCAGAGGCTTTATTGGCGTGTTTTGTGGGCGATAGCCTGACTGTCACTGCAATAGTCTCTATTCATCATTATACCTCCAAAGTCAAACGTGACATCAGAGGGTTTTGTAACCCCTGGTGTTCTGCCTACCCCATAAGGGATACAGGCGTGAAGTTATGTATGTATGTCATGTGCAATTTCAGACTGTACACTATAACTATTTCAAACATCATCTAAATCTATTGAGGTTCTGCTGTGCTTGAGGAACAAACATCCTTCCATCCAAACTTTCACATTTATAATAGTAGTAAGACTAGGAGCAAATGCGATGAAACAAGACTGAAACTTTCAACTTATTGCATTTTGAGTGTTCAAAGACCGTTTGTGGTTAGTTTGTATGTAGGTTTGCTAGACAAAATTTTTACTGTATTAGATTAAATAAAATATTGTGAGTTATTATATCTTTGAATTGCGTATAAAATAGATTATTTATCACGAGACAGCAGCGGTGCGAGCACAGAACTTAATCAACTTGCATGCTTACGAATGTTCGTATAGTATGGAGACGGTTCGTAAGAAATAATTGAAATATATCCAGCTAGCTTTGGACATGAGGAATGAAAAGGCTAGTAATTAATTAGGTCCAAATATTGGGTAGTATTTAATCGAATTTTTGCAACCTAATTGCTCCTCCTCGCTGCGCTCGTCGTAGCACCTAACAGTACCGACTAGGTTTTCCGGAGCCCTTCTTGTCGCATAATATTTTTCATCGCAATGTTTATGGATATATTACTTAGTATTAAATAAATGTTTGAATATAGACATTATGATTTCAAATTTTTGCACCTAACCAACCTAATTGTTTTCTTATAATTAAATAGTCTGTGTTTTAGTCAATCACTTAGTAATTCAGTCGCAGTATTAATATTTAAAACCGTTCATTTTTTTTTTCAAGACAGTCCAAATTTGTTACTTAGTTGTTCGTTTTATTATTTCCCGAATGAAAATAAGTCAAATTCAACATTTGTAAAACATTAATAGGTAATAAGTAATTCTACTGAATTGATGTTGTTGACATTTACCCTTGCGGGCTTATTCGTTAATTTTGTTTAATTTATCCGATTCAGGAAAATCAAACAAAAATAAATTGGCAATGAGAGCAAATGTAATATTTTGTGTAATACACATGTTAGGCGACGTTCCCACACAAGCGGAGCTGGGCGGAGAGGAGCGGAGAAGAGTGAAAAGTTTTGAGTGTTTCCACTGTAGTCAAGCAGAGCGGAGTGGAGTGGAGTTGAGTGAAGCATACTTTTGCAATTTTAATTACATTTAAATGAGATGAAAACTTTGACTTATAATTTAAAACTTATTATTAAAATTTAATTTAGTACAAACAATGAATGAATACACTACACTGATAATGTGAAAAACAGTATGTCAATAAATTACCCAGACTAATTCATCCATTTTTTTTGTGTTTACGGATTTTAAGCACTGTTTACGTATTTTAACACCCATTCAACCTAGCTGCCCTCCGCACTGCACCGTTCCGCTGTCCTCCGCGCCGCTTCGCTGTTCTCCGCTCAACACTGCCCCGCTGTCCACCACTCCGCATCACCTAGCTGTATCCGTTCAGCTCTGCTCCACTCCGCTCGAACTGTTTCCATTGAAGCGGAGTTGAGATTTCAAGCATAGTGATTGGTCTATTCATGCACCAGTAAGCTCTGCTCCGCCCAGCTTTGCGTCAATGGAAACCCAGCCTAATACTTTTGATGATTCGATTTGAATAATCTTGAAATGTCGTCTAGATATTCCAGATGCTAGTACCTACAGTTATACATATAGTGTGTTTAGTACGACGTTGGTTGAAAATGTTTTTATTGTGAAAAGCTATTAGAAGGGGCAAACTGGACGGCAGCGACAGCGAGAGCATATTGAAAGATCAATTGACTCAAAATAACATAATATAGGTATACAAACTTTTGCAGAGTTTGCTTAAGCATCTTAGTTTTTCTTCATAATTTCAGAAGTATGGGGCAGCTAAAACAAAGTTGCCACAATGGGTATTCATTATCTATCATGGATTTAATCTGCAATTCAATGCCATGCATCAAAAAAACGTTGGTTATAAAAATTCTTGGGTTTCTAATATGGAAAATCTACAACCTATCCATAATAATAATACTAATTTTCATACATATTTTGTAAGAATTGTGATAAAGAAACAGATAATCATGCAAGCCTTGTTAATTATGAGCCAATACAAAGCACGCTTTGTACACGTTGTATGATAATTTTAATGAGTGCAAACATTAGCATTAACTAACGGTATCAGCAAATTTTGCCAATAATAAAAATTATGATAAAAACTCTGTCTCGCATTTAACAGATATGATATCTTAGATTCAGTAGACCTTGAACCGATAAAAGACCACGTTTTGTCTGAAGGATGTGTTGTTTAAATTCGAACTTGCCACTCATTAAAAGTATCAGATAAAGTATCTATACTAATATATAAAGCTAAAGAGATTGTTTTTTTGTTTGTTTGTTTGTTTGCACGCACTAATCTCAGAAAATACAAGTGGGATTTGAAAACTTCTTTTTGCATTTAATAGCCCAACTCTTGAGAAAGGTTATAGGCTATATTTTATCCTGAAATTCCCACGGGATCAAAAGTTACGCGGGTAAAACCGCGCGCGGTGGCTAGTATCACATAAAATGTGCATCTCTCAAGATATAAATACTATAGAGACTAAGGAACTTTGCTCATGTAGTTGCGGCATCTGTATGAAACCGACTGACATGTTGCCGTTATAGAAATCAGCAACTTTCATAAATACGAGTATCAACGAATGCAGAGCATTTGGTGGGTTTCAATATTCAACTGACTGCTATGCGTAACCGGTACAGGTACAAAACTGGTAGGAAAAAAGTAGCGTTTCACAATATCTATTAGCTACGGGCTGTCAGTTCTCAAATTTGGCATGGGCCCTCCTTGCGTGACGTTCTTCCAAGAAAATAGGTGATATGTGATTTATAGAATATCACGCATTAGCAAATTATTTGTATGATATTTGAACTAAAGAAATATATAAACTTATTCAATTATTGTTTGCTATGTTTTAGTATTCGATAAATATATTATAGTATGTTTTTAGAGCTTTTTATTATTAATTGCGTTTAACTGCTTACGTAAAACGAAACGCCAATCCTTCGACTAATTTTTCCATTGGTTGAATCACATTTTTATGACGTCAAAGTAAATATTTAAAAGAAAAATTATGTCATTAAATAATATTCGTCCTTTTTTTCAAAAACAGTTATAGATAAGTTATAAAGAGAAAACTGGATTATTGATATGTTGACAGATATTTGATAGGATATTTCGTTACATGAATAAATTTTTACGTCGTTGGCTAGATAAAATGACCTATTCTTTAATTGGTCATACGTAATGAAAACATAACTCTTATTGGCAGCAGCAGACTGCCATGCTACCTTTACCTCATTGATTTAAATTAATCACTTGTTACTTCGTCGTTGGCTAGATATAATGACTTATTTTGTAAATGGTCAAATGTAACCTAGCAACCCATTACAGTCAAACAGTTCGTAAGCAGTGGTTTAGATGTCAAGATTTTGAATATAGAAAGGCATTTTGGTAGTGATTTCTATTGGTCGTAGGCAAAACGAACAGTTTTCATAATATTGAAACCCGCCATAAAAACATCGACTTCACGTCAAAGCTTTGGCTGAGTTATAATGTCATCAATTTAAACATACCCCGATATCACACATATTTTTTCAAAAATTTTAAATTTTCAATGATTTTCAACCAATTTCTATGAAATTTATATGAGACCAACTATGAAGAATCCTCTACCAAATGAAACTTCAAATTCAAGAATTTTCAAAATCAATTCATAATTGTCCGAAATATCGTGTAACAAAGACAAAAAAAACATACAGACAAATTAAGAACCTCCTCCTTTTTTGGAAGTCGGTTGAAAACCACAACATTTATAACATTTGCTATTTGCGCCAATTAGAAACTATCTGAGTATGGATTGCAGCAACTGAAAACTGTTGATAATCACTGCAACTTGAAACTCAAGTTGCTTCGTGTGCCATTGCAACATACGGGGTGATTGGTGGTGATACTGAAGGAGAGCACTCTGTACTCGATTATGATCATAATTATGTAATATCAGTAGGTACTAATTGTTCACTAGACTACCCCATACAAAAACAAAGTGTTTTTTCGTTGCAACAACTCTGTAAGCCGTCGCATCAAAAATAGTAAGCAAAAATACAGTTGCAAAAGTATATAATCAATGAGGCGCTGATAGAAACAGATTCTAAACTTCCAATCACCATTCATTTAACACTTACATAATACGCTCCAAACATAATGAATGATAACATCGCCGTAAGTTGAAAAAAAGTATAATAATTTGAATAATAAATGAATTATCTTATCGGAACGTGACTGTGCACAAATGAGTACGGCAAATTATACAGGGTTGATTTGTGGTCACCAGCCAAATTTTTTTTACATAATAACTATCATTTATACAACGTGTAATAAATATTTATTACATACATGTTTAAATATAAATTAAATATTACATGTTTTAACATCTGTAATGTAAGTATATTTTTATTGAGTGCATATTCTATATAGTAGGTATGCCTTTAACCCCAAGCTACATATACTAATTTTCTATATTTATGGTTGTCTGGTAGAGATCGCTTTCCAGCGATAAGACCGCCAATTGTATTTCAAAATTGTTAATATGTATACCCTTTTTTTGTACTTTTTAATGGCATACAATTAAGTGTAAATTAATAAATATGTTTGGTGATGTAGTTTATAAGTAACATAAATTTGTTATCCTTACGGTTCGGCTGAAAAACAAGTTCAAAGTTTAGATCAAAATATCTAAGCGTCAACCCTAAAGACAGCTGTTAGCTTTTGATGAAATCTATTCGATAACAGATGACGTAAAAATAAAGTGATGAGTAACTAAGACAAATACCACAAAGTTCAGCCGGTGTGGGAAAGGTCATAAGGTCACTGACTGCGGCACAAGTCTTGTTTTAGCTTATTACGTGGGTTATCAAAATATTTTTTTGTAAAATTATTATATAAATTTGTATGAAAGTCTATACCAGCACTGATCATGCTAATTCTTTTACTGTATATTCTACGTATGGTATAGAAACTAATCCTTAAGTTTTATATCTCCATTTTGTTTTACGTTGTAGAAACGATTTTTGCGAAAAAAAGTATTTTTTTTTAAATAAATTAATATGTTCGCTAACATATTAAGCAAACCATGGTCACTCTAAATTACCATTAAAATAAAGGCAACCACGCGCTACTACAAAACATCTTGTAGTAGTACGCCGTAGTATTATCAATGAAATGCTGCTTCGTAGTAGGTTCATCAACAGCGACTATCTTTTTAAATGTTTATGGTTCCATATTTCTACTTTTTTGTACTGAGCGACGCTAAAATAAATATACAGGTACGTTTATATTGTATCAAAGAAAGTAACATTTAAATTTGGCTGGTGACTACAAATCATTATAAGAAATTTGGTACAGTATTTGCAAGCAACTTCTTATTATTTGTTAGTAAGAAGTTGCTTGCAAATACTGTACCAAATTTCTTATAATCTAGAAAATATGTAAGATCTGCAAGATATTACTGCATATCGAGCTCGGCTACAAGAAATCTGTACATAATAATAAACTATTTATTGTGACAAAGGAAAAAAATGTACAAAAGCGACCTTACCGCTTAAGAGAAATTTATGCCAAAACCGATTGCTGCAGATTATCGATTTCTTCATTTTTATCAAAACTCAAAGTAATCTCACTGATGTCTTGAAATAAATTAATTTTATTCGTTATTATTTTTATAAGTTTGTAGATAAGATAAATGAAAGATCTTTGGTCCCTACGTCTTCCATTTTGTGCCCACCACTCGTGAACCGCCCCATAAGCCTTCGGTTTTGAATGAGTGCAGCAAATGACTGAAAGAAGAATCTTGGGGGAGGCTTGTGTTTATCCATTGAAGTCTCCCGACTGATTATGATGATGAAGAAAAATAGACTGATAAAATTCTACGAAACGAACTCAATGAGACGAGCCCGTCCGGCATCTACCTTTTTCTGAAGACATTGTTGCACCGACTTCAAAAACTATGTAAATACCTACCCAGATAAATTGTTAATGTTCTTATCATATTCATTAATATGAATTAATTTTTGGCAGAAATTTACTATACGGGGTAGTTATATGGATGGAATAGAAACAGGAATAGGATGGCGTTTATGAAAATTATTTAAACATTTTTAGTGGGTTGGTTTTTTGAATGCGGTTCACTTTTTCGTAAAAAGAAATAGTTTGCTCTCATTTTGGTTTTGGTTTTATGACTTTTTTTATTTATTTTTTATTTCATACTTTTTAGTGTAAGGTTTTTGTTTTGCGCAAGTTATTAGATTTTTCATATTTAAAAAGGTTCTAAAGTTATAGATGTTAGTGATAGTTTTTTAGTGATAAGTTTTGGGAGAGTTCTAGTATCAGTAATTACCTACTTCTTCTGGTAATGTGATATTTTGGTCCTGTAAAATCATTACTTTGACCTACCTACTTTTGTTATATACGTTTTACCTGTAGGCCTAGGTAGAAAACTATGGAGAAGGACGCTTTAAGAAAGAAGAGGAATTAAATCAAAACGAAAAATAACGACGACTTGATGCAGCACGAGATGGTCTTGTCTAGGTATCGCCAGCATCCTTGTGCTGCAGAAACTGACAAACGAAAAGAGATTCGCTTAAAACAATCTTCGTGCGAACAGTCAGCTAAGAACTTATCCAAAACTTATCACAAAAAATTCTATCACGTAACTTACTATGAAAAAACTAAAAGCTAGCCCTAAATTGAAAGTAAGTAAAAGGTAAAAGGTTCTCCTAAATGGGACAAATATCCTTTTAAAAACCGCATCAACATCGGTTCAGCCTAACGCAAGACAATCGATGACAAACATAGTTAACATACAGGTTAATCTCCTCTTTGTGAGTTGGCTACTTTTAATCAGAAGTTGTGTAGGTAAATCTGCGGGAAACTGCTAGTAGTAAATCAATCATACATTCGGCTGAATACAAATGTTGTACGAAATACGAATGTTCGGCCAAACATTCGGCTCATCTCTAACACAAAATAAACAGATAATTTGAGAACCTTATTTTTTAAAGTTAGTCCATACATTAAAACCTTCTCCTAAACATGACAAATCTTTTTCTGAAAAACGCATCCAAATCGGTTCTGCCAAACGTGAGACAAACATACATACTTACAGGTCAAACTGAGAACCTCCTTTTTTTGAATTCGGTTAAAAATTGACGACGTGGCGATGGGGTTAACCTATCTGCTTCAGACGCCAGTGGGTGCGGGTTCGATATCGAAAATGAAAATGAAAACTTTTTATTCGTAGTAGGTAATTTTATACACTTTACGAACGTCAAATGCTGGATGAGGGCGGCGCGGGTCCGGACGACATGAAGAATCCTGGGGAAGGCCTCCGTCGAGAAGTGTGCGTCTCTCAGCTTATAAAGATAATGATCGCCCATTATCCACCAATGTCTTGGTGATGTCTACTACTACTTCTTCTTCGGTTTTAAAAAACGAAATGAAAGAAGAACCCTAGGTAGACCGAGAGGAAAAAAGCCGGCGGAAAAAAAACTCTCGGCGCTCTTTTGTAAAAAGTGCTTATTATAGGTACAATTTGGCAGAAATACAGCTCTGCTATGACATGAACAAACAAACAGAAGACAGCTATTCGTGCTTGCCAATATCATGTCGCAGCCAAGCTGCTTACATAGTGAATAATGTTTAATATTTGGAAATAACCTTCGGAGACATCAATCCCACGCTCTTTTGTCATCTAAATAATCTTTGAGTTTATAGTAGCCTTTTTTGCATAATGTTTCTTTGATAGTTCTTTTAAATTTATTAAACGTTAGAGATTGAATTGACTGTGGTATTTTATTATAAATACGTATTGACATTCCCATAAATGATTTGGTGCTTTTAGCCAGCCTTAATTTGGGAAACGCTAATTTATGGTCGTTCCTTGTCATTACAGAATAATTTTTATCATGCTTATCTTTCATGGTTTTAAATTTACTACTATTCTTATAAATATACATAATGTTTTCATATATATATTGTGATGCAAAGGTCAAGATACCAATCTCTTTAAACTTTTCTCTTAGAGATTCTCTACTTCCAAGTTTATACATTCCACGAATAGCCCTTTTCTGCAGTGTAAATATCGTGTCAATGTCTGCGGCATTGCCCCAAAGTAGGATGCCGTAGGACATTATACTATGAAAATAACTAAAATAAACCAGCTTCGCCGTATTAACATCAGTCAATGAGCGAATTTTCTTTACCGCGAACGCTGCAGAACTAAGTCTACTCGCTAGCTGTGAGATATGGGCGCTCCATTGCAATTTAGAATCTAAGGTAATTCCAAGAAAAACGGTGTTATCTACTAGATTCAACCTGTTCCCATTAAGCCGCAGATCAGACTCAACTTGTTTTACATTTGGTGCGGAGAATTTTATACATTTACTTTTTTTATCATTGAAAGCTAGATTATTTACATTAAACCACTGTACTACATTAGAGAGAGCATTGTTTACATCGTCGTAGTTGGTTTTCTGCCTTATCATTTTAAAAATTAATGATGTGTCATCAGCAAACAATACAATATCGTGATTATTGCCTACCATATAGGGTAGATCATTTATATAGACCAAAAATAAAAATGGGCCCAGAATTGAACCTTGAGGCACTCCCATTCTCACAACCGACCCAGCTGACCTTTTCCGGTTAACCTCAACCTTCTGGATTCTATCACTCAGGTAAGAATTCAAAAGTTTGAGGTCAGTGCCTTTGATGCCGTAGCGGTGGAGTTTCCTGATGAGAGTGTCATGCTGAACACAGTCAAATGCCTTGGATAGGTCACAAAATACACCTAGAGCATCCTGTGACCCCTCCCAGACACCAGCTATTACTTCAAACAGTTCAACACCAGCATCAGTTGTCGAACGACCCCTTGTGAATCCAAATTGTTTGTTATGAAGTAAATTGTTTTTTGTGAAGTGAGCTAATAGCTGGTTGAGAATAATTTTTTCATAAATTTTGCTACATGTTTGTAAAATCGAAATTGGTCTAAAATTAGTAGGGTCCGTAGAGCTACCCGATTTAAATAGAGGAATAACCTTACTATGCTTCATTAAATCAGGAAACTCCCCACTTATAATACAGTTGTTAAATATTTCAACAAGGCAAGGAGCTATTACATCTATGATAGAACTTAAGATTTCAACAGATATGCCCCACAAATCAGTTGTCTTTTTAACATCAATTGTCTTCAATGTTATAAAAATGTCCCCGGTGTCTATGGGTTGGAACTTGAAAGACTCCTTGCACTCACTTACATGATTTTTCAGCAATGATTCAGCCACCACAGGTGAAGAATTAAACAATTTAGTAGTTGAAACTGGAATGTCAGCAAAACAATTTTCGAATGCTGTCGCAACATTTTCATCTACATTAATGGTTTATCCGCCCGGAACAAGAAAAAAAAATACGGGTCTGGGTGTTTATTTATATGTTATTTATATTCTAGGTTCCCTCTAGTTCGCTACATGATACCCATAATACAAGCTATGCTTACTTTGGAGCCATGTAGTTGGTGTGACTGTCTGGAGATTTTATTTTATTTATTTATTTATAATATGTTTTATTACTATACGAGAAAAAAACGTAAACTTACCACGTTATTTAATCAAAAACATTAGACAATTTTACTTCAAAATTTTTTTTCTGATAGTTCACCTCTTATTTAGCCTTCAATTTGGTAGATCTTTTCAAGAACACCCTTTATGCGAAAGTGAATGCTTAAAATATAAATACCTGGTAAAATATTATTTCTTCATTTTTAGTAAGTATAGTGTAAAGATGGCGAAGTCACTTGTGTTAGTGTTTGTCATATCAGTGATAATTGGTGTTAGTGACGCGAAAAAAATATTAGCGGTATTTCCCATTGCGTCAATCAGTCATCAAGTTGTATTTAGGCCTATAACACAAGAGCTGGCCAGAAGAGGACATGAGGTGACAGTCATAACGCCAGACCCTGTTTTCCCTAAAGATGAAGCTTTGAAAAACCTAACAGAAATAAATGTTCATGACGTGTCTTATGAGATATGGGCTAGTTTTTATAAAGCATCCTCGGGCAGTACAAATGATGCTTATGAACAAACGAAACTAGGGTTTAAGCTAGTAGCAGATGTTTTTGAAGCACAAATAAAGTCTGAGCAAGTATCTGAAATATTAAGGAAAGGAAGTGATTATTATGATTTAATTATCATTGAGGCCGTTGCGAGACCGGCGTACATATTCACACACATTTTTAAGGCTCCTGCAGTAGCAGTTAGCTCTTTTGGAGTTTATCTAACCCAATTTGAAATGTTTGGAATACCGATGCATTATTCATTATACCCAGCTCAGACTCGTCAGAAAATAAACGATTTAACAATGTGGGAAAAAATTAATGAGATTTACAAAGAAATTAAAAAGACTGATATTTTGTGTGGTACCCAACCAAGAGAGGATGCAATGTTGCAAAGACACTTTGGCCCAAATATTCCTCCTCTTGAAGAACTGAAGTACAATTTTGACATGTTTTTTGTAAATCATCATCCTATATGGGATACGAATAGACCAGTACCGCCTAACATTATTTATATGGGAGGTTTGCATGTCAAGCCTCTTAATGAACTACCACAGGTAAGTTTTTCTTTTTCAATGTTTTTTTTTTTATTTTATTTTAGATATACCGGTCAAAAAATGGTTATTATCGCAACAAAGCGGTTGCTATTTAGCCCATAAAAAAGTAACAACAATGCTTCATAATTTCGTCAGTTTTATTACATACTAGCTGTGCCCGCGGCTCCGCTCGTGATAATTTCGGTATAAAAAGTATCCTATGTTACTTCTAGTACCTCTCATGATTCGTCGAGTAGTTTTTGCATGAAAGCTGAACAAATATCCACGCTTCATATTTATAATATTGTTTAGATCACTTTCACATAAGGCTTAAGTATCTATGGAACGAAAATACTTCAGCGCAAAGCTTCCGAGTAAACTATATTGAAAGTTGACCCGTCCGGCACGTGAACATGAAGATTTCTAGAACTGCTTACCCGGGAAAGAGCGACGTATAACTGACTATGCGAGAAACAACTGACACCGAGATCTACTCAAGTAACACAAAAAGTCTGCCCTTGAGCCTTATTAATTGTCATTGCAAAACACACCGATACTGGGAATTGCGTTCTTTTAAATTGTAATGGAAAATTATTTGGTAATATGGGAATTCTGGGAATAAAGACGGTTTCTCCTGCACCAAAACCTGTTAAAATTTGAGCTATCCAAATAGAATTATACCCAGAAATATGTACAACTTACAACACAAAAAGAAATGAAAATAAAGCTGAAACACCTGTGCAATGCTATCTACCTATACCTACTTCACTTAAAATTAAATACCTATAACTACAACAATTAATAAAAGTACCTACGCTTTTACCTAAAAAATAAAAAAAAAACTGTACATAAATTAGCCAAAATTTGGAATTTGACCGAATATTTAAACACTACCAAAACAACTAATACCTATTTTATAAAATAACAACGAAAGAAATTCCAATAAACTATATAAAGACTAAAAGTCGCGCTGATAAGCACGGATTATAATATCAATTATTGTCTGTCAATAAAGTCGAACGCTCTGAACGTATCAACAGTAGCGATGCGCAATCCAGATCTTCGATCCGATTTTAAGGATCGGATCAGATCGTAATACGTCGATCCGATCCGCTGATTAGATCGCATGCCGACGATCCGATATCAAAAAAATCGGATGCAAAAAAGCAAGACACTATTACATTTTTACTAATTTATTGTTTAAACATAAACTAAGCATGCACTTGTAAATACTAACAACCAGGGTTCGAAAAAATCGAATTTTTATAATAATCGAATAAATCATGATAATTATCAAGGAAAAAATCCATTGATAATTTATCGGATAAGTATCTTAACCAATCCTATCAGTTTTTATTAACAAAACGTCCGCACATCTGAGATTATCGGAGACAATGAAATAGAAACTAATCAACTCGTACTTATGTTTTCTTACTTACCTACCTACACAGTCAGATTATAATAAAATGTAATAAGATGCTCGTATATCTACCCGCAAAAGACGCCACCGCCGCCGCCAAATTTGGAACGAAACGTAAACAAAAGATCAAGTTCGGTCCTAACAAAATCGTGAGTGGTATATGTAGGTAGGTATACACTGCCTTTCAATTCATACACGATCCAAGAGATTAGATTTTCGAACTTTTGTATCGATACGCCAAAAAATCGCATGCTCTCGATCCGATCCAAAAATCGTTAGATCGTATGGCTTCGATCCGATTTTCCAAAAGATCGGATTGGATCGGCGCATCCCTAATCAACAGCCAAATACCTGAATGAATTATAAAGCTTGCGCTCGCCTCCCGCCTTTTTATACCCTACCGCCGCGCCGGCGGCGCCGCGAGCCGCGCCGAGCGCGGCAACCGTTACGCAAAAATAATCCTTATATCATTCAGTATTCACGCGCGATGGGTTATTAGCGTATTTCATGTATACGTTTGGTGTTTCTATACCGATTTCCATGATTCTTTTTTATTGAATAGGTAATAATGTTAATTTTTTTAAATTAGGGATGAGTGAGAGTATTTTAAACGTAAGAGTAAACAAATATAATCAGAAAGCTCCGAACTGCAAAGCTATCGGGATTTACACGTGTTATTGTGAGCCAACCATAAAATATAGACATATACTGTTGTGTAATATTTTTTATTTAATTTTATGAAGAATATTTCTGTCATACATGATTTCTATGTAGCTTTAACCATTAAGGCTGCACACGCGACGGAAGCTTAAAAAATGAAGTAATTTCTTCCGTTTTCCCAACATTTCCCTTCACTGCTCTGCTCTTATTGATTGTAGCGTATATTATAACCTGCCCAGGAGTATGAAGAATAATTTTACCAAGTTTGGTTAAAATCCGTCGAGTAGTTTTTGTTTCTATAAGGAACATACAGACAGACAGACAAAAATTTTACTGATTGCATTTTTGGCATCAGTATCGATCACTAATCACCCCCTGATAGTTATTTTGAAAATATATTTCATGTACAGAATTGACCTCTCTACAGATTTATTATAAGTATAGATTCTACACTAGCTGTTGCCCGCGGCTTCGCCCGCGTGAATATCGGTAATTTCTATTGGATAAATGATACAACTATGTCCTTTCTTGACGTTCAAGGTTCTAAATTTCGTTAAAATCGATTTAGTATTTTAGAGTTACTTGAAAATCTATTCTACTCGTATTTAACATAGCTTTGCCGTAGTTTGTGAAGAGATAGATATATAGTGCAGAGTTTTGTGAAAAACACCTACAAAAAAATAAAACACGGGAAAAGGAATACCTACTAAAGAAACGCAGGTAATAATAAATTCTGTGAGTATGTAATAATAAATTCTGTGGGTATACGTATTTCGTAGTATTTTTCATTATTGAAAATTAATTAGTTTGCATGAATTATTACCGTTTAACAAACTGCTGGACCCGTTAAAACTATTGCTACTATCACTTTTTTGCGCAAAAATTTAACTTATAGTCCGACCCCGTTACACTTATCTCGGCGGAAGAAGCTTTTTCAGTAAAATTATTAAACCTGTACGCGTACGCAGTCCAGTCCCTCGCAAAGCTATGTACCAGCGTAAGTGGCCTCGGCCAGCTCAGCTCGCACCCTCTTCGCGCGTCTAGCGCGTCAACCCTAGCATACCTATTTTGTTGCAGAACAATATTAAAATTCTCATATTTCCAAAGGTGTTGATTGAAATCAAATTATATAAATAAAATTTACTTGCTATTGAATACCCATGATTTATAACGTATTTATTTGTATAAGGATTATTATACTATGTTGATAAAAGTCCTTAAAATATTAACATTATGCTGTTCCGGACTTCAGAACTTTTAATGTTAAACAATTCCGTCATACGTGATTTTTAAGTAATTTAAACTTTTTTGCCATCCTTCACTAAAATTTAAAAATGTTGTGAGGTCGATACACGTGAGTCCCATATGAAAAACATCCCTTATTAAAATTAAACGCAACTTTCAGTGTTTGTCCTTGTGCCTTGTTTATTGTCGTCGCAAACGCTTCAGGTAAAGAATACTGAAAGGAACATCGATTGGAATTGTCGTGATTACCTTTTGATACTCCTTTCATAATTGTTGCCGTTTGAATATTGCCTTCCATTACACGGTCTTGGTGACTCAAAGTTCCTCATTAATAGAACCGGACCACCAAATTTAAACCTTAACTTATGGGAAGGTACACCTGTCAACTCTCAACACTAAGAAACTCAACACAGTAGGATGTAACTTATTCAACGTCTGACAACGACATCCGCCCTCACGTGTCTGCGCGTACGGGTTAACATAGCTAGTGATATGCGCTTTCCCGCACTGCCCGCCGCCGTGCCGCGCCGTTGCCGCCACCATTGCGTCGTCGCAGCAGCAATGCTACTTTCACAGTTGGTTTTGTTTCACAAGTGTTTTTTTTTTGTATTGATTTTTGTTACAAATATTATTATCGCTATAAAGCATATTATAAAAAAAGCTCTTCATACAAACTGAAAAAAAAATCTAATCAAAAATTCATCTTTTTCTCCACCTCCCTAATGCTTGATTTTAGAAAAAATAATGTTGCCTAAATTCATTCTCAAGTCCTCATTTATGCGTGTATCAACAATCTAAAAAATCGGACCGTAGTGGTTAAGGCGTGAAAATGTATTTGACTTTTTCTTCCTAATGAAAATACTTTTATACATACATAGAAAACTTCACACCTGTATCCCTTATGGGGTAGGTCGAACACCATATAGATTATAAAAACCATCTGATGTCACGTTTGACAAATTTGGAGGTATTACAATGACGGAGAGAGACTATTGCAGTGACAGGGTGTCAGCCTATCGCCCGCAAAAACGACAATAAAAGATATGTCCCTTAACTGACATTTACTGGCACATTCTATGTTTTTCTTTCACTCCCAGTCCAGCATGGAAGAAGAAATACATTTATTTAACCCTTGTAGGGTGAATATCCAAAAGTGCTTAAATACGTGTTCATTAACCTTGATTTTCGGCAATAATAAGTTTAAAGTCAATCGAAATCGAAAAAAATATCTCCATACAAAATTTGATTCCCTATTTCACCTACCTAGGGCCCGTTTACACCAGCAGGCGTAGCACGGCTTGTCAAGACAAGACTTGTGTCACAGATTATATCACAATTTGAGCGACATAATTGCTTAGTCTTATTAAATAGTCTGTGTTTTAGTCGCTCACTTAGTAATTCAGTCGCACTATTAATATTTAAAACTGTTCATTTTCATATTTTTTCAAGATAGTCCAAATTTGTTATTTAGTTGTTCGTTTTATTATTTTCCGAATGAAAATAAGTCAAATTCAACATTTTTTCAACATTCAGGAAAATCAAACAAAAATAAATTGAAAGTGAGAGCAAATGTAATATTTTGTGTAATACACATGTTAGGCGACGTTTTCACTGAAGCGGAGCTGGGCGGAGAGAAGTGGAGAAGAGTGAAAAGTGTTGAGTGTTTCCACTGAAGTCGAGCAGAGCGGAGCGGAGTGGAGTTGAGTGAAGCATACTTTTGCATTTTTAATCAAATTTAAATAAATGAAAACTTTGTATTATAATTTAAAACTTATTATTAAAATTTAATTAAATACAAACTATGAATGAATACACTACACTTATCATGTGAAAAACAGTATGTCAATAAATTACCCAGACTAATTCATCCATTGATAATTGACGTTTTTTTATTTTTTGTGTTTACGTATTTTAAACACTGTTTACGTATTTGAACACCCAATCAACCTAGCTGCACTGCGCACTGCACCGCTCCGCTGTCCTCCGCTCAACACTGCCCCGCTGTCCACCGCTCCGCATCACCTAGCTGTATTCGTTCAGCTCTGCCCCACTCCGCTCGTACTGTTTCCATTGAAGCGGAGTTGAGATTTCAAGCATAGTAATTGGTCTATTCATGCACCAGTAAGCTCTGCTCCGCCTAGCTTCGTATTAATGGAAACCCAGCCTAATACTTTTGATGATTTGACTTGACTAATCTTGAAATGTCGTCTAGATATTCCAGATGCTAGTACCTACAGTTATATAGTGTGTTTAGTACGACGTTGGTTGAAAATGTTTTTATTGTGAAAAGCTATTAGTAGGGGTGCAAACTGGACGGCAGCGACAGCGGCGTTTGCAGCGAATATTGGATTTCGCTGGCATATCGAAAGATCAATTGACTCAAAATAACATAATATAGGTATACAAACTTTTGCAGAGTTTGCTTAAGCATCTTAGTTTTTCTTCATAATTTCAGAAGTATGGGGCAGCAAAAACAAAGTTGCCACAATGGGTATTCATTATCTATCATGGATTTAATCTGCAATTCAATGCCATGCATCAAACAAACGTTGGTTATAAAAATTCTTGGGTTTCTAATATGGAAAATCTACCACCTATCCATAATAATAATACTATTTTTTATACATATCTTGTAAGAATTGTGATATAGAAACAGAGGATCATGCAAGCCTTGTTAATTATGAACCAATACAAGGCACGCTTTGTACACGTTGTATGATAATTTTAATGAGTGCAAACATTAGCATTAACTAACGGTATCAGCAAAGTCTGCCAATAATAACAATTGTGATAAAAAGTCTGTCTCACATTTAACCGATATGATATCTTAGATTTAGTAGACCTTGAACCGATAAGAACGGCACGTTTTGTCTGAAGAATGTATTGTTTAAATTCTAACTTGCCACTCATTACAAGTGTCAGATAAAGTATATCACATAAAATGTGCGTCTCTCAAGATATAATTACCATAGAGACTAAGGCACTTTGCTCACGGAGTTTACTTAAGTTCCTATGTCCCCTAGTTGGGGCAGAGGGCTTTGCATTGTTTCGGTTTCTTTAATAACTTGTGTTTCAGGTAAGCGAGTGATTAGCCCACTATACCCTATCCCATTGGTGGGGCTGCTACCCCAGAGCCTTTGGAAGTGCTCGGTTTTGTGTCGGGTTTCCTCCCTAGTGAGATAGATTCTGTTTTGAGGCGCAGAAGATTCGCCTTTCGCCCTGCACCCTCAGCTCAGCTGCAACTCGAGTTGGCGGTCGCGCGTCTGCGCGGTTGCAGCAGGTCCCGGGACTCGGACTGGCCAGGGCCCTGCTTTCACTCGGTGTTCCACCACTAACACAGCAGGTGGTTTCTCGGCACTTTGTAGGTAATGATGTTCTCACGTGCATCGATTCCCATCAAGACCATACCCTGACTCCCCCCCCTAGCTCACGGATTTGCGGCATCTTTATGAAACCGACTGACATGTAGCGGTTATAGAAACCAGCAACTTTCATAATTATCAACGAAAGCAGAGCATTAAAAAAACCGACTTCACGTCAAAACTTTGGCTGAGTTATAATGTCATCAACGTAAACATACTCCGAAATCATACATATTTTAAAAAATTGAAATTTTCAATGAAGGAGGTACTCAACCGATTTTGATGAAATTTATATGGGACCAACTATGAAGTATCCTCTATCAAATGAAACTTCAAATTCAAGAATTTTCAAAATCTATTAATTCATAAGTGTCCGAAATATCGTGTAACAAAGACAAAAAACATACAGACAAATTAAGAACCTCCTCCTTTTTTGGAAGTCGTTTGAAAACCACAACATTTAAAACATTTGCTATTTGCGGCAATTAGAAACTATCCGAGTATGGATTGCAGCAACTGAAAACTGTTGATAATCACTGCAACTTGAAACTCAAGTTGCTTCGTGTGCCATTGCAATATACAAGGTGACTGGTGGCACAGAATAAGTAATAGTACCGGTACTGAAGAATTACTCCGCAAGAAGATCTAAATAAATTCGAGTCTTGCTACGACGCGTTACGGTAGAATTCAGCTCGCACAGCATTACATACCTGCAAATTTATATACCTAGAAGTTTTGCCTCTTTCTATCGCATGCCTCTTATCTTTTCTTACACTGTTAGGGTTGCTGCCTAGTGAAGAATAATTAATGACCTTATTTGTAATTAAGTATCTACCGATGTAGGTATTACTGTTATTTTACCTTTGTAAAAAATATTATTTCAACTTACCTAAAGTACAAAATGAAAAAAAAGTTACGACTAATAATTAGTAATACTACCTATGTTTTGTTTACTAAATTTAACATAATCAAATCTAAACATAATCTAATTCTATTTGTTTCTTTTTATGTCCATTTTTAAATACTATTTGCGACCTCGATCATAGAATTGCTGTGAGTGCTATTAGGTAGGTCGGTATCTACAACGTCGTTCCGACGACGGGCGCGCGCGTGACACACAACCCATTCGAAATACGCCGGCGGAGCGCTTCGCTGTAGGTAAATAATGAATGTACCGCGCGGAGTGAGCCAGGCCTGCTGGTGGTGACAATATAATACGTAGAACGTAGTGATTGTATGCTTTTTGGGTGGTGATACTGAAGGAGGGCACTTTGTACTCGATGCTGATCATAATTATGTAATATCAGTAGGTACTAATTGTTCACTAGACTACCCCGTACAAAAACAAAGTGTTTTTTCGATGCAACAACTCTGTAAGACGCCGCATCTAAAATAGTAAGCCACGCGCCGCCACCGCCGCCACCACAGATTAGAAAGTATTATGTACAAGTACAGATAGGTAGGAAACATCAATATTATAGGGAGTTTGGAATGCAAGCTTTTTTGCCGCTTGGCGGCGCTTATGTGCTTGAGGTTTTTTGGATGGACTATGCACTATAGTGGTTTTTTATTATTATTGTTGATAAATATTGTTTTTCATATGTGAAAGGAAGGGTGCGAATTTTACAGTAAAATGGCAAAGAACCAACGAACCACTTACTAAAAGAATCAAAAACCATCACTTGCTAGCATGTTTGATAGTTATAAAGTTATTCGTTGAAATATGTGAATCATGAAGTCTATCAAGCATCACAACAGTTCAGTTACATCAATAATAAACTTAAGTTCACTTGACGCTACTTCTGAGTTTGCAGAAAAACACAGCAGATATGTGCAGTTTACAACAGATACTTTCTCGAGCCGGCAGCGTTTTGCGATCAAATGGCGAAATCTATCACTCACTCAATTCACTCATATTAAGTTGTTATTGCCAGTAATAAGTGGCGCCACCAACGTAAAAATGGTGCCATGGCCGAACTCTTGAAATTGAATAAAATTATTTGATTGTCAATGCCGTGGCCGCCACCTCAGTCGCCATGCTAGTTTGTCTTCCATACAAATACCAAAATTCTATTACTACTAGCGCTACGCGCCGGGCACTACTGGAACTTTTCGTATTTTTTGCTGCGTTCGATATCGATATATCTATAGTACCAGGCAGCGTACCTATAGTATAGTCAACCAATCTTTTTGCGCTCGTTGCATTTGCTTAAAGCGGCTACACACGGCCCTAAAATCACTGGCGATATCGGGACAGCGGTAGTGGGGATGAAATCGGCTACTACTCTACACACGTCTCTGCCAGTCAGTACGAAACCGACCGTGCAACAGACTGCTCGTTGTTCCGAGATGCCGCCGACACTCACAAAACAGCAGAAAATAACTTTACTTTTCCTTTGATACCTGAAACTCAAAAACATAAGACCCAATACTCTAATTAAGTATTACCATTCCTATTCAAATTAGTCAAACTCAATTAAGATATCATACCATAACTCATTTAAATTCAAAAAACACTTTTCTTAAATTTTCTCACTACTTGTCACATGTTAACAATTTAATTATTTTATTATAAAATCAAAATTAAACATTCTAAGGACTAAAATCAAAATAACAATAAAACAAAACCATAAAAGACATAAAAGAATATTAAAAAACAGTTGTAACTCTTTATCAAAATAAATGCTTACTCCTTTGCTGTTGTGTATTATTTTAAGTTCCATTAATAAACAATTATATCCTTACGTTCACCCCCTTAATTGTTTATTTTTAAAAGACAGACATCCTTCTTATTGTTGAATTATCTTTGTCTGGTTTTCATCTAATTTTTCTTTTCTGTAGTAATGTGCTTTCTTCTTGAATTATTACACCGCTCCATTATCAACAACTTCTTCAAATACATTAATTCCATGACAATAATTACTTCCTCGAATAACATCTCAATTTCTATGTTTTTTATCCCACAAATATGGTAAATCGTTGAATAGATTTATTTATTTATTTATTTATTTATGGCTTACCAACTAAAATACATCTTAAAACATTTTCAATAAAATTGCACAATTAAACACTTATTAAAATGATTTTAAATTAAAGGTGAGCACAACAATCTCAGTTAAAATAATAGTTCGTATAAACAAAACTCATTTTTTTACATAGTTTAAAGATATTACAGTTAAATATATGTCGCCGCAGATATACCAAGGCAGGAAAATCCCATCTTGATAGCTTTGGTCGATAGCTTTGGTTGATCTTCGCACTCCTTCGCCAGGTTTTGCGCGAAATAAACAATTATAGCCGCAACACGTCGTCGTATCGTCGCAGCACTCAAGCACAGACTGCGTAGAAATCAATCCTGATTTCGCTACACACGTACTGACAACGCTCCCTAAAGCGGCTACACACGACCCTAAAATCACTGGCGATATCGGGACAGCGGTAGTGGGGATGAAATCGGCTACTACTCTACACACGTCTCTGCCAGTCAGTACGAAACCGACCGTGCAACAGACTGCTTGTTGTTCCGAGATGCCGCCGACACTCACAAAACAGCAGAAAATAGGCATTGTTTTGGCACTTACTACGGTGCCACCTAACCAGAGACGAAAAAGGAAGACCTGGGTTAAAAACTGGTTAATGAAACGTCATGAACTTAGCCACATGAACGTGATGAGACATTTAGAAGTAGATGATTTTAGAAACTTTTTAAGAATGGATTTTGAGTGTTTTGAAGAGCTCCTTAATATGGTGACACAACAACTTCTTCAAATACATTAATTCCATGACAATAATTACTTCCTGGAATAACATCTTTTCAAACTTCATAAACTCTCCAGTACTAGTACCCCATATCACCTTCTCGAACTTCATTTACTTCCAGTACTAATACTTCTTCCATTTTCTGCCGTTCGACCTTCCTCAACTTCTATGTTTTTATCCCACAAAAATGGTAAATCGTTGAATAGATCGATAGCTTTGGTCCACGCTTCTCGATCTTTCGCCTTCGCCATGTTTTCGCGCGAAATAAACAATTATAGCCGCAAGCAAGTCGTCGTATCGTCGCGGCACTCAAGCGCAGACTGCGTAGAAATCAATCCTGATTTCGCTACACACGTACTGACAACGCTCCCTAGACGATAATTGTCCCTAAATCGTGAGCTCGCTCGGAACGATTTAGGGACGATAAAAATCGGGTAGGATTTGCCTACACACGAGACGATTTATGATATGATCTAGGGTCCTCCCCACCACTGTCCCGATATTGCCAGTGATTTTAAGGTCGTGTGTAGCCGCTTCTAGACGATAATTGTCCCTAAATCGTGAGCTCGCTCGGAACGATTTAGGGACGATAAAAATCGGGTATGATTAACCTACAAACGAGACGATCTATTATATGATCTAGGGTCCTCCCCACCACTGCCCCGATATTGCCAGTGATTTTAGGGTCGTGTGTAGCCGCTTTTATTTTTCTGTTTATTTTTTGTAGCTGAATTCTTTTTTTAGTGTTTTCTACAAAGTACGTAGAGTAGAGTGTTAATTCCTCGCGTTTTTACGATCTCAAATCGAAGATTTTACTTTTGTGAAGTGATATTTTTACCTAGGATGCTGACTTTCTAGTGAGATAGTGAGTTAAGAAAAGGAATAGCATTGATTTTTTTATTTATTTATTTTTATTTTTTATTTATTTATTTATTAGGACCACCAGTAAAAGTTACATTATATCTTAAATCTAATTGATTGACACAGAAAAAAATGCAAAATGCAACCTCTGATTAAGGTAGCCACAACATTCAAACATAGATCACGAAATATTTTATTCACCCGCAGGGTGGCGTCCCGCAGGGTGGCGTGTTGTCTCCTCTACTCTTTTCAATTTTTATAAACTCAATATCACAGAATTTAACTTCTTCCTACCACATGTATGCAGACGATTTGCAGATATTTACTCACAGTTCTCTCGATGGAATTAATGTTGCAATACAGCAAATCAATGACGATCTTGCACGAATTTCTCAATGGAGTACGTCTCATGGGATTAAAGTCAACCCAGCAAAATCACAAGCCATCATAATCGGTAGCACTGGCATAGTTAACAAGATGAATTACGAAGCTATTCCTTCTATTATATTTAATGGTGTAAAAATTCCTTACAGCGACACTGTCAAAAATTTGGGAATAACATTTGACAAGACCTTGTCCTGGAAACCACAAGTTGACATAGTGAGTAGGAAGATGTTTGCTGTCAATAACTCCCTTAAACGTTTGCGCAATCTTTTGCCAATACCTACCAAAATTTCATTAGCACACACTCTCTTACTCTCCATTCTCGATTACGCCGATGCTAGCTATCTTGACCTTACAGAAGAACTTTTAAATAAACTTGAACGGCTTCAAAATCTATGTATGCGTTTCATATTTGGTTTACGTAAATATGATCATATCTCCGAATTCCGTGCTAAACTCAAGTGGCTTCCTATTCGTCTTCGCCGGGATACTCATGTTCTTTCTTTGCTGTATCGGTTGCTGTTTAATCCTGTAGTTCCGAGCTATCTTAGTCATCACTTCACGTTCCGACACGAGAATCACGAGAGACACCTGCGCTCTACTAACAACCTAATGCTCTCCACCCCTTTACATTTAACGCACTGTTACCACCAATCCTTTGCGGTTCGGGCTGTGTCACTATGGAATCAGCTTCCCACTGCCGTAAAATCTGCTTCATCTCTACACTCTTTTAAAATTAAATTAAAAAATCAATACTTGAGTCAAATACAGTCATAAAGAAGTATGCTATTGTAATATCTATGCAATATGTTGATTATATATATATTATTATTATATATATTATATATATATTATGTTTATTATAATAGTATTTATGCATTCTATTTACAATATTAGTATGTATGTATTATAATTTTACGCATGTATTACATCTATTTATAACGAAATAATGAACAAAATTGTCATTTTTTTTGTTTCGTTTTTTATTTAGTTTGTTAAGTTTTCTTTTTTTTTATTTGTGTGATTTTTAGTTTAAGTTATTTTTTTTTGTCTCTTCCACAAACATGGTTGTCTGGTAGAAATCGCTCCTCAGCGATAAGACCGCCAAGTTTTTATTTTTAGTGTAAGTGTTCTTTTTTCTTTTACTTTACCTGTAAAAACTGAAGTGTAAATAAATAAATAAATATTTATAAGCAAAAAAAAAATTATTTAAATGTAAGTATGTAAATGTATGCTAATAAAAATATACCATAAAAATTAAAAACAGAATAAAAATTTTAAAATGTAGCAATTTCAATAACAAGTCATTAGAATTAAAATTAAAAGAAAATAGATTAAAACATAAAAATAAAACATTTTACAATATCTTTTGATTATATAAAATTAGAATTAAATTAAAAGAAAATACAAATAAAATTAAATTAAAACATTAGCATTAAAATTGAGTTTAAAAAAATATTAGTAAAATTATAAAAAGAACTATGCATCGCTGAGAAACTCCAACAGCTTCTTTTGGAACTGCCAGTATGA
Organism: Stenoptilia bipunctidactyla; assembly: GCA_944452665.1. Lineage (NCBI taxonomy): Eukaryota > Metazoa > Arthropoda > Insecta > Lepidoptera > Pterophoridae > Stenoptilia > Stenoptilia bipunctidactyla. The sequence goes on along the minus strand of OX101748.1, from coordinate 2,967,046 downwards.
GTCATTATGGATATCAAATTTATCATTTAATTTGTTGTAAGTGTCTGGCAGGCGATATGAAGCGGCATGCATTCGGGCATTAGTTCGAGCACGTGGTTTGTAGAATAAAGGAAGTGCCTTCCGCGGTGGTTTGCGAGGAACTCTTAGGTTAATCATTGAAACTATAGTAGGACAGTCAATTTCATTCCTAACGACTTTGAATAGGAATTTCATGTCTAGTATGCTTCTTCTTGTCACAAGGCTATTCATTTTAAAGTGATACAATCGCTCTCTATAACAAACTTTTTTGTGAAAGCCACTATAATAAGCCAGGTGTCTTGTGAACCGTTTTTGAATGCGTTCAATGCGAAGTTGATGCACAGTGTATTGCGGAGACCATACTACACTACAGTATTCCAGTAGACTGCGCACAAAACTGTTGTATATTATTATCTTAGTCTGTGGGTTTTTAAAGATTTTGCCGTTTCTAATTACAAAGCCTAGAGCTCTAGAAGCTCTGGAAATGGTATCGTCGATGTGTGGGATAAACGTGAGTTTCGAATCTATAATTAGGCCTAAGTCTTTGTATGAGTCCACTTCCTGTAACACAACACCATCGATGCTATAGCTCGTATCTAGAACATGTACCTTACGTGTTATTTTAATATGATAGCATTTTTCTGTATTGAATGACATCTTATTTTCTTTACACCACTCAGCCAAGCTATTTAAATCGTGTTGCAGCAGTATCGAGTCCTCTCTACTTTCAATGTGTTTTAAAAGTTTTAAATCGTCCGCAAACAGGAAAACTTTACTATGTTTTACAACGTCCACTATATCGTTTACAAATATGTTAAAGAGTATTGGTCCTAAATGGGAACCCTGGGGTACACCTGAAGTTACAGCATGTGGTATGGACCTATAACCCCCGACTACTACAAACTGTGAACGATTTGATAAATATGACTGAAACCACTGAAGCAGAGAGCCACCAAAACCGCATTTTGACATTTTGTGAATGATAGTATTGTGGCAAACTTTGTCAAATGCTTTTGATAAATCTGTGTAAATTACATCAGTTTGCAACTGAAAATCCATGGCTTCAACAAGAACATTTGTAAATGTGAGAAGATTAGTAGTAGTACTCCTAGCTTTTATAAATCCATGCTGACTTTCGGTAAATATTTGTTTCATATGAGCGTGTAAATTGGAACAAATTAGGGCTTCAAAACCCTTAGGAAACACTGAGAGGATAGAGATGGGTCTATAATTTTCAATATTATCCTTTGCACCCTTTTTGTAAATTGGAACAATTTTGGCTGTCTTCCAGATGTTGGGGAAAACACCAGAACTGAGGGATTTATTAAAGATCAGGCTTAACGGGAAAGCAAGAGAATCTGCACATTTAGATATAAAATAGGGAGGAAGCATATCAGGACCCGCACCTTTTGTAACGTGAAGTCTTTTTAGTTTGAACAAAATAGATTCTATTGTCAGGTGAATGGTGGAAAAGCTGCAAGGCATTGCATTGCTAATATGTTCAGATTTGCGTGCTGAGTTGTCGCTGGAGTTATAGACTCTTGAAAAATGATCTCCAAAGTAATTACATGTGTCAGCTCCGCTGGAAGTAATTTTGCCCTTATAGAACATTTTAGCAGGATAATAGGCTTCTGAGTTCTTTTTGCTTTTAATGAATGCCCAAAAATATTTTGGGTTATTCGTAATTCTTTCTTCGATAGTTTCAATATAAGTTCTGTAACAACGGGTTGTTAGCGCAGCACAGCGTTTACTTATGATATGCAACGAAATTTTATCGAGAGGGTTTTTATGGATTCGATATTTATTAAGCAATTTGTGCTTTTCTTTTAATAACTTTATCAAAATGTTTGGAAACCACTTAGGATATTTACTATTTCTGATTTTTGTCTTGGGTATGTGTTTATTTATTACAATGTTTAAAAGATTATAAAAGACGGTGGTCATGTCGTTAACATCCTCACAGTTATCAAATTCTTTCAACCAATCAATTTTATCCAAATCATTCTTTATCAGATTATAGTCAGTTCTGTAAAAGTTTAGCCTAGATTCAGTGACATTTCTGCTCAGAACACTTTGTTTAGGCTTTGGGGCATATTTAAATATTAAAGGTGGATGATACGAATCAGTTTTTACGAGTCCTGCTGTTGCTTTATTGACAATTATATTTACCGAGTTAGAGAATACTAAGTCGAGAATTTTATTATTTGAGTTCAAGATGTTATTAAATTGATTTAGGTTGTTCAGCGATGCAAAGTCAATCAAAATTTGGGCAAGACTAGAGCCGTTATGCTTAGGAACTAAGATGGAATCTACAGTTACATTGGGCCAAGTAATACAACTTAAGTTAAAATCTCCGACCAAAAGTACATTGTCCAAATTTTCGATATTATGAGTACTTTTTTTTACAAATGTTATAAGATCTTTTTTATTAACTGGAGGTGGTAGGTATACTGCGCAAATGGTATAACTTTTTGAATCTATATCCAATTTCACCCACAATTCTTCGATATTAGAATCATATGAGTGTAAAACACTACTGCTGTTATACTTTTTAGAAATCGCAATGAGCACCCCTCCTCCAGTTTTTGTTTTACCATTTTTATTAACAACATTCCTATCACGCCTATATACAACATAGCGATCATTGAATAGTTCTGAGTCGTAAATGCTATCATTCAACCAGGTCTCAGTCAATATAATAACATCATAATCAGTAGACACAACATTGCAATAAAATTCATGTGTTTTTAAACGTAAACCTCTAACATTCTGGTAGAAAATTAGTATATTATTGAATTTTAAATAGTTTAAACCAATACATGCTTAGAATTGAGAAAAAAAAGGTACAGTTATTTAAGACATTAAAACTATTTTTATAAAAGTTTATCTAAGGTCTCAATACTTCTTATAAATATATATTCCGAATTCTCGTTCTTTCGCATAAAAATTTTTCCTTGTTTAACCCAAACAAATTTGTACCCCTTTTCCTTTCCTTTCTGGCGAGCTGCAGCGTGCAGAGTTCGGTTGGCAGGTGAAAGATGCTCTGCAACGAAGATTGGCTTTTTGTTTCCCCCTATGCCAATATGACTCGTGTTCAACTTGTCATCTACATGATTCCTGTTATAGATAATTGTGCCTGCTAAGAACTTGTCTCTAAGTCTGGGTGTAGCCATTTTTACTATAATAGATCTTGGTCTAGTATCATTTTTATTACTTTTAGCTATACGAGTGTAATGGTGTATATCAGCATCATTTAGGTCGCAAGATATTGTTTTTGAAAGTTGTTTGATGATCGAAGGTAAGTTTTCATTTTTATGCTCTGGAACGCATTGAATTTCCAAATTGCAGGACCGGTTGTGTTGTTCCATTCCCTCGAGACGTACACCTAACTTTCTAACAGTTTCCGTAAGTGTTCCGTTTTCCTTTATGAGTTGTTGTATGGAATCAGTTTTAGTACTTAGGTCTTTCTTAATGCGATCATATTCATCATTCATAAACGATACAGATTTTTCCATGCCTATGATATTTTCAGTAAGTTGTTTTAATTCAGATTTCACCATACGACGTAAACTACTTTCCAATTCGGTAAAAATAGATTCTTTAATGATTTTGAATGACTGGTGCAAGGAGGTGAACAATTTGTGTTGCAAAAGCATTGAGTTTCATGAAAACGACCCGAAAAAACCTATGGCCTATAATTATTGTATCAAACACAAATAATTAAGAAAAAATAAATAATTGTCTGAGATGCATATTTTTTTTACTACTCCCAACTCGCATAGCATCATGTTTTGTGCAGTTTATTTCAACTTATTAGTATTGTGCAGTTTAAATTTGACTCGTTACTCGAATCAAATTATAATTGCGCAATACTAATAACTGGTACTACGAATTTCTGAAAATTTGAAAGAAGCGGTACGGGCGGGCTGCATTCTATGGTTGTTTTGGTCAAAAAGGTTCCTAGAGTGGCTACTGTATGGCGCTAAAGTGCAAAAACCGCGAGACGGTCATCTATACTTTAGTACTTATATTCATCTATGTCAGTCGCAAAAAAAGTATGTGCGCTTGTGTAACCATGCGTTACGTGATGAATTCTTCAACTTTCGGTTAAATTTTCTCGGTAAATATTTTTTTTTCTTTATTTATGACCTTTAGCTAGATTATCACGTCCTCGAATTTTGAAAGTGACCCGGCAGTCACCCTGTATATGGCAAAGTGCCTAAAACTGTCATTGTAACTTGGTTATTGTGTGGTATGTAGAATTTTCATTCAATGATTATGAAACGTGCTTCGGAGGGCACGTTAAGCAGTCGGTCCCGAGTACTGTATACTTGTATACAGTAGTCGTTAGGGTCTGTTAGAAGCCATCTCGGCGCCCTGAAAATTCTGACATCCACCACCCGGCACTGGGCCAGCTTGGTGGATAATGGCCTATACCTCCGCGTCACCCAGGGGAGAGACTCACGCCCTGCAGTGGGCTCATTACAAAGAGTTGTGAAGAAGATGAAGATAAGATTATGAAAAGTCAGCAGTTGGAAATATTGATAAGAAATATTTTTTAAGGGGTTATTGACAGTTACTGGACAGATGTTCAATTTTAACCTGCCACAACTCAAAAAAGATATCAATTTCTTAAAACCAGTTGACTATAGTTTATTCAATATGCGATGGCTTTTTATGTATAGTGATAATATGTTATTGATAGTTTTGCAATACTTATAACAATCAGATTAACGTAAGAGATAACGTTGAATGATCATAATATTTTCTCTGTTCGATATTTATTGGTAATATTTTACGGGGTGACTCTGAGATGGATATTGAATAATATAGTGTTTTCGAAGTCACTTCTCTAAACACGGAATCTTAATTAAAACACTTTTTAACCGGATTTATCGCGTATATTTACATTTTAAATTTTGACTCGACGTTTCGGTGTCTTTTCAGACCCCGTGGTCACGAGCGACTGAGGTGTCAAGCGTTGGATTGATAGATTGAAAAAAGTTATACATCATCATCTCCATCACTGACCTCTATATTTACCACTGGACTGGCTGTTCCGTAAGTTTGACAGCTATTTTTTTGTGCCTATTTGAAGCGCCACTAGCGAGTAGCGAGTGTCCGCAGAACAAATTTTGACGTATATTGCAAGTGGCCGCCAGAGAAGTGCTTGCTTATTGTTAAGTGATTTTATATTTTTTAAATATTAATTCGAATTTTATGTTGTTATTGTTATAAGCATTATATAAAAGTTATCAAGAATGAGGACATGTGACATATGTGTAAGCGACTAGTTTTAGTACCACGGACACTCGCTACTGCTCGCTACGTCCGACAGCGCCAAAATGGCGATTATCAAACGGGCACAAAAGCACTTTGACAGCCGCCAGTCCAGTGGTAAATATAGAGGTCAGTGATCTCCATCTATTTCTCAGTCTTCGAGCGTAGCATTCGGGATTGACACAAAACGAGCTGACAGTATCTTGAGTTACAGGTCGTGCAGCTTGCTGGATGTTAGATTTAATGTTTTTCAGGATAGATTGACTGAGAAACAGATGGAGATGATGATGTATAACTTTTTTATGTTCTGTATGTTCTGCCTGCCCCATAAGGGATACCGGCTTGAAGTTATGTATTTATGTCTGTATGTACTTTAATGTAAAAATACAGTTGCAAAATGAAATAATCAATGAGGCACTGATAGAAACAGATTTTAAGCTTCTAATCACCATTCATTTAACACTTATTTAATACGCTCCAAACATAATGAACGATTACATCGCCGTAAGTTAAAAAAAAATATAAAAATTTGAATGCATTATTATCTTATCGGAACGTGACTGTGAATAAGTGATAAATGAGTACGGCGAAATACTATACAGGGTTGATTTGTGGTCACCGGCCAAATTTTTTTTACACAATTACTATCAATATAGATAAAACTGTTCCTTTACTGACTGAGTTACTGAGTGACTGACAGACAACGTACAGCCGTAACTACTGGGCGCAGAGAGCTGAAATTTGGAACATACATTCTTTAGGGGATTTAGGGGTGCACTAAGGAAGGAATTCCCGAAACTCCTACGGGAACGGGAAATATAGGACTTTTTAGTTTGTATGAAAAATCTTTTTCCTTAAGTGCTCGGATGTGATACTTGGTATAAAGGTTCTTCAATAGGTATTATGTATTATGAAAGGAATTCCCGAAATTCCCACGGGGCCGGGAAAAATAAGACTTTTATGTTTATGCGCGTACGAAGTTGCGGGAAAAAGCTCGTCTTTTGTACAACGTGTAACATAATGAAGAGATAATAATTAAGGGGATTGTGTTATTATATTATTACTGTATTATTATATCTATCTGTGTATTTTATATTTATAAAAATCTGTAACATTACATTTTAGTATTATATGTATTTGTGTATGTATTTATATGTATAATATATTTATTCGTATATATTTATAAAAATATTAAGTAGTAAATTATACAATACAATACAATACAATACTCTTTATTGCACACCACATATTATAAAATACAGTAAGAATGAAAACATAAAAAAAAAATAGGGTACAATGGGCGGCCTTATCGCTAAGAGCGATCTCTTCCAGGCAACCTTAGGATGGACAAGAATAACTAAAATTGTTGTAATAAGGTGGTGCGGCGTATATTTATATATACATAATAATACAATATATAGGTATATAATACATAAATACAATACAATATCAAAGAAATAATAAATATCATGATATATTTAAACATTATTCCATAGCAGCTGACATTGACAAGAAATAATTATGAACTTGTGACTTAAATATTGGGAGAGATTTTGCATGTCGTATCGCAACGGGCAGAGAATTCCATAATTTGACGGCCTGTACTGTGAAGGAGTCACCATAAAAGGAAGAGGTATGTACAGGTGTCATTAGTTGGAGCGTATTGGACGAACGCAAATTAAAATTATTAGAGAGATGGAGAAACTGGAAGCGTTCTTTAAGATATTGAGGGGTCGTGGGACTAAATAATATGGAGTATAAGATGGATAGTATATGGGAGTTACGACGGAGCCGGATAGGAAGCCACTTGAGTTTAGTGCGAAAATGAGATACATGGTCATATTTGCGCAAGCCAAATATAAACCGAATGCAGAAATTTTGAAGCCGCTCAAGCTTATTTAGCTGGACTTCTGTCAAATCGAGATAGCAGACGTCCGCGTAGTCCAGGATTGGCAAAAGGAGTGATTGTGCAAGCGTAGTTTTGGTGGCTGTAGGAAGAAAGTTTCGGAGTTTTCTGAGAGATGCCGAAGATGCGAATATTTTGCGACTTATTTCTGACAGCCACGGATCCCAACTTAGTGTTCTGTCCATGACAACCCCCAAGTTCTTTACGGTGGAACTGATAGGAATTTGGGTACCGTCAAAAGATATCGTAGGCAGGTGAGAAAAGTTTATGTTTGATATCATCCTTGAACTACCAATAACAATAATTTGGGTTTTATTAGGATTTACCCTGAGGCCGAAAGCTTTACTCCATTCGCTTATTTTACCAAAGTCTTCATTAATGGTAGCGATAGCTTCGTGTAGGTTGTGAAGTGCAGCCTGGCTGTAAATTTGTAGATCGTCTGCATACAGATGGTAGGAAGAAGTTAAATTAGCAGAAATAGAATTTATGAAGATAGCAAAGAGTAACGGAGATAGCACGCCGCCCTGAGGTACACCGGCAGATAGATCACACCATGATGAGGCCACATTATCGACCAAGACACGTTGCCGGCGACCATACAGGTAGTTTTGAAACCAATCAATAACCACAGGAGATATGTTAAGAGAACGGAGGACTTCTATAAGAATGTCATAGTCAACATTGTTAAAGGCGTTGCTAAAGTCAAGGAGAGAGAGCACAGTCAACTTTCCTTTTTCCATACCATACCTTATATCATCAGTTATTTTCAGGAGAGCAGTCGCAGTACTATGGCCTGGTCGAAAGCCAGATTGGTGAGAATTTAATAAGGAGTTTTGGACTAGGAAGGTATTCAGCTGATCATGTACGAGGCGCTCTAGAACTTTCGAAAGGAAAGGAAGGATTGAGATTGGTCTATAGTCGGTAAAGGACAATGGATTAGATTTTTTAGGTAAAGGAATAATCTGTGCTTCTTTCCAGGCCGATGGAAACATACCTGTTTCAGTAGATTTATTAAGAATATAACTGATGGCTGGCAGTATTTGATCTATAACAGGCAAAATCATGTTGCGACTAATACAATCAGTACCGATTGCGTTAGATGCGATGGACATTATACTTCTCTTAACATCACTGTAGGAAAATTGACTAAAAACAAATGAAGGATGGTTGGGAATTGGTTGAGAAGAAAGAGTATGTAGGGTGTGATTTTTGATTGAAGTATTCAGTTTAAAACTATCACAAAAGTACTGATTCAGGAGATCAATATTAATATTATTATTAATTTGACTTTTATTAGGCTTACCAATACCCAATGTTTTAAGAAATTTCCAAAGTTTTGATGGGTCTTTATTTTCGACTGATTCATGAATATAACGGCGTTGAGCATCCCTACACAACCTGTTGCAGCGATTGCGGAGTTCAACATATTTTAATCGACTTTCTTCGGTTGGTTTACGTTTGAAATTAAACTTAGAAACATTTTTCCTGTGCATGATTGAGCGGATGTCATTTGTAATCCATGGTGCTGGTGTATGTTTGATTTTGATAGTACGTATAGGTGCATGAATGTCGTAAAGTTTAGTTATGATATTATTAAAAATGTTAACCATTTCATCTGGCGTTCATGACCTCGGACCAATCTATTTGTTGAGCATCATTTCGTAAATTCTCTAAATTCATGCCCCCAAAATTACGTTGCAGGATAACATTAGGCTTTGCTTTAGGCGGACGAAGTTTATATGAGAGGAATTATATTATAATATATTTCTTTTATTGTTAGTGTACATACTAAAATTGTATTTTTATCCAAATTTCCAATCGTTAGGTCTGCTGGAAGAGATTTCTGTTGAAATAAGCTGTACCTTTGTACTTTTGTTTTCTTCTAAAATTTTATGCAATTTAATTTTTTTACTAGTGTGTACATAAATTGTTAAATAAATAAATAAATAATGTAAGTATATTTTTATTTAGTGTATATTCTATACATATAGTAGGTATGCCTTTAATCCCAAGCTACAGATACTAATTTTCTTTATCCATGGTTGTCTGGTAGATATCGCGGAAACAAACAATTGTATTTCAAAATAGTAATTATGTTCCTTTTTTTTGTACTTATTAATGGCATACAATGAAGTGTAAATAAATAAATATTTTTAGTGATGTAGTTTATAAGTAACAATAACATAAATTTGTTATCCTTACGGTTCGGCCGAAAAACAAGTTCAAAGTTTAGATCAAAATATCTAAGCGTCAACCCTAAAGACAGCTGTTAGCTTTTGATGAAATCTATTCGATAACAGATGACGTAAAAATAAAGTGATGGGTAACTAAGACAGATACTACAAAGTTCAGCCGGTGCGGGAAAGGTCATACGGTCACTGACTGCGGCACAAGTCTTATTTTAGCTTATTACGTTGACTAGGGTTGTCAAAATATTTTGTTGTAAAATAATTATATAAATTTGTATGAAAGTCTATACCAGCACTGATCATGCTAATTCTTTTACTGTATATTCTACGTATAGCATAGAAACAAACCCTTAAATTTTATCTCTCCCTTTTGTTTTACGTTGTAGAAACGATTTTTGCGAAAAGAAAGTATTTTTTTTACAAATAAATAAATATATCCGCTAACATATTAAGCAAACCATGGTCACTCTAAATTACCATTAAAATAAAGGCAACCACGCGCTACTACAAAACATCTTGTAGTAATACGCCGATAATATCAATGAAATGCCGCTTCGTAGTAGGTTCATCAACAGCGACCATTTTTTTAAATGTTTGTGGTTCCATATTTCTACTTTTTTGTACTGAGCGACGCTTAAATAAATATGAAGGTACGTTTATATTGTATTAAAGAAAGTGACATTTAAATTTGGCTGGTGACTTCAAATCAACCCTGTATAATAAGAAGTTGCTTGCAAATACTGTACCAAATATCTTATAATCTAGAAATTATGTTACATCTGTAAGATATTACTGCATATCGAGCTCGGCTACAAGAAATCTGTACATAATAATAAAATATTTATTGTACACCAACGTGGAAACAAAGGAAAAAAAAATTACAAAAGCGACCGCTTAAGAGCAATTTCTGCCAAAACCGATAGCTGCAGATTATCGATTTCTTCATTTTTATCAAAACTCAAAGTTATCTCACTGATGTCTTGAAATAAATTAATTTTATTCGTTATTATTTTTATAAGTTTGTAGATAAGATAAATGAAATATCTTTTGTCCCTACGTCTTCCATTTTGTGCCCACCACTCGTGAACCGCCCCAACGGCCTTCTGTTTTGAATGAGTGCAGCCAAGGACTGAAAGAAGAATCTTGGGGATGGCCTGTGTTTATCCGTTGAAGTCTCTCGGCTGATTATGATTATGATGATGAAGAAAAAATAGACTGAGTATATTCTACGAAACGAACTCAATGAGACAAGCCCGTCCGGCATGTACCTTTTTCTGAAGACATTGTCCACGCTCTACGATATACATAAATTTTTCTGTGGCTGATATAAGTATGATTATGAAATTAATTTTTACTATCGTTTACTCCATCTTTCTTGAGGTTAAGCGCAGATTATTCTGAAGATGACAATAATTGAATTCACGAATTGCTGGATCACATGCGTCAAGCTAATCAAAGAGGCAAAGATTTAATCCAAGCTGACCCTATAAAGACAAAAAATAATTAAACAATGAATGCTGCCAATAATTTAATAACTGCAAAGTATAAAAATATATTTTCAGGGTTTTATTGGAGGTTTTTTGTGGGCGATAGGCTGACCCCCTGTCACTGTAATAGTCTCTCTCCATCATAATAATACCTCCAATTTGTCAAACGTGACATCAGATAGTTCTATAACCTTTGGTGTTTTGCCTACCCCATAAGGGCTACAGGCGTGAAGTAATGTATGTATAAAAACATAAATATAGCTAAATATATATATTGTATAGTTTAATCAAGATAAGAAAACACGCCAAACAAAAATGACGATAATACTAAAGATAAAAGAACACAAATTCAAGAAACTTTTATAGCTCCAAAAGGTACACATGGCATAGATTCGCAGGTAAGTTTCCAATCAATAGGATAGCGTCATATTATAAGACGATTTCATTTAATCAAATATAGATTTATATATACAGGTTTTGGGGTCAAACGCGGGTTTAGTCACTTATAAAAAAAAAAAAATAAACGTACTTAAGTAGATAAAAAAATATTCTGAAATTGAAAGAAAAAATTAGAAAAGAAAAAAATGCGTCAGTAAAAAGATCACACCTTTCGAGCTATTAAATTCCTCAATGCATAAATTTGCTGTATGAGGATGGCGTGTGGCGTCGCCTTAAGAATAGCGCTACCCCATCTCCTCCCGTGGGTGTCGTAAGAGTCGACTAAGGGACAAACCAGAGGACGAGCAGCAGCGTCCTTTTGTGTATATTAACATCACACTGCGATTGCCAACCCGCCTGCCAAGCGTGGCGATTACGGCATTTCCCCCCCAAATTGGAAGACCTTGGGGGAGGCCTATGTCCAGCAGGTGACGTCTACAGGCTGTGGATGATGATGAGGATGTATTATTATGCATTACTTATGACGCCTTTTGGCGGAAAAACCCGATAATCGGATCAGTCGGTCGGGTATCAGGGCAAGAGAGAAAGAAACCGGCGAACAATTCGGGCAGTATTATTATACATGATCGCCGGTTACAGGTACTTTTGACTAGGACCTTTTTCAGTATGTCGCCAGTTAGGTTGAGATACGTTTGCAAACTGGTGGACACGAATAGATGGAAGGTGGCCCTTTCCATCTATTCGTGTTCTATACACCTCTTTCGTGAATCTACTTTCAATAAACCTCTCTAAATGTCCAAACTACCGTAGCCGATCCCTTGTCTCCGCCTACCCCGAAGAGAGACAGGCAGGAAGTTATGTGAATACTTAAAACCTCTTTCTTATTTCACTACTGCGCACCCTATCACTCAATTTCATTCCACAAAAACTCCTCAAAGCCCTCATCTCCCCAGCATTAATCTTGCTTTCATGTGTCTTCTGCCATACCCACGATTGACTACCATACTTAATTATTGGCACTAAAACTCTCTCGGGTACGGCAAGACGAGCCTTATTAATTTCGCTTGCCATAATCGAGTATAAGGCGCCATTAATACTGTTAAATTTCCTGCTCTTTACCCTCCTTTCAATATCACCTACACACTTCCCATCTCTTGTAAACAGGGACGCCAAGTACAGAAACTAAGTCATCATCATCATCACAACTCCGTGTAATGGGCCCACTCCAGGGCATGAGTCTCTCCTCTGGGTGACGAGGAGGTTTAGGCCATAATCCACCGAGCTGGCCCAGTGCTGGGTGGTGGATGTCAGAATTTTCAGGGTGCCGATATGGCTTCTGACAAACCCTAACGACTACTGTATACAAGTATACAGCACCCGGGACCGACAGCTTAACGTGCCCTCCGAAGCACGGAAGTCGCCGTGAGAAACGAATGGTCGGCGGTCACCCATCCAAGTACCGACCGCGCCGAACATTGCTTAACCTGTGATATCGTAAGATACACACAGTAACCACGGCGCCACGACGACTTCTCGTCGTGACAGAAACTAAGTATATAAATAAAATTGCCAAATAAAGTAATCACTCAAAGTAAGCAAGGCTTGTTTCATGAGATACCATGTAGCAAACTAGAACCTAGAATATGAAAAGCATATACAGGGTTAATTTTAATTAGCACATCTCCTCTTGTAGGCAGCCTCTCCACATCAATCAATGGATAAAAAATTGACGCCCACTTCGAAGATGGGGTTAACCTATCTGCCTCAGACGCCAGTGGTTGCGGGTTCGATTCCCGACCGGAACAAGAAAAAAAAAATATTCCGGGTCTGGGTGTTTATCTATATGTGTATTTATATTCTAGGTTTCCCCCTAGTTCGCTACATGATATCCCATAACACAAGCTATGCTTACTTTGGAGCCATGTAGTTGGTGTGATTGTCTGGGGATTTTATTTTATTTATTTATTTATAATATGTTTTATTACTATACGAGAAAAAAACGTAAACTTACCACGTTATTTAATCAAAAATAATAGACAATTTTACTTCAACATTTTTTTTCTGATAGTTCACCTCTCTGTCTTGATTAGCCTTTTTGGTAGGTCTTTTCAAGAACACCCTTTATGCGAAAGTGAATGCTTAAAATATAAATACCTGGTAAAATATTACTTCTTCATTTTAAGTATAGTGTAAAGATGGCGAAGTCACTTATGTTAGTGTTTGTCATATCAGTGATATTTGGTGTTAGTGACGCGAAAAAAATATTAGCGGTATTTCCCGTTGCGTCAATCAGTCATCAAGTTGTATTTAGGCCTATAACACAAGAGCTGGTCAGAAGAGGACATGAAGTGACAGTCATAACGCCAGACCCTGTTTTCCCTAAAGATGAAGCTTTGAAAAACCTAACAGAAATAAATGTTCATGACGTGTCTTATGAGATATGGGCTAGTTTTTATAAAACATCCTCGGGCAGTACAAATGATGCTTATGAACAAGCGAAACTAGGGTTTAAGCTAATAGCAGACGTTTTTGAAGCACAAATTAAGTCTCAGCAAGTATCTGAAATATTAAGGAAAGAAAGTGATTATTATGATTTAATTATCGTTGAGGCCATTGCGAGACCGGCGTACATATTCACACACATTTTTAAGGCGCCTGCAGTAGCAGTTAGCTCTTGTGGAGTTTATCTAACCCTATTTGAAATATTTGGAATACCGACACATTATTCACTTTACCCAGCTCAGACTCGTCAGAAAATAAACGATTTAACAATGTGGGAAAAAATTAATGAGATATACAAAGAAATGAAAAAGACTGATATTGTAAGTGGTGCCCAATCAAGAGAGGATGCAATGTTGCAAAGACACTTTGGCCAAAATATTCCTCCTCTTGAAGAACTGAAATATAATTTGGACATGTTTTTTGTAAATCTTCATCCTATATGGGATACGAATAGACCAGTACCACCTAACATTATTTATATGGGAGGTTTGCATGTAAAGCCTCTTAATGAACTACCACAGGTAAGTTTTTTTTTTGTCAATGTTTTTTTTTATTTTATTTTAGATATAACAGTCATAAAATGGTTATTATCGCAACAAAGCGTTGCTGTTTAGCCCATAAAAAAGTAACAACAATGCTTCATAATTTCTTCAGTTTTATTACCATATTCTACACTAGCTGTTGCCCGCGACTTCGCCCGCGTGAATATCGGTTATTTCTATTGGATAAAGGATACAACTATGTCTTTTCTTGACGTTCAAGCTTCTGAATTTCGTTGAAATCGATTTAGTATTTTAGAGTTACTTGAAAATCTATTCTACTCGTAGCTAACATAGCTGTGCCGTAGTTTATGAAGAGATAGATTGTGCAGAGTTTTGTGAAAAATACCTACACAAAAATAAAACACGGGAACCTACTAAAGAAACGCAGGGTAAAAGTACTGGGGGCACATACGTATGTGAGTATGGAATAATAAATTCTGTGGGTATACGTAATTTTTAGTATTTTTGTATTGTTGAAAATTAATTAGTATGCAAGAATTATAACTGTTTAACAAACTTTTTTTGTGCAGAAATTTAACTTGTAGTACGACCCCGTTACACATATCTTGGTGGAAGAAGCTTTTTCAGTAAAATTATTAAACCTGTACGCGTACGCAGTCCAGATCCTTGCAAAGCTACCAGCGCGGCTGGCTTCGGCCAGCTCAGCTCCCACCCTCTTCGCGCGTCTAGCGCGTCAACGTTAAAATTCGTTAAAATTCTCATATTTCCAAAGGTGTTGATTGAAATCAAATTATATAAATAAAATTCACTTGCTATTGAATACCTATGATTTATAACGTATTTATTTGGCTAAGGATTGTTATACTATGTTGATAAAACTCCTTAAAATATTAACATTATGCTGTTCCGGACTTCAGAATTTTTAAAGATAAACAATTCCGTCATACATGATTTTTACGGAATTTAAACTGGTTTGCCATCCTTCACTAAAATTTAAAAATGTTGTGAGGTCGATACACGTGGGTCCCATATGAAAAACATCCCTTATTCAAATTAAACGCAACTTTCAGTGTTTGTCCTTGTGCCTTGTTTATTGTCGTTGCAAACGCTTCAAGTAAAGAATACTGAAAGGAACATCGATTGGAATTGTCGTGATTACCTTTTAATACTCCTTTCATAATTGTTGCCGTTTGAATATTGCCCTCCATTACACGGTCTTGGTGACTCAAAGTTCCTCATTAATAGAACCGGACCACCAAATTTAGACCTTAACTTATGGGAAGGTACACCTGTCAACTCTCAACACTAAGAAACTCAACAGGGTAGGATGTAACTTATTCAACGTCTGACAACGACATCGGCCCTCACGTGGCTGCGCGTACGGGTTAACATAGCTAGTGATATGCGCTTTCCCGCACTGCCCGCCGCCGTGCTGCCAGGCCTGGCTCACTCCGCGCGGTACATCCGTTATTTACCTACAGCGAAGCGCTCCGCCGGCGCATTTCGAATGGATCGTGTGTCACGCGCGCGCTCGTCGGGAAGTTGTTGATACCTACCTACCTAATAGCACTCACAGTAATTCTATGATCGAGGTCGCAAATAGTATTTAAAAATGGACATAAAAAGACACAAATATTCAATTAGATTATGTTTAGATTTGATTATGTTCAATGTAGCAAACAAAACATAGGTAGTATTACTAATTATTCGTCGTAACTTTTTTTTCATTTTGTACTTTAGGTAAGTTGAAACAATATTTTTTACAAAGGTAGGATAACAGTAATACCTACATCGGTAGATACCTAATTACAAATAAGGAGATTAATTATTCTTCACTAGGCAGCAACCCTAACAGCGTAAGAAAAGATAAGAGGCATGCGATAGAAAGAGACAAAACTTCTAGTAATTCTTCTGTACCAACGGTACTATTCCTTATTCTGTGGTGCCGCGCCGCTGCCGCCACCATTATTGCGTCGTAGCAGCAGCAATGCTACTTTCACAGTCGGTTTGGTTTCACAAGTGTTTTTTTTTGTATTGATTTTTGTTACAAATATTATTATCGCTATAAAGCATATTATAAAAAAAGCTCTTAATACAAACTGAAAAAAAATCTAATCAAAAATTCATCTTCTTCTCCACCTCCCTAATGCTTGATTTTAGAAAAAATAATGTTGCCTAAGTTCATTCTCAAGTCCTCATTTAAGCGTGTATCAACAATCTTAAAAATCGAACCGTAGTGGTTAAGGCGTGAAAATGTATTTGAATTTTTCTTCCTAATGAAAATACCTTTATACATACATAGATAACTTCACACCTGTATCCCTTATATTGATTATAAAAACCATCTGATGTCACGTTTGACAAATTTGGAGGTATTATAATGACGGAGAGAGACTATTGCAGTGACAGGGGGTCAGCCTATCGCAAAAACGTCAATAAAACATCTGTCCCTTAACTGGCATTTACAGAATGCCCGGGAAGAGTAGCAACTGGCACTTTCTATGTTTTTCTTTCACTCCCAAAATATCCAAAAATGCTTAAATACGTGTTCATTAACCTTGATTTTCGGCAATAATAATAAGTTTAAATTCAAGTTTTAAGCGTCGAGTGGATAGGTTTCTCGTGGATGGACGTGTACCACCTTAGTCTTCATGTCCACTTAACATCAGGTGTCATTGAAGACAAACGTCCCATTCATATATTATTATAAAAATAAAACGAACACGAAAAAAAATCTCCATACAAAATTTGATTCCCTATTTCACATATTTACTGGTTGATTTAAAAAAAAAAGTAGCCTATGTCGTTTCCCAAGATCATTTCTATAGAATACCAACTTTACCCCGAAACTTCTTCGTAGAAATTTCAGAAACTATACAACCAGACATTTTTTTTTGTTTTTCCGCCAAGGAAAGTCGTTTGGCACCCACTAAAACCAGCTTTAACCAGTAAAGCTAGCTTTAGCGGAAGGAGGATGAATCCTATTACGGACGAATGGGCATTCTATAAGCTATTAACCCAGTGGCTAATGGCAAATAGAATGACCAGACAGTGTGGAGACTCTCTCAGATAGGCTGAGCATACCCACTAAACATCCCCCTTTTGACTCACCTTGATTAAGGTCCTTAGTCATCGTCGGAACGACAGCCAATTGGATCGAGAGGCTGCGTAGTGAGCGGCATCCAGACGGCTGCCACCAAAAGGAACTGAAAGCGAGAAAACAAAGCTAAGACTAGCAGAAATGACTAAGCTGAAACTAAGAGATTATCTAGAGTGATCAGACTCACTCTGAGATAGGAATGCTGGAAAGAAGGACTACGTTTAGAAACGTTGAGCTTGCTGGAGTTTCCTGATGAGGGGAGCGAACTTGGTTAGGACCGGAAGAGCACCGCTGAAACCCTCTGGGCTGGCGTCGAGAGCGGCGCCGAAAGCCAGGATCTCGTCAATGGGAGCGAGCTGGATCCAGAACGCCATGCGGTCTTGAGAACCTTTTGCGTTCTGGCACTGGGAAGCCGATTTGGCGGCCGGTTGCGATTGAGTCACGTCCCGGCTGCGCTGACCTGAAACGAAAGAGGTGAAGGCCTTGGGGGCCTTTGAACTGACTGGAGGAGCGTCCGAGCTAGGCTGCGGTCGCTCTCTCCAGTTCTCGATGAGCTTCACGGTAGCCCTGGCAGCACGCGGTGCCTTGGGGCAGCCGCGAAAGTTTGCTGTGTGGCCAGACTGGCCGCACAAGACGCAGGACGGAGCGGTGAGCGATTCGGGAGTGCGAGAGCACTCCTTAGTTCCATGCGGTTCTAGGCACTTGACGCACCTAGGGGAAGCAAAACAGTTTGCCGCCGCATGACCATGCAATTGACAGCGGTGGCACTGACCTGGGAAACCACGTTTGTGTGGAGCTTCGACTCGGATGTTGGAGAGACCGCACACGGTGAGCTTGCCTCTGAAAATGGACTGCCCTTGCGGGCTCTTCGCTAGGATCACTAGCGCAAGTGGGAACTGCTTGCCTCGGCGGCTGTGCATTCTGTGCACAGATTCGACGGGGAAGCCCTGAGAAGACAAGTCCTCTTGGATTTGCTCGTTCGAGAGCTCGAACGGCACGTTCCTGAGGACGGCACGAATCTTACGCTCTTCAGGGAGGGCGTAAGTGTGGTACTTGAGCTTCTTGTCAGCAAGAAGCCGAGTGAAATTCCTGAAATCAGAAATTGAGCAGACAACGACCTTAATAGAGTCACCCACGTTGGGGGCCTTACTATACTGGATCTTCGGAGAGTGCGTTCCGCAGAGAGCTAAGACCTCGGTCCAGCGGCTCTTGTCCCGTAGAAAGACGGGGGGCGGATACTTGACTTTCGACGGAGCCGAATCTGATTGCGACGCAGGCTGGGACGCCGGGATCGCTGAAACAAAAGGCGCAGGAGCAGACGCCGGTGCGACATTTTGCGGAGCAGGAACTGCGGCTGGAGCAGCTGGAACAAATGGAGATAAAGTCGAAGAGGCATCTTGCTTCTTCTTCTTTGACTTTGATTTTTTGCGAACCTCTCTGAACTGAGCAGAAGATTCTGAAACTAACGGAGCGGAGTCGGAATCACTACCTGGCGGGGTAGTTTTCCGTTTGCATGCGGTGGAATCTACCGACATGCAATCTGAAAAAGGATCGACGAACTCAGATGGGTCTGGAGACGCCGGAGAATCGGTTTGGAACCCCTGAGAAGTAGAGGCGACCTGGGAACGAGCTGACAATTGCTCTCGCATGGACTCGATTTGAGCGAGAAGAGCTTCCTTCTCAGCTGCATATTGAGCTTCCAGTGATTGTTTATCGCTGGACAACTGACTGAATTCTGAGGGCGAGGGACGAGCGGATAATTCCTCCTGCAAGGATCTGAGCCTGAAGCCCAGCATTCACCTTCCTGTCAAAATTTTTTTTTTGCGTTCCATACTTTCAATGAGGCCTTGCCTTTCAGTTTGAAGATTACGGATGCGACGACGATTGATTTCGCATTGATGCTCGGTACACTCAGGGTGACGAGGCATTACGCTAGGCTGAGAGAAGAAGACTAACGAAACTGCGCTGAAAAGAGCAACCTAGTACGGACCTATTGCCGGTGAACGGCGGACGATCAGGCTTAGTTGTCACGGTTACGTATCCACCTGACCAGCGATGCTTCGGCCGGCAGCAGTCGGGTCGGCCCTGAAAAGGGCAGATGAATTAGCCCCGACACCACACAGCCTCCACAAGAGAAAACTTTCCGAAAGAGCTTAACTTGGCACCTGACCCGCACGAGTGCGGGGGAGGGAACAAGGGCAGCGCAATACGAACACTCGGGAGCGGCCGCAGACACGACCGTTCGGGAGCGAACGCAAACGGGAAGTACAACCAGACACCCACGGAAAGAACCTTTATACCAAGTATCACAACCATGCACTCAAGGAATAAGTTTTTTTCATACAAACTAAAAATCATATATTTCCCATGCCCGTGGGAAACTTGGGAATTTTTTTTCGTAGCACAACCAGTCACTCTTTGAGGATCCTTCATGCCAAGTATCACATCCGTACACTCAAGGAATAACATTTTGCATACAAACTAAAAAGTCCAACAATATGGAATTGGTTTGTATTATGGAAGGAATTCCCGACATTTCCACGGGAAGGGAATTTCGGGAATTCCTTCCATAATACAAACAGACACTTATTGAGGAACATTTATATCAACAATCACATCCGTGCACTCAAGGCATGGGATTTTTTCATACAAACTAAAACATCATATATTTCCCGTTCCCGTGGGAATTTCGGGAATTCCATTCATAACACAACCAGACACACTGAAAAACCTTTACACCAAGTTTCACATCGGTGCACTCAAGGAATAAGATTTTTCATACAAACTAAAAAGTCCTATATTTCCCGTTCCCGTGGGAATTTCGGGAATTCCTTCCTTAGTGCACCCCTACATCCCCTAAAGAATGTATGTTCCAAATTACAGCTCTCTACGCCCAGTAGTTACGGCTGTACGTTGTCTGTCAGTCACTCAGTGACTCAGTCAGTAACGGAACAGTTTTATATATATTGATTGATATACTATATAAAAATATATAAAAATCGGTTAAGCGATTTAGGCGTGAAAACGTACCAGACAGACAGAGACATTTTCAGATTTATATATCAGTAGATATGTATGTAGTAAATAAAATAATTTATGACTACCATGGCAATAAAATAGTCCTAAAACCGAGTCCATGAGATCATTAGTTGTAATAATTGGGCCCTTGGAAGAAGAAAAACTGTAATATTCGTTCATTAAATAAACTGAAAAAAGATTTCATTGTTTTGTTTTTCTCACACAACATTATCTAGCCCAAATTAAGTTTCTTAAAGTACTTGTGTTATGGATACTAGATAACTGATATACTTAAGAAATATATATACATACATATTGAACAAATACATATTTTTTATTAGAATAAACTTAAATAAACATATAAACATCCATGACTTGACGGCTAATATCTGTGTTCATCACACAAATATCCGCCGCCGCCGGGATTTGAACCCAGGACCTCTGGCATAGAAGGCAATGTATGTTACCCCTACACCAGCCGGTCGTCGGCGTAGTGGTAACATACATTGTGAAGTTTACTCGACCTTGATGCTGATGCTTGTATAGAGCATTAAAAAACCGACTTCACGTCAAAACTTTGGCTGAGTTATAATGTCATTGACGTAAACATTCTCCAAAATCATACATATTCTTTCAAAAATTTTAAATTTTCAATGAAGGACTCAACCGATTTCGATGGAAATTATATAGGACCAATTATGAAGTATCTTCCTTCCTATGAAACAAGAATTTGCAAAATCGATTCATAATTGACTGAAATATCATGTAACAAAGACACAAAAAACATACAGACGACTTGAGCACCTCCTCCTTTTATGGAAGTCGGTTGAAAATTATAAAAAATACAGTTTCTTTATATTGCATATAGATATTAAAAGCAAAATTTTATAAAAAATATATTTAAGTACCATTTAAATGCGTGACTCAATTTAGCTTAGGTGCTGAATGAAAATCAGTTTTGTAGATCTTGAATCGTTTAGGACCAACAACATTTTATTTATTTATTTAATATGGCAAACATACAGATTACAATCAAATAGAATAAAGAAGAAAACAAATTTACAGTTTTGAGCAAGATTGCAATCCTAGACGTGCTTACACAGCAGCACAAGCATTTATGGAACAAAAATGTTAGTGATATACAGCTTAAAGATAGTGTTAGTTAATTAATTAATTAATCAATTAAGATTACCTACATGAAATAAAACAGTTGGTACAAGTAAAACAATTAGAGTAGTTGGAAAAATATTTGTAAAATAAATAAATTAAAACAGGAAGGTTATATGTACATATAATATAATAAAAGAGACCATTTAAATTTAAAATTGAACTAATTTACATGAATTTACGTTGGTGCATGACATGTGCCCATGAGGGGATCGCTTTTGCTGAGTCAATTCCCTTTCATTGGCTACGGAAAAAGTTTTATTTTTATGTGTGTAAAAATAATACGTCTTGTCTGTTTATCTGTTTGTATATTGTTGGTAATGGCTTTTTACTATTGATACGTTGTTGTGCAAAATAAGTTATAACTTTTTCATTGTTTATCTTGCATTTAAGTCACAAATGATTTCGTTAAAGTAAAAGTTTTAGGATTTTATATTAAAAAAGCGACAAGTGGTTTTTCCTGTCCACTCTGGTGTTCACCTTACACCGTAGCATTCTGACGAGACCCAAACGGATAAAAATCTGTGAGTTCAAGAGCTTTAAATATGTGCTATGTGCCCTGCCCATTGCCACTTGAGCACCATTCTTCTCTATAAGGTAGATCAAAGATCTCGTCAAGGTCGCCGATAATTGCTGGATGAGGTCAGCACATGACTGAGTGACGTGGAGTGACATGTCCAACACATATTTTGTTAAGATATAAAAAAAACACTTTCTTTATATTAATGACAAGTTATTGCACTAAACACTTCTACTGAAATGTTTTTTGTCCGATACTTCACCCCTAAGTCTTTCTTTGCCTTAACATTGCCATGTGCTTTTAGGAACACCTTGTATTCGATACTAAATGCGTAGAATATAAATACTCGGTCTATCACGACTTCGTCATTTTTATAATAGCTCTGTGAGAAGGTGGCGAAGTCACTTGTATTGTTTATTTTATCAGTGATAATCAGTGTTAGTGGTACGAAAAGAATATTAGCGGTATTTCCCATAGCATCAATAAGTCATCACATCGACGCAAGAGCTAGCTAGAAGAGGACATGGACATCTATACAGACTGAGGAAAATAGCTTCTGTCGAACAAGCTCTAACTGCCTATCATGGGTGCATTGGATCAATCCTTCGCTATGGTTTGATAAATTGGGGCAATAGTGTAGAGGTTGAAAGAGTATTTAAAGCACAAAAACAGTGTATTAGAGCCATTGCTGGGATTAAATATGATGAGTCGTGTAAACCCTATTTTAAAAAATTTAAAATTCTTCCCCTAGCATGTCTCTATATAGCAGAGATATGTACATTTGTAAGAAATAATAAGAATTTTTTCACAAGCCAGCATGACATAAACCAGGTAGTGAGGAACACTCGCAAAAATAAATTAATTATTCCAAATTGTAAATTAACTCTTTTTCAAAAAAATGCTTTTTACATGTGTATAAAAATATATAATAAATTGCCACACATTATGAGAGACCTACCAAATTTTCAAAATAAATTTAAGAACGAATAGCGTAACTGTAGGCATTTATTTCAAAGAAACGGCCGAGTTGAATTACTGATTGATAGTTCTACTGTGCTATGATGGTACACGTTCATCTACGAGAAACTTATTCACTCGACACTTTAAAGTTCCAGGACTGTAGTGCTCAGGAAAAACGGAAGTAGGCAGATCGTTCCACACCATGGCAATCCGTACCAAAAAGAATTATCGAAGCGTTTTGTTCGAATTCTTGATAAATCTACTATAAAGGGATGGAAGTTCTATCTGCGTCAAGTAGTGCGGTGGTAAAAAGGAGTGGGATGAATTTGGCCAAAACGAACACTCACCAAAATGTAGCCGATAAAATATTTTTTATTTATTTTTATTTATTTACACTTCAGTTTATATAATATAGTACAGCAAGAGAAAAAATGACAGTTACATTAGACATTAAGTCATTACCGCTGAGCGATTTCTACCAAATACTATCAAACATGCAACCTTACAACGATGCTCAAGCGTTTGAATTTTTATCTGTAAGGATGTCGTTATTTATAAATTTCCAGGCTCTTCGGTCAACAGAGTCTAACGCTTAGAGCTGGTATTTGGCGGAACCATCTCAAAGGTGACTACAGTGCTCCACGTACGACCTCACTTCGGCCTTGTGTCTAGGTTAAGCAGCCGTTCAGGGCTGAAGTACCGCCGAACCTTCGAGATGCTTTCTAAATTTTTAAAAGCCATTTGAGCTAAAGACTCAATTTTTTGTCCAAAGTATAGTTTGCTCGTTATGGTGACGCCCAAAAGCCCTAGATGGTTGGTGATGGGAACAGATACATTCTGGAAAGTGGACGTAAAGGTAAAGATTTTGTTTTTGCGGAACATCGATACGCCTGCGTTTTGGAGGCGTTGAATTTGACCAGGTTGGACTCGCCCCAATCGGACACAATTTGCAAGTTTGAATCAACGCGCTCAATCATACACTCTCTCAAAACCTGGATTTCATGGGCGCTCGTTCGCACATTGGATATGTATCTCTCTAGGACAGTGCTGCTATCAGCGTATCATTGCCTGATGTTAGAAGGTCATTAATGTACAGCAAGAATAAAGTTGCAGTTGATAATCCCTGAGATACCCCGTTATTCATTGCCATTAGGTCAGAGAAGTAGCCATCTAAGAATACTCGAATCGACTGTTCCCTCAGAAAATCAGATATCCAGTCGCAGAGCCCGAACGGTATGACATATGCTGGAAGCTTGCTTAAGACACCATCATGCCAGACCCAGTCAAAGGCCTTGGAAATGTCTAAGGATACAGCTATTGCTTCACCATGATCCTCCAAGGCCTCACCACATAAGTGAGTGGCATACACGAGAAGATCGCCGGTTGAGCATCCGCTGCAGAAAACATATTGGCTATCGCTTAGGAGCTAGTTGATCTTGAGGTATGCCAGGAGTAAATTGTTCAATTCACGCTCCATGGTTTTGCAAAGTATGAAAGTGATTGAAATTGGTCGGTTTTGGCTGTACGTTAGCCAGCTTCCAGAATTTGGGGTACTTTCCAGATTCCAAAGAAAGTCTATAGAGACGGGTCATAGCGGGAAACAACTCAGCTGCGCAGCGTTTCAACACTACTGCAGAAATACCATCTGGACCGCTATCTTTATTTTCTTAAGCATTTAAGAACCTCTTTGTGGCGTATATGAACGGTACCTATTCTAGGACCGAACTGAGACAATTGGGGTGTGATTTTTCCTTGGCTATCTAGACATGAATTTTCCACAAACATACTGGCAAATGTATAAATCTGCTTTCTCATTAGCGGTGTGGGCCAGAGAACTGTCAGGTATCCGCAGAGGTGGCAGCGACGGGCGACATAAGCTCGTTTCGACCGACTTAGAAAGTTTTATTTCCCGAAGGGTATGAAGCTATTCTGTCTCTTACACAGGCCATGTGGGCAAACGAGCTATCTTAATCACCTTTTTACAGGACTCGGCGGCAGCATTGTACCTCTTCTTGTGTTCGTGCAAATCCACGGCTTTGCTTCTGCGAGCAGTAGCCCAGGCTTTGTACGCTGATCGCTTATGCTTTTCAGCGGCAAGGCATACAGCACTTAACCATCAGCGAGCTTTGGTTTTAAGGTATAGATCAGCGTAGGGACTGAAGAATTCCATTGCTTGACCTATCACACTTGACACTGCATCAGCGCAGCACGATGGCTCAATTTTTTTGTGTATATAGTTTATATACACAAAAAAAATACAAAATATACATTTCGAAATTCAAATAGTTCTGACTAACAAGAAGTGCAAAACTTTCATTGTGCCGATGGTTATTTAAATACTAGATCATAATTTTTGGGATAACATGTCAGTATGAAAATTTGAAATCAAAAATATTAAAAAAAAAAAACAAACCTTTGTACGTAATTAACTTACCTACGTATGTTTAGAAAGAATATAAAGCAAAAAATAACAACAAAGTTGGTGCCTGCCCGAGTTATAGGCAAGTCACAATAATGAAATTAAAGCATACAAATCCATACAACCGAAAACATTACCCCACTTCTTCAGTTCCCAGAATTCTTCTTCAGAAATCCCCGCTTGTTCAGGCACCACTTCAAAAAATACTTACTTAGTTGGTATATCATAGTGAGTTTATTTAAGAAAGAAGTTATCGTTGTTATTTTATATCTAAAATCGGACTTGTAGTTCCGGAGATTTGCGAACACAAACATAAAAACATACATACAAAAAAAATTCAATAAGTTTTATTCATCTTAGGAATTTCACAAAACACTTGATGAAGTCAGTCATCACATACTTCACTTTAACTAGTTGTTGATAGTTGTTAAATAAGATATTACAGTTGACCAAGAGACCAAAAAAGCCGGCGGAAAAAAACTCTTGGCACTCTTTTTCAGTCAGAATTATCAAATTAATACAAATAGGTACAGTACAAATTGATCGTGACATGAAAAAAAAAACACAAGACAGCTAATTGTTAGAGCCAATGTCATGCCACAACCAAATTGCTTACAAAGTAGGTGCAATGAGCTATGGATGCACAAGACGAACATGACAAGCTGGGACTAGAGTATTTGAACAGGAATGGAATAAAATAGTCATAGTATCATTAGCAATACATTTTTGGAAATCACATTTTTTCAGACGCTGATATAGACAAAGATATACGAAACCTGGGCAATTCTGGAAATAATACATCTATAACAGTCGAATGGATAACCTCATTTTTGAAGTCGGTTAAAAAAAAGTTTTTGTATTGCTCCAAAAATTAAGTGTATATTGAACAGGATAAATCAGACGGCATTACGTTTGCATCATTATATTAATTATGTAGGTAGGTAGGTTCTTAAGGTAAGATTACCGCCGTCATATCAAGTCAGTATGACTAGACGGTTTTATTTATTGTATTGATTTTTATATAAAGGATGTCGAGAAATAGCGAATATAACATGAAAAAAAATAGGAGATGGACTAGTTAAATAAAAAAAATACCTCATTAAAAATATCACTGTATTCGAATTCTTTTTTGATTCAAATTCCTGTTTTATCTGTCTTCCATAGCTTTGTGTACAAATATGTTTTATTTGTTTCTTCATTATTTTTGTCACTTTAAATTAAATTAAATTACATTGCCCTGTTGCTGAACATTTTAAAAATTTAATTGAGGAAATTATATATTGAAACAATATATCAGAAAAAAATATTCTTACTATATTTGACGATATTAAGACGACCGCTCAGTATTCGCTTATTTTTGTATGTAAGGCAAGTATTTTTTGGAACATCCTGTATTTTTAATGATTATTTACGATATAAGACGGCGGCAAAATGATAGTAGTCAAGCTAAGGATAGCCTTGCGCGAGGATGGCGAAGTCACTTGCGCTTGTGTTTGTTATATCAGCGATAATTGCTTTATGTGACGCGAAAAAAATATTAGCGGTATTTCCTATAGCTTCAATCAGTCATCAAGTTGTATTTAGACCTATAACACAGGAACTGGCCAGAAGAGGACATGAAGTAACAGTCATAACGCCAGACCCTGTTTTCTCAAAAGATGAAGCCTTGAAAAACCTAACAGAAATAGATGTTCATGATGTGTCTTATGGAATATGGGCTAGTTTTTATAAAGCATCCTCGGGCAGTACAAAAGATTCTCAAGATCAAGCGAGATTGGGTTATAAACTCATTATGGACGTTTTTGAAGCACAAGTTAAGTCTGAGCAAGTGTCTGAAATATTAAAGAAAAAGAGTGATTATTATGATTTAATCATAATTGAAGCCGTTTGTAGGCCAGCGTATATATTCACACATATTTTTAAAGCTCCTGCAGTAGCAGTTAGCTCTTTCGGAATAATACTATCCCAATTTGAAATGTTTGGAATACCCATGCATTACTCATTATACCCAATAATGACCCGCCAGAAAATAAATGACTTGACATTGTGGGAAAAATTTAGTGAGATATATAATGAAATGACATTCAATGATATTGTTTTTAATCATCAATTTGTAGAAGATGCAATGTTGCAAAAACACTTTGGTCCTAATATTCCATCTCTGGAAAAACTGAAATATAATTTTGACATGTTTTTTGTTAATGAATATACTATTTGGGATACGAACAGACCAGTGCCACCCAATGTAATTTATATGGGAGGTTTACATGTAAAACCAGTTAAAGAATTACCACAGGTACGTTTCTATAAGTTTTAACCCATCTTAAATAAAATGAAAAAATGATTTAAATAAAAATCAACCGACCAGGACCCGAACGAAGGGACCTCTCGTTTGCCGGACGAGTGCTCTCCCACTGAGCTACCGGGGCTTGGCGGTACGCCTCGAAATTACTTAACACATTTTTTGATTTTACTAATGGTATAGCTTTGCATCTAAGACCACCCGACACCAATTTATTTACAGAAATTGTGAATCCCAGTTAAAGTGAAGCTTTGCAATGTTTAATAATATATTAAAGTTTTCGCATTTAAAATGCTTAATTACTCTTAAATAAAATAAAAAAATGTGTTAAATAAAAATCACCCGACCATTAAACACATTTTTTCATTTAATTTAAGAGTAATTAAGCATTTTAAATGCGAAAACTGTAAAATATTATTTTGAACCATCTTTTTAGTTTCAATTAAATAAACTTTTAATCTTTCGGAAACATGTAAGACACCATTAGAAAAACTAATATCAAGGTCGTGAACGAGTGATCTGTGGTTTTAAACAACTTGTTTTTACGACTTTATACTAACTCTATAGTTAATACTAAAGTAAGCTAGACTCCATTTGATTGAAGTTGTAGTAATAATAATAAACCTTTATTTCAGATAAACATCCATATTTATTCAAATTAGCATGTAGTATCTAATTAATTGCCATATTGTTTCAAATTAGCATTCAGAGTAAAATTTATTTTCATTCCGGTTTTTTAAAATACTTTATAACAGCTGTTTCTTTTACGTTGTATATAAATAGTAAAATATTTTTTAAAATAATCTTAGAATCTCATCTATCTTTTGATACATCCACGTATAATATACTTCATGGAAAAATATAATTATTTGATCAAGCCAAATAAAAACCAAATAAAAACTCACGTGAATTAACTCTAGTCAATTGCCTTGAAATTATAAGTCTGTGTCTCGGATGCCTTCTTAGACTCATCAAAGGAAATAAGAATTATATTTTTCTTTTTAACACAAACTTTAACAATATCTATATCTATACTTATAATAAATCTGTAGAAGTAAAAATGCTGTAAATTGAAAATATCAAAAAAAAATGGCTGGGGGTATTACTAGACCGACACCGAAAGTAAAAATGTGATTAACAAAATGTTGTCGGTCTGTTTGTTTAGGCATCACGCAAAAACTACCGGTTCGATTACGATGAAAATTCAAACCAATAAAAATATAATAGACTAAAAGTTTTCAAATCAATATCTGTTCATAATGAAATTATCACATTCACTACAAACCGAAAAATATCAAAAACGTAAACTTATGAAATATGAAAAAATTAGGGTAAACTAAGAGCTATTTTTTGGAAGTTGTAGCACCCCATTGTATAATCTGGGTTAAGAGAGTACATTTTACAGTAGCTCTATGTTACTCTATGACAATAAATAAGGCACAAGGTCAAACTCTAGGCGTTGCTGGTGTCGGTCTTAGCGTGACTTGTTTTTCACATGGTCAGCTTTAGCAAGGAACCTTTGTGTTCATATTCCTGACGGGCTCACTGATAATGTTGTGTATGCCGAAGCTCTCAATTGATGTCGTACGGTGACTATCTGTCGTTACCATTAGGTATCTTTGTGATCATTCGTTGCAATTAACGTCAGCTTTGCTATCGGTTATCCTGTCAAAAAAGAGACCAAAGTAGAAATCTACTAACAAAAAACTTACAAAACAATATAACGACTATTTTCTTGTTTCGTACTTTTTAGAGCGCGTTTTTAGTAGTCTGGTTTTAGTTTTTAAACTTAATTTTTTTTCTTATTTTGGAGTAATAGTGTTTAAAAATTTGAAATGTGCTAACGAAGTTCTTTTACTTGATAACCCACAAGAAATCTCACTTATTTTAGAGTAAAAGTGTTTACATATTTGAGCTGTGCTTACAAAGCTCTTTCATTTGTTTTTACATTTGGTGAGGTACACGAAACCGTAAAGATTTTTTTTTAGTTACGTACTTTAAGTCCCCTAGCGGGCACTGTAGTCAATTTAACGAAACTTTATGTAACCTATAACCAGCGGACGTTGAAGAGTCCATTCGTCCAATTATGATTACTAGTTAAGAAGTTCTGAGGGAACAGATGAACATCCATACCCACATACATACAAACATACAAGTCAAAATCATAACCCTCCTTCTTGCTTCTCCGTAGTCAGGTAAAAATATGTGCTTGCTCTAGGAATTAACCTGCCCATAATATTTAAAACGTTCAAAGATAATTTTGTAATTGAAGGATTCAAAATAAAGTTAAAGAAGAACTTTGTCCATCAAAATTGTTTTTAAAGGTAGTTTTGTTTTCTATTTGCCTCTAGATTGCCACTTTTTCTTAATGTGTTTGAGAAATAATTCATTATTTTATTAAGCTTAATTGAATAAAAATTGAAAACAAAGAAATATTACCAAAATTCTATTATAGAGATAGCTAAAGTGCTTGCATGGATACTTATGTTGATGTGATGTTGGATGAGGTTGATCAATTAGGACTCGAGAAGTAGCCTAGATCAGGAAAATGAAGATATTATTTAGACCGCCGCCGTAAACTGTGCACTATTCAACACATTTTCTTGATTGTTTATATGGATTTTGGTTCTGACCAAGCTGTTGGAATTAAAATCATCGAAAAGTAAAAAATAAAATAATAATAAAGTCCCCAGACAATCACACCAACTACATGGCCCCAAAGTAAGCATAGCTTGTGTTATGGGATACCATGTAGCGAACTAGGGGGATAGAATATAAATAAATAAATAGATAAACACCCAGACACGAAACATTTTTTTTCTTGTTCCGTGCGGGAATCGAACCCGCAACCACTGCCGTCTGAGGCAGACAGGTTTACCCCATCGCCAAAGTGGTCGTCAAAGTAAAACGTTGGATTTGAAATGGTACGATTTGATGATCATTGATGATGAGATGGTAGCCTTCCACGTTCAGATAGCTTAACGGATACCAGTCAGATTCAGTTGTTTTTATTTTTTATCTTTAAAAATACTATTGGATCAAAAATACGCGTTATTATAACCCCAACTTAACTGGTTACTTTAAGGCATTTTGAGGTTTGAGGTAATGTGACAGTTTGAAATTGTTTCATCAAAATAAAAAAAATAGTTGTTTCATTATTTATTATTACGTGTTGATACACGAAAGAAAACAATTTAATACCATTAGCTATGTTTTGACCGAAAGATAATAAAAAGCCTTTCAGCATCACAGTTTTTAATACGATGTTGATCACAACAAGTCATGACTACTGTTTTTGGAGATTTGAGTAAAGCTTTTGACCAGCTTTGGTTAACGTAGACGTTATGTAAAAAAAGTTTTTTTTCCTTTTACAGCATCTCAAGAAATTCTTGGACGAATCAAAGAATGGAGTCATATACATCAGTTTTGGAACCAACGTGAGTCCATCTGTTCTTCCAGCAGAGAAGATTAAAATGATGTTGAATGTCATTTCAAAACTACCTTATAATGTTCTTTGGAAGTGGGACAAAGACGTGTTGCCAGGGAAACCAAAAAATGTTAAAATTGGGAAATGGTTCCCGCAATCGGACTTACTCAGTAAGTACAAAGGCGGTTTTTTATGTGATACCTATGTTAAAAATACATTTTACTGTTTTTATTATCTAACACTTAATACGTGACTAAATTTACAAAATTTGGCTTTAATGATGTATAAAACGTAGGAAGTGAGCAAAAATTTGGCATTAAAAATGTACGAAAGTTATAAATTGAGAAAAAAATCCGAGGGAAAAACAAACAGAATTTAGTCAAGTCGTGGCTATAACCACAATAAGTATTTAGGAAAGTTACTCAAAAAAATATCTAAAGATGAAATAGCGGCGAAATGAATGAAATAATTTAGGAAATTTATAAAAATATAAAAGTCTACACCATTTCCTTATGGTTGAGAATCTCATCAAGAGGATACAATTTTCTTACAGTCTTACATCCGGACCAACTCCAGATACGGATTATCCATTCATTACGACAGACCCTGTACATCAAACACAAATATATTCTATAAGACCACTTGAGATAAATACGTTTTCAACACACTTGCTCGTAAAGTGAGCCTTATTCTATTGAATTTAGAACTATAAACTGGGCTATAAGTCACGCGTGCATAATATATTATACCCTAGTGCATATTATAATGAATCCTACAAAGTTGAATTGTACCTTTGTGCAAATTACATGCGAGTAAACAGAGCATATTTTATTGGTCCGGGTTATACACTAAATATTTTCAGAAACAACAAAGAGGTTTTATACCACTTCAAATCCATATACATTTTTAAATGTTTGCGCCTTATATTAGTAAAACAAATATGTATATCAAACAAATTGTTCACAATTTACAATCATTTGTCATAAAATATTAAAATATTTGTATTTACCACTCCAAATTAAACATTTTCACTTAAAATAGGCTGTATATGCTATACAGACATTGACAAATTTGACGGAAAAAAAAACCTACGCGCATGCGCGAGGATCGGCGCCATTTTCAATCACAATTCACAGCTTTGTTATCAAGTGTGTTTGTTATTTTATGACCACGTATGTCTGTCTTTTACTCACAAGTGTGTTGAAAAACGTCGTATGTAACTCGTGAGCGTTGCTAATTACAGTCTCGGCTCATTATTAAGCACAGCCTCGACTGTAATTAGCAACTTAGCTCACTTGTTACATAATATACTATTATAATGCACGAGGCGCCCGTAACCATTATGACTGTATATACATAAAAACGTCGTGTTAATATATGCAATATTCAAATATACTCTATGAAATCTGATTTTAAAACAGTTATTAATTATTTCTGTCAATAGATACCGATAATTTATGCATATTTGAAATATTAGCTCGCATTTAACAAGTTTACTAGAGAACTTTGCACCTTATAGAGTTCCCAAATTAAAGTCCAATAATGAATGAAATTGAATTGTATTTGTTGACTTTATTTTTCATAGAGATTATGAGACTAAAGTACAAGAAAATAATAATAATTGACTAATTAAAATTATTAAAGGCAAATTTTTTTATAACAGGACATCCAAACGTAAAGTTATTCATTACACAAGGAGGTCTGCAGTCTACTGATGAAGCTATCACTGCTGGAGTTCCCCTACTAGGAATGCCAATGTTGGGAGATCAATGGTTTAATGTGGAAAAATATATATCTTTGAAAATTGGACAAAGATTAGACATGGAACATTTGACTGAGGAAAACTTTAAGAGTAAAATTGAAAGTATTATCACCGATGAAAGGTAAGCTAAAATAATTAACATACCATTGCTTTGTAAGATAATCATCATCATCACGACTCTTTGTAAAGAGCCGTGATGATGAAGAATTGCAATGTAATGTGTTATGTATGTATATGTAGTCGTGCATTCATTATAGCATCATTGTATCATAGAAATCTTAGCGATAGAATAAAGTATAACTATTACTCTAAGATAGAACTCTTGTTTATCATGTCATGTCATGAAAGAACCATAATAGGCCTGTTGGTTGGAAGGTTGGTCCCTAGCCCTTGTCCCTAAACGACCTAATAATATATTTATAGTAACATTTCTTTTTTTAATTTATAGCTACAGAAAAAATATAATAGAACTCCGAGACAAGATGCAAGACCAGCCAATGTCTTCCCTAGATAGGACCATCTGGTGGATGGAGTACGTCATGAGACATAAAGGCGCCAAGCACCTACGGTCCCCTGCTACGGGTATCTCATGGTCTGAATATCTCGAGCTGCCTCTAGTTTTAACCATTTTATCCATAGTTTTAGCTTTATTATTGACAATAATACTGTCAATTGTTTTTGTTTATCGATTAATATTTAGTAAGAAATCTAAAGTTAAGAAAAGCTAATCATGACAAAATGTGAAATAATTAGAATAAGACCTCGGTTTGTAACTGTAAGTGTGTTCATTGTAAATAAATAAAAGTTATTTAATATTTATATTTTTTTCTCTAGATTCAGAAACAGTTAATATTGAAGTAGGTATATCAAAAAAAAAGAAAAAATGTGTTAAGTAAAATTACCCGACCAGGTTTCGAACCAGGGACCTCTCGTTTGCCGGACCTCTCGTTTCATTATTGCCATTAGATAACATAAATTCTGAATAGAAAACAAAGTGAAATATGTGAAAAAAATACTACGTGGCATCACGGGCGGTGTCCACAGGTATTCCCAAGAAGGTTAAAGACCTATTAACATTAGCGGACGCGGTATGTTACGGCCATCGAGAGCTTCTGCGGTGCAGTCCACTGAGATTAGCCGAAAGCGCACGATCGCAGCTTGTAAGTTTCAAAAACTATCATTAAATAACAACGCGTGGGGTCTGCTCAGACCCCGCCCGTGACGTTAAAGGTTAATTGAATCTTGAAATATTTCGCATGTATAGACTTTACATAAGTTTGAATCCAAATCAATAAATAAAGCTCTTGATTCCTCCTCTCAAATATTAAATTCTTGAAATATATGTTTACTGTACAGCTGCAGCAGTTGGGTTCAGAATCAAGCAGAAAATAACAATTTTCTTTACCGAGTGAACTAGGATACGTTAGACGTTGACCCAAAACTTATACAGATACTGAAGGAGATATAGATTTAGATATTGAAGGAGAGCACTCTGTACTCGATTCCGATCATATTGATGTTTTAAAAGTAGGTACTAAATTTTCCAGCAGAAATTCCTATAAATAAATAAAGAGACCTTACTACAATTTTACCGATGCAATGCCTCAGTCAACATGCACACAGCAGTGTTCCCGCCACACGCACACCACCACCCGCTGAGTATGTATATATTGCATGACGCTTATGCTATGTAACCATGCTTTGATTAATGAATTATTTAACTTTCGGTTAAGTTTACTCAGTAAATAATTAATATTTATTTTTTTCTCTTCATGTATGATCTCAAACTATCACGTCCTGGAATTTCGAAAATAACCCACCAGTCACCCTGTAGATCTTAAAACCTTATTTATTTATTTACACTTCAATTTATAAAGGTACAGTAAAAGAAAAAAAAACACTTACATTAAACATAAAAACTTGGCGGTCTTATCGCTGAGTAGCGATTTCTACCAGACAACCACGATTTCTACCAGACAACCATCGTTCTCCCACAGGAACCAAGTACTTTTACCTGGAAAGCCCATTTCCATTTCCGTTCTTTTAAGAACGTGTGTACAAAATTTCATGATGTTCAGGTTATAAGTTTTATTGTAAAATCATCTGCTTCCATGCTGGACTGGGAGCGAAAGAAAAATGTAGAATTTGCCAGCTGCTTCTCTTCCCGGGCATACTGTAAAAGTCAGGTAAGGCACAGAGGTTTTAAAGGCGTTTTTGTGGGCGATAGGCTGACCCCCTGTCACTACAATAGTCTCTCTCCATCTTTATAATACCTCCAAATTTGTCAAATGTGACATCAGATGGTCTTGTAACCTCTGGTGTTCTGCCTACCCCATAAGGGGTACAGGCGTGATGTTATGTATGTATGTATGTATGTAAAATCATAACAGACAAACAAACACAGTTTCAGATTCATATAGAATTGCCGAAACATGCACTGTGACAGCCCGTTTACACGTGGTCCGTTTTACTGGATACGTTTTCCTGGATACGTTTTCCTGGATACGTTTTTGTATCGTAAATACGTATACAGAATACTGTGCCATATGTGAAGTCGCTGATACACCTCCATGCGCTATCGATGAAAAAAAAACGTATACGGTAAAGCGTATTCAGTCAAGCAGTGAACGGGCTGTTACGTAGCGTTGATATCTGGAGGCAATCTATAGATGAAAGGTGATAGTGGGTTAGGCGTACTCTAAAGGGATTCTATCACTAAGTGAGGGTCACTTTGATTAAGCACTATAAAGTTAAAATACACATAACGTCGTTAAAATGAACAGGTGGTTCATTCAACTATCTTTAAAAAACATTTTATAAGTGGATATTAACAATTCAAGATAATTAAATCTATATCACTCCAATATAACATATTTAAAGAATATTTTTTATCAGTAATGACAAGATATGAAAAGAACATTGCACTTCATTCTTATAGTGATTTTCTTCCTTGATAAGGAAGATAAGGCTATTAAATATATAACAGGTGGTTAGTTACAATATTAAATTGGTTGTCACTACGGCGATGCCAAAAGATAAGTTTTCATGTTGTCAGGTAATCCTGCAAATGAGTCATTAGCAACCATAAAAAAATAAAAATAAAAAATAAAAAAATTACTTCCATGCTGGACTGGGAGTGAAAGAAAAACATAGAATGTGCCAGCTGCTTCTCTTCCCGGGCATACTGTAAAAGTCGGTTAAGGGACAGAGGTTTTATTGGCATTTTTGTGGGCGACAGGCTGACCCCCATTCACTGCAATAGCCTCTCGCAATCATTATAATACCTCATTAGTCAAACGTGACATCAGTTGATCTTATAACCTCTGATGTTCTGCCTACCCCATAAGGGATACAGGCGTGAAGTTATGTATGTATGTAAAAAAAATTCTGACACACTAAATTATCTAGCCCAAATTAAGTTTCTTAAAGAACGTGTGTTATGGATACTAGATATACTTAAGAAATGTATAAACATACATATTAAATAAATACATATTTTTTATTAGAATAAACTTAAATAAACATATAAACATCCATGACTTGACGACTAATATCTGTGTTCATCACACAAATATCCGCCGCCGCCGGGATTCGAACCCAGGACCTCTGGCATAGAAGGCAATGTATGTTACTGCTACACCAGCCGGTCGTCATACCGGTTGGTTGTATTATATTTAAAGAATTAGCCTGCGTTTAAAAGAATTGGTTCTTCATAAAATATTGCCGGAACACATCACCGCCGGAGCAGAAATATTTGGTGGCAGATTTTATATGAAGTGTGGTCGCTAGCCAGTCGGACTCTGACAGGATCCTACAACCAAGCGGGGTCACTCGAATTAGTCGCCTATTCTAAGCCGACCTTACGGTTTGCGTACACCAAAACCGATTCATCGGCCGATTTCTGGTCGGAGCTGTTCGGACGACTGTCTCGGACATTCAACTGAATACACTGCAGACGATAACGGCCGTTGTCGGTGGAACTATGTAGTCTGACTGTTCAACATACAGAGTACAGACGTGTTTTTAAAAATCGAGGATTTCGAAGACCTGGTTGAGTACATCTGTTATACTCTTTGTGAAATTGGTCCTTCAGGTTACTTCATTTCTTCTTCATTTCATAGATGTTTCCCAACATCTCGATTATTGTAACTTTTTGAATGTTTGTCCCACAGCGACGGTCTGTTATAAATGCTAATAATATTTTTTTCAATATCCATTCTTGATCCAAAAAACGACTCGATCGCAGAAAGAAGCCGGTAAAACTAACAAAAAATCCAAACACGTTCGGACTCGTCCGTTGATCGTCCGTTTTCGGGTGTTATCGGACGACGTCGGTAGTAGCAGTGTATGCACTCTCTTTCTTTTACTTACGTTTGGTTTGATCGGCCGATTTCGGCTGATGACGCCCGAGCATACTTCGGCCGATGTTGGATTCGGTGTACGCGAGCCGTTATACGTACAGTCGCCGTCCCACGTGCTTGCTCACCTCTAAGTCTTGAATCCTTTGTATGCAACAAATGCTCGGCTGCGATAAAGATGAAACTTTGTTAAAACCCATTGATTCGATACCTGCTACACAGTTGAGTCTTTGATAACAATATGCCATTTCATTGAATGAACTTGCGCGGTGATGCTAGCGGCAACGGGATCAAATGAGACGCACTTACTTACAGCGCTATTAGTGCGCAGAACGCATACGACTATAATGTTATACGAGGTCTTATTCAAAAATAAACTTTAACATGATTAGAATAATACGCATTACTTGTTGCAACTTTTGTTTATTTAAAGACTGAATTCGTTTCGTAGGAAAATACTTCATAATAAATTTGCCTATAAGTAATTATTCTTCAGCTATAAAAATGAGTACTAATTTTATTATCCTTCAATATCTAAAGTTTGTCACCAGTCACCCTGTATAAGAATAATTGAGCATTATTAAATGCAAACAACTTAAATATTATTAAACATTGCAATGCTTCACTTTAACTGAGATTTACAATTTCTGAAAAGAAATTAGTCTCGTCTCGGGTGGTTTAGCTGCAAAGCTATCCACTAGATGGAGCTATGTTAGCAATATAACGTTAAAAAAAGTATGCTAAGTAATTTCATGGCTTGTAGCCAGGCTCTGGTAGTTAAGTGGAAGAGCACTCGTCCGGCAAACGAGAGGCCCCACGTTCGAGTCCTGGTCGGGTAATGATTTCATTTAGCATATTTTTTTAGTTAAAAATATAAAAAAAAACTCATAAAAAATAGGGCAACTCATGAGGATCATGTTACAAAGAAAAAAACTTGGAAAAAATCTCATTTTTTATTTTTTTTTATTTTAAGCTGTTTAGGGTGAACATTTTCAAAAAAGGATTAAAAAATTCATAACTCGAAAACTACAAAAAATCGCGGAACATACATGGGGTATTTTCGGATAGCCCTAGGTGTGAGTGTTCTAAAAAAAAATTATGACGTCACTGTTTGGACCACCCTGTATACAATACAGTCATTAATATAATCAAAAGTTAGACAACGCAGGCTTACTATGTAAATTATCACAAAAGTAATCTTGAAATTTATGATAAAGTGTGTTTAAAGTTATCATAAAGAGGTAGATAAGAGGTAAATAAACTATTTGTTCTAATTACTGCTAATCACCGGGTGGAATTATATTTACATAATATCATATATCTGTTGAGGAAGCAGACACTATTAAAATAATAACATCGTGATAATTTGAAACCTTACATAGACTTTATAACAAGACATATTTTTGGATTTTAAGACTTTTATCAATAATTGTAAAAAAAATATTATTCTTAACTAAATTTTAATAGTGACATCGTGTTTTTTATTTTTATTAGTATTTTAAATAATTTGAAATACCTATTAATTATTAATTCTGGTTTGTGTATTGACTTTTTCTCTTTGTAATTTTAAATAATGTGAAAAACTTATTATTTTGGTTTGTATACCTTTATCTCTGTCTTTTTATTTTTGACATTTGTGTTTGATATTTTTTTTTTCAATTTTCGATCTTTTTCGATCATCATTTGCACCTAATTTTGGACTTGATTAACTTGACATTATTATCTAATTTTAGTTTAATTTTAATTTTTATTATTTAATATTATGCTGTTTTATTTTAATCAATAATCATTAATATTATTATATAAATGCTGTGCGTAACTGTCATCTGGTTACAAACTTAAATCCGTGCATGTAACATTTAATTAGAATAAGAAAATAGTTTGTAATCTGTTGTTATGCCTAATGAATAAATAAATAAATAAATAAATAAATAAATAAATATCATGGTACTGATATTTAATATACCTACTATAGAGTTACATGACCAGATTTATGTCGGGTTTCAATATTCAACGGGCTGGCATGAGTAAAAGCTATGGACAATAAACGGTAGTAAATAGCGTTTCTTAATCTCTACCAGCTACATACATCAGTATATTGACAATATGTTAACAGAATGTTGACTGACGGATATTGAAACATCAAAGAGGAGTTTCTCCATTCAAAATAGTTAAAAATTGTTATTGGTAACTTTACTACCTCTACCCTCATAATATCAGTGGCATGTCGTATGTTCTTTATAGCATACACTTTGCCAAATGCTGAGAGGTAGACCATTTTTTTTAACATCTAGTCTAATTATTTTCATTTTTAAATGTTTTATGCTTTCTTAAATGTTATGATGATGTTAAAAAATTAATTATTTTATTTCTTTTTTTCTTAACTATGTATTTGTTAATAGTCGTTTCAATGACAAGACGTTGATCATGCTTATTCCACTATTCGTAGGCAGAACTTAACAGGTAAATTTTTATTTTGAAACTCGGCAAAAGTCGACGATTGGTACCCTTTTTAATATCAAAAAAAAATACAGAGAAAATATTTAATTTAAAATAAAAAAGAAAAACATTTAGTTTTTGCACATCTTCTTGAATTTAAAATCAACTATTTTGACCAGATTTGTGAGCGTCATCTGATGGTAAATGAAAATGGGATACCGCGGGCTAGGAACGAACTGGCTCTTCATGAAATATTGCCGGAACACATCATTGCTGCAGCGGTAATATTTGATGGCAGATTTTTTATGAATGGTGGTCGCTAGACACCTTTTGTTAAAGGCTTTTAGGTGCCTTTAACGACACGCTTATCCATGGGCAGTAGGGCCATCATTAGCAGAACCTATGTGACTAATAAAATAGATTTATATTTTAAATTTCAAGTTTTTATTATTATGTTAACTGGTCAGACACCTTGAAAGTCTGGGATTTAGCGGTGGTTCGCTTCCAGCATGCATGCAGAAAGCGGTGTTGCTCCCCGAATACTGCCCGAATCGTTTGCCGGTTTCTTTCTCTCTTGCCCTGATACCCGACCGACTGGTCTTATTGTCGGGTCCTATCCGCCGAAAGGCGAGTTGATTTTGATATGCCGCATAAAAATCATATCCACCAACCAGCACTGGGCCAGCTTGGTGGATTACGGCCTAAACCTCCTCGTCACCTAGAGGAGAGACTCATAGCCCTGCAGTGGGCTCATTACACGGAGTTGTGATGATGATGATAGTGATGATGAATAATCATTTATTTTAGGTAACTTAAGACCAGTACAGTATGTTAAATACTAAATCTAAGGCCCATTGAAAATGAATACCTTAACCTACCAAAGGTGGCCAAATTATTAGGGACAGTACTGAGATTTTTGATTTTTCTAGGTCAAATGAATAGTAAGAAATAATAAGCTGTGTGTCTCTTATATATTTTTCATTTATATTTGTACATTATTGGGATCATTAAAATAAATAAAAAATATACAGATATATATATTAGTATATATTATATTATACCAGCGCCGAGTCCTCGAGATTAGTACCTAAGGAAAGTGAATATTTATTTTCTTACACATGTAGTTGCAGATAGGCAACACCACTCTTGCACATAGTTTAGAGTTTTTTTTTTTTGTGTTGGCAACCCTGTCTTTAGCCCTGCCATACCTTTGCGTTGCTTCTCATTCGCATTTTAGTGCTTCACCACTCAACAGTAAAGTATACCTATCGCGTTATTTTTCCTAACTTCGATGCCTAAACGTAAAAATTCTAAGTCACTGGAGGAGGACATTGACTGTTATAAGAATAAATAAATAAGAAAAAAAAAAATTAGAAAGTAAAATGCGTAGACGGCAAAACAGTGTTTCAGAGACAGAAAATGTGCCCCATGAACAGGAGGTGGATATAACAGAAGGTATGTATTTGAATAAATATGAATCTTTTACAATGTGTTAATTTACTCAACTACGTGTGCAACCCGAACGGTCACTGGGACTAATTCGGTGCACTTACCATAAGTAGTTCTTTTTAAAAATAAAAAAATTCTAAGACCCAATTAAGTATAGAATCTCTTTCAATCGA
This sequence comes from Stenoptilia bipunctidactyla, assembly GCA_944452665.1. NCBI lineage: Eukaryota > Metazoa > Arthropoda > Insecta > Lepidoptera > Pterophoridae > Stenoptilia > Stenoptilia bipunctidactyla. The sequence continues at coordinate 2,925,668 of OX101748.1, read as the reverse complement.
CTAGAAAATTCTCGAATCTTAATTCATACAGAGTGAACAAAGAAAAAATATCTTTTTAGTTTAACATTACTACCCACATCTTAAGATTTGTTTTTTGCTTTATACCTGCTTATTTAATGTAACCAGAACAGTCGCTGGGACTGATTTGACGCATTAAATTACAGTAGTTCTTTACTTTTGTACCCTTTTTCGCCAAAAAATAATACGTGTTTACGTACTGAAAAATTTAATGCAATCTGAACAGTCGCTGGGACTGATTCGACGCACTAAATTAAGGTGATGTACTTCTATACCCCTTTTTTTCAACAAAAAATAATACGTATTTACGTATTGACAAATTCAATGCAATCTGAACAGTCGCTGGGACTGATTCGAAGCATTTAAATTAAGGTGGTTTTTTACTTTTGTAACGTTTTTTCAATAAAAAATAATACGTGTTTACGTACTGAAAAATTTAATGCAATCTGAACAGTCGCTGTGACTGATTCGACGCATTAAATTAAAGTGATGTACTTCTATACCCCTTTTTTTCAACAAAAAATAATACGTATTTACGTATTGACAAATTCAATGCAATCTGAACTGTCGCTGGGACTGATTCGAAGCATTTAAATTAAGTTGGTTTTTACTTTTGTAACGTTTTTTCAATAAAAAATAATACGTGTTTACGTACTGACAAAAATGCAACCTGAACAGTCGCTGGGGCTGATTCGACGCATTTAATTAAGCTAACTTATACTAATTACTTTAATAGTAACCTAAACAGTGTGTACGAATTATCAATATATATATGTACGAATTATCAAATTGACCAGTTTAATGCACCTTGAACAGTCACTGGGGTTAATTAAATAAGAAATAACAAAAGAAATAGTGATTTAGACAAAAATAAGTTTAAGTCGTGCTTGGTATAAATTCACCGGTATCCCACCACTTTTTAATGCAAACGTCGTATTTCTTCATCTGATTCTGATCATTCCGAGAGTGATGCGCCGGAAGTGGAAACAGTACAAGGTACTTTGTTTATTTAAATATGTCATTATACTTCTGTCATTAAAAAAGTAAAGATTATAATCGTCGAAGCAAACATTCGAAATATTCGTTGGGAATATTTCACCTTGCTAAATGACGATTTGAGATAAAAGTATTGTTAAGTATAATACACCACTCTTCAAGTGGTGTTTTTCTCACTGAGAAAACTACCCTCATAAATAAAAAAAAATAAAAAATTTTAGCTGCCAAATTTTTTGTATATTATTTTACTGCTTGCATGAATAATCATTAACTTTGAATATTTGTTTTTTCAAAGACTATTTAATTTAATGTATTGAAAAGTATGGCAGCATTGTTACCTTCCGTGACGCTATTGGGGCTATCCCAATGTAACATATTTCATAATTTATGAGAATAATTATAACGTATTTACGTTTGAAAACTAAGTATGTAATCTGAACTGTCACTGGGACTGCTTCGACACATATTTAAGTATGCATACAATTATTATTTCTTTATGATGAAAATTTGTTATTGTGTTATTACCCATACACATATTATGCATACACATTTCTTATGTGGCTTTTTTAAACTTTAGCCAGACCACCAACTTAATCCAGAGCCTACTACAGATGCTTCAGCTGATAATGCTGAAATATTAGACAATAACGTACTTGAGATCTTAGGCCTTGACCCAGACACCGATGTCAAATATGGGGCGGATATACGTGAAGAGCTAGCATCACGCCTTCAGCACTGGGCAACTGAAGGTCTGACAAAAGATTTCCGCAAAGAGCTAACTGATAAGTACCTCCTATCAGCAAATTGCTCGAAAATAGGCGCTACTAATATAAATGCGGAAATAAGTACCTCCTACCGCTACACAGGCCTCGATTTTAAACCGGGACAGAGACATAGAAGCTAAACAAAAACAAATAGGTTGTGCTATCTCCAGCCTTGCGGGCGTAATCAATTCTCAAATGGTACAAAAAGACAAAAAAAATGATCTCCTGCAAAAACTTACGGACGCCGTCCGTTTATTGTGCGATGTCCAACATTCTGACTCTGTGACAAGAAGAAATTTTATTTCGTTCTTACTTAAAAAAGATATTACAGAGCACTTGTCTAAAACAAAAATTGACAGTTACCTGTTCGGAGAAAACTTACCGGATACTATCAGAACCGCTAAAGCACTACAAAAAACCGGATATGAACTGAAGTCAACCGTGACTGCTAAAAATACTTCAAAACGGCCAATCAGTAATAGACAGGGCCCTCAAAAGCAGTTAAAGCGCAAAGCTGTTCCGGTGCGCAGGCAACCAGGACCAGCAACATACATGGCGCACAGTCGCCCGCCTGCAGCAGCGTGGCAAGCGACGTGGCCACCACAGTCATTCCATTTTGAAATCCAGTGAGAACGCCATCCACTAATTGTAAGTTTTTAGGTATGATAATAGATTCCCACAAACTTGAAATTTCTTTACCTACTGAAAAAAGACAAAAAATTAAGAGGCAACTTCTAGGATCTTTAGTTTCTTGCTGCCCAGCCATAGAATATGGAATGCTACATACCAAGCAAATGGAGCGATGTAAATATCTTAGTCTAAGAGGTCATGATGATTACAATCAGTATATGGATTTACCGGAATCTTTACAATCTGATTTTAAATGGTGGCTTAAAAACATTGTTAATTCAATAAGTAAAATTAAAGTAGACCAATACAAAGCTGAGATATTCACAGACGCCTCAACGACTGGGTGTGGGACGGCATGTAATGGACAAACTGCGAACATTCAATGGTCAATTGTAAAGCAAAGTGAACATATAAACCAACTTGAATTGCTAGCTGCATTTATTGCTCTAAAAACCTTTGCAAAGGATTTTTTTTTAACTGTCAAGTATTATTGCGCATTGACAACTCAACCGCAATAGCTTACATAAATAAGATGGGTGGTATACAATACCCACATCTCACAGAAGTAGCTAGAAATATATGGAATTGGTGCGAGAATAAAAATATATTTGTTTTCGCCTCATATATAAAATCCAGTGAAAATTCAATTGCAGATTTCGAATCAAGGAGAACCCACCCTGATATCGAGTGGGCGCTATCACAGTGGACCTTTAATATTATTATTAGCCTCTTCGGTTATCCAGAAATAGATCTGTTTACAAGCCGTATAAATAACAAATGCGCTAAGTATACAGGGTGTAATCTAGTTCCCTTATAGAGCCAAACCACGTGTGTCCTAGCGCATGCATGTGGATACTATGGTGAGGTCAGAGTTTGAATATCACGATTTTTATTTTTTTATTTTCCATGTTTCTTTTCGAAATAATAGGCTTTTGGTAATGCTAAACGGTCCTTTAGATACCTCATACCAGGCGTCCTTCCGCGTTCGCGTTGTTCGTAGCGCAGGAGGTCACATGTCGTCGCGACACTGCACAAGCAACAGCTGACTAGTCGGTACCAAAACAGAGGATATTGTTTTCTTTTTTCGAATATTGTCACCTTTTTTCTTAATACCTAGGCCATATTACATAATTTATTTAACCATTTTTAGTAGATTAGTAACGTTAATTCGTATTTGAAGTAAATTCTACTTCTCTCACTTATTTCAACATAGATACTTACCTAAATCTTATTTTTGGTCATAAGTAACAATTTTAAGTTATCAAACTGAATTAAACTAGTCATAAATGTTTTGTTTTTATCTTCATCAAATTGTAAAAATGGTGGGTTTATTACCAAGCCAATTCGTATAACGTTTACGATGTATTTGTTCCTATTGTCATGCATTTTTTAACCCATTTATTTTACAACGGTTGCCAGTACGGAACTTTAAATACATGCAAATCTGCCCTGGTGTTTGTATTAGGTCCAATACTAACGATGACAGAATAAAACGTTTCCTTAAAGGAGTATATCGCCTCAAGCCTCCACAACCTAAGTATAGCGTGACCTGGGACACTAATATTGTATTAGATAAACTTAGTTCATGGCATCCTAACGAAGAGCTGCCCTTAGAAAAGCTTACACGTTAAACCATTTTGGCACTTTCGACGTCACAAAGAATTCAGACTTTATCGAAAATAAAAGTAAGCAATATTCAAAATTTATCCCAGCGCATCATTATAAAAATCCCAGATATCATCAAAACGTCTAGGCCTGGCTTTAATCAACCTATCTTACAGCTACCATATTTTATAGAAAAACCAGCTATTCGTCCAACAAGCGCACTTATATGCTATACCGAGCGCACTTCATCGTTAAGGACTTCCGATGACCTATTTATAGGAGTAAGAAGACCATACAATCCAATCGGTACTCAAACTATGAGCCGTTGGATAAAGAGTACACTGTGCGAGTGTGGGTTTGACACTGATATTTTTAGTGCGCATAGCACGCGACATGCCGCTGCGTCGCGCACTCACGCTCTTAGTGTTAGCTTAGATACTATTCGTAAAACAGCGGGATGGAGTCGAAACTCGGCTACATTTGCCAGATTTTATCAAAGGGAGGTCATTGATAACAATAACGATGATACGGCCCTGGCTGAATCTGTAATTGAAAATTATCGATTAGGTAAATAAGTATTAATTATAAACATTGTCATTATTATAAATAGGTATATAAATAAGGATAAAGTCACATTTAAGTTATTATATATTTATAATTGTGTATTATATTACTGTAATACTCGTAATTTCACAAACTGTACCTATACAGAGAAACCAGTACAACAAACAAAGCGTATTATTGATTGTTTAAAATATTTTATTATTCAACTCATTGATGCCTTGCCCGATTAAGCTCTCAAAGTCTACATGTGTAAGAAAATAAATATTCACTTTCCTTAGGTACTAATCTCGAGGACTCGGCGCTGGTATAATTAATGATTAAACGAACTTACCTGTACGTGAAGTTCAATCATAATTATGCCAGCGCCGAGTCCGAAGAGATTAGTACGTACTCCCTCCCTCCCAATGATCTATTGACATTCACCCTTGATCTACTTATTTCCGGGCAACACATCAATGGATAAAAAGGATCATGCTCTAAACTATATGAGAAGCAACGCAAAGGTATGGCAGGGCTAAAGACAGGGTTGCCAACACAAAAAAAAAAAAACTCTAAACTATGTGCAAGAGTGGTGTTGCCTATCTGCAACTACATGTGTAAGAAAATAAATATTCACTTTCCTTAGGTACTAATCTCTTCGGACTCGGCGCTGGCATAATTATGATTGAACTTCACGTACAGGTAAGTTCGTTTAATCATTAATTATAAATAATATTAAAATATACAAAAATAATAAAATTTAATTTAATTTTTTGTGATGCCACCCTTTCCCATTTTCTAATGAGAGTTTCAATCAGTTGGCGCTTAGTAGAAATAGATTCTTTTACTATGGTTCGTTTGGTGAGTTCCCACATGTCTTCAATTCATGTATGGTAAATTCCCTGGGCAAAGCAAAACAGTGACACATTTTTTAGCCAAGAATACAGTATTGTTATTACCACAATTAGGCCAAATAGATAATGTAGCTCTAGCTTATTATCTATTTGGCTTCATTCGCGGCAAAATCCACAACCCAGGCGTGCTTGAGTGCATGCAGCTGTGTGTGCCGGATGGATACGTGGGCAGGTGTCGGCGGTAAGCGTTGTTCCAGGTGCCGCGCGCGCGAACCGCACTGTTGCACCGCGCGTCGTTCACGCGCGCTCTGCGGACCCTCAACAGAATGTCTGACCGCGTTGATCTATTTTTTGGTTCAATTAAAGAATTCACTCAGGCCGCATTTTGTGTACGTAGTTATAGCGTTAGTACCTAAGTGTTAAATATTTGCTTATTACATTATAGTCTAAATAGTAGTTTATTTTTTGAGTTTTCTGACAGCTCATTAAAAAAACAAAACTGTACAAAATTGGTACAAAAGGCTTCGATAGATGGCGCTTTACAAAAGGTGAAGGCGAATAATTTATTCCACACTGCGTTTTTAAAAGTAAAATAAATTAATTGACGTCTGTATCAGAAATTGAACGTATAAATAAACATAGATGGTAGATACCACTCACCTACATTATAGTTTACAGACTTAACGCCTTCGGCTTTTTAAAAGTGCCATCTATAGAGGTTTTTTGAACTAATTTTTATGAGCTGTCAGAAAACTCCCCATTGATATCTTTATTTTGTTGGCAGCACCATTCCAATTTTTTTTATTTATTACATGAATAAATAAAAAAAAATACTGTTATTAATAAAGTCATTTATCCACACAACGAATTCCTGTAATTGACGGATTCACTAATACTACATTGGTTGAAAAGTTCGCGGCCTGGCCATTAAAAAAATACTTTTGTTATTTTTTCTGCCGTCATTTTGGACTGTCATTATTCAGTTGTCAGCCCGCGAATTTTCAATTTGATATCTTGTTTAAATAAAATTTTACGAACAATATAAATACGTGTGTAGAACAAATTTTTACTAATGGAGAAATTTGAACAACGTGCTGTGATTAAATATTTGTTTAAAAAAAGATTAACACCAAAGGAGATCCATGATGACATGCAAACAACATTAGGGGAATCTGCCCCGTCTTATACCATTGTGAAAAAATGGGTTGCAGAATTTAAACGTGGACGAGAGAACATCGAAGATGACCCTCGCTCCGGCAGGCCAATGACGTCTACGACCGAAGAAAACATCAATAAAGTGTGTGATCTCATATTGAAAGACCGTAGATTGACTATCAGAGAAATTGCAGACACTATAGGCATCTCATATGAACGAACGCAAAACATCATTGTCCATGAACTCGGCTTTTCTAAGGTTTCGGCTAGGTGGGTCCCCAGATTGCTTTCAGTAGAGCAAAAGCGAATTCGACTCACGATTTCTCGCGACTGTTTGGAGATGTTCGAGGCTGATCCACAAGGTTTTCTTGACAGATTTGTGACAATGGATGAAACCTGGGTTCACCACTATACCCCAGAATCAAAACAACAATCCAAACAATGGAAAAAATCAGGTGAACCAACTCCGAAAAAAGCAAAGGCAATTCTGTCGGCTGGCAAGGTGATGGCATCGGTTTTTTGGGATGCTATGGGTGTCATTATGGTGGACTACCTTCCAAAAGGCGAAACAATAATTTCTGCGTACTATAGCACCCTTCTGCGCCGTTTACGTGAAGAAATTAAACAGAAACGCCCAGGATTACTGAGAAAGAAAGTGTTGTTTCACCAGGACAACGCCCGAGTCCACACGTCTGTCGAGTCTATGGCTCAAATTCGTGATTGTGGTTTCGAATTGTTGCCACATCCAGCTTATTCTCCTGATTTGGCACCTTCGGACTTTCATCTGTTTCCAAACCTGAAAAAACACCTAGGTGGGCAGAAATTTTTAACGAATGAAGAGGTCGAAGCCGCTGTTAACCTGTATTTTGAAGACCTTGAGGAATCTTTTTTTAAAACAGGTATGGAAGCTCTGGAAAGCAGATGGAAGAAGTGCATAGAGCTAAATGGAGATTACGTCGAAAAATAAAAATATTTTTGTATGTACTTTATTCTGTTTTCTTGACTAGGCCGCGAACTTTTCCATCCACCCTCGTACATTGAACAACTAATCAGAATTGTCTAATATTTAATCTTTATGTGACATATTCATTTCTAGTAAATAATGATATATTATGATAAATAACATGAAAACGCGATAAATGTCAATAATGACGATAAATATTTTGTAACATGATGACGAAAAAAAGGAGATACCTACTCACTTTAGTTTCTGATGCTATCCGTTCACAATGACAAGACAATTTATTAAATAAATACAATATAAACCGTAGATAAAAACGTGTGTTACTTATATCAGTAGTATTAGGCATTTGTCACGCGAAAAAAATCTAAGCGGTATTTCCAATAGCATCCATAAGTCATCAAGTTGTATTTAGACCTTATAACACAAGAGCTAGCTAGAAGAGGACATGAAGTGACTGTAATTACGTCTGACCCTGTTTTCTCTAAAGATGAAGCCTTAAAAAATCTAACAGAAATTGATGTTCATTTTTTTTTTTTTTTTATATTGTAAGGATAGGACGTTTGTCTTCCATGCCACCTGATGGAAAGTGCGCATGAAGACTATGGTGTTACACGTCCATCCACGAGAAACCTATTCACTCGACACTTAAAAGTTCCAGGACTGTAGTGGTCAGGAAAAACAGACGCAGGCAGATTGTTCCACACCTTGGCAATCCGTACCAAAAAGGAACTATCGAAGCGTTTTGTTCGACTTTTTGGTATATCCACTATATACGGATGGAAGTTCTGTCTACGTCTGGTAGTCCGGTGGTAAAAAGGGGTGGGTTCAATTTGGTCAAAAAGAGCACTCGCACACTCACCAAAATGTAGCTGATAAAATACTGTCAAACAAGCAACCTTACGATGATGCTCCAGCGTCTGCAATTTTTTATTTGTAAGGTTGTTGTTATTTATGAGTTTTCGGGCTCTTCGGTCAACAGAGTCTAGCGCTTCGAGCTGGTATTTGGCAGAACCATCCCAAAGGTGACTACAGTACTCCATGCAAGACCTCACTTGGGCTGTGTATAAGTTGAGGAGCCGTTCAGGGCTGAAGTACCGCCGGACCTTCGAGATGATACCCAATTTTTTGGAAGCCGTTTTTGCCATAGACTCAATTTGTTGTCCGAAGTTTAATTTGGACGTTATAGTGATACCCAAAAGCCCTAGTTGATCGGTGATGGGAACAGATACATTCTGGAAAGTGGGCGTAAGAGTAAAGGTGCTCTTTTTTGCGGAGAATAGACACGCTTGTGTTTTGGAGGCGTTGAATTTGACCAGGTTAGATTCGCCCCAATCGGACACATTCCGCAAGGTCGAATCAACGCGCTCAATCATAGACTCTCTCAAAACCTGGATTTCATGGGCGCTCGTTCGCGTATTGGATATATATCTCTCAACAACAGTGCTGTCATCAGCATATCCAATAATGCCTGGTGTTAGGAGGTCATTAATGTGCAGCAAGAATAAAGTTGCAGAGAGAACAGATCCCTGAGGTACACCGGCATTAGTTGCCATTAGGTCAGAGGAGAAGCCGTCTAAGACTACTCGAATCGACCGTTCCCTCAGAAAATCAGATATCCAGTCGCAGAGCCCGGTCGGTAAGCCATATGCTGGAAGCTTGCTTAAGAGACCATCATGCCAGACGCTGTCAAAGGCCTTCTCAACACAGTCTCAATAATTTTAGTTGGCTGACGGGATAATGTAAATAAAAAGGATATGATTCACAATTTCTCTTAATTATATGAAAAGAAGAATATTATGTAGAATAATTTTGTTTGTATTACCCTTCAGTCACTCTTTTTCAGTGCAAGAAAACAATATAAGGCACCACCTGAATACAATATTACACACTCTGACACGTAGACATAGTGATAAATTCCATATTATGATAGATACTAACATTATAGTTAGTAAACCTTTTTATTTTAAGAATGATAAGTACAATTTGTACAATTATTATATACGACAAATAGCAATTTCGCTATCATATATTATTAGTAATGATTTGCCAGTCATTTTGACTCGAACCTCTGCTTCTATTGAGCAGCCACTTTTATTTATAAAACCACTGGAATATAACATTCCAAGTAATAGTATTAGGACTAGTCTAGTTAATTCAAACTAGAGGCAATGACAATAGATAATAAGACTTCTAGCTATAATCAAAATGTAATTGGCACTTATATCCCAAAATTGACAAAATTAAAATGTAGTAAAAATGTTATAAATGTAGCTCATCAAAATATTGAGGGCATGCTGGGTAAGGATTTACAAATTGAACTTTTTATTAATCAAGAAAAAGTAGATATTTTGTGAGTAACGGAGCACTGGCTAAAATACCATCAAATTATATTATCGTTCAATAATCATCAAATAGCTAGTTCATTCAGTAGAATCCAGGCCCATTGTGGCGGCTCCTTGATTATTGCACACAAAGGAATGAAATTTAAAGAACAAACAGATATTGTTAGTCTTTCTAATTAGAAAAAAATATGATTATTATGATCTAATCATAATTGAAGCTCTAGCTAGACCCACTTGTATAGGGTCTTTTTAATCAAGATCAAAATATTTTAGGACACGTTTAAGATTAATGCGTGGATTCTATTTATGAAAAAAAATATATTTTTTTTCGTCATGTAATAATTATAATTATATAACTCATAGGTTAACAACATTTTAGGTTTATCTGTTGTTTACGACTAAATAGCTAGAAATAAAAGCGTTTTTCCAACTATTTCTATTAAAAATACGTTAAGCCCCGATTTTTCAAAAGTTAGAAAAATTTCGTCACTTAAAAGAATTGTAAAATTTCAAATTAAAAAATATATATATTTTTTTTTTGTGTCATTAATTGAATCCACATGTTATTCTTAACCTTCTCTTAAAATGATTTCATCTTCAAAAAAAAATTACCCTGTATTTATACACTTTTTTGATGCTCCTGCTTTAGTAGTAGTTAGTAGTTAGTAGTATTGTAGTAGTGTCGTTTTGTTTTCAACATCCCGCCACGAACTCATATCTCACCTTATATTAATAAATCTTTGATGCTAAACATGGAATCACGTCGACAATTACATCTAGCCTGCCTCATGTTTGACCTGGTAAAGTTTAAGCATCCAGAGTATTTGTACAAAAAGCTAAAATTTCCCAGCTCAAATAATAAATACGGCTCTCCCAGGACTTCACGAGCACCGCTAGCCGTACATGCTCACAGAACAGTGGCTTTCACTGGAAGCTTCAGGTACCAAGCAACCAAGTGCTGGAATAATATTCCGCCGCCTGTAAGAAATGTTTGCTCTAGGTACATTCTAAAGAACCGTATGAAAACTTTACTACTTGGGATGCAAAAACAAGGCTGAAGCACGGTTGCTTGGTATCGATACCTATATAATGTGATCTTCTATTTATTTATCTATTTCTTTTTGTAGTTAAAATATATGTACAAAATGGATTTCTGTAGGTATATTTAGTTTTTTTTTTGGTATGTTTGTAATTGCTTTATTTTTTTATTTTTATTTTAGATATTGTTTATATATTACTTTTATATATCACATTACTGTATGATGGACGCGTCAGTTGGTCCTGTTGCTCGAGCCTCTGCGCACACCTCAGGCGATAACTGAAAATCAGTGGTTTGTCTCAAAGCAAACGATTCACTGAGATATCGCCATTTTGCATCGGCATACTTAGGTGCTTTGGGTTGCAAACTTGCAAATTTTATTTAACAATTGTGAATTATGTTATTTTCGGTTTTGTTTTTTTTTTTTTGTTTTCAATTTTATTTGTTATTTTTTTTCTAATGTGTGTAATTTCCTGTATTTTTTTTTTCTCTTTATGTCTCTTTGTTTTCGTTTTGTAACTCTTCTTGTACCTATTGTCTGATGCAAATAAATGTTTTATCTATCTATCTATCTATCTAGTAAGCTCTTTTGGAATAGTTCTGTCCCAATTTAAAATAAGTGCAGTACCAATGCACTATTCATTATACCCAATAATAGCAAGTCAAATAAAAACGATTTGACAATGTGGGAGAAGTTTTTGAGATTTACAATGAAATAAAACTGACTGATATCAATATGGTCTAGAACCGGAAGAGGAAGAAATGTTCGAAATGTTCCTTCTGTTAAAGAACAGAGATATAATTTTGACATGTTCTTTGTAATTAAATATCCTATTTGGGATACGAACAGACCAGTGCCACCCAACGTTATTTATATAGGAGGCATGCATTTCAAACCCCATAAAGAATTACCACAGGTGTGTTTTTATATTTTTTTTGTATACTTTATAATACAGATCATTTTTTTTCCGCCAAAGAAACGTTGGACTACCTACTAGACCCCCCTAAGGAAATCTCAGAAGGAGAGGAGGTGAGTGCTTGATGCACGAGAGGGGTCCTTTGGGGGACTACCCCGCCAGCCAATCCTTAACAGTGCGGGACTCACCGAACCCAGCGCTACCCGCTAAACACCCCCTTTGCTGGGAAATCCCGAGTTGGGCTTTTCCCATCATCTGAACGACAGCCAATTGGAGTCAGCGGCTGCGTACACAGAGGCTGCGTACAAAATACAGATCAAACTTAAACCTTTATAAATATAAACCTCTTTGGGACTAACTAATAGTGTTTGCGATAAAATTTTATATTGTCACTGTTTAGTAATATTTTAAAGTTTTTGCATTTACTAATGCTCAATTCTTCTTAAATAACTGAAAAGATATGCTTAATTAAATCATCCGGCCAGAAAAGTATCGTCTTTAGTATAAAATTTTCTCAGAAGCTATCAGTTTACTTTAAATAATTAATCACTTATAAAAACAGCACCAAAAATATAAGCCAAATAGTACCCAAATACATCAAAAATAAAGTTTAGAATAGATTACACATGTTATATCTAGGACGTTACCCAAATTCTTGACAGTTAACCTTGAATCAGTTCAGTACACGGAACTAACTGACGGAGTTCAATATCAAGTCCAATCAATTGTTCTGATGATTTGAGAATTATAGAAGTCTATAAATCGTTTATGTTTTAATAACTTTTCAAATTTTCAAATAGTCTTGATTTCATTAAAAAATCATAAAGACACTGAAGTGTAGAGCTATAATATAAAATATGAAACGTAGGACATCACGCGATAAATTAAGTTAAAAAGTGTTTACTTTTTAGCATTTTTTAGGTTAAATACAGACCAGACACATATGACATTTCACAAATATAAGCAATAGTAGCACAGTGACCTTCTGATAAAAAAAGATCTGTTAAACCAGTTGTTGTGGATTCCTGATATGACGTCTTGTTGCTTTTTTTAGATACAAAAAAGACCAAAAAAATGAATCATTAGGCCAATTGTTTAATCAAAAATATGTTTCGCTTAGTTTGACTCATAAGAAAATATTACTTTATTTTGTATTAACGATAAAAAAAAACCCAGACAATCACACGAACTATATGGCCCCAAATTAAGCATAGCTTGTGTTATGGGATACCATGTAGCGAAATATGCGGGACCTAGGATATATATACATAAGTAGATAAACACCCAGACACGGTTTTTTTTTTTATCTTGTTCCGTGCGGGAATCGAACTTGCAACCACTCGCGTCTGAGGCAGATAGCTTCACCCCATCGCCAAAGTGGTTATCAAACGATGAATATAAGTTACTTATCAGAAGTTCATACTTCCTGTTTGATTACTTTTTGTGATGCTAGTATTTCTTTAAAACAAATCTAAACACAGTGTGCTGCTTTAACGAAATAAAACTTTAAAATAAAACCTAATTCCTGACGACAATTTTTGAGTGAATTTTGCTACAACTACGAACGCAGAATTGTGCAAAGAGTAAATTAATATTAATTATAGATATGATGAAAAAATATATACGTTGTTTGAATCGCATATATTTTGATTTTGTGATAGAATCTACATAACAACGTATGAGAAGTGCGAATTTTAATTTATTTATATTTAATTGCACACAATGACAAGAACCACCCAGCGCTGGGCCAGCTTGGTGGATTATGGCGTATAGCTGCTCGTCACCCTGGCGAGAGACTCATTCAACAGTGGGCTCATTACGTAGAGTTGTGATGACATTGAATGACAAGAAGTTACCTAAAACTATTTTTTCTCAGAATACTTAATATTCTGAGACTCTCAAAGACACCTTTATTGTTGTGATATTCTAAAAAAGGTTTAGACAGTAAGTCGCTGTCAACCGACTTCCAAAAAAGAAGGAGGTTCGCAATTCGTCTGTATTGTTTTTTTTGTGTCCTTGAAACACTATATTTCAGACAATTTTGAATCGATTTTAAAAATTATTCTAAAATTCTTATTAAGAAATTTCATCGAAATCGGTTTAGTACTTCATTGAAAATTTCAAATTTTTAAAACAATATGTATGATTTCGGTGAATGTTTACGTGGATGACACTATTAGTCGCCCAAAGTGTTGACGTGAAGTCAGTTTTTTTAATGCTCTGCATTCGTTGATTATTTTTCATAACTTTTAGAAAATGTTTCAACACCTTATTTCATATCGAATATCTTGTATATCGAATATCTATGTAATAAATAAACATACATACATATATAACGTCACGCCTGTATCCCTTATGGGGTAGGCAGAACACCAGAGGTTATAAGACCATCTGATGTCACATTTGACAAATTTGGAAGTATTATAAAGATGGAGTATATTGCAGTGATAGCGGTCAGCCTATCGCCCACAAAAACGCCTTTAAAACCTTTGTCCCTAAACTGTTTTTTACAGTATGCCCGGGAAGAAGTATGAAGAAGAAGCCCTTGTGAAAGGGCTGATTTTTTAAATTTTTGAATAGAACGCAAAGCAAATATTACTTGTTACTGATTTACCCGTACATAACTAAGTTTATCAACCACTAGCCAACGCGCGCGGTTTTACCCGCGTAACTTTTGATCCCGTGGGAATTTCGGAATAAAATATAGCCTATAACCTGCCTCAAGAGTTGGGCTATCAAATGCAATAATATTTTTTCAAATCCCACTTGTAGTTTTTGAGATTAGCGCGTTCAAACAAACAAACAAACTCTTCAGCTTTATATATTAGTATAGATAGATATAGATATAGTGTAATCCTTTGAAGCTCATAAATTAATATTATATTTCATACATATTGGAAAAAGAGAGAAAATTACTTTGAACTTTAGAAACGGAATATTTACCATATTTTTTTAACCGAATTCAAAAAGGAGGTTCTTTGTTTGACCTGTAAGTATGTTTGTATGTATGTTTGTCCGCGATTATCTCGCGTTTGGCTGATCCGATTTGGATGGGGTTTTCATAAATATATTTGTTATGCTTAAGAGAAGGTTTAAGTATATTAACCGACTTCAAAAAAACAAGGTTCTCAATTTATCTGTTTATTTTGTATCGGCCGAACATTCGTATTTCGAACATTCGATATTTGTTTTCAACTGAATGTTTGATTGATTTACAGAATAATTACCGAGTACAAGCAGTTGCTCGAGGTTTTACCTGCGCAATTTCTAACCAAAGTAGCCAATGTGCTATTGAGACTGTACATTATTCCTGCCAAACTTTCACATCTATTGTAAAAGTAAGATTTTAGTTTATTACTGCGCCAATCAAGGATGGCTATGTTTTTTTTTGATTAGCCTACTTACAAAAAGGAGGTTCTCAGTTCAACCTGTATACAACGTGTAACAAAATGGAGAGATAAAACTTAAGGGTTAGCTTCTATACCATACGTAGAATATACAGTAAAAGAATTAGCATGATCAGTGCTGGTATAGAATTTGTTTAATGATTTTACAACAAAATATTTTGACAACCCTAGTCAACCTAATAAGCTAAAACCAGACTTGTGCTGCAGTCAGTGACCTTATGATCTTTCCCGCACCGGCGGAACTTTGTAGTATCTGTCTTAGTTACCCATCAATTTATTTTTACGCCATCTGTTATCGAATAGATTTCATCAAAAGCTAACAGCTGTGTTTAGGGTTGACACTTAGATATTTTGAACTAAACTTTGAACTTGTTTTTCGGCCGAACCGTAAGGAAAACAAATTTATGTTGCTGTTACTTATAAACTACATCACCAAACATACAATTCCCTTAAGTATTATCTCTTCATTATGTTACACGTTGTATATGTATGTTTGTCATAGATTATTTTGCGTTTGGCTGAACTGAAATAAAAAATCAACATTTGGTCATACATATGACCAAAACGCAAAATAAAATTTTAGTAAATCTTGCCTTTGCTATTTTTTTACCAAAACCCTGGTAAGAACTATCGATTGACATCCACTAATCCATTCAACCATCGATCGAAAATCGATCAATTGATGTGATAACACCCTAAGGCATCAAGAGGTATTTCTAAATGATTATTTACCAAAATAAACTTTGCGATAGAAGATTTTTTCTTAGAAGAATAAATTTAAACACCTTATGAGGAAGTCCGAATCTCCCAACTGCTCTTCATGTGGCATAATAGAAGATGTGTATCACTGTTTCGTCGTCGTGGCGCCGTGGTTACTGTGTGTATCACACGATATCGTAGGTTAAGCAACGTTCGTCGCGGTCGGTACTTAGATGGGTGACCGCCGACCACACATTTCTTACAGCGACTTCCGTGCATTGGAGGGCATGTTAAGCAGTCGGTCCCGGGTACTGTATACTTGTATACAGTAGTCGTTAGGGTTTGTCAAAAGCTATTTCGCCCTGAAAATTGTGACATCCACTAACCGGCACTGGGCCAGCCAGGTGGATTATGGCCTCCTCGTCACCCAGAGGAGAGACACATGCCCTGCAGTGGGCTCATTACACGGAGTTGTGATGATGATGATGATCACTGTTTGGTGGAATGTGCTCGCAACGAATCAATTCGATCTTCTTATTATGCTAAGACAATTTAACTTACATAGTTTTGATGTTGGTGTATTCCAGTGTATTCTCGCTGAACCATATTCGGACGCAGCCTAATACATGTATCTAATACTTCACCATTCTTTGGAGTATCCAAATTAGTATTATTTATTCGAGCAGAAACTGTTATTATAATTTAAAATTTATATTTTATTGTATAGTATAGTACCATGTAAATTTTACAACAGGGTATAATGGGGCTGACATAGTCAATTACGACTCTAAGCTCCGTAAACATCGAATACAGAATAAAAAAAAAAGATTTTTTTCTTAATATTTTAAACGGAACAAATGTTCTTTTTGTATATTAACTTCATTTTATTAATTAAATAGTAAATTCTCTAATTTTTTCAACAAATATTCTGAATTCTAGTTTCTCATTACATCAAATATCTTTCTAAGAAGCCAAATTGCTACAAGGTTTAGCATCGACTCGCTAAACAATGTTATTTCTTATCAATTATTTAGCGTCAGGTTTTAATACTTACGTAAAGAAAACGTGACTAAGATCTATTACAGTGGATTTTAATATTACATCTCAATCATCGATTCAATACACTGGCTACATAATATAAATAAATATTTCTGACACTCACACAACATTATCTAGCCCAAATTAAGTTTCTTAAAGAACTTGTGTTATGGATACTAGATAACTGATATACTTAAGAAATATATACACATACATGTTAAATAAATACATATTTATTTTATTAGAATAAACTTAAATAAACATATAAACATCTATATGTTTATTTAACATATAACGTCCGTGGTGTGCGTTAAAATCCCCCAGGAACACCAACTGCGCTGTGGGAAAACGTTGCTGAACCTTGTCCGCTGTACTGCTGAGATAGTCCATAAGCCTCGTTGTCTCCCAATCTCCGCTGTGTGACCGATAAATACCAGCGTATACCATTTGGTCAAGGCCAGTATCTATATGAACCCACATAACTGAAAGGTCCGGCACTTCTAAGTAACGGAGACGATTACAACAGATCTTGTCACTGGCATACATGCACACCCCGGCGTGCGGGTGGAATTTGGACTCCAGGATGTAACCTGGGTAACAAAGGTATGCCGAGTCTGACGGATCACAGATCTGCGTCTCCGTTAGGAAGAGTAGGTGGGGTCTCTCCGTCTCGAGATGGTGGTGGACATCATTGAGATTGGAGTGCACTTCTCGGATGTTACAGAAGTGCACTTTAAACGAGAGGAAGTGCAACCGCTGTGTTACCCTACTCTTTTTTGGAACTTTCATTAGTTTTGGAGTGGAGTGAATAGGGAGGAGAACAGAAGTTGAGTGAAGTGCTGCAAATGGAACCAAGCAACTCGATAGGGGTGACGCACATTTGGGAAACTCGCTTGGAGACTGCGGGGACGCCCGAACCCCCCCGAGTTCGCCATCGGGTCCTCTCAAACCGGTCGCCAGCCGGCACGATGGAGCCTCCCGGGATTTTTCGCGAGGTGGCGGGGCAGCCTTTTGCATGTGGCTGGCATGCTACTTGGGCCCCCTACTACCTGCGGTCGGCCAGCGGTGCACCGTGCTTCGGATCCCGCTACCCTCCAAAACGAGTTACCCGGTGAGTCATTATCCTACGAGTTGTAAACAGTTCTCCGATGCAGCACAATTACTCAGACCTATCCTCCTCAATGGCTACACTAGACATCATGCCGGAACGCAACTAGGTTACTTGGCGGCATGGTTTTGTCTAGTGGGTGGTGACAAGCCACGGCCGAAGCCTACCACCAGATGGTTGCTTCACTAGATTAGAATCATTTTGACCAGATTTTTATAGCGTCATCTAGTAAATGAAAATGGTAAATGAAAATGGGATACCGCGGGCTAGGAACGAACTGGCTCTTTATGAAATATTACCGGAACACATCATCGCTGCAGTGGTAATATTTGATGGCAGATTTTTTATGAATGGTGGTCGCTAGACACCTTTTGTTAAAGGCCTTTAGGTGCCTTTAATGGCACGCTTATCCATGGGCAGTAGGTCTATCATTAGCAGAACCTATGTGACTTAATAAAGTAGATTTATATTTTAAATTTGAAGTTTTTATTATTATGTTATAATAATAATAACTGGTCAGACACCTTGAAAGGCTGGGATTTGGCGGTGGTTCGCTTCCAGTATGCATGCAGAAAGCGGTGTTGCTCCCCGAATACTGCCCGAATCGTTTGCCGGTTTCTTTCTCTCTTGCCTTGATACCCGACCGACTGGTCTTATTGTCGGGTCCTATCCGCCGAAAGGCGAGTTGATTTTGATAAGCCGCATATAAATCATATCCACCAACCAGCACTGGGCCAGCTTGGTGGATTACGGCCTAAACCTCCTCGTCACCTAGAGGAGAGACTCATAGCCCAGCAGTGGGCTCATTGTGATGATGATGATGGTGATGATGAATAATCATTTATTTTAGGTAACTTAAGACCAGTACAGTATGTTAAATACTAAATCTAAGGCCCATTGAAAATAAATACCTTAACCTACCAAAGGTGGCCAAATTATTAGGGACAGTACTGAGATTTTTGATTTTTCTAGGTCAAATGAATGTGGGTAAGAAATAATTAGCTGTGTGTCTCTTATATATATTTCATTTATATGTGTACATTATTGGGATCATTAAAAATAAAAAAAATATATAGAGAACGTATTATATTATAAATAATATTAAAATATACAAAAATAATAAAATTTATTTAAAATTTTTGTGATGCCACCCTATGCTTCAATAAGAGCACCTATCCGTCGGGGAATGCTTTCAATACATTGAAGGATGGTGTTGTGATGCCATTTTCTAATGAGAATTTCAATCAGCTGGCGCTTAGTAGTAATAGATTATTTTACTATGGTTCGTTTGGTGAGTTCCCAAGTGTATTCAATGGGGTTCATGTATGGTGAATTCCCTGGGCAAGGAAAAACAGTGACATATTTTTCAGCCAAGAATACAGTCACGCTTTTCTGGCTTTGTGGCACGGTGCTAAATCGTGTATGAAAATATATTCGTCATTATCAGGGAACTATTCATTGACCTGCGGCACTGATCCTGTTTAGTTGTCCAATGTTGTACAATGTAAAGGTTTCCCATGCCTTTGGCTGAGATGACAGACCACACCATGACACTAACAGGGTGTTGGACCATCTGTACGAGGCAATCTGTGAGAAATTGTTTTTCAGGGCGTCGTCTTACGAATGAACTTTTGTCAACCAAAATTTGAAAAGTTAATTCATTGAAGAAGCATACCTGCGAATTAAGAGAATGAATAAGTTACAACTGCTATTTACCAATTACTCTAATTAAAAATGTTATACTGAACCGACTCCAGTCTGCAACAGTCATATTTCGATGTTGTCTGGCTCATTGCAGTCGTATCTTCTGCATAATAATTATGTCGGTTATTATCTATCTATATATAGGACGCCGACCTATCAGATTTGCTTTGCCCAATCGTTTCCGCACTGACCGTTCAGAAATATGTATGCCCTGGTCGTTCATCATTGTAGTCAATTGGGTAACGCACTTTTTTCTAATTTTCAGGCAGATGTCCCTTATTTTTCGATCGGTACCTGTCGTGGTAATTCTTTTCCTGCTTAATTTGCCGACGCGTTTTTCATTGTCAATTTTAATATTGATCGTATTGACGACAGATTTTGAAACCCAAGCAATAGCTGCTATTTTTCTTCGGGAATACGTGAAAAAAAAAAAGCTTTTATATTTTTACATTTTCTAGGGGAAATGTCCGAAGCTAAAAAATATAAAACTTACATTTATGGTGTTGAATCATCAATAAAATTTAAATTCTTAGTAAAACTTAGTAAAATCATTAATAGGAGCATTATTAACCTTTTGGTTATTAAAGAAAAGAAGGTTCAGTTACAACTTATAAGAAACTAATAAAAATTACAAGAACCGCAATGTTATTACCACAATTAAGCCAAATAGATAATGTCACTTTTTCAAGATAGCAAATGTATCATCCTAATTTTTACTTTGTTCATTTTCATATATGCTTAATAGCTTTTATGTATATATTTCATACATATTATAGAGTATATATGTATATGTATTTATGTAGTTGTGTATTGTTAATTATGTATATATTATAGTTTTTAATATAATCTGCACCACTTATTTAACTTCTCTGCTTTTGTGGTGGTTGACTGGTAGAGAATGCCAAATGGCGTTAATTCCGCCCATTGTACTCCAATTATTTGTGCAATAAAGTTTTAAATAAATAAAAAAAAATGTAGCTCCAGCTTATTATCTAAGTATTTGGCGGCAAAATCCACAACCCAGGCGTGCTGGAGTTCACACAGCTGTGTGTGCCGCATGGATACGTGGGCAGGCGTCGGCGGTCGGCGTTGTTACAGGTGCCGCGCGCGCGAACCGCACTGTGGGTCTCTGCGGGGCCCCTTAACAGAATATCTGACCGCGTTGATCTATATTTTTTGGTTCAATTAATGAATTCACTCAGGCCGCATTTTGTGTACGTACCTAGTTATAGTGTTAGTGCCTATTACATTATAGTCTAAATAGTAGTTTATTTTTTGATAATTGATGTCTTTATTTTGTTGGCAGTACCATTGCAATAGGATAAGGACCTGTAATGATGGTTGAATGTATTTGGAAATTATATAAATAAATAAAAAGAATACTTTTATTAATAAAGTCACTTATCCACTCACAAATTCCTGTAATTGACGGATTCACTAATACATTGAACAACTAATCAGAATTGTCTAATATTTAATCTTTATGTGACATATTCATTTCTAGTAAATAATTATATTTATGTTTGTTGTCTGTAAATTACATGAAAGCGCGATAAGTGTCAATAATGACGATAAATATTATGTAACATGACGACGAAAAAAAAGAGATACCTACTCACTTTAATTTCTGATGCTATCCGTTCACAATGACAAGACAATTTATTAAATAAATACAATATAAGGTCGCCTTATAATAGTCAATAATATTTTAATAGCAGATTAAGACTCATGAGTGGGTCATAATACGAAAAAAAATATTTTTTAAATATTTTTCAGAAATTAAAATTTCAAAATTCTTCTAAGTGATTAAAATTTAAGTGTGATCTAAGTTTATGACTACACGGCAAGTAATAAAAGCTTTTCCATCTAATTTTATGTAGTCATAAAATGTAGATTAATCTTAAATTTTACTCACAGAGAAGAATTTTGAAATTTTAATTTATGAAAAATATTTTTAAAAAAATCTAAATTCAGACACACTCATCATTCCTAATCTGCTATTAAAATTTAATGGACTATTATACGCGGACCCTGTATAAACCGTCGATAAAAACGTGTGTTACTTATATCAGTAGTATAAGGCATTTGTCACGCAAAAAAAATCTTAGCGGTATTTCCAATAGCATCCATAAGTCATCAAGTTGTATTTAGACCTATAACACAAGAGCTAGCTAGAAGAGGACATGAAGTGACTGTAATTACTACTGAACCGGTTTTCTTTAAAGATGAAGCCTTAAAAATCTAACAGAAATAATTGATGTTCATGATCTGTCTTACGAGATATGGGCTAGTTTTTATAAGGCATCCTCGGGCAGTTCAAATGATGCTCGCAGTCGAGCAAAAATGGTTTACAAGATTATAATGGATATTTATGATGCACGAGTTATATCTGCGGGGCTAACATGCGCCCACCGACAACGAAAAATCGGCCTTTATATCTATATTTTCCTAAAATATGGCACTTAAAGTATGTATTTTTTTAGATTATGGCAGCTTTGGTTCTGTGGGCTTAATCATGGTATCAAATCAAGTAAATCTATCTATTTTGAAATGAAATGAAATGAAAAATTTTATTCATCATAAGACCATCGAATGGCCGCTTAATGACGTCACAATGTTGTACTTCGGCTTTAACAAGGTGTTATTGAATAAGATATTACAGTAGACCAAGAAACAAAAAAAGCTAGCGGAAAAAAATTCTTGGCACTCTTTTTCAGTCAGGATTATACAAATTAAAGCAACAAATAGGTACATATAGTACAAGTTGATCATGAAAAAAAAACAAACACAAGACAGCTAATTGTGAGAGCCAATGTCATGCCAAAACCAAATTGCTTACATAGTAGGTGCATTAAGCTATGGATGCACAATACTAACCTGACAAACTGGGACCAGAGTATATTGGTGCGCATGTTAGCTAACATGATAGGACAAATGAATAAAATAAGATTTATCTTGTTGATTCGAGTCTTTGTCGATGGTGGCATGCTAGCCCGGCTGAACAAGTTTCTGAAGTTTTAAAGAAAAAATGTGATTGTTAAGATTTAATCATAATTGAAGCTCTAGCTGCGTTTATTGAGGGTCCTTTTATGAAGATCATAATATTTAAGGAGAAGTTTAAAAATGGTGTGTGGATTCAATTTACGAAATTTTTTTTTTTGTTGGGTAATAATTATAATTATATAACTCTCATAAGTTAACAACATCATAGTTTAATATGTTATTTACGACTAAATAGCAAGAAATAAAAGCGTTTTTCCAACTATTTCTATAAAAAAATACGTTAAGCCTCGATTTTTCAATAGTCAGAAAAATTTCGTCACTTAAGAGTTGTAAAACGTCAATAAAAAAAAAAATTTTTTTTTTTTCATAAATTGTATCCACATATTATTCTTAACCTTTTCTTAAAATGTTTTCATCTTCAAAAAAATTACCCTGTATTTACATACTTTTTTGATGCTCCTGCCGTAGTAGTAAGTTCTTTTGGAATAGTTCTGTCCCAATTTGAAATAAGTGCAATACCAATGCACAATTTATGACACCCAATAATGGCAAGTCAAAAAATAAACGATTTGACAATGTGGGAGAAGTTTTTTGAGAGTTACAATGAAATGAAACTATCAATATGGTCTAGAACCGGAAGAGGATGAAATTTTCGAAATGTTCCTTCTCCTAAAGAACTGAGATATAATTTGGACATGTTCTTTGTAATTAAATATCCTATTTGGGATACGAACAGACTAGTGCCACCCAAAGTTATTTATATGGGAGGCATGCATGTCAAACCCCATAAAGAATTACCACAGGTATGTTTTTATATTTTTTTTGTATACTTTATAATACAGATCATTTTTTTTTCCGCCAAAGAAACGTTGGACTACCTACTAGACCCCCC
Organism: Stenoptilia bipunctidactyla; assembly: GCA_944452665.1. Lineage (NCBI taxonomy): Eukaryota > Metazoa > Arthropoda > Insecta > Lepidoptera > Pterophoridae > Stenoptilia > Stenoptilia bipunctidactyla. Next base: position 2,901,990 of record OX101748.1, on the reverse strand, counting down.
TAAGGAAATCTCAGAAGGAGGGGAGGTGAGTGCTTGATGCACCTTTGGGGGACTACCCCGCCAGCCAATCCCTAACAGTGCGGGACTCACCGAACCCAGCGCTACCCGCTAAACACCCCCTTTGCTGGGAAATCCCGAGTTGGGCTTTTCCCATCATCTGAACGACAGCCAATTGGAGTCAGAGGCTGCGTACACAGAGGCTGCGTACAAAATACAGATCAAATACGGATCAAACTTGAACCTTTATAAATATAAACCTCTTTGGGACTAACTAATAATGTTTGCGATAAAATTTAATATTGTCGCTGCTTAGTAATATTTTAAAGTTTTTGCATTTACTAATGCTCAATTCTTCTTAAATAACTGAAAAGATATGCTTAATTAAATCATCCGGCCAGAAAAGTATCGTCTTTAGTATAAAATTTTCTCAGAAGCTATCAGTTTACTTTAAATAATTAATCATTAATAATAACAGCACCACAAATATAAGCCAAATAGTACCGAAATACATCAACAATAAAGCTTAGAATAGATAACACATGTAATCTCTAGGACGTTACCCAAATTCTTGACAGTTAACCTTGAATCAGTTCAGTACACGGAACTAACTGACGGAGTTCAATATCAAGTCCAACCAATTGTTCTGATGATTTGAATTAATTTGAGAATTATAGAAGTCTATAGAAGTCTGTTAGAAGTCATGTATGAAAAGACTGATGAACGTGGAAGAAGCGAAAGAAGTATGTTTGGATCGCAGCAATTGGTGTTCCCTTGTCTCTGCCTACCCCAAGGGGAGACAGGCATGAGGTTATGTATGTATGTATGTATGTAGAAGTCTATAAATCGTTTACGTTTTAATAACTTCTCAAATTTTCAAATAGTCTTGATTTCATAAAAAAATCATAAAGACACTGAAGTGTAGAGCTATAATATAAAATATGAAATGTAAGATATCACGCGATAAATTAAGTTAAAACGTGTTTACTTTTACCATTTTTTTTAGATTAAATACAGACCAGACACATATGACATTACACAAATATTAGCAATCGTAGCACAGTGACCTTCTGATAAAAAAAGATCTATTAAAGCAGTTCTTATGGATTCCTGATATGACGTCTTGATGCTTTTTTTAGATACAAAAAAGACCAAAAAAATTAATCGTTAGGCCAATTGCTTAGTGAAACATATGTTTCGCTTAGTTTGGCTCATAAGAAAATATTACCTTATTTTGTACTAGCTGTGACCCGCGACTTCGTCCGCGTGGATACCGTTTATTAGAGTTGGATAAATACTATTATTATATCCTCCTTGAAGTTAAAACTTACCTTATTCTAAATTTCGTCAAAATCGACTCAGTAGCTGTGAAAGCGTTACTGATAGATAAACAGACAGAATTACTTCAAAAACTGTTACAACAAAGCAGTGATCCGCAGTTTCACCTAGGTTTTGTGAAAAAGTATAGGTAGGTAGGTATATTACATAGATGATGCCCGCGACTTCGTCTGAATTGAATTAGTATTTCGAGTAGGTTATTTTGTTCTCCAAAGTCCTAACTATCTTTAATAACAAAAATAAAAATGAAGAATCTTCGCCCATATAATATGTATAACTCCTAACCACAAACATAGGTAGGTAACTATCTATTAGGTACATTACAAAGGCACATAGCGTTATAAACAAATCGGGTGCCAAAGTGCCTTAAATTTTAATATTGTCTTAAGTTTTCGCGATAACTATTATGTATGACTATTAACTAAAACACTTTTTAACCGATTTTATCGCGTATATTTACATTTTAAATTTTAACAGTCACTTGCGACCACGGGGTCTGCAAAGACACCGAAACGTCGAGTTAAAATGTAAAATATAAATTATACGCCATTAATCCGGTTAAAAAGTGTTTTATTTAATGCCTTCAATTTTACTTAATTCATGCAATATCTTCATTAATTATACTTAGCTTATTGTAAAGCTAAGTAGTTTTTGCGTGAAATAATAGCAAAAATCCATCCATCCAGCCATTATCAGTGCACATACAATTCTACCTATAGTTATGTATGGCTGCTTTTCACTGCCAAACGGCTAAGCCAATATTAATGTAATTTGGTATAGTAGTTAACACATACGTTACTTTTTATTCCGAAGAAATCTACGATTTCTGACTTACAAGAGGCAGAAACGATCATGAAATAAACAAAACCTTGATTTCCATTTTATCTCTGTATGTACAGAAGGCAGTACATCAAGCGTTACAAATCTGTCAAACTTTTTTACTTGAATTTGAACTCTATGCCCTCGATAATAAGTTAAATTGGTTAGGGAAATTTGACAGGTAATTAACGCTTGTTCCTTCTGTACCTACCTATATTAAATCGCGCAAAAGCTTGCGCTCGCTTCCCGCCTTTTTATACCCTACCGCCGCGAGCCACGTCGAGCGCGGCAACCGTTACGCAAAAATAATCCCTATATCATTTAGTATTCACGCGCGATGGGTTATTAGCGAATTTATGTATAAGTTTGGTGTTTCTGTACCGATTTCTATAATTCTTTTTTTATTGAATAGGTAATAATGTTAATTTTTTTTAATAAGGGATGAGTGAGAGTATTATAAACGTAAGAGGAAACAAATATAATCAGAAAGCTCCGAACTGCTAAGCTATCGGGATTTACACGTGTTATTGTGAGTCAACCATAAAATATAGACATATACTGTTTTGGGATATTTTTTATATAATTTTATGAAGAATATTCCTGCCATACATGATTTCTATGTAGCTTTAACCATTAAGGCTGCACACGCGACGGAAGGTTAAAAAATGAAGTAACTTCTCCCGTTTTTCCATCATTTCCCTTCACTGCTCTGCTCTTATTGATTGTAGCGTGATAATAAGTATACTGTAACCTGCCCAGGAGTATGAAGAATAATTTTACCAAGTTTCGTTAAAATCCGTCGAGTAGTTTTTGTTTCTATAAGGAACATACAGACAGACAGACAGACAAAAATTTTACTGATTGCATTTTTGGCATCAGTATCGATCACTAATCACCCCCTGATAGTTATTTTGAAAAAATATTTCATGTACAGAATTGACCTCTCTACAGATTTATTATAAGTATATAGAAGTATAGATATAGAGTATAGATAGAAGATAGATATAGATAGATAGATAGATAGATAGATAGAAGATAGATAGAAGATAGAAAGATAGAAGATTAACGATAAAAAAAACCCAGACAATCACACGATCTACATGGCCCTAAAGTAAGCATAGCTTGGGTTATGGGTTCGCTACATGGTTATACCATGAATAAAACTTTAAAATGAAACACAATGAAAAACAAATGACGACAATTTTTGAGTGAATTTTGCTACAACTACGAACGCAGAATTAATATTTATTATAGATATGATGAAACACTCAATTCATCAACGTCATTAATTGTTTTCACAGGGTCTTACATTTAATCTTACACCATAGACATACATCTACATAGACAACTCAAATGCATGTACTTTGCATGTCCGAACCCCGACCAAGCGTCTAGGTTTGTCGCCGCTAAATTCAGTCCCCGCTTATGTATGCCTGTTAAGAAATCGATTTCACAATATCTATAACGTTCTTTATAATCAATTTCATCGGCTGCATCGGTCTATTTGAATCGGTTTGTATTTCCCATCAATAAATATCAGCTGTGACGTCACAAAAGGTCTTAAAAAGTCGGCACGCTTTTCGTTGGTTATTTTTCATAACTTTTTTAATGTTCAAAAATAATTTAGATTTTTTTTTAACACCTTATTACATTTGCATATCGAATATCTATGTAATAAATAAACATACATACATACATAACATCACGCCTGTATCGCTTATGGGGTAGGCAGAACACCAGAGGTTATAAGACCATCTGATGTCACGTTTGCCAAATTTGGAAGTATTAAAAAGATGGAGTCTATTGCAGTGACAGGGAGTCAGCCTATCGCCCTCAGAAACGCCTTTAAGACCTCTGTCCCTAAACTGACTTTATGTATTATATGTATTATGTAACAGTATTATGTAACAGTATGCCCGGGAAGAAATATGAAGAAGTATGTATGAATTTTTTTAATTTTTGAATAGAACGCAAAGCAAATATTACTTTTTACTGATTTACCCGTCCATATATTTATTAAGCTTATCAACCACTAGCCACCGCGCGCGGTTTTACCCGCGTAACTTTTGATCCCGTGGGAATTTCAGGATAAAATATAGCCTATAACCTGCCTCAAGTGTTGGGCTATCAGATGCAATAATAATTTTTCAAATCCCACTTGTAGTTTTTGAGATTAGCGCGTTCAAACAAACAAACTTTTCAGCTTTATATATATGTATAGATAGATATAGATGTAGTGTAATCCTTTGAAGCTAATTAATAATATATTTCATACATATTGGAAAAAGAGAGAAAATTACTTTGAACCAACTTTAGAAACGGGATATTTACATTTTTTTTAACCGAATTCATAAAAAGGAGGTTCTCAGTTTGACCTGCAAGTATATTTGTATGTTTGTCCGCGATTATCTCGCGTTTTGCTGATCCGATTTGGATGGGGTTTTCATAAAAATATTTGTTATGCTTAGGAGAAGGTTTTGGTATATTACCCATTTCAAAAAATCAAGGTTCTCAATTTATCTGTTTATTTTGTATCTAGAGATGTGCGGCCGAACATTCGTATTTCGTACATTCGATATTTGTTTACAGCCGAATGTTTGATTGATTTACAGAATAATTACCGAGTACAAGCAGTTGCACGCGGTTTTACCTGCGCAATTTCTAACCAAAGTAGCCAATGTGCTATTCCAGACTGTTTATTATTCCCTATGCCAAACTTTCACATAATATATTATAAAAGTAAGATTTTAGTTTACTACTGCGCCAATCAAAGATGGCTATGTTTTTTTTTATTAGCCTACTTACAAAAAGGAGGTTCTCAGTTCAACCTGTATATATGTATGTTTGTCAAAGATTATTTTGCGTTTGGCTGAACTGAAATAAAACATCAACATTTGATCATACATATGACCAAAACGCAAAATAAAATTTAAGTAAATCTTGCCTTTGCTATTTTTTTACCAAAACCCTGGTAAGAACTATCGATCGACATCCACTAATCCATTCAACCATCGATCGAAAATAGTTCAATTGATGTGGCAACACCCTAAGGTACCAAGAGGTATTTCTAAATTATTATTTACCTAAATAAACTTTGCGATAGAAGATTTTTTCTTAGAAGAATAATTTTAAACACCTTATGAGGAAGTCCGAATCTCCCAACTGCTCTTCATGTGGCATTATAGAAGATGTGTATCACTGTTTGGTGGAATGTGCTCGCAACGAATCAATTCGATCTAATATGCTAAGACAATTTAACTTAAAGAGTTTTGATGTTGGGGTATTCCAGTGTATTTCCAGAACCATATTTAGACGCAGCCAAATACATATGTCTAATACTTCACCATTCTTTAGAGTATCCAAATTAGTATTATGTATTCGAGCAGAAACTGTTATTATAATTTAAAGTTTATATTGTACTAGCTGCTGCCCGCGACGTCGTCTGCGTGAACGCTATGCAGCACCAAACGCACCTACGATTATAACACTGCTAGCGTGATAATATGTAGCCTATATGTTGACCCAACTTCTTAACTATCTTCATGCCAAATTTGAACTAAATCCATGCAGTACTTTTTGAGTTTATCCCGGAAAGACAAACAGACAAAAATTCTAAAAACTATATTTTTTGTTTCTGTTTCGATTGTAGATCATACCCCAAGTATTCTTTTAAAAAAATATTCAATGTACAGTTTTGACTTTCCTACCATTTTATTATATGTATAGATTGTATAGTATAGTGCCATGTAAATTTTACAACAGGGTATAATGGGGCCGACATAGTCGATTACGACTCTAATGCTCGTATTACAGAACGAGACTTAATACTCGTTTCACGTAAGCGTTGTTCACCAGCTGATTCTTGACTTGAGCTTTAGTCTTATTACAAAACAATTATCAAAACCAGATTACCTGAAACTAGTTTCAAATATCTGACTTAGCTGATACTGGGTTTTCTTTGACAAAAAAATTTGTTTCCCATTACATTTAATAACAAAAACTAATGGTCTGTTACATTATACGCAACGTTTAGATTACAATGTCTTATAAATTGCGTTAAATTCTATATGATATATGACAAAATTGTCAATGTTTTGAATTATTTATCTGTTTTTCGATAGATACAGTACGGTTAAGCTATAACTGTCGCTTCTTTTTACTATGAAAATATATTTATATTTATCACTTAAAAATAAAACGAAACTTAAAACAATCTACAGCCCCATCAATATTAGGCAATCCTGGCCAGGTACCAATTTGCCCTAAATTATTAAATTGAGTCCAGACATTTTGCATATTCTGAGGAAATTTTATAAAGCGTTGACATAATCGGGCCAATAAATTAGATACTTTTGCAATTATTATTGACACAACAGGTTGTGATAAATTCAGTAAGTCTCCACACACAATCTGAAATAATTAAATTATATACTAAAATGTTTTTTTTTTTTTAAATCATACAACAATTGTTATCTTATCAAAAATTTACCAGCATGTAATAATGCCCTACACTTACTTGAAATGATGCTGTGGCATAAAATCTTAAGCACACGAGAATTTGAAGTTCAGGCGCAATTGGGCACCCTCGCTGATCAGATTTAGATAATTCATTATAAATCATGGGTAAAATCACATCTTTTACTGTAGATTGTGTAAACCTATATCTTTTTTAAAGTTTAGCTCGTCCATGGCGAAGGGATCCTATACATCTCGTAATAATTGTCGTGGAATACGCACTTCGTGTATAAAAATATTATCGTAATGGTCAATAGCACTGAAAGGATCCATTGTACGAGGGTGGATTGAAAAGTTCGCGGCCTGAAATGAAAACTTTTTATTCGTAGTAGGTAATTTTATACACTTTACGAACGTCAAATGCTGGATGAGGGCGGCGTGGGTCCGGACGACATGAAGAATCCTGGGGAAGGCCTCCGTCGAGAAGTGTGCGTCTCTCAGCTTATAAAGATAATGATCGCCCATTATCCACCAATGTCTTGGTGATGTCTACTACTACTTCTTCTTCGGCTTTAAAAAACGAAATGAAAGTAGAACCCTAGGTAGACCGAGAGGAAAAAAGCCGGCGGAAAAAAAACTCTCGGCACTCTTTTGTAAAAAGTGCTTATTATAGGTACAATTTGGCAGAAATACAGCTCTGTGGAGACATCAATCCCAAGAAAACCTAGTCTAGCCTAGTCAAGAAAACAAAATAAAGTACATACAAAAATATTTTTATTTTTCGACGTAATCTCCATTTAGCTCTATGCACTTCTTCCATCTGCTTTCCAGAGCTTCCATACCTGTTTTAAAAAAAGATTCCTCAAGGTCTTCAAAATACAGGTTAACAGCGGCTTCGACCTCTTCATTCGTTAAAAATTTCTGCCCACCGAGGTGTTTTTTCAGGTTTGGAAACAGATGAAAGTCCGAACGTGCCAAATCAGGAGAATAAGCTGGATGTGGCAACAATTCGAAACCACAATCACGAATTTGAGCCATAGACTCGACAGACGTGTGGACTCAGGCGTTGTCCTGGTGAAACAACACTTTCTTTCTCAGTAATCCTGGGCGTTTCTGTTTAATTTCTCCACGTAAACGGCGCAGAAGGGTGCTATAGTACGCAGAGTTTATTGTTTCGCCTTTTGGAAGGTAGTCCACCATAATGACACCCTTAGCATCCCAAAAAACCGATGCCATCACCTTGCCAGCCGACAGAATTGCCTTTGCTTTTTTCGGAGTTGGTTCACCTGATTTTTTCCATTGTTTGGATTGTTGTTTTGATTCTGGGGTATAGTGGTGAACCCAGGTTTCATCCATTGTCACAAATCTGTCAAGAAAACCTTGTGGATCAGCCTTGAACATCTCCAAACAGTCGCGAGAAATCGTGAGTCGAATTCGCTTTTGCTCTACTGAAAGCAATCTGGGGACCCACCTAGCCGAAACCTTAGAAAAACCGAGTTCATGGACAATGATGTTTTGCGTTCGTTCATATGAGATGCCTATATTATAGTGTCTGCAATTTCTCTGATAGTCAATCTACGGTCTTTCAATATGAGATCACACACTTTATTGATGTTTTCTTCGGTCGTAGACGTCATTGGCCTGCCGGAGCGAGGGTCATCTTCGATGTTCTCTCGTCCACGTTTAAATTCTGCAACCCATTTTTTCACAGTGGTATAAGACGGGGCAGATTCCCCTAATGTTGTTTGCATGTCATCATGGATCTCCTTTGGTGTTAATCTTTTTTTAAACAAATATTTAATCACAGCACGTTGTTCAAATTTCTCCATTAGTTAAAATTTGTTCTACACACGTATTTATATTGTTCGTAAAATTTTATTTAAACAAGATATCAAATTGAAAATTCGCGGACTGACAATTGAATAATGACAGTTCAAAATGACGGCAGAAAAAATAACAAAAGTTTTTTTTTTAATGGCCAGGCCGCGAACTTTTCAACCAATGTAGTAGTTAATACAGATCACTATTAAACAAGGCACGAATCGCGTACCTATCTAGTTTTTCTCTAAGCCACAGTTCACAACAACACAAACTTAATTTGAAGTACGCTCAAGTATGGTAGAAAGTACACTCAAGAGAATACAGTTGTGAAACTAGTTTCAATCATTGGCATATGCATAAGTAAAGTTCTATAATAAGCGTGAACACAGTTCAAATCATTTAGTACTCAAGTGATATCTGGTCATTGAATCTAGTATTAGGCAACGTTTTGTAATAAAGAAAGTCGTTGATACTAGTTTCAAAACTAGTATCAATACATGAGTACTATTCTGTAATACGACCATAAGCTCCTTAAACATCGAATACAGAATTTAAAAAAAAAAGATTTTTTTCTTAATATTTTAAACGGAACAAATGTTCTTTTTGTATATTAACTTAATTTTATTAATTAAATAGCAAATTCTCTAATTTCTCCAACAAATATTCTGAGTTCTAGTTTCAAATAATATCTTTCTAAGAAGCCAAATTGCTACAAGGTTTAGCATTGACTCGCTAAACAATGTTATTTCTTATCAATTATTTAGCGTCAGGTTTTAATACTTACGTAAAGAAAACGTGACTACGACCTATTACAGTGGATTTTAATATTACATCTTAATCCTCGATTCTATACACCGGCTACATAATATGTATTATGATTGTTGTCATGAAAACGTACACTGAGATTTTTGAATTATAAGCTGATTTTCAATATCGCATCCTTGTCGACCTAGATTTAAAATAATATAGCGTATGAAGTCGTTGTGGCGCCGTGGTTACTGTGTGTATCATACGATATCGTAGGTTAAGCAACGTTCGTCGCGGTCGGTACTTCGATGGGTGACCGCCGACCATACATTTCTCACAGTGACTTCCGTTCTTTGGAGGGCATGTTAAGCAGTCGGTCCCGGGTACTGTATACTTGTATACAGTAGTCGTTAGGGTTTGTCAAAAGCTATTTCGCCCTGAAAATTGTGACATCCACCAACCAGCACTGGGCCAGCTAGGTGGATTATGGCCTCCTCGTCACCCAGGGGAGAGACTCATAGCTCTGCAGTGGGCTCATTACAAAGAGTTGTGTAATTGATGATGATGTGTATGAACGCCATGGAAACGAAATCTAGATTGATTTCTGTCTTGTCTGAAGGAATCTGAGGTCATCGTGGCGCAGTACGCTCGTCTGGAATATCACAGTCTGGAATAATAATAGTCCGTTTGTCGGGTCTTTTTCACCGAAAGGCGTGTAGTTGTAAGTATGGAGTATAATAATAATAAATATTATGATCATTGTGATGGAACCGGTTGGCTTGTTGAAGCTTCCTCACGAGGGAGGCGTGCTTGGATAGGATGGGGAGAGCATCGGCGAGAGAGTCCTGGCTGGCGTTTAGTGCAATGCCGAGCTCAAGAATCTCGTCGATAGGAGCGACGGTGACCCAGAACGCCAAGCGATCAAATCTGACCTTTGCGTCCTGTACCGCGGTAGAAGTGACGTTCGAAACGGGTTCCGATGCGCATTCCACGGCCTGAGGGGCCTTAGCTTGAGGGGAGCCCTTAGGGGGCTGGGGACGGTGTCTCCAATTAAGGGGATCGGCCGCCGCTTTGGAACGGACCGAGCGGGGCGCCTTAGGGCACCCACGATAGTTCGCCGTGTGGCCGGACTGATCGCACAGGACGCAAGACGGATCTGTCAGGGACTCAAGGGAGCGGGAGCACTCCTTGGTAGAGTGATCCTCTAGGCACTTAACGCACCTAGGTTTAGCGAAGCAATTATGTGCCGCATGACCATAGAGTTGGCAGCGGTGACATTGACCGGGGTGACCTCTGTTGTGAGGTTTTTCTACTCGAATTTGCGAGAGGCCGCATACAGTGCGGACCCCATTGCGAAGTAGGGAGTTCCCGGCTGTGTTATTCGTGAGAATAACAAGCGCAAGGGGAAACTGTTTGCCTCGTTTGCTGTGCAACTTGTGCACGGACTCAACGGGGAAACCTTGAGATTTAAGATCCTCAGCGATAAGCTCGTTCGATAGCTCGAACGGCACGCCCCTAAGGATAACGCGGGCTTTACGCTCTTCCGGGAGAGCGTAAGTATGATAGGCAAATTGCCTTTGAGTTAGTAGGGAAGTCAGATTCCTGAAGTCGATCAGAGTACATGGCTCGATCTTAATAAAGGCACCGGTATTGGATGCCTTCTTGTAATGGATCTTGGGGGTAGTCAGACCCCCCGAACAGAGGGTCGAGACCTGTCCCCAAAGATGTTTATCCCGAAGGAAGACAGGGGGAGGGGCCTTAGAGCTCGGGGGAGGACCCGCGGGCTTAGGACGCGGGGCAACCTTGGGGCGCATTGCCGCCTTAGGGGCTTCAGCCGCCTTAGGGGCCGCTACCGCCTCAGGAGCCGTCGCTGGAGAGGGCGTGGGAGGAGCGGAAGAAGTGGTATTCTTCTTCTTATTCCTATAAGATTTCTTATTACCCCGGACTGGGGTGAATGGAGTGTCATCCGTCACAGTGTCATCCGAGTGGGACGCACTGACGGGCAAAGCCTTGCGTTTAGACGCAGCGGATTGGGCGGAGGACTCGGCAGACTCGGATTCGGAAGATTCCGAATCGGAGATGCCGTCCATGTACTCTGAGGGGCCAGGAGACACCGTAGAGCGTTGGGACTGGGCATCGAAACCCGGGGGGACTTGAAGGGTCTGAGCGGCTTGAGCCTGAGCGACTTGGGCCTGGGCGGCCACCAGCGAGCTATGAAGCTGCTGAATTGTGGCTTGAAGGCGTGCTTTATGCACGTGAAATTGGGCAGTGAGAGCGGCCGTAGCCGTCTCAACACGAGCGGCCACGCGGGCCTCTATAGCTGCATCGAACCTAGCTCCGATTTGCGGATCGAACTTGAGTCGTGTTAGTCTTGTTATATCCTTCGCTTGCGTAAAATAGTGGCTATTATTTTTAACAAACATGGCTGCCTCCAAAATGCACATACAAGGCAGGGTTAATACATACACATACATACATAACGTCACGCCTGTACCCTTATACAGAACACCAGAGGTTACATGACCATCTGATGTCACGTTTGACAAATTTGGAGGTATTATAAAGATGGAAAGAGACTATTGTAGTGACAGGGGGTCAGCCTATCACCCACAAAAACACCTTTAAAAACCTCTGTCCCTTAACTGACTTTTAGAGTATGCCCGGGAAGAGAAGCAGCTGGCACATTCTACGTTTTTCTTTCGCTCCCATGTTATGTTAGCTAATTTAAATAACGGTTTACATGGTTCATCGGGTGCTTTCCCAAAAAATGCTCGAATACATATCATTTGTGTTATGAACGCTTAATTTATGGCAGTAGAGTTACCCCAAGCAATTAAGCAAGACCGTCCCTAAGTGTGGACGCGACATACTGTGGTAAGCCATTAGTACAGTTGATAGCATACATATCTGCCGTAGTTTGCTTAATACATACACGCAGCTATTCAATTTACTACTAACATATTGTACATTTTGTTTCCAATTTAAGTTTCTGTCAATTTGATACCCAAGGAATTTAGTTTCTTCTACTTCTTCAATTTTGTGATTTTGATGATGTATGCCCAGACAATCACACCAACTATATGGCCTCAAAGTAAGCAAAGCTTGTTTTATGAGATACCTTGTAGCGAACTAGGGGGGAACCTAGAATATAAAATACATTTAGATAAACACACGGACCCAGAACATTTTTTTTTTCGTGTTCCGGGCGGAAATTGAACCAGCTAACCAGCGAACCAGAAAGTGGTCGTCAAATTAAGATTCAATATACCTAAAAATACCAGTATAGTTTATCATAGCTATAATATTTTTAGTTATTCTGTAACATTGCACGTTTGCACATTGCGTTTCTACCCGTAAATGAGGTTTCCATTTAAAATCTTTTTTTTTTCTTTATGATTTTTTTCTATTTGGTTTTCGTTACCTGAAATACTCCGTAAATGATGAAGTGGTGAATGCAACTGTGAAAAACTGATCTAAAGAGAGGTTTAAGGCAAGAAAAAGAATAAAACTATATGGGTTAATTTCACTATTAAAACTATACTTATGAACAATATAACAAATTATCACATCAATAAAAGAACGATTATAAATATTATAATATACATTCTTTTATCACAAAACAATTAATTAAAACTTAATTTTTCTTAACTTTTGCTCTCTTACCAAACAAAAGTCTAAAAACAAAAGTAATAAATAGTATTACTGTCAATAAAACAGTAAACGCTATGGCTAATACTGTTAAAACTAGTGGCAGTTCCAAGAATTCAGACCAGGAAATGCCAGTGGCTGGCGATTTCAGATGCTTGGCTCCTTTATGTCTGATGACGTACTCCATCCACCAGATAGTCCTGTCCAGTGAAGACATCGGCTGGTCTTTCATCTTGATTCGAAGATCTTTTATGTTCTCACGATAGCTGGAAATAAGAAGATAGATTTTTACGATTATCGTACGTAACTAATAAAAGATTTCGTTGATAAACGAATAACTTATTTTTCAACACACTTGCTCGTAAAGTGAGCGTTATTCTATTGAATTTAGGACTATAAATTGGGCTATAAGTCACCCTAGTGCATAATATAATGAATCCTACAAAGTTGAATTGTACCTTTGTGCAAATAACATGCGAAAAAACAGAGCATATTTTATTGGTCCGGGTTATACACTAAATATTTTCAGAAACAACAAAGAGGTTTTATACCACTTCAAATCCATATACATTTTTAAATGTTTGCGCCTTATATTAGTAAAATAAATTTGTATATTAAACAAATTATTCACAATTTACAATCATTTGTCATAAAATATTAAAATATTTGCATTTACCATTCCAAATTAAATATTTTCACTTAAAATAGGCTGTATATGCTATACAGACCTTGACACATTTGACGGAAAAAAAAACCTACGCGCATGCGCGAGGTTCGGCGCCATTTTTCAATCACAATTCACAGCTTTGTTATCAAGTGTGTTTGTTATTTTATGACCACGTATGTCTGTCTTTTACTCACAAGTGTGTTGAAAAACGTCGTATGTAACTCGTGAGATATTATGTATGATATACTATTAAAGGATTATTTAATTCCGAAGTTTTTCCTCGTTATTTTAAAGTTATCAACATAAAAGTACACATAACTTTTTGTAGGACTAACGAAGGATCAACTTAGCAACTACCATTTCTTAATGCTTCGGTGATTCCCTAATTTTCTATGTTTTTACCATAAAGTCAAAAAAATGTATTATTAAATATAAATGAACCTTTAAAATTAGTACTAATTAATTTATTATAATTTACTCATCATTTACTGTTAAATAAATAAGTACGGATATATTCGCTCCTGAATGAAAGAATGCTATAATCCCAAGTGTTGTAAAAAAATACTGATACAAAAACGAAAAAAACACTACCATTTACGAATTTTTCGGCGATTCCCTTTATTTTCTGTTTTGTCACAAAATCAAAATAATATCCATACATTACTTATGTAGCTTTAGAGTTAAAGCTTATTTTGACAGTAAAATAAATAACTTCTTATGCACCATGTGCTTTTAAATGAGAAATGCGTCAGTTTCTTCTGCTCTAACTAGGACACTACATAATTAAAATTGTTAGGTACAAATGTGGAAGCTAGTGTCAAGAATGAAAAAGCCCCATAAGACTAATAATAAGTCAACACTTAGCATAGTTTACAATAAGCACAAATTGCTGTTCTTCCAAATATTCACCTTTTATCGTTTATCAGCTTCTCAATTAAATTCTTCATCTTCTCTTCAGTCAACTGTTCCATGTCTAATCTTTGTCCAATTTTCAAAGATATATATTTTTCTACATTAAACCATTGATCTCCCAACATTGGCATTCCTAGTAGGGGAACTCCAGCAGTAATAGCTTCATCAGTAGACTGCAGACCTCCTTGTGTGATGAATAACTTTACATTTGGATGTCCTGTAAAAAATATATTAAAACACGTTTAAAATGGTTATGTATTTTCTTCCACAGAACCCAAACGTTTGACTCGATAACTTGTCGATATAATATGAAGCTATACAGGTTTAATTATAATTAGCGTATCACCTTTTGTAGTCCGCCTCTCCACATCAATTCCAAGAATATTTGTTCTAGGAATTAAAAAATTTAAGTTCTCCCATACAAAAAATATTTATTGTCTCGAAACTGGTGTTACTCTATTTACACAGATGCCATGCATGTTGCATCACGTCACATGCAGTGAGGCGCGAAGATGCGGGGTGATGCAGCAATATACAGAGTAATAACAGAGTAGAGGGAGCAAAAATTATGTTTTTCTTTTTTTGAGCTATTTATCAAGATTTGTAAAAAGTCGTAGAACGAATGTTGTTGGGATTGATGTGGAGAGGCTGCTTGAAAGAGATGATGCCGTTACTATAATTAACCCTGTATAAATATGGAATGCTGCAGGTACACCTGAAGAAGTTCATTATGGTACTATATGAGAGTTGACACCACAACCATGCCAGTGCTTTTCTAATTTCTTTTCAGATTGTCACAAAGTTATGATTTTTATTTGTTATATTACGAGTACATATCTATGGATTCAGATCTTTCGTCATATATTAAATACTAAACAGTTTTGCGAGGTTTAGCAAACTCATTATTTCCTTGAGAAATTCTCTGAATTTTTCAGTTCATTTTTCTACGAAAAAAGTATTAATCTTCTTGTTGAAATAATACAAAAGTTAGCGTGTAATTCAGAGACCGTTTCCAAGTTATTTGAGGTTTTTTTATTAGTTAACATAAACTAAATGCTTTTGAAAGTTATTAAAAAAAGTACAAAACGTCACGCCTGTGTCCCTTATGGGGCAGGCAGAACACCAGAGGTTATAAGACCATTTCTGTTGTCGCATTTGTAAAATTTGGAGATATTATAAAGATAGAGAGAGGCTATTGTAGTGACAGGGTGTCAACCTATCGCCCACAAAAACGCCAAGTAAACCTCTGTCCCTTAACTGACTTTTACAGTATGCTCGGGAAGAGAAGCAGCTGGCACATTCTAAGTTTTTCTTTCGCTCCCAGTTCAGCATGGATTATGTAGTATTGGGAGTTTTATTGAAAACATCGATTTATATTTTAAATTGTCACTATACAGCAGTGCTAGCACGGATCTTTTGTCGATCGTAAGTTTACGAATGCTCGTATAGTATGGAGACGGTTTTGCAAGCAATAATTGAAATCTATCCATTGCCGCACGGTCAGCTTAAATAAATGTGTTCCTTGTTAATTTTGAATGTTTGTTAACAGGTTCTACTCTTAAATAACTGTAAAATAAAAAATTACATTGTTACTAAAAACTTGCAACCGACTCCATACTATACGAGCATTCGTAAACTTACGATCGACAAAAGATCCGTGCTAGCACTGCTGTATGTACTATCGAACCGACTGACTCATGCATGACCCATTTTGCTAAAAATTCATTTGAAACTAACAAACTTGTAAGATCTATCGCGAATAATGCACTTATGACTTTTTAGATACTGTACGAATTCTGCACTCATTAAATGTCAGTGTCGAATGAAATGATAACAAGTTCGTTACCAAGGAAACCTATCTTCAAGCAAATTTCGACCTAAAAGCATTTAGACGATTTGCCAAAATGAGCTTGTTGTGGGTCATGATTTAGTTGGTTCGATAGTATATGTAATTTTGTGATTTCAACTTACTGAGTAAATCTGATTGCGGGAACCATTTTCCAACTTTAATGTTTTTGGTTTGTCCTGGCAACACATCTTTGTCCCACTTCCACAGAACATTGTAAGGCAGTTTCGACATTACGTTCATCATCATTTTGATCTTTTTTGCTGGAAGTACAGATGGACTCACGTTGGTTCCGAAGCTTATGTAAATTACTCCATTCTTTGATTCGTCTAAATATTTCTTTAGATCCTGTTAAAGAAGAAAAAATATATTAACAATTTGCTCATTCAGTTTTTATTAAATAAACTTGTTCATAATGCACTTGCTTTTTTTATATAGAAGGTACTTTGAGTTAGCTAATACAGGTAACTTTAAATGGTCTTAATGGATCTTAAAAAATGGCGTCTTGAGTGATTTTTAAGTATTATTTTGTCACCAATTCAGTGCAAGGCAAGGTGCAGCCACGACTGCACTCCACATTTAAGAGAACTCTATCAGAGTTTGCAACTATCGGACACCACTGACAATAATGTGTGAGCGACATAATAGACAATAACCAGCGTTGTTATTATTGAACTGGTACCGAAAAAAAATGTAAAATTGACAGTGCTCGTTAAAGAAGTTATGATGAATGCCTTAAATTAAATTCCATAAGAGTATTCTTAAGAGTTTCAGTACTAAATGAAGAAACAGAGTAACGCTGGATTTCATAATTTATTCAAGTTAAAACACTCCACTCCACAATAAGGAAATAAATGTGCTACCACAATGAGAATTTTCATGATGTTGAGAAATTTGTGGGTAACCATTATTTAACAAATATTTAATAAATTTATATACGGGTTGCTGGTTAAGTTGACCTAGATCCGTTAGAACTGATTTCACAATGAAACATCTTACCCCAAACCTAACCGTTTTCGAGATAATCGAGTTTTAATTTTTGTAACAGAAATTGCAGATGTTTTTCCCTTAAATGACAATTTTCAAAATTGTTGTGCTTTTTATTATTATTATTTATTTTTTACATGCAAATTAAGATGCTCTATGACCTTAGTAACCAAAATTCAACTCAAGATTACTATACAGGGTGACTGGTGACTAGATACTGAAGGAGAGCACTCTGTACTCGATTCTGGTCATAATTATGTAATAAAATTAGGTACTTAATTTTTCACTAGAATTGCCTATAAATAAATAAAGTTTTGTTCCTATTTATTTTACTAACGCCTGAGTCAATCGCGGCACGTGACCCGGTACGCGGATCGCGGATTCTTTAACTTTCGGTTAAGTTTACTCAGTAAATATTTTTTTTTTCTTACATTTTTTTATCTTCATGTATGATCTCAAACTATCACGTCCTCGAATTTCAAAAGTGATCCACCAGTCACCCTGTACAATTCCTAAGCGATTGAAATTTCAAATAATCAAAAATTTTTTTCAGTTCACCTTTCTTTTAAGACTATCTAAAAAAGTTATTATGACAGACGTTCGGCAGATGTGCTTAAAAACATCTACGTTTTGTCAGCTACCCAATAAATTCATAACAATCAGGCTTTAATTTAATCTCATAGGAATAATCATAGTTTCATAAGCGATAGGGAACGTAAAAATAATTATGCTTATTGAGCCTAATCAATTCTTTACGAGACTAAAAAAATCAGTATTCGGTAATAAAACAAATTCAAAGTCAATCACATTTTTCTCAGACATTTTTTTTTTTAAATGGTAGCTGTTTTACTGACAATTATTAAAATGGAAAATGATAAAGATTAATACGGACAAACTATAATTTGAGCATAATTTGTCGCGGTACGTATACTGCATCGTAAAATTATATTGCTAGGTATACAGGGTTCATTTGACAACATCTACCAAATTTTTTTTACGTAATAAGTATCATTAATAGAAACCATTTCTGCCAAAAATAAGTAGTAATTTTTTTTCACCGAAATTCATATTATTCACTATAATGTTAAGCACAACGTGGTCATACTATTTTATGAATCAATACTATGAACTATAAAGACTACGCGCAGAGGTGCAACGTGTTTGGCCGAATGAATTACATCACAGACGTCCAAATTCTCAAAAAACAATCGTATCTTCTTGAAAATAAGTGCCATTACATCGAGTAGGTATGATACCGACATGACCGGACGTGAACGAAACCGGCCGGCGGCGCCGTCGCAAATCCGGAAACACTTGTCTGTTGCCAAGACCTTCAGTCGCCCGCGCATCCTCGACGGAAGTGCACGCGCAGTCTGCGTATCGCAGTTGCGTTCGCGAGAGCCCGCAAAACCCTTGACTTGTTTATCAGAACGAAGCTCAAAGCCTCTCTGAGTTAAAAACCCAAATAGTGAGTGCATTTGAAAAAGTGACACTGCAGTGCTTAACAAAATTAAAGAAACTGTATTAAAACGTGCTAGACTCTGCCTGGAGAAACATGGTAATCATTTTGAACACTTACTTAAGTATTGAATTTGAAACTCAATCGTAATAATTCTGTAAATAATGTTGATAAGAGCTTTAATTAATGTACATAAGTATATTCAATCTTTTTAAATACGCCGAATTGCAAAATGCTTGTTCTTTGTATCTTTTTTGCATTCACTTAAAAGTATTATGTTAAATTTTTCTCATTAAATCGCTAAAACCTTTTGCAATTTGCCGGTCCTAAGCCCGTAAAAGTATGAAGGAAAAGATTGTACGTAACTTATGTAGGTATTTTTTTATTGCCTGTAAGTAGGTATGCATAACTACTGAACTCAAAGTGTGACCTTGCAATCTAATATCGTTAACATGTTTTGTCGCGCGACAAAACGTCTTGTAGTACAATAAATAATAATAATACCTACCTCAGTAAGTCGAAGTTCATAAAATATGATGATTTCTTACTCGGGATTCCCGGAGCTCAAAACTCGTGGCAATAAAATCAAAAAGGAATGTTCGGGGCTCGGGGCCTCTTATCTATTGTTTTTGTTTTGCACACGTGCAAGGAATGAATACATTCAATAAACTTTCGAATTTCTAAGAAACACAGCTGATGTTATGTTTCTCTCTCTCATTTTATGTTACCTAATGTAATTTGTCGTAATAAATGTTCTATGAAATTGTGCCTTTTTATGTCGAAATTCTTGTTAAGTCGAAAACTTGCTATCTCGATTTTTTTTTGGTTTCCCTTGACATTTGAGTTATCAAGATTCTACTGTACTACGTCCTCGTAATATTATTAAACGTAATCATAGTGCCTTCATCAACGACGACTATTCGTGAAACAAATTGAGGTGCCATATTTTTACTTTTTCTACTGAGCGATACTAAAGTAAAAATGCAGATTATTCGTATTATATCAAAGTACGTAATAATTAAATTTGGTAGATGCCTACAAAAGAACCCTGTATTTATACGGTGTCTGTTTCGAAGCTCAGATGGTTTTTGCCTAATCGATTCCTGCCTGCCTGTGGTTGATTCACCAGATGGATCCAAGGGGGCTCTTCAATGAATTATTATATTTAATCAGACTTAAATACGTTTATTTCGACAAACAAAAAAAATACATTATTCGAATTTCGCTTTTAAGTATGAGTTGGTGCGCGCGCCGACAGATGATAATATTGTATGTAATGGAGTTAAGTTAGCTGCGACTTCCGTCCGTTGCTCGCACGCCGCTTGTTGCTAACTTCAGTCATCGCTTCGTCCAGAGACCGATAGATGGCGCGAACATACCGCCGGCCTTGGAAGCTCCCACTTAGCTTTCAAACTTGTCGATTATCGATTTGAATGTCGTGTAGGTACTTAGGTATTAATGTCGTGTAGATACCTAGGTATTAATGTCGTGTAGATACCTAGGTGTTACTGTCGTGTAGGTACCTAGGTATTAATGTCGTGTAGGTACCTAGGTATTAATGTCGTGCTGCAGTGGCAGCGGGCAAATCTTGGAAAAAACGCGCTGGACGTTCCCTGTTGCAGTGCGCATCTCGGCGACTCTGGATACCCCGTCTTTTCCAGGATATCAGGAGTCAGTCGCTCGAATTCGTTAAGCAAGCACGTACTCATCGCACGCTCCGGTTTTCCAGTGGTTCTAAACCTTTATAACTTTTTACGACTTACGTTTTTCTGTTACCTGCTAAAATGCCAAATTGCTCTCGCTGCAGTGAAGAAGTTATTGATGGAGTGGAATGCACTTTGTGTCGCAAGTTTTATGATTTTCCGTGTTCTGGGATCACGGAAACAGGATACCGCAAACTTGGAGACAGGAAGTCGAACTGGAGGTGCCCCGCGTGCAAGACATTTAAAAACTCCGCAAGTCCAGTAAGCAGTCCTAAACCCTCTGACCAGGACAGTATAATGGCTGAGCTACAAAGAATATCCCTACAAATATCGATATTGCCTACACTTCGAGATGATATCAAGAATCTGAAGGATGAATTAATACACATCAAAACTTCAGTCGAATACTCCCACGCGTCAATCGACGCCCTGAACGATAAAATTGGTAATATTGAAGCCAGGCTCTCCTCATTTGAAGAAACTAAAGTACAAACAGAGAAACTACAACAGAAAATTGATAAACTTGAAGCGCATATTAAGGAAGGTGAACAGAGATCGCGATTAAATAATGTTGAAATAAAAGGCATTCCCTACAGAAATAATGAAAATCTCTTTGAACTAATAAATAGGATTGGCTCCACTGTTAATTGTCATGTTCCAAAAGAACAAATTAATTACGTTGCTCGGATACCAATGCGCAGTGATACAGATACCAAAACTATTATAATGGCGTTTAATAATAGATACGTCAAAGAAAATTTCGTTGCCGCTGCAAGATTAATAAAAAACCTCAAAGCCACTGACATAGGCTTCCAAGGAGACATAAGAAGGATCTTTGTAAATGATCACCTTACTCAAGACAATAAAATGTTGCTTAATAGGACAAAATCTTTAGCAAAAGAAAAAGGTTTTTTATTCGTATGGGTCAAAAATTGCAAAATTTTCGTGCGAAAAAATCCCACTTCACCTTCACATGTTATCAAAAGCGATCAAGACCTACGCAAGGTGTTTTCGTGATTAAAAAAGGATTCATAATGTTCTCATCTAAAATTAAAACAAAACTCGGCGACACTTTGAGGATCACTGGTTCGTATACGATTCCTTTGTTTGCTATGACGCTTAATTTGCTATTTCTATCTCTTTCGTCCCGTTACACTAGCTCGGCCGCTGATACTTATGCACGGTCATTCACCCCGACCAGTAATTTGCTTCGCGACCGCGGTCATTGCCCCTGGCTTGTTGTGCACGCGCCTACCAATGCTACTAGCTTACCGTTACTTTTGGCCGAATCTTGCTTGTCGTATGGCGGTGTAATAATTTCGCAATATATACATTTTAAACTTAGTTTAAGCGTTTCTGCATTGTGTTTAGATTTATTATTATATTATTTATTGTATTTAATTTATTTTATTTTTAGTATTTTGATATATGTTAACATTTATGGTTTTTGTACTATATTAGATTTTCTTAAGTTTTTAGCTGTTATTTTTCAACAATTACTTCCGTTCTTGTTATTCTCAAGTATAATTTACTTTTTGATATATTTTAATTTAATCTGTGTGTATTATAGCTCAAACTTACAAAGGGTTTCTTTAATAAGTTTACTGATATGCTCTAATTGTGTAATATACAAAAATCTACCTATTTATAACAAAACTTACAAAAATGATTAGCATATACTACCAGAATGCCCGAGGGCTACGGACTAAGGCCAGTGATTTTTTTAGGGGTATATTGTTGAATTCCTATGATGTCGTATGCATTACTGAAACTTGGTTGTTGGAAGGGATCAGCAGCTCGGAACTATTTGATGATCGTTACATAGTGTGGAGACGTGATCGCGACTATAGCAGTACCGGGCAGACTCTCGGCGGCGGCGTGCTGATAGCGGCACGGCGCGAGCTGGCGGCGGACGAGCGCGGCGAGTGGCGCTCGTCGGCGGAGGATGTGTGGGTTACCATCAAACTACATCGTAAACGAGTCACCTACAACATGCACATATGCACTGTTTACATTTGTAACCAGCTACACGGCTTCTCATTGAACGAGCAGCTCTTAAAGTTTTCTGATTCCCTAACAGACATTATATTACGTTCGCCTGCTGACAAGTTTTTAGTTCTAGGTGATTTTAACATGCCAAACGTTACTTGGACTGAATCCGATAACTTATTTTATTTACCTTCTAATATATTAAATCCTAATTATTTAACTTTTTTTGACAATTTGAACCTATGCAATTTAAACCAATATAATTATTTGACTAATATTAATGACCGTATCCTCGACTTAGTTTTATGTAATGACGACGTGAGCGTTAGTGAGTGCTTAGACCCGCTAGTGCCGATCGACCCGCACCACAAGGCGCTGTGCGTGCGCGCGGACTTTGCGGAGCTGCACGAGCTCGCCGCGCAGCCGCGGACTATTTATCTTTTTGACCAAGCGGACTATGAACTCATCAGGGCAAAACTTTTTGAAATCGATTGGACCGTTCTAATAAACAGGAATCTGACCCTAGAAAAATCAGTTTCAAATTTCTATGACGTCATTTATAATGTTATTAATACTTATGTCCCACAGAAGTTTATATTAGGAAATAAAAAATACCCACCTTGGTTTAGAAGTCCACTAATAAAAATAATTAAAGAAAAAAATAAATTTCATAAAAAATATAAGAAATATAAAAACATTGCTGACTATAACAGCTTTTCCACCTTACGCAACCGTGCTAAGTTGATTGAAGAGGATATGTTTCGACAATACATTAAAAATATAGAGAACAAAATCGCCTGTAATCCAAGAGAGTTCTGGAACTACGTAAAAAATAAAAGACAGGGTAATTCGTTTCCTTCCGTTATTAAATATGAAGACAAATGCTCAGGGTCAGGCTCTGAAATATGCGAATTTTTCAGTGACTACTTTTTCTCAACGTTTCAAACTCCATCCCCCGATATGGCACATAGTCACGCTTCTAATACTAACTTTACGGCAGACATAAATAACATAGATATCAAACAAGAAGAAGTGTTCAGATTACTGAAAACAGTTGATAGAAACAAGTCTGCAGGCCCTGATCGCATTCCCCCTTCTTTTATTATTAACTGTGCTGAGAGCCTTGCATTGCCCTTAACGCTGCTATTTAAAAAATCTATAGACACTGGGCAAGTACCGATTATATGGAAATCTGCTTACGTCACACCTGTGCATAAAAAAGGATCAAAAAATGACGTTTGTAACTATCGTCCGATCTCTAAATTGAGTATTTTTTCAAAGATTTTAGAAAAAATTGTACATGTACAAACCTATAGCGCGCTTAAACATGTTTTTATAAACGAACAGCATGGTTTCATTAAAAGCAGATCCACTGAAACCAATTTGCTACTATGTAGCGAGTTTTTAACGGATCATATGTCAAAGCCGTCACAGGTTGATGTGATTTACACGGACTACAGCAAATGTTTCGACCGAATAGATCACATGATCCTGTTACGCAAACTTCAAGCAGTCGGTATCAGGGGTAACCTGTATCGTTGGTTTTCATCCTACATAGAAAACAGATGCCAAACAGTTGTACTTAACGGATTTATGTCACAAACTAAGCATGTGCCTTCGGGATTGCCGCAGGGGTCATTGCTCGGACCCCTTTTATTTACAATATTCATTAATGATATCATATCTATTTTTTCTTCATGTAAAATTCTTCTATATGCTGACGATATGAAAATACTTTGCCCAATAAATAATTTATATGATTGTACACAGCTGCAATTGAATTTAAATAATTTATATAAATATTGCTATTTTAACAAGTTAGAATTGAATATACTTAAGTGCTATGTTTGTTCTTTTACGAGAAAAAACAAATCTATATCATATACCTATTCCATCAATAACACTCAACTGACACGCGTAAGCGCCATGGTTGACTTAGGTGTAACGTTCGACTCAAAACTAATTTTCGATCAGCATATAAACAAAATAGTAAGTAAGGCATCGAGGGCTCTTGGCTTCGTACTTCGCCTGGGATCTGAATTCAACAACATTAAAACCTTTAAAATATTATACTGTGCCTACGTCCGGAGCCACTTGGAATATGCATCGTCTGTATGGAACCCTTCTTACGATACCTATATATCCCGTATCGAACGTATACAGAAACGTTTCCTTAGGTTTTTACAATATAAAACGCGTACATATGACAGGGAATACCTGGCTAGATGTCGGCGACACCATATCTTGCCTCTAAGCATACGCAGACAAATATCGGATACTGCTAATCTGGTAAAAATTATTCAAAATAAGCTAGATGTACCTGAGCTTTTAGCTAAGGTTGGTCTGTGTGCACACACAAAACTCTACCGAAACCCAACTCTTTTATATACTCCCACTGCTAGCACAAACTACCGACAAAACAGCTTCCTATGCAGATCTAGTGCTCTGGTAAACAGATGGAATCGCGAATTAGATGGTTTTGACTTATTTTGTAACAGCATCACAAATATCAAAACAGCTGCCGCAAACGCTTTCTTTTGTGCTTAAAATACTTTTAATTATATTTGTTAATCTCTTTTTTCTAACTGCAACTTGTCCTTGTATTGATTAATTTTGATTTTAATTGAATATTTTTCTTGCGACTGTGTTGTTTTTTATATGTAACCAAATGTTTATCCGTGGAAACTTTTTTTGGCCTTCTGTCATCTATAATTTCTATGTGATTTGTAAAATTAGCTGTAAGTTTTCCGAATAGTGTTAAATAAAATAAAATAAAAAATAAAATAAACGCGTACAATTCTCCCCATTCGCCATTTGAGTGGAGGTTGATGGTCGTCTTTGAGCAGGACGAGGCTACCAAGTTTGATGTCGTCTTGTTTGGCCTTCCATTTTGTTCGAACTTGTAGCTCTGAAACATATTCAAGAGACCAGCGCTTCCAGAAGTGCTGGCGTGCTTGTTCGACGCGGTCGTAGCGCAACAATCGACTCGTCAGCTCGTCGGTGATGTCTGCTGCTGCTGGAGCAGTCATTGGTCTTCCAATCAGGAAATGTGCAGGAGTTAAAGGTAAGTAATCGCTAGGATCTGTTGACAGAGGAGACATGGGACGGGAATTCAGGACGGCTTCGATTTGTACCAATACCGTGCTGAGTTCCTCGTAATTAAAATTAGCATTTCCTAATACGCGTCGAAGGTGGTGCTTACACGACTTGACCCCCGCTTCCCAAAGACCCCCAAAATGAGGTGAGTATGGTGGAATAAATTTAAAATTGATGCCTGCGTTGGCCGTATAATCGACTACTTCGTTTAAACATTTTTTTAATAAAAGAGAGAGTTCTTTTTCCGCTCCTACAAAATTAGTGCCGTTGTCAGACAATATTTCTAGCGGCTTTCCCCTTCTAGAAACAAATCGTTTTAATGCTAAAATATAATCTTTTGTTGATAAACTACTAACTAACTCTAAATGAATACATCGTGTTACAAGACAAATAAATAAACATATATAACTTTTAACTAATTTAGCCCCACGCCCCTTCCGATTCAACATAAAAATTGGCCCAGCGTAATCAACCCCCGAGCGATAGAATGGAAAACTAGCTTCTAGTCTTTCCAAAGGTAAGTTTCCCATTATAGGAGACAATATTTTACCTTTCATTCGTGTACATATGATACATTGATTCACGACCTTACGTGCGAGATTCCTGCCAGCAAGCGGCCACCAACTTTCGCGTATAGTGCACAGCAAGAGCTGTGGCCCTGCATGCAGTAGTTTTTTATGTTCATGCTGAAACAGAAGCATAGTAAGTCGACTTTTACCACATAATAATATCGGATGCCGTTTATCATATTCAAAATCAGATACATTGCTTAACCTACCACCTATACGAATTAATTTATTATTATCTATAAATACATTTAAACCTAAAACACGCTTTGCATCCTTACACTTACCCAACGCCTTATTATTAACTAAATTATTATACAAACTAGGAAACGAAAGCATCTGTGTGAAGCGTATTATCATTTGTTGAGACTTATCTAACTCAGCGACTGATAAGGAACCGGTTTGCCGCAGTTGTTTACGCGAACGCGCGTTGCGTATAAAACGCAGTACATACGCTCCGGCACGCTTTAATTTTATAAATGATGAAAATCTTTCAAAATCAAATAAGCCTTCTAATTTTACACACACTGCGCTAACAGTTTTTTTTCTCAGTTCAGGTAAATCGTTACACTGAACCGCCGGTTGCTTGTTAGGTAACCACTTACTACATTGTAGGTAATTTGGACCATGCCACCACAAAGTACTATTTTTAAGGTCGTTCATGTGTAGGCCTCTTGACAACAAATCGGCGGGATTATTTTTACTAACTACGTGTAACCATAGCGCATCGCCTGTCAAATCGTTGATTTCAGTGACCCGATTTTGAACGAATGTTTGAAGTAAATGTTGTGAAATACCTAACCAACCTATTACAATGGTAGAATCCGTATGAAAATAAATAGCTTCGAATTTTAAACTAAGTGATTCTATAATCATTTTGTATAACTTTGCCCCAATCAGAGCGCCGCAAAGTTCTAGTTTAGGTATAGTAATAGTTTTTACTGGTGCCACTCGACTTTTTGCACACAATAATTTGATTTGAACCGAGTTATCATAATTTATGGTACGTACATAAGCACATGCACCGTACGCTATTTGTGACGCGTCTGAAAATATATGTAATTCTAATCGTTTAAATTGGCTACTTCGTACAAATCGAGGAATTTTTAAAGTAGGTAAAAATTCTGTAATCGAATCTACTAATTGATGAACCTTCGCTGTGACGTCATCGGGCACTGTGTCATCCCATTCAAGTTTACATAGCCATAAACTTTGCAAAAGTGTTTTAGCTAAAATAATAGTGGGCGCTAAAAATCCTAAGGGATCGTAAATTTGAGCTACAATAGATAATATTTTACGTTTGGTCAATGGTGATGCGTCCATTGATACTTTTGTGGTAAAATAAAATTCATCAAGTTTATTGTGCCAGCCTAGCCCTAAGGTTTTATTCTGCGTGTGCTCACCTATCGCTAAATCCTTACATATTATATCGGTGACGTCACAATTAAAGGTCCATTTACGTAGCGGATATCCGTATTGTGATAAAATATTTGCCGTTTGTTGACATGTATCAATTAAAGTTTGTAGGTCATCGTGTGAGGTCACGAGGTCATCGACAAAAAAATCTTTAGTAATTACACGTGATACTGTCTTGTCATCGCATTCTTCAGCTATTTGGTGTAAACATCGTATACAAAGATAGGGCGCAGACGCGGTACCATAAGTAACCGTATTTAATTGATAAATACCTATTGGGTCTGTCGCCTTCTCTCGCCAAAGGATAAGTTGCAGATCACGTTGATCCGGTTGAATTTTCGTCTGTCTGTATGCTTTTTCTATATCAGCACATGCAACGTATTGATACTGGCGAAAACGTAATAAGATGGAAAATATATCATTTTGTAGTGTAGGACCTATGTACTGAATATCGTTTAGCGATATATTGTTGGAAGTAGCACAACTAGCATCGAATACCACTCTTAGTTTAGTGGTTGTGCTAGCTTCTTTCAATACCCCGTGATGTGGTAGAAAATAATGAGGCCAACTATAACTATCAACCTTTGACATATGGCCTAACTCGCGATATTCCTGCATAAAGTCTGAATACATACGTTTGTATTCAGGTTTTCTATCTAATTTCTTTTCTAATGAAAGAAATCGTTTATAAGCTGTTTTATAAGAATCACCTAAACAATCAGCTGATATTTTTAGGGGTATGCGAACTGAGAACCTGCCATCCAATTCGCGTCTAGTTGTACTTTTAAATATTTCTTCGCATTTCCTTTCATGATTCGTTAGAGTATTCTTTGGAGGCAAGTCTTCAATTTCCCAAAACCTTTTCAGCTGTTGGTCTACATTTTCACTTAAAGTAAAATTACAAGTCGTATTTGACATCGTTTTATTCGTAAAAAGAATAGGTCCCGAGATTAACCACCCCAATTTAGAATTTTGTAAATATGGACCGCATGTCAATCTTATTCTATCATTATTTAGGAGATCCCAGAAAAGATCCGCGCCGATTAGTATGTCTATTTTTGACGGTACGTAAAAGTTAGGGTCTGCTAGTTGAATATCATTCGGTATTCGTATTGAATTAATGTCAACATTCACAGTTGGTAGAACTGAAGTAATGCATGGCAAAACAAAGCACTGCATATTCGAATAGAAGTCGTTCACTTTGGATCGTATAACTAAATCGCACGATTTGTTTGAGTGTGAGACCGTCTGTCCCACACCCGAGATTTTAATAGTAGACTGTATAAAATTCGTATAATTAATTCGTTTACACAAATCTTCCGAAATGAAGCAATATTGGCTTCCGCTATCTAATAGCGCACGCGCCGTATATCGTTTATTATTACTATTCGCGTCGCTCACTTCGATCATTGCAGTTGACAACAGAACCGACCTTGCTGTCAGCTGGTTCGTACACAAGCCGCTATTCTCAACTGAACCTGATGCCGTATGCAATACGGTCGAATTCGACTCATCGACCCTAGGTTGCGACGCTACACTACAGTTATCATTTTTATGCAATAAACTGTTATGCTTTGCCTTGCAATGTTTACAAGGACCGAAAAAACAATTCTTGATTGCATGACCACTTCGCAAACAATTTTTACAAAGATTTTTGTCGTTTATCAATTTATACCTATCGTCTATAGATAAATTCAAAAACATGCTACACATATATAGGGAATGATTACCACTACACATTTCACATACTCGAATACGTTTATTAGTTTTAGAATTATTTGCAGCCACATAGCTATGACTATGTGCTTGCACCGCTTGATAATTCTTACCGTTCTGATAATTTTTATTAACACAATTATTATTCGACTTATAAGAATTGTATGAAATATGAGAACTATTCGAATTAATGTTAACCATTTCCAATAAATCTGCTCTGTTTCTAAGAAATGATAACAAATCATTTAATAATAATTTACGTTTAGAATTATGATCTTGAAAACTAGAAACAGTGCCTTTATGATTTTCCCATTCCCGCTCAGTTGTGGAGTCAAGTTTTGACACGATTAAATACATGATGAGGGTATCCCATGATTCCGTTGGTTCACCTAACGAATTTAGTGCACGTAGATTACGTAAAACCGAATCAATTAATTTTTTTATATACAAAGGCGACTCCTTTGTTATGTTCGGCAAACTAAACAATGGTTTAACATGATTATGTACTAAAAGTCGATCGTTCTGAAATCTGTTCAACAATAAATCCCATGCATGAACATAGTTTTCAGATGTAAATTCCAACGCACTTATCACTTGAAGTGCACCACCGCTAAGTGATGATCGCAGGTAATGGAATTTTTGAATCTCATCTAAATCGGTTCGGTCATGAATCATTGTACAATATGAATTTTTAAATTCCAACCACCCATCATAAGAGCCACTAAATGAGGGTAACTTTATATCGGGTAATTTAATTTGTGACAACGTACTTTTATTTCTAGAAGTTTGAGGTTTTTCGCTATTACAATTATCCGACAACGACTTTGCTAAAGAAACACACGAGAAATATGACTCTTCAAAGGATTCACGATATTCTAAGTTGACAGAAAGATCGTTTTCGTCACATAAGTATTCAATCCGATTTTGAAATTTATTAAATTCATCGTAAATTGATTGTAATTGAGTAATTCTTAAATTTAGTTCGATTATTTGATGAATTTCTAATTTAAGGTTTTTCAACTTAATTATGTGTTTTTCGATTGAAGTAAAACGACCTTTAATTATGCCTCTGCGTTTCTTTAATTCAGTAAAAGTTAACTTTGAATCGATGGGACAAGAATTTTCTTTAGAAGGCGATCGACTACCTTCACGTGAAATTACTGGCACATTAATTTTAGTTACAGTATTATCCTCACTCATTTTGGACAAAATTAGAAAGCAGAAAGTACTTACAGTCGTATAAAAAACACCTGCACCTTGTAGATAAGTCGATTTAGGCCGCAAAGACTCGACTTTGCGGGACTACCGTTAATGCGGGCACACTGAAATTTTACAAAGTACACGGTATTAGTACAAATCGCTTAAGATGGGTTGGGAAAGGAAATGGATGACCTGACCGTTTCTCTTCTGGACTGGATCTTCGTCTACGACTTCTTGAATCCTTCTTCAGCAGGTTGTTCAGCACAGCAACCCGGTTCTAAGGACCATGTTTCGAAGCTCAGATGGTTTTTGCCTAATCGATTCCTGCCTGCCTGTGGTTGATTCACCAGATGGATCCAAGGGGGCTCTTCAATGAATTATTATATTTAATCAGACTTAATTACGTTTATTTCGACAAACAAAAAAAATACATTATTCGAATTTCGCTTTTAAGTATGAGTTGGTGCGCGCGCCGACAGATGATAATATTGTATGTAATGGAGTTAAGTTAGCTGCGACTTCCGTCCGTTGCTCGCACGCCGCTTGTTGCTAACTTCAGTCATCGCTTCGTCCAGAGACCGATAGATGGCGCGAACAGTGTCTGTGTTCAATTTTGGAAAACTTTATCTTACCTAATAGTAAGTATTTCAATAAGTAAAATTGAATTAGGTATAATTTATTCATTTGAACTTGCATATTAAAACAGTTAATTTTAAATTAAGTTAATATACGTACTTGTAGTTCAATTTTAATAAATTTTCATGGAGACATCAATTTATGGACTTTTCATTTAAATAATCTTAGATTTTACAGACAAAATTTATTTATCTAATATTTATTAAGGGCTTTGATTCCCAATATATCGATAACATCAATAGCCTACTTGATTGACACTATCAATTAAAATCAATGTAAGAGATAAATACTTCCTTAAGTATTTAATCTTTTAGATAAAGTCTAGTCTAGTCTAGATTTTTGTAAGATAGGGTGACTATGCACGAGTTCTTAAATATATTTTTTGATATTTAGATATTTTTTTATGGGCCAGGAAACCACCATAGGTCTTGGAACTTTGGAACTCTAGGTCCTGTCGGTCTTCTAGGGACATTAGATCATAAATGTAAGTACTGGTCCTTATTTTTGTGTCGCAACACTCTACATAATTCCATGTTCTAGTACGTTGTAACCAAGTCAAGGGTAACGTTCCAAATTTGTCCTAACGAATATGATAAGAACTAAGGCGAATCATTCAATTTTATTGCTTTATTTACCAAACACAATGACTAATACAAAGAAAATAGCAAGGAAAAAAAGTACTGATAAATACGGACTACTGACTACGGCTATAAAACCATTTGATGTCACGTTTGAGAAAATTTGGAGGTATTATTATGATGGAGAGAGACTATTGCAGTGACAGGGGGTCAGTTTATCGCCCACGAACCAAACCTGTTCTTAATAATAATAATAATAAACTCTTTATTGTACACCAACAGGGTTACATAGGGAAACTTAATTAAATTTCACAAAAGAACTATTGTACAAAGGTGGCCTTATCGCTGGTGAGCGATTTCTACCAGGGAACTTACGCATTATGGGAAATTAAGGTGGATGGGGTACACGGCTTATAATAAATAAACTAATTACTAATAATTACATACATAAATAATTTGTTTTTGTGTATCTTTTTAAATTTTATCTAGGCCTGATTTTTCCTTGGTCACATAACAGGTATTTAATGAATAAAGCATTACTCGATAACTTTAAGCTTATCTCAAGTTTATTGTCATTCTGTGTCATTGTTATACAATTATAAAAAATCGTAGAGCAACATAAATATCAGGGCTGAAAACAACTCGCTATCCTGTCTGAATCTTTTGCTGCCGTTACTTGCTTAAATAATCAACCTTGGTTTTACGGACTTATTTAATATATTATTAATAATGTATAGATAATTATAACACCTATTAAATTATAACTCTTAATTTCTATTTTATTCAAATTTTGACATTTTATTTTAATGATTGTTGTGATTTTAATTTTCTGATTATAATTTTTATTTTTATTCGTTTTCTGTTGATTTGGATTTAAATTTAAATATTTGATTTGTCCCGCGCATTATTAATACACTACCTTCGGAACTAAAAAATACTATCTCCTATGAAAATATTAAGATAAAATTAAAAGAATATTTTTTTAAAGATGCGTATTCACCTGGCTCCAAATAATAACTAGTTATAGGTTAAAAATAGTTTCTTTTCTTTTTAAAATATTATGTGCGTTTAAATATCAAATGTGAAAGTGTAACTATTGTGAATATTTATTTAGAAAATTTACTTTAAGTAATCAAAATATGTAATTTATCTATGTAATTTATCGTTGTCTCAGTTATCGATCTACTTAGCATTCCTATTCGAACCTGCGTGGTTTTTTAATGCTAAGCTATTTAATCCTGTATATTTTTTGTAAAAAATAATAAAGTGAAAAAAAATATATATCTAGATTAAAATTTTAATTTAAAATTTCATTTTATTTTAATATACTAACATAGCTCTAAAGATTTTAATTGTGTCCCAGCACTAACCTAATATGGATCAAGGTCTGAAATAAACATATATTTAATCATAAATATAAATGTTTGTCACCCTACAAAATATTATCATATGGGTAATATTATTAAAAGATAATGATAAAATATTTAAGTATTCATGATACAAGATAAAATATTCATGCATAAATATTAGTAAATATTACCTATAAGATCCTCTGTTTTCAAGTCATTAAAACCTTTTTTTATATCACAACATGCCAAAAAAAATTTTGTAAATTAAATAGAAATATTGATAACATCAGCTCAGACTAAATAAAAAAGTTAAGATGGACCGCTACGAACAAAAAAGTGAAGCCGGTCAAAACTACGCCTTCCTGTGTACTTACACGTGATTTACACACTCACACGCACACACGCAAAGCGAAACTACGCCTGGCCTTGTCAGCTGTTATCGCGACTCCTGGGAGCACAACCGTTTAGAAAATAATTGTTTACGTACATTTCGAAGATCCGCTTTTATTTTTATAGATTAGTAGCACACGCACCATATGGTTATTCGCAGCGCTCCGTCTTGACTTTTATGCTATTAAAATAAAAAATAATAAAATAAAATTCTTTTATCGCGGGCCTTGAGCGTGGGGACCGAATCCAGAAATTCCGTAACGAAAAAAACCTAACACCCCCCACTTCCACCGGCACAGATTATAATTGCATAAGTTGATAAAAAATGCTATGCAACAGCTTTACCGCGGCAGTCTCCGAGTGCCACACGTTTTTTTTTTATTTGGTGTGAGAACATCAGAACAAAAGATCACATTTTCTAATACGCTTAAAACATTTGCTACTGCCGCTATTCATTAGAATGATTACAGACCGTTCACTATAAGATGTCCCCTGCCTGCTGATGTTGGCAGCATTGTGGCAGCAGTGTTACCAATAATATCTGTCCATTTTAACCCCGTAATCTAACTTTGTTTATACCTACCATGAATAAATGTATGTTTAATTTTTTGATTTGTAAATAATAAACAACTATAAGATTAGGAAGGTTTTGAATGACGCCACAATTTATATTATACGAGGGCGAATCAAAAAATTCTTAGAATGAATACAAAAAAAAATATATATACAAGAATATTTTATTTTTCTACGTAATCTCCTTCTAATCTAATACACTTAGAATACCGCATCTCCAACTTTCTTATTCCTTCCGCAAAAAAAACATTTTCTCGACTATTAAAAAACTCCTCTGCGGCAGTCGTAACCGCGTCATCATCGTCAAATTTAGTTCTACGAATATGCTCCTTTAATTTTGGAAACAAGTGAAAATCACTCGGGGCTAAGTCAGGAGAATATGGTGCGTGATCAAGGACTTCGAAGCCAGCACTGCGGATTGCGGTGAGCGCAGCTTCCGAACGATGAGGTGGAGCGTTATCCTGGAGAAACAACACGCCCAATGACAATTTCCCACGACGTTTTTCTTTAATCGCTTCACGTAATTTCGGGATTAAGTTTGCATAATAGGATCCAGTTATCGTTTACCCTTTTGGCAAGTAATCAATAAAAAGGATTAATTCACTATCCCAGATAACGAAAACAGCTTGACAAGCAATAGTGCCAACATAACGGCAGGGGACATCTTACGATGAACGGACAATATCATTCGTTCACCGCCTGATCAAGAACACTCAAAGTCAAAAATAAACCTACACTTGAAATAAGTCAAATCGTTTACAAATTAAACCACCACTTATTCGGCTTCAACGAATTGTCTCAGGGTTTGGTAAAAAAATCTTGTTATTTCGCTCAGTTTATTTCACTCAAGCTTAATATATTTTTACTGGAATAGGGAAAACAAAATTTAAAAAATCTTTTGGAATTAGTATTTGTGTAGTAAAATTATGTGAAAATTATGTGACTAACTGATGTTATTTCTTTTATTACTATATTATAATATACCTTCCATTGGGGACTGGGATCGAAAGAAAAACATAGAATGTGCCAGCTGCTTCTCGTACCGGGCATAAATCAGTTAAAAGTCAGTAAAGGGACACAGGTTTTCTTAGCGTTTTTACGGTTACGGGCAATAGGCCGACCCCCTGTCACTGTAATCGTCTCTCTCCATCTTTATAATGCTTCCAAATTTGTAAAACGTAACATTAGATGGTTTTATAGCCTCTGGAGTTCTGCCTACCCCATAAGGGATACAGGCATGAAGTTATGTACGCAAAAACGTAAGTTTATTACCGTTTGAAATTAAGTAATACGAGGGTGGATTGAAAAGTTCGCGGCCTAGTCAAGAAAACAGAATAAAGTACATACAAAAATATTTTTATTTTTCGACGTAATCTCCATTTAGCTCTATGCACTTCTTCCATCTGCTTTCCAGAGCTTCCATACCTGTTATAAAAAAAGATTCCTCAAGGTCTTCAAAATACAGGTTAACAGCGGCTTCGACCTCTTCATTCGTTAAAAATTTCTGCCCACCCAGGTGTTTTTTCAGGTTTGGAAACAGTTGAAAGTCCGAAGGTGCCAAATCAGGAGAATAAGCTGGATGTGGCAACAATTCGAAACCGCAATCACGAATTTGTGAAACAACACTTTCTTTCTCAGTAATCCTGGGCGTTTCTGTTTAATTTCTTCACGTAAACGGCGCAGAAGGGTGCTATAGTACGCAGAGTTTATTTTTTCGCCTTTTGGAAGGTAGTCCACCATAATGACACCCTTAGCATCCCAAAAAACCGATGCCATCACCTTGCCAGCCGACAGAATTGCCTTTGCTTTTTTCGGAGTTGGTTCACCTGATTTTTCCATTGTTTGGATTGTTGTTTTTGTGACAGTGGATGAAACCCAGGTTTCATCCACTGTCACAAATCTGTCAAGAAAACCTTGGACCAGCCTCGAACATCTCTAAACAGTCGCGAGAAATCGTGAGTCAAATTCGCTTTTGCTCTACTGAAAGCAATCTGGGGACCCACCTAGCCGAAACCTTAGAAAAGCCGAGTTCATGGACAATGATGTTTTGCGTTCGTTCATATGAGATGCCTATAGTGTCTGCAATTTCTCTGATAGTCAATCTACGGTCTTTCAATATGAGATCACACACTTTATTGATGTTTTCTTCGGTCGTAGACGTCATTGGCCTGCCGGAGCGAGGGTCATCTTCGATGTTCTCTCGTCCACGTTTAAATTCTGCAACTCATTTTTTCACAGTGGTATAAGACGGGGCAGATTCCCCTAATGTTGTTTGCATGTCATCATGGATCTCCTTTGGTGTTAATCTTTTTTAAACAAATATTTAATCATAGCACGTTGTTCAAATTTCTCCATTAGTGAAAATTTGTTCTACACACGTATTTATATTGTTCGTAAAATTTTATTTAAACAAGATATCAAATTGAAAATTCGCGGGCTGACAATTGAATAATGACAGTTCAAAATGACGGCAGAAAAAATAACAAAAGTTTCTTTTTTAATGGCCAGGCCGCGAACTTTTCAACCAATGTAGTATTAGCATTTAATAGTACTTAGTTCGGAAATAAAACTAAACAAAGTATCATAATATGTCTCTTAAGAAGAGCCTCAAAATATTCAAACGCGATAAATATTAAATACTAACATAACATATTATTACAATTAATTCTAGCCTAGAAAATAAACAAAAACGTACCTGTGGAAGTTCTTTAGGTTTATTTTGATGCAGACCACCGGTATAAATTATATTTGGCGGAACTGGTCTGTTTGAGTCCCAAAGAGGATATTCATTTAAGAAAAACATGTCAAAATTATTTCTCAATTCGGCAACGGAAGGTACGCTGGGTCCTATAATACTTTGCAACATTTTATTTTCAATCTGTTCATGATCAGCATACATTATATTTATTTTGATATCCCGATACAATTCTTTGAATTTTTCCCACATTGTTAAATCGGTTAATTTCTGCCTCAGCACTGATGGATATAATGTAGGATGCACTGGTACTCCAACGACTTCATATTGATCAAAAACACCGCTAAAAGAGCTAACTAATACAGCTGGAGCCTTGAAAAGATGTGTAAACACGTAACCCGGCCTGTTGACAGCCTCAATTATAAGTAAATCGAAATAGTCGCTGCTTCTTTTTAAGATCTGTGACACTTGACTAGTTTTGAATTGTGCTTCAAAAACTTTCATTTGCAACGTAAAAGCTACTGACATTTGATTAAAAATGTCATTGCTATTTCCTGTGGCAGTTGCAGCAAAAGCCTTTGACCATATATTATATGATATATCGTGTACATCGATCTCCGTTAGATTTTTCAGGTTTTCATCTTTAGGGAACACAGGATCTGGTGTTATTACAGTCACTTCATGACCTCTTCTAACAAGTTCGTGAGTAAAAGCTCTAAACACTACTTGATGACTTATCGATGGTGTAGGAAAAACCGCCAAAATTTTAGCCGCATTACTTAAGCTTATCAATACCGGCACAACAAATAGTACTAATTTTAACATAAGCATGTCTACACAGTCACACTTCGTTCTTTCCACTCACTGTCTAGCTACTGTCTACCAACTGAATGCCGTTTTATTCATAAAGTAATTTGTTCTCGTTCGCGCGTCGACCCTGGCACGCAAAGGCCAAACTAAAAAGATTATTTATACATCACTGCATAGTTTAGACGTGATCATTAGTCTCTGTGTTATTTATCTAAGAGTAAATGGTAATTTTTGTCATATATGAATATACTACAACTATTTGATAAATAAAATTATTAGAAAAATAGGCCCGTAAATAAATATACGATAAAAGTAGCATTTGCCCATGACTTGCAAAGCATGAAATCTGAGTTAATGATTGATTCGATTTCTTTACATTTTTGTTTATTTATGCTACTAGCTGTGCCCGCGGCTCCGCTCGCGATAATTTCGGGATAAAAAGTATCCTATGTTACTTCTAGTACCTCTCATGATTCGTCGAGTAGTTTTTGCGTGAAAGCTGAACAAATATCCACGCTTTCATATTTATAATATTAGTAAGGATAAGGATTGACATTTTATAATATTTGACAATTAATTGTTTAGATCACTTTCACATGAGGCTTAAGTATCTATGGAACGAAAATACTTCAGCGCAAAGCTTCCGAGTAAACTATATTGAAAGTTGACCCGTCCGGCACGTGAACATGAAGATTTCTAGAACTGCTAACCCGGGAAAGAGCGACGTATAACTGACCATGCGAGAAACAACTGACACCGAGATCTACTCCAGCAACACGAAAAGTCTGCCCTTGAGCCTTATTAATTGTCATTGCAAAACACACCGATACTGGGAATTTAGTTCTTTTAAATTGTAATGGAAAATTATTTGGTATTATGGGAATTCTGGGAATAAAGACGGTTTCTCCTGCACCGAAACCTGTTAAAATTTGAGATATCCAAATAGAATTATATCCATAAATATGTACAACTTACAACACAAAAAGAAATGAAAACAAAGCTGAAACGCCTGTGCAACGCTACCTACTTCACTTAAAAATAAATACCTATAACTACAATAACTAATAAAAGTACCTACGCTTTTACCTAAAAAATACAAAAAAAAACTGAACATAAATTAGCCAAAATTTGGAATTTGACCGAATATTTAAACACTACTAAAACAACTAATACCTATTTTATAAAATAACAACGAAAGAAATTCAAATAAACTATTTAAAGACTAAAAGTCGCGCTGATAAGCACGGTTTATGATATCAATTATTGTCTGTCAATAAAGTCGAACGCTCTGAACGCATCAACAGTAGCGATGCGCGATCCAGATCTTCGATCCGATTTTAAGGATCGGATCGGATCGTAATACGTCGATCCGATCCGCTGATTGGATCGCATGCCGACGATCCGATATCAAAAAAATCGGATGCAAAAAAGCAAGACACCATTACATTTTTACTAATTTATTATTTAAAAATAAACTAAGCATGCACTTGTAAATACTAACAACCAGGGTTCGAAAAAATCGAATTTTTATAATAATCGAATAAATCATGATAATCAAGGAAAAAATCCATTGATAACAATTATCGGATAAGTATTGTTCAGTCCCCATAGTACGTTTAGTTTACTTCAACCGTCCGTCGCTAGATGGCGTTGATTGTTAGTTATCTCGCACAAGTGTTTTTATTTATTATTTGTATGAAGCTTGTTGAGATTTGTTATTAAATGACTTACCTTTGGAGACTCGATAGTTTTATTGAGGAACCTGTGGTGAGGGCTCTTTTTTGGGATTGTACATGGTCCTTCGATGTATACCTAAGGTGGTTGGTACCAAGGACTGATGCACTTTCCAGCCCTTTGCGAAAAGGGATTAAAAATTAGATACTAAGTTTCACCCTCTTGGACGCGAGCTGAAAGCAGTGCGCGTAGGAGGTTCCGGCAGTTTCCTGTTCCTGAAAAACGAAAACACCCGCGAGGGGAGCACCCCCTTTGTGGCACACACTTTATTAGGAGAACATTCAGGGCGCAAGAATTTGCGGGGGGAGCACCTCTTGGCCCCTAAGAATACGCAGATTGCGGCGCCAGAATAATTGCGGGGGGAGCGCCTCCTTGGAGACCCGTGGATTTGGAGGAGATACTTGGTTGGTGGATCAGCGGGAGTACTTCTTCTGTTCCTGCGTGGGTGCGGACGGATCCTGCACGGTGAGGCGGGGGAGGATCTGCATATAGGCGTGTTGCAGGGAAGGTGACGACTGCGTTTTTTTTTTTGTGAAATAGTGTTTGTGTGAGTGAGACAAGCAAATCGTGAGTACTTTGAACCTTATTTCTTCGAAGTGAAAACCTTTAGACATTTACTGAGTTAGAGTTATAGAAAATTATACAGATTTGAACCTTATTGCTTAGTAGTTTTAAACTTTGAAAACTTATTGAGTTAAAGATAAATTTGATAAATTTGAACTTTATTTCTTAATAGTTTTTAACTTTGGCTTTGCATGTTATTTGATTTAAGATTTTAAGTGTTAGTGCATGTCAGGGAAACCAAAAAGCCGTTGCTACGGGGAACCTATGCCCAAATTCCTATAGAAATTAATTAATTTTATTACAAACACTTAGAAAAATTTACTCTTTTGAGACTTAGTAACAATTTCTCAGTCTTGTTAGTTTGTATCACTGAAACTTATAATTATTGGAAAAGTTTGGTTTATTTGTTTGTTTTGAATGTTTTAAGTTTAGTTTGAATGCTTGTTCATTATAGTATTGTAAACATATTAGTTGAGTTGAAAGTGAAATTCTAGATTTAAAAATATTTAGATTCCTGCTTAGCTTTCTTTTTTTGTGCTTTCGTTTAGTAATAATTGCCTTTTGTACATTATTCATTAAAAATGGCTGAAAATTACATTAGAATCCAAGAAGATATTGCTAGTAAAATTCAGAAAGCTCGGTCGAATTTTAAGAAATCACCGAAAGATAGAATATCGTTAAGTTATATAGAAACACGACAAGAAACTTTAGAACAACATTGGTCGGTGTTTGTTAGTACTCATCGAAAACTTATATTTGAAGTTAAACGCGAAGAGTTAGAAAAATCTAGTTATATTGTAAATGACATTTATGACCAAACAGAAGAACTTTATATCGAATATAAATCTATGTTGAAGGAATTATTATTAAGAATTAAAACTGAAAGTAAAAAAGTTGAAGTGAGCAAACCAAGTGAAAATGTTGTAAAATTACCTAAAATTTCTATTCCCACATTTTCAGGTTCTTATTCGGAATGGGTGAGTTTCAGGGACTTATTCGTTTCTTTAGTTCATAATAACTCTAATATTGACAGTGTTCAAAAATTACATTATTTAAAATCGTCGATTACAGGTGAGGCTGAACAGTTACTTCGACACATACCGGTAACGGCTAGTAACTATTCAAGTTGCTGGGAGCAACTGTGCGATAGATATAATAATAAAAAACATATAGCCAATTGCCTTCTTCAACGATTAATAAATCAAAAAAAGGTTATCTCTGAGTCCTCTAGTGAGATAAAGAATTTGTTAGACATCACTCACGAATGTCTCCAGGGTTTAAAAAACTTAGAAATTGATATTAAGTCTTGGGATATTATTATTATATTCATAATATCTAGCAAACTAGATGCAGAATCTCGTAAACAATGGGAGCAACAAACTTCTGATTGCAATCAGGATCTCCCATCTTATGATCAGTTTCGGAAATTTTTAGAAAGCCGGTTTCGGTCTTTAGAATTTTTAAGCCCCCAGACTCAGAAACAGCAAAGGCATAGTTTTACTCACGTTGCTACTCAAGAATCTTGTGCTTTTTGCTCACAAAACCATAAAATATTCAACTGTAAGGTCTTTTCCAAGCAGCCAGTAGACGCAAGACGTAGTTTTGTTCAATCTAACCGCCTTTGTTATAACTGTTTTAATCCAGATCATTCAGTGTATCAGTGCAAGGTATCAAAACGGTGTCGATTATGTAATAAAAAACACCACAGTCTGCTTCATTTTAGTCCCAAAAGCCCTCAATCAGCGCCCGAACAAGTAGATGTCGGGCAGTCTGTGGACAACAAAGTCGTGGCTACAGTAGCTGCTTCCCTGTCCCAGGCACACGGTGAGTCCAGTTCATTTAAGTGTGTTTCAGATATCCCATATAGCCAAGTGCTTTTAGCAACAGCACTGGTAAAAGCGGAATCTAAAAGATCAAATTCAATCACGCTCAGAGCTTTGATAGATCAAGGCTCTCAGGCATGTTTCATTACCGAATCGGCGGTACAGATGTTAGGCCTTAAGAAAATAGCAGAGACTAGCATTATTTCAGGTCTAGGCGGAGACCAGGGCTTAAACTTGCAATCAAAGTCCACCGTGTTGGTTAAAATTCAGTCGCGTCTAGATCCCAGTTTTGTAATAGATGTAAAATGTCATATTTTAACTAAATTAACTTCCTTTTTACCTACAAAACGGATACAAGTTAATTATTTACCGACACTCTCACCTTTGATTTTAGCAGATCCATCATTTGCGACTCCAAGTAAAATAGATCTGTTATTGGGCGCGGAGGTATATAGCAGTATTTTGTTAGAGGGTTTGCACAGAAATCTACCGGGCTCTCTTATAGCTCAACAAACCAAGCTCGGGTGGATTCTCTCAGGCTATATACCTGGCCACGATCTCGAGAGGGAGGAGAATGTCTTTGTCAACACACACATAATATACCAAGATGAAAACGAGCTACTTAGAAAATTTTGGGAACTTGAATCAGAGCCGTCTTCTATCTTGGCCAAACATCTCACGGAAGAAGAGAAGAGATGTGAGGATTATTTTGTTCAAACCACAACTAGAGATGCTTCAGGTAGGTATACGGTAAGGTTGCCTTTCAAAACTGAAGATCCTCTTTCTAGGTATGGTGGTTCTCAAGATATTGCCCGAAAGCGATTGCAATATCTTGAACGGCGTTTATCTAAGAACCCTGAACTACAGGTGGAGTATCATAAAGTTTTAGATGATTACTTACGTTCAGGTCACATGGAGATCATCAAGCCTGAAAATTGGAACGACTGTAACGCAGTCTACTTACCGCATCACGCCGTTGTACGGCCAGACAAAATCACGACCAAAGTGCGCGTCGTGTTTGATGCTTCCTGTAAGAATAACAATGGCGCGTCGTTGAATAGCGATCTAATGGTAGGTCCAACTATACAACCTGAACTCCGGCATTTGGTGATGCGGTGGCGCTGTTACCCAATAGCTCTTATAGCTGATATTATTCAAATGTATCGGCAGGTCCAAGTCGCCGCGCCAGACCAGGATTTCCAGCGCATTTTGTGGCGTAGTCATCCTGGCGAACCTGTTGAACATTTTCGCCTCAAACGGGTCACTTTCGGTACTGCCTCAGCACCCTACTTGGCAGTGCGCTGTTTACAACAACTCGCTTGCGACGAAGGAGATAATTTTCCTCTAGTGGCAAAACGAGTTGTAACCGACTTCTATATGGACGACTTTTTGTCAGGATGTCATTCTGTAGACGAAGGGCTTCAGATTTATCACCAAATGACGGATATGCTTGGTCGAGCTGGGTTTCCCCTTCAAAAGTGGTCTAGCAACAGTTCTGAGCTGTTAAATCTCATCCAGGGACAACAATCGACTGACACTAAGAACCTTGAATTAAAGGTTGATGAGATAATGAAAATTCTCGGTGTAGCTTGGAATCGCGAAGCAGATGAATTCAGGTGTACCGTACAGTTGCTTCCTCTGGACTACCCAGTGACCAAAAGAAAGGTTATATCAGACATTGCCAAGCTGTTTGATCCTTTGGGATGGTTAGCACCCACCATAACCACGGCAAAATCTTTCATCCAACGACTATGGCTTTCTGGTATTGGTTGGGATGATGAACTCCCATCAGAGTTACTCGAAGACTGGATAGCGTTTCGTAGTGACTTGTCTGCACTTTCGCAGACTAATATTCCAAGATGGATCCAGTCGGGTAGGGATAATGTTTCATTTGAGTTGCATGGATTTTCGGACGCCTCAAATATAGCGTATGCAGCTGTCGTGTATGCTCGTATTACTAATCCGAGCGGTCATTGTACTGTCCACTTGATAACATCAAAAACAAGAATAGCACCCATCAAACAGGTGTCTATTCCTCGCCTAGAGCTTTGCGGTGCTGTGCTGCTGACAAAACTCCTGAGTGAAGTTGCAGAAATTTTGAAGGTGCCCAAAAATAAGATTCATGGTTGGACAGATTCCACTATTGTTTTGGCATGGCTGAGAAGCCATCCCAGCAGATGGAAGACATTCGTGGC
This sequence comes from Stenoptilia bipunctidactyla, assembly GCA_944452665.1. Lineage (NCBI taxonomy): Eukaryota > Metazoa > Arthropoda > Insecta > Lepidoptera > Pterophoridae > Stenoptilia > Stenoptilia bipunctidactyla. The sequence goes on along the minus strand of OX101748.1, from coordinate 2,858,261 downwards.
AAATCGGGTTTCCGAGATACTTACGACTTTAGATGGAACGCAATGGTCTCATGTCGCATCTCAGGATAATCCAGCTGATTGTGCCTCCCGTGGAATGCAGCCCTCGGAATTAGTGAACTACAAGCTCTGGTATGAAGGTCCAAGTTGGTTGCGTAACAAGGAAATAGAGTATAGAATGGAAAATGTAGAAGATGTCGGCCTGGAAGAGAAAAGAATTGTTAAATGTCACGTTGCAGCTAAAGAAGATGAAGAAGAAATATTTACACGGTTTGCATCGTTATATAGACTTACCCGGATAGTAGCACTTTGTCGAAGAGTTTTAACATGGAAGAAATCTGAAAAAGAAAAAGGTCACAAGGAAAATAAGTGTCTCATAGCAAGAGAAATAAGTGAAAGTATGCTTACCTGTATACAAATCAGCCAAAGAAAATATTTCCACGCAGATGTTGAAAGTTTAAAGAACACGGGGAAATTACAGAGAGGGAGTAAACTTACCAACCTGAATGCTTTCTTGGATGAACAGCAGATTATAAGAGTCGGGGGTAGACTCCATAATTCCAACCTTGCTGCCGAGATGAAGCATCCTATTATTTTGCCACATGAATCTCACCTTACAAAATTAGTTGTAGACGAGGCTCATAAGAAAACCATGCATGGTGGTCCTCAGCTCATGCTCAACTATGTAAGAAGTAGGTATTGGATTATTGGAGCTAAAAACCTTATTCGCCATTTTGTACGCAAGTGTGTTACGTGCATCAGATTTTCGGCACAAACACAGCAGCAAATGATGGGTCGTTTGCCGGCGTCTAGGGTGAGCGCACATAAACCATTCCACCGTAGTGGAGTTGATTATGCCGGTCCTATCAACTTAAGATGTTCCAAAGGTCGCGGACAACGCTCGGAAAAAGGTTACATCTGCTTATTCGTGTGTATGACAACACGGGCGATCCACTTAGAAGTGGTCAGCGATATGACTTCTAAAGCGTTTCTAGCCGCATTTAAGCGTTTTGTTGCCAGAAGAGGACACATAGCAGAGATGTGGAGCGATAATGGCACTACGTTCGTTGGGGCATCGAAAGAGATTAAGGATTTATTCCAAGTTGAACAGTCAGGCATAAATCCGGAAATCCTCCATTGTTTGGCAACAAACGGTACAAGTTGGCACTTCATTCCTCCTCACTCTCCAAATTTTGGTGATTTATGGGAAGCGGGAGTGAAGTCCACAAAACATCATCTGAAACGCATTCTTGGAAACAGTACTCTAACGTTTGAGGAAATGACTACAACATTGTGTCAAATCGAGGCATGTCTCAATTCCCGGCCGTTAAGCCAGTTGCCGTCCAATTGTGAGGATCCTGTTCCTCTCACTCCAGGACATTTTTTAATAGGGGAACCATTAGTAGTTCCGCCAGATGTTAATTATGAAGAGGTTAACATCAGTCCTTTAAAGCGTTGGCAACTCATACAGCGCATGTTACAAGATTTCTGGCGACGTTGGTCTCATGAATACTTGACGGGATTACAGAACCGGTATAAATGGAACATTTCAGGTATAGAGCCAGCGATAGACCAAATAGTCTTGATCAAGGAAGACGATCTTCCGCCCTGTAAATGGCTGATGGGACGCATCGTAAATCTGCATCCGGGATTGGACGGTGTAACAAGGGTGGTTAGTTTAAAATGTAAAAATTCTATAATAAAGCGGCCTTTGTCTAAATTAGTTCGTTTGCCTGTTGCTGAATAAAGCTAATATTTTAATTTTAGTTTTTTTTGTTTGTTTCAATTTAGCATTTCATGTAAATTTGCTCACTTTCAGCTTATTTACCTTCCTTAGTGTTTAAGTATTTATTGCTTACTAAAAGTTTTTATATGTACATGTTTTACTTTCAAGCAATAATGAAATTTATTGTTCGTGTAATGGTATTTTACACTCCATGTATTTTGTTTTTTTTGTTTAGTTTGAATCAAAGCTTTTGATTGTTTCATTGCAAAGCGGTGTCTTTGCAACCCAAATGTATAGAAGTTTAAGTTTATGTTTTTCAATGTTGTATCTGGGCAACATCTTTTAAGTTTGTTCACCATTGCTGCAAAAGCTTTGTAATTGCATGCAATGTAAGTTTTTGAATTTTTTTGAATTATTTTTGTATATTTGATGGTTTGTAACTTTTCAATGGACGTCGTCCATGGGGGGCGGTATGTTCAGTCCCCATAGTACGTTTAGTTTACTTCAACCGTCCGTCGCTAGATGGCGTTGATTGTTAGTTATCTCGCACAAGTGTTTTTATTTATTATTTGTATGAAGCTTGTTGAGATTTGTTATTAAATGACTTACCTTTGGAGACTCGATAGTTTTATTGAGGAACCTGTGGTGAGGGCTATTTTTTTTGGGATTGTACATGAACCTTAACCAATCCTATCAGTTTTTATTAACAAAACGTCCGCACATCTGAGATTATCGGAGACAATGAAATAGAAATTAATCAACTCGTACTTATGTTTTCTTACTGTCCTACCTACACAGTCAGATTATAATAAAATGCAATAAGATGCTCGTATATCTACCCGCAAAAGACGCCACCGCCGCCGCCAAATTCGGAACGAAATATAAACAAAGATCAAGTTCGGTCCTAACAAAATCGTGAGTGGTATATGTAGGTAGGTATAAACCGCCTTTCAATTCATACACGATCCAAGCGATCCAAAAATCGTTAGATCGTATGGCTTCGATCCGATTTTTTAAAAGATCGGATCGGATCGGCGCATTCCTTATCAACAGCCAAATACCTATTGAATGAATTATAAAGCTTGCGCTCGCCTCCCGCCTTTTTATACCCTACCGCCGGCGCCGCGAGCCGCGTCGAGCGCGGCAACCGTTACGCAAAAATAATCCTTATATCATTCAGTGTTCACGCGCGATGGGTTATTAGCGTATTTCATGTATAAGTTTGGTGTTTCTATACCGATTTCTATGATTCTTTTTTTATTGAATAAGTAATAATGTTATTTTTTTTATTAGGGATGAGTGAGAGTATTATAAACGTAATAGACATAAACTGTTGTGGAATATTTTTTATATAATTTTATGAAGAATATTTCTGTCATACATGATTTCTATGTAGCTTTAACCATTTAGGCTGCACACGCGACGGAAGCTTAAAAAATGAAGTAATTTCTCCGGTTTTCCCAACATTTCCCTTCACTGCTCTGCTCCTATTGATTGTAGCGTGATAATATGTATACTATAACCTGCCCAGAAGTATGAAAAATAATTGTACCAAGTTTCGTTAAAATCCGTCGAGTAGTTTTTGTTTCTATAAGGAACATACAGACAGACAGACAGACAGACAGACAGAGAAAAATTTTACTGATTGCATTTTTGGCATCAGTATCGATCACTAATCACCCCCTGATAGTTATTTTGAAAATATATTTCATGTACAGAATTGACCTCTCTACAGATTTATTATAAGTATAGATAGATGTACATATTTAAGCTACTAACTTAGGAATTAATAATTTAGGAGTTACTAGCTAAATATAAATAATAAAATTAAGTCCTCAGGCAATCATACCAACCACTTGGCCTCAAAATAAGTACAAATTTTGTTATAAGATGTCATGTAGCGAACTAGGGGGACCCTACAATGTAAATTACATATACAGAGTGACTGGTGGGTCAATTTTGAAATTCAAGGACGTGATAGTTTGAGATCATACATAAAGAGAAAAAATACAATAAAAAATTTAAATTAATTATTTACTCAGTAAACTTAACCGAAATTTAAAGAATTGATTACGCAACGCATGGTTACGCTAGCGTTGGCAGCGATCCGCGGGCCAGGTCACGTGCCGCGATTGACTCGGTTGTTAATTATGATCTGAATCGAACCCAGAGTGTTCTCCTTCAGTATCTAAAATTTGTCACCAGTCACCATATATAGATAGATAGCCGCCCAGACCCGGGTGTTTTTTTTTGTTGTTCCGTGCGGGAATTGAACCCGCGACTTCACGGTTGGCTTAGTTGTAGTGTCTAGATCACTCCACCATGGGAATCGTTAAAAACTAGGGACAATAATAACTAAAAATATCATCTTCACTGTAAAAACACCAGTCAAAGAGTGAATACCTTAAATGCAAACCTTTCAGAAGTAAGTCAACTACCTAAAGCCATATACAGAAAGAAAGCTGGAAACTTATAAGCGCTTACCGGCGCTTGACAGCGCTGGTCCATTCTACACAAAGGAAGCAGGTTGAGACAGACCAAGCAAAATGTCGGACTCATCGGACATTGATTTCCCAGCGCTAACCAGTGCGTGTTGAAGCTTGTCGGAACTTGTCGGCACCGTTCAGTGCTTATCGGCTCGCGTTCATATATTTTCCTGCGCACGTCACCAGCGCTGTCAAGCACTGGTAAGCGCTTATAAGCTTCCGGCTTTCTTTCTGTATACGGCCTAATAATTGTAGGCTGAATTTTGCAATTTCACAACACTTATTCCAAGAAAAACTAAAATTGTGATAACTTGATTCGTGGAAAACCTTGGGGGAGGCCTATGTCCAGCAGTGGACGTCTAATGACTGTCAATGATAAACCTGATTTTATTAGGTTGCAAACTCATTAATTGAATTTATTATGTCAAACTAAAAGCATGTGTGGAGATTGTGGCTAAGCCCATCTGGCCCTTACTCAAATACTCTAAATTAAATTATAAGATAAGTATACATAAGAAAGATTACTCTAAGAGTACACATTCTGATAAGAACTCCTCAAAGTCAAAAGTCAAAGTCAAAAGAATTTTTATTTCGTAAGTATTTGAATACATTTGAAATAAGTCATAAAATTTACAAATTGAACTGAATCTACCGCCACTTCGGAAAGTCGATCTGTTGAGAAGAAGTGGCAAGAAACTCAACAGCAATCATCTTTTAAAAATACACAATAACAATTAACAATCTTCTTGCATCCGGATAACTTATAGTAAAACTTTATATAACACTTATCCTTAAATCTATCGAAGGGTTAATCTTAAATATTTTGGAATTATATTATAAAAGCGTACACATTTTGACCCATGAACGAGTTGGTGATCTTCTGGAGTTTACTATTATATTTATACAATAGGCAATCAAATATTAGACAGAAACATAAGACATAGATATAGAGGTAAAGATAGAAGTAGATAGATGTAGCGATAGAGGTGAGAGATAATACAGATAATGAGCATGGAGATGGGAATAGTCGTGGAAAGAGACGGGACACAAACACGGACGTGGACATGGAGATGGGGAAGTCAGAGTCAAATTCAAAAAAGTAACATAGTCATAAAGTCTTCAGCAAAACGACCTGGCACCGCTAGCAGCACCCGTTCACGAGTATAACGCAAGCACCAGCCATCACCCTCCTCAACCATATTTTAGGGAAGAGGGTGACCCGACACCCGACGCTACCGCTAGCCATGCCGCCTGAGGGAGCATGACGTTCTTGCTGTTGTATGGATTGGAAGGAGATGGAGATGGCGTTGGATAAGAAGGAGATGGAGATGGAGTTGGAGATTGAGAACTTTCGAAAAATAATTTACAATCAAGGACTTTTATCGTCCATATATTCAGATATTGTATAAAAGCCTTTATTACACAATTTTTGTTTAATAGTTTCTTTAAATTTATCAAGTGGTAAGTCTTGAATATTTGTGGGAACCTTATTATAAAAACGTATGCATTGACCCATAAATGAGTTAGTGACTTTATGAAGTCTACTATCATAGCCGGCTAGCTTGTACTTATTTCTAGTATTAATATTATGCAAGTCACATTTTCTACGGAACATGTTTAAGTTCTTTTTTACGAACATAAGATTTTCAAAGATATATTGTGATGCAAACGTAAGAATATTTATTTCTTTAAACTTATTTCTTAATGTCGCTCTGGAATTAAGTTTGTAGATTGCGCGAATAGCCCGTTTCTGCAGCACAAAGATGGTTTTAATATCGGCAGCATTTCCCCACAGGAGAATGCCGTATGTCATTAAGCTATGAAAATAACCAAAATAAACCAACCGCGCAGTAGCTTCATTAGAGATATTTCGCATCTTTTTGACGGCATATGCTGCAGAACTAAGTCTCTTCGCCAACCTTTCTATATGTGGACCCCACTGTAGTTGTGCATCTAGGGTTATGCCAAGGAACACTGTTGAATTTACAGGTCTCAATTCTTGTCCCTTTACAATTAAGTTAGTATCAACATACCGGACATTAGGCAATGAGAATTTAAAAAATTTTGTTTTAGTTTCATTGAGGAGTAGGTTATTGGCTGAAAACCATTTCTCCACAGTTTCAATACAACTGTTTACTTCAAAGCAGTGCTTCAATTGCCTACTCACTTTAAATAGAAAAGAGGTATCATCAGCAAACAATATGACCTCACACTTGTCTTTTACCACAAATGGCAAATCATTTATATAAACTAAGAATAAGAAAGGCCCAAGAATCGAGCCCTGGGGCACTCCCATATGAACTGCTGATCCCGATGATCTCTTTCCATTAATATCAACTCTTTGAATTCTATTGCATAAATAGGATTTCATAAAATCAAGTGCCCTATCATTGATTCCATAGTGGTGTAGCTTCATGAGGAGTGTATCGTAGTGAACACAGTCAAAAGCCTTGGACAGATCACAAAAGACACCGAAGGCATCACGTGACTCCTCCCAGGCATCAAATATATGTTTGATAAGCTCAACACTGGCATCAGTTGTTGAGCGACCCCGTGTGAAACCGAACTGATTTGGATTCATTAAATTATTGCTGTAGAAGTGTACCACTAGTTGGTTTAAAATAAGCTTTTCAAAAATTTTACTAAGTGTTGGTAATATAGAGATTGGTCTAAAGTTACTGGGGTCGATTATGCTTCCAGCTTTAAATACAGGAATAATTTTACTAAGTTTCATTAAATCAGGAAACACACCACTATCAACACAATTATTAAATATACTAGCTAAATTAGGTGTAATAATATCAATGATAGATTGGATGATTTTAACGGAAATGCCATCCAAATCAGCAGTGTTTTTAACTGTAATACTATTAAAAGCTTTCAATACCTCACTTTCAGTAACATGCCTGAAAGTAAAGGTGGTTTTGCACTTATTTACATTTTTTTCAAGAAAAGACTGTGCAATTTTGACTGATGAATTTAATGTCTTGGTGGTCGAAACTGGAATGTCTGCAAAGAATTTTTCAAAAACTTCAGCAACTTCTGTATCTGATGTCAACAGTCGATCACCAATTTTCAGTTTATATTCCGCGTTTCTAATGTTTGACTTTCCAGTTTCACTGTTTATAATTTGCCAAGTAGTTTTAGGTATATTTACACTATTTTGAATTTTATTATTAATAAAATTTGATTTTGCAATACTACACACACTTTTGAACATTTTAGAGTATTTTTTAACATATTCCTTAAAGGTTTCACTATGATTATATGATTTTTCATCATATAATTCATATAATCTGTCTCTGCTTTTGAATATTCCTACTGTTGCCCAGTCACTAAACTTAAATGAGTTATCATTTATTTTAATTGTTTTAGATTTAAATACTGTATCATACTCACATTTAATTAAATTAAAAATACAATTATATTCCTTAACAGGATCATCATAACATTTAAGTTCCCACAACTTATCCAAGACATTACTTCTGAATCTCTCCAGCCGACCCTCGTTCATGGGTACAAACTTAATCTCTCTTCTTAATGCCTTGTTTATGTTAATGTCAAAAGATGCTAATTGTCCACTGTGATCCGATTTTAATTTATTAAATATGTATTGACTGTTGGGTGATGCATCTGTGAAAATGTTATCAATACATGTAGCTGAAGTGGCTGTTACTCGTGTAGGCTCTAAAAAGAGATTTTTAAGTCCATAACAAAGAAACAAATTTGTTACCCTTTTACTCAGCGATGATTGTATTAGTAAGTCAATATTAAAATCACCACAAACAATGATATTTTTTTTAGTATCACTAAGTTTCAGTAAAGCTTCCTCCATAATTTTTTCAAACAAATCATAGGATGAAGCCGGCCGCCTGTATACGCTTATTATAATAACTTTCCCTAGCTCAATACATGCCATTTCAATGGTTTGCTCAACAGAAAGACTAATAATATCCATTCGTTCTTTAAATTTCATTCCTTTGTGTGTAATAATCAAGGAACCGCCACAATTTGCCTGGCTTCTACTGTATGAACTAGCTATTTGATGATTATTGAATGAAAATATCATTTGATGGCCTTTTAGCTAGTGCTCCGTTACACATAAAATATCTATATTTTCTTGATTCATGAAAAGTTCAATTTGTAAATCCTTACCCAGCATGCCTTCAATATTTTGGTGAGCTACATTTATTACATTTTTACTACATTTTAATTTTGCAGCTGGGGCATATGTGCTAATAACATTTTGATTATAGCTAGAAGTCTTATTATCTATTGTCATTGCCTCTAGTTTAAATTAACTAGACTAGTCCTAATACTACTACTTGGAATGTTATATTCCAACGGTTTTACAAATATAAGTGGCTGCTCAATAGAAGCAGAGGTTTCAGTCAAGATGACTGGTAAATCATTACTAATAATATATGATAGCGAAATTGCTATTTGTCTTATATAATAATTGTACAAATTGTACTTATCATGCTTAAAATAAAAAGGTTTACTAACTATAATGTTAGTATCGATCATACTCGTATGAAATTTATCACTATGCCTACATGTCATAGTGTGTAATATTTTATTCAGATGGTGCCTTATATTGTTTTCTTGCTCTGAGAAAGAGTGGCTAAAAGGTAATGCAAATAAAATTATTCTACATATATTTTTCTTTTCATGTAATTTGGAAAAACTGTGAATCATGTCTTTTTTATTAGCATGATCCCGTCTGCCAACTAAAATGACCAAGACTGTTTTGACTTTAAAGTCAGTCACAAAAACTTTATTCAATATATCACAATATGAAGCACCAGGGAAACAATTATTTATTATTGGCTGCTTTACATATTTACTTACTTGGAAGCCCATTTTTTTCCCAAGTTCATCGCTGTACATAACTACTTCTGGTTGACTTATCTTATTATTACATAAATAAGATGGCTTTGGTTGTATAGGCAATACATTATCCTCTATAACACAAGGCATCTGGGACTGGGACTGGCATGGCTCGGGCTGTGAACAACTTAATACACTTTGTTCACAATTATTTTGGGAAGTCAAATACTCAAATTGATTCAGATTATGTTTAGATAGTTCAAGTAAGCTGTCCATGGCTAAAGTGTGTTCTTTATATTTTATATGCCTTTTAAGGCATATAAAATATTCATAGTTACATAAAGTGGTGTAATTATTCTAAGATAAAATTAAATTAAAAGTACGCACACGTAATCAGATACAGACATATAAGAAGAAAAAGGCAAAATAAATCTAGTTAAAAACGATTAATTTCGAGAGCCTACACGTGGAAAATATCAAGTTTTGCCGTGATAGAGGATGCAGACATGCATACATCCATCCATCCAACAGATAACTTTTTTGAATATGTGGAACAATTAAACCGAGGTTTATTTTAGCGGACTGCAAACCTTTTTTCAGAGATACGTCGATGTAAACAGTTATAGGTTATAATAAAGACAACGTTACCTTAAATCGAGGAATATCCTAACGGCTCGTGAAGTATATTGTAGAGAAATCTCTTCTTTCTGACTCCATGCATACTAACATTTTAAAACATGATCATTACGACAACTCTTTATAAAGAGCCCACTGTAGGGCTATGAGTCTCACCCCTGGGTGACGAGGAGGTATAGGCCATAATCCACCAAGCTGGCCCAGTACTGGGTGGTGGATGTTAGAATTTTCAGGGCGCCGAAAATGGCTTCTAACAAACACTAACGACTACTGTATACAAATATACAGCACCCGGGACAGACTGCTTAACGTGCCCCCCGAAGTCGTCGTGAGAAATTAATGGTCGGCGGTCCCATCAATGTACCGGCCGCGCCAAACGTAGCTTGACCTGTGATATCGCTTGATACACACAGTAACCACGGCGCCACGACGACTTCTGACTTAAAACATGATAAACGTGAGATATTTTTTTTTTGTTTCTCATCTAATAAAACCTAACAGTAAATCTGCCTCTTCCTATATATCACACCTAATTTTCGGTCTCACACACTTTCTTACTCTATTTTTATTGCACCAATGAACCAATTCTGCATAAAAATTCCGAATATCAATTGATGAAGTACTTAGGAAAGAAATATATTTGAGAATTCAAACTATTCAAATTAACCACCATCCAGTCTGGTTATGTTTTTAAGCTATTGATAATCCAGAAATTCCGTAACGAAAAAAACCTAACACCCCCCACTCCGACCGGCACAGCGGTGATACTTTGATTTCATAACTTTAATGTTTTTATAAAACCGTAACCAAAAGAAAAAACTCCGTAAATGCGGCCTTTTCGTTTCTATTTTTTTTTAAGCTTTTTCAGTACATACTAGATGGCGTTGAACAAAACTGAAGAGTCAATGTCAATATCGTATCCTCTTTGTTGACAGATGACTAATCGTAGAGATAAAATTCTTGCTGATTGCCATAACCTTCAAATTAATAATATTACATTTCATTGTTTTTTATTCTCCTAGTTTGTTTTGCAGCGTTTTTTCTTTACATGAAGTATATTAATCATTATTACACGTAGGTACGGTACTGAAATTGGTACTTGAGTTGACACTTGAGTTAGATCAGCGCCATCTAATGTTGAAAAGTGAACTACTTTTTTTATTAATCGTAGACTGAAAACTCCTCATTCGAATCGTATGTTTTTTAGCAACAGTGGATAGTTGCTTTGTGTTAACACATCAATTGATCGACGCAAGAATGGAACAGTCAACATCGATTCATAGTTATTGCTAGGCTAAAAATTCCGATCGATGTCGATCAGCACCGTCGGTAGACCTGTAATATACTTTTACTGTTTTATATTCCATTGGTTTTGTTAATATTTTACTTACATGAAGTCACGTTGTATGCATGTGTAATTTTAGGTCATTTCTTATATTGTTTTAAAGTATTACTGTTTATTTTCCTTTTTATTTTATAGCTGAAAATTTTCTATTGTAAACTATTATGAAATCTAAATATTGATTATTTACCTTTCAACTCTAAATTTGTCATGTAGCTTATGTCACTTTTCAGCACAGATAATTTATAAACTGTTATTAGGTTTTATATTCATTTCTTTCTCAATTAATTTTAAAATTGTATTTCTATATTACAAATTATTCTGAGACTTGCACATTTAGAATCAAGAGAAGTATCAGCTCCACTTTTACCATACCACCACCGCTGATCCAGAGACTAAAACCTCCTTGATAATAGAAGTGACAGCCGCTGGCCGATCATAGAATGGATGCCTCTCGAAACATAATTTAATTGACGGCTGTCGAACGAAATCGAGGCTATAAAAGGAGCGGCAAGCTGATCTCCTAGCTTTTGACAAATAAAACACCGATCAGAGTACTTGGCATTGAAGAAAAATCACAAAAAATACTAATAACGTAAATAATAAAGTGGGTAGTCAAAATAATAACAAGCAATTTTAGTGTGTGCACAGTTTTTAATTGATTAAAAATATAAACAACAGAAATTCTTATAGTCTAATGTGTTAGTTTAGTGTAAAACTCACCTACAATCACTTAAACATAAATTTCGCAACCCTGGTAGCACATATTTACTCACAAATTAAGTTCTTAATCAACAAATCAACAACATGGAACACAACAGTTTGGAAGCTCTGGGTAAGATTTTCGAGACTCGTATGCAAGAGTATGAGAGTAGATTGCAGAAAACTAGTGCTGATTCTACAATGCATCCTGATTTAGTATCACTATCCCGAGATTTTTCCGAGTTTAAAACCATGATATGGCAGCTTTTTAATGCAATGAAGCAAGAACTTGATATACTTTCACTTGGATTTGATCGGCAAGAGACAATTATGCGTCGAAAAGTACTGCTCATACATGGCATACCTGAAACAAACAATACAAATGTTCATAATATTGCTCACAAGGTGTTAACCGACCAAATGAAGTTGACCGAAATACATAAAGACAACTTACATGTTTGCCATCGCTTGGGTGGACCTTCCCAGAATAAAACCCGACCAATATTAGTAAGATTTTTTCAACTAGAGCACCGACATCAGGTCTGGGACAGTAAAACTTCTCTTAAAGGTACCGGAGTAACCATCTCTGAGTTTTTAACGAAGCCTAGACAGCAGATATTTGCCTCATGCCGGAAACACTTTGGAGTAAGAAATTGCTGGTCTTCAGATGGCAGAATCATTGTTAATCTTCCAGATAAATCAAGACGAAAGATTGAAACCAAGAAGGCGCTGGACGAGCTTATCGCACAATATCCGGCTAGCTGTGAAACTATGGCACCGCCTGCTCCAGCCTTGGAAACCAAACCTATTTCTCCAAGAAAAACTAGACGTCGTTATTAGTATGCTTCGGTCAGTCTGCCTATCTAACTTTGTCTTCTTAATTTAGACGGCTTATAGTTTCTTGTTTTATATTATTTCTACTTTTAAATGCACTTGCCGGTATTCCTGAATTTGATTCTATCAAACAAACAAAACATTATTATGACTTTTAACTGTAAATTCTGACGTCTGAATGTATGACATGACATTGACATATGTCATTGCCCTATCAGTATTAATAGTCCTATATCGGTTTGTCAATATGATTGACAATAATGTTTTTTTTTTTTATTTGTGTATATTTTGTTGTTACTACTTTGTATTCTTTTTCTTTTTTTAAAGTTTTTAAATGTCTTAAAGTTTGTTAATTTTCCAGCATTCAAGTGTTTGGTGAGTTTTACATATTTATAGTTTATTTTTGATAATATCGCATAGCAAGTATTTTTATTAGTAATTTGTAATATTTTATAATATTTATTTATTATATATTATTTATTGTGTTCGTTTTCATATTTTGGTATAATCTTTGATGAATGATATCATTGATGATATAGATAACGATTTCTTCTCTTGCTCATCCTCCTCTACTAGTTTCACTAGCGCTGATAGTACTTCTTCATTCCCTCTGACTTTGCATGAGCATCTCACTTCTTTCTCTAACGCACATCCATCTAATTTAAACATTGTCCATATAAACTCCCAAAGTGTTCCCTCTCACTATTCCGATCTACTTGCAACCTTTGGCACTTCTAATATTGATGCAATATTAATCTCAGAATCTTTCCTTTAGCTTTCCCTTCTATCTACTCATTTTGCTTTGTCAGGTTACGTTTTGATTCGCAATGACAGGACTGGTAAGGGTGGTGGAGGAGTAGCTATCTATCTCCGAGCAGATTTACCTTACAAAGTTGTAAGTACTTCGCCCTCGCAATACTCGAAGTCAGCAGAACACCTGGCTATAGAAATCATCTCTCGACATACTAAGGTATTGCTTGCTTGATAGCCCTAATCTGACTATCGACTATTTTGACCATTTAGATGGCCTACTCCACAATCTTTGCCCGTCTTACAATAACGTAATCCTGATGGGCGACTTCAATACCTGCATGTTGAAAAACAACTCTCGCTCCCAAAAACTAAAATCCTTACTCTCGTCATTTGACCTTCATATCCTACCTCTTTTTCCTACCCATCATTTTCCAAACTGTATCCCATCCTTATTAGATCTTATGATCGTTTCATCCCTTAGCAAGGTCGCAACGCATGGACAACTTGCATCGTCTTTTTCCTACCATGACCTTGTCTTCCTATCCTATCATATCCGAGTACCTAGACGTAGACCTCGCACTCTACTCCTACGTAACTACAGAACCATGGATTTAGCGGCTTTGCAGCGTGATGCTGAGACTATTGATTGGTCAGCTGTAACTACGAAACTATCAATTGACGACAAAGTCAACTGTTTTAACGAACTGCTTGTTGAGCTATATAACCGGCATGCTCCTCTCAAGCGTGTTAAACTCAAACACAACCCAGCACCTTGGCTCACCACTGAAATCAAAGACGTCATGGCATTGAGAGACAAAGCAATTCGCAAATATAAGCGTTGTTCCTCGGACCAAAATCTTGCATCCTATAAAAGCTTACGCAATCAATGCAGTCGAATGTGTCGTGATGCTAAAAGAAGCTATTTCTATGATTCTCTAGTTAATCGTGGTTCTGCGGAAGTCTGGAGATTCCTTAAATCCGTTGGCATTGGCAAGTCCCCTAATTCCTCCCTTAAAGACTTTGATTTGAGTGCTCTAAACAGTAATTTTTCCCAACCTCCTTCACTTTTACAGCCTCAAATTAAAGCTTCCACTTTGAAGCATCTGTCGAAACTTCCGATAACACATCCATCTTTCTCTTTTTCCGCTGTTTCGTCAGATGAAGTCAAAAAATCCATCCTATCCATCTCCTCTGCAGCTGTAAGTGAAGATAACCTATCCTCGAGAATGATTACTCCCATTTTACCTTTCCTGTTACCCGCTCTTACCCATATTTTTAACTATTCTTTAGCGTCCTCTACTTTCCCTACATCCTGGAAACGAGCATATATCATCCCTTTACCCAAAATTTCCAACCCCACTTCCATAACCCATGTCCGGCCTATATCTATCCTTCCATTCCTTTCAAAAGCTCTTGAGCAAATCGTGCATAAGCAGCTATCCGCATTCCTGTCTTCCAATAACGTCATATCCCAATTCCAATCCGGTTTTCGTCCAGGCCACAGCACCGTATCAGCACTCTTACAAGTTACTGATGACATTCGCTGTGCAATGGAAAATAAGTCCCTGACCTTACTCATCCTGTTAGATTTCAGCAGTGCTTTTAATGCTGTTGATTTTGACATCCTTATTGGCATTCTTAAATCCATTAACATCTCACCTCCTGCTATATCCTGGTTTGACTCCTACCTCCGAGGCCGCTCGCAGCGGGTCCGCCTTGATGAGTCTTACTCTGATTGGTGTGATCTTGTTGCTGGTGTACCCCAAGGCGGTGTCCTTTCCCCTCTCCTATTCTCCATTATCATCAATTCCGTAACCAAAGTCATTTCCTCCAAGTTCCATCTTTACGCAGACGACTTGCAATTATACCGCCACTTCACCATTCCTGACATAGAATCAGCTATTGCTTCTATGAATTTAGATCTGGGTCGAATCAGTGACTGGGCTAAATCCTTCGGTTTCCTAGTTAATCCCAAAAAGTCACAAGCCATGATTATAGGCAGTCGCTTTACTCGTGGCAAACTCGACTTCTCCACTCTACCTCCTGTCTCCATGGACAATGTTCCGATCGCCTTTACTGATACAGCTAAGAACTTGGGAGTCATGATGGATTCTTTCCTTTCTTGGAACGCGTACGTCAGTGAAGTCAGTCGGAAAGTCCACTTCTCATTCCATTCCCTAAAATCCCTTCAAAACTTTTTACCTCTAAAGACCAAAATTCCCCTTACTCAGACACTGATTCAACCAATTCTGGATTATGGAGATGCTTGCTACTTGGATGCCACGGAGGAACTTCTAGATAAACTCGAGCGTTTGCAAAATCTATCTATACGCTACATCTTCGGCCTTAAAAAGTTCGATCATGTTTCCGAATATCGTAAGCAACTCCGATGGCTTCCGATCCGGCAACGCCGTAATGCTAGAATTCTATGTCTCCTATATAATATCCTCTATAGTCCATCAGCTCCCATCTATCTGCGTGAAAGGTTTTCTTTTACTCATTCTCCGAATACTTTATGCAGAGCACATAAACGTACGTTTCTAAAAATGCCAACCCATAAAACTAACTACTTTTCCTACTCTTTTACTGTCCATGCAGTCAGATTGTGGAATGCGCTGCCTTACGATATCCGTGAGTCAAAATCCTTATCTGTTTTCAAGAAAAAAGTACGAGAGCACTTTTTTTCTCAACTATAATTAGACATTGATTACCCACACAAGATTCATTTTCATGTGGTTATATATTACATATTGTCTATATATAAGTATATATTATCTATTATATATTCATCTTTGTTTATGTATAGTATTTTATTGTGTCTAAATATATATATTAAGTTGTGGATATAATATAATATTATTTATGTTTGTTATATTTAGTGTACATACTGAAATTGTATTTTTTATCAAATTCTCCATTCTTCAGGTCTGCTGGAAGATATTTCTATAGAAATAAGCTGTACCTTTGTACAAATCTTTTTTTGCTAAGTTTATTAAATGTATTTTTTTTTTATAAGTGTGTACATAATTGTGAAATAAATAAATAAATAACTAAAGTAAAATGATATAGTATCATATAACTGCATAATCTTTTGGAGCTGTGGATAACCTGGAAACTTCTGGACTCCTACTCATATGGAAAATCTCAGTGTGTATATAAAAAACTATCTAAGGACTGTAAGTGTAAATAGTGACTTTTTTATACTATCTTGTACCCCTTTATTTGTAAATATATATTAATTTTAACTTTATTTTTTTTATTTTTTTTATCTCTGCATTAAAATAGTAGGTTACTTAGGCTATTTACGTCGTTCGACGAGTTCGATCGATTGTTGTGGCAACACCCTCAAAAGCTCTTTATAGCCGTTAAGAATTTATATGGCCTTTGATTAAAGCCTGATTTTACAATGGTTAGATAAAAATTATCTGATGAATAAAGTATTACCTTCAAGCTCATCTCAAGCTTATTGTCATTCTATGTCGTCGTCATACAATTATAAAAAATCGTAAGACAACATTATTCCGCCGATTACATATATCTGAAGATTGAAAAATCAGCCTTAAGAGTAGAGATTTAGATTTTAGTTATACATACATACATACAAAACTTCACGCCTGTATCCCTTATGGGGTAGGCAGAACACCAGAGGTTACAAGACCATCTGATGTCACGTTTGACAAATTTGGAGGTATTATAAAGATGGAGAGAGACTTTTGTAGTGACAGGGGGTCAGCCTATCGCCCACAAAAGCGCCTTTAAAACCTCTGTCCCAAATTGACTTTTACAGTATGCCCGGGGAGAGAAGCAGCTGGCACATTCTACGTTTTTCTTTCGCTCCCAGTCCAGCATATTAAATTAATTACTATTCATAGACATCAAAAAATTGCTTATCTATTTTATCAAATTCAGGCTGAGTTGATAACTACAAGCACTACAATTACCATACAGTTTCACATGCTCATTTCAAACACGAAAGCATGCTTCAATTGAGCACTTGCTTTATTGTTACTCAAAATTAGGATGCTCATTTCGAGCACGCTCGTGAATCGACAGGCTTGCGAATTTTGGGCATGCTACCTGCGGCGCGGGTCGAAGGGGGCGTGTTTTGAGCGCGTCTAAACAGGTTTGCTTACTGGGCATGCTAGTATCAGTCATTCATACTTAAAACTAGCATGCCTAATTCTAGCAATCTTTAAAGCATGCTATTTTAGAGTATGTGAAACAGTAGCATTAGAAAGCTTAAACTCTATTCATTAAGACTATAGAACACTCAATATATTTTTTTGTCGCACATATTCAATTCAATTCAATTCATTTTATTAGCACGAATATAGGTAGTACAAAGGATGTTTTACAAAGATTGAGTTCAAGCCATATTCTGCCATAGTGGCATGTACAATGAAAAAAATAATATATAATGTCATATTTCATTAGATTTGAGATTTTATATAAACATTCATTTGATATACCTACAAGTTCATTAGTTACATTAATTTAACAATATGGTCACAATTTATTTCGATATTATATTCCATAAATAGTTAATTATAGTTTCTGTAATTTCGACGACATTGTTGTATGTGATTTTTCAAATTAAATATTTTATTGGTGGATTTTTATTAAGCTAAGAGAAGACTGTGTTTTCCTATTCCCCTTTTACTAGTTGATAGCAATTTCATTTTTGATTGGTATTCAAGTATTTAGTTTCTTAAATGGTTACAAGGAAACACAGCTTCTTAGAGTTTTGGCTAAGACATTTTTATCAGGGGTCAATTTCACCGAATAATATAGTATAGGGAATATGCACAACGACGCGATGGTGCTGCCGACTGGTGTCTCAAATCCAAAACTAGTAGGTTCTTTTGCTCTAATAGGTATTATTAAAATTTCTAGCGATACATTGCAGCAAAAATTTAATATATACTTGAACCAAATGAATTAAACTTTCCGCTGACACCATTTCTTTTACATCTAACTGTACTACCCTAAATGAGGTGTTTTAGATATCCTGTGATTCTATCTATTTTATAAAAATATGTTTTTAACTGGTAATGAAAGTAACTCAGACATTTTCAGTCTCTTATCATAACCCAAAAATTGCTGATGCAATGGCGTACCACTGCTTGGCATCGCTAGTTCTTGATTTGGCGCTTTCCAAAGACTTTATGCATACAACTAAGGCGCAGACGTGCTTAAATTTCCATGAAAGGCTACCCTGGAATTTACAAATTGCACTTGCATTGTTTTTTTGCAATCAATATGATAAAATGAAAACAAATAAAATGAACTGTATAGCCTCTCTTAAAAAAGTAATGAATATTTTTTTCAATGCAAACTGCAATGGTAAAGCAGGAAATAATGTAAGCCTAATTGAGAAGATTATTTACTTTAATTTTTTCGTCATAAACAGTCGACATTTTATTTGTGTGACAATTTAGCCAATCACCACAGCCTCAATATTTTTTCATTTATTAGTTACTTTTTAAACTGGCTTCAAAGAGCTTTTGATCTTTTAACATACTTTGTCACTTCACCAGCTGGCCGAGAAAAATGTATATGTTCCGGTAAGAGTGAATAGATCCTTATATCTGTTAATATTTTTAAGGTAAATGGTGAATTTTTGGTTTATTTACAATTAACATCGTGCGTTTTAGTGCCAATGCTGCGTCGCGCGTTCGATCGAGCGTTTCATACAAAACTGCAACGTCCGTATCATACGCGCGTTCGATACGGACCCGTTGGGAATGCGCTAAGCTCCGCGTATGATACGCGCGTACGGTACGGAAAATGTTTGAATCTCTCTTAGTAGGTGTTATATAAATCTATGGGTAGGTGTGCCTATTATAAGATACGGACGTACGGTACGAACGTATTCGAACGCGTAACGCAGCGTTTGCACATAGTCATTTCATAATACAGTGAAATGACTTCATTATCTTATTTTTTGTATTGATAAGTTATTCTGTTACAAATAAATAGATTTCAATCGTGAAATTACTTAAATAAATTTTTAAGTCGTTTGTTCAATATCAAAATCTGTTATTTGTTAATTTACGTAAATTATTTTTACGCTTCACACATTTTAAATAAAGAAATTAATCCATTCTATTTCTCAAGAAAGAGAATAATAATAAAAGATTCCGATAAAAAAAATAAACTTTTAGGACAGGTATACTTAAGATTTTTTCCCTATAGCGTTAGAAGTGTAGGCTTACACAATTTGGAGTTATTTAATTTTATTATTTTTGGTAGTCTTGATTGTATTTTCTACATGAATATACAGGCAGTGATTGTGAATTGTACTTACGCAATTGGACAGTCACTAATCAACTATGTATTTGTTCTTAATTACAATGTTTCCACCGGCAAGTTTTTATTGACTATGTGTGTTTGAATGATGTTTTTGTTCTACACCAGTGTTGGGGCAAAACCGTATGGTGTAAAATGGACGATTTTTATCCAGATAGATAAGTCTAATTACTATATTTTTTTCATCAGCGCTGCTCGTTGACCAAACACCATCAACTTTCAATGTGTCATTCAAGACAACTTCCACTGCGTAATGAGTTGGTCGAGACCCGATCTCATCAACATCCACTACAAAACTCCACTTCGTGAAATGTATAGGCTGTTAAGGTTGAGACCATGAAAGCTGCACCAGCTGTGATACAGAGGAGTTAAGTGACCTCTTTTGCACAAGATGCAATGTCACACGTTAAATTCCGGGGCAATATCGTATATAGTATACGGTTTTACCCATGGGTCGGGGCAAAACCGGAAAAAGTAGTTATTTGGTTTTGTATTGAAATTATTGTCTCATTTCATATTTTCCTGAAACTTGTTCATTGAAATGTGTACCTAATGAGTCTGACTGAATGACTGAATATAATATATAATACATATTATGTTGATTTTATACCTCTGCGTTTTGAAATGGATGAACTACACGCTCATATCCTTAGCTATACCGCCTTGACCCGGTCTCCCATATATCTGTTTTACCCTTGATTGTAAAAATAGTGATAAGACACGATATAAATTTCCAACCTATCACAATTCTAATGATATTTATGCAAAAGTTTATTCCTTTTTGTTGAACTGACTGATTCGAAGAAATAATAGCGCTATATGTACAGATTTTCGAGATAAGAGCAAATACTTTAAAACAGAACTTTCATTCCCTTCTTAAACTTTAGCACACTCCTAACCCTCGAGGACTTTTAAAATGACAATCTGGATAACTGTGCCAATTTTCAAAACTACACGATTTTGCCCCTAATACTAATTTGGCTGGGTTAAAAGTTAAATCACGGATATATTGATTTCCTAACAATCTTAGAAACTACTACGTGACTTAAAACTAAAATTGATGTTTACTTTCATTAAAAATGTGACAAAATGGCATGTTTAAAATGTATACACTTTTCTCTCGAATCGAATTTAAATTATATCGTAAAAAAATGCTTTATTTATGATGCCGTCGATAGATTACACAATGGTTGTGAAATAATTACATGACGACATCATATATACCTATGTTTAAAATTAGATGATCTGATAAAAAAAATGTGTTTCTTATCATAGTAGCATCAATTGTTCATAATTCTTCTAATAAATAAAACACTTTTTAAACGGATTTGTCGCGTATTTAAACGGATTTGTACATTTTAAATTTTAACTCGACATTTCGGTGTCTTTGCAGACCCCGTGGTCACGAGCGACTGAAGTGTTAAGCATCGGATTGATAGATGGGAAAAGTTAAACATCATCACCTCCATCTGTTTCTCAGTCTTCGAGGGTAGCGTTCTTGATTGACACAAAACAAACTGACAGTATCTTAAGTTTTAGATCGTGCAGCTTTAATGTTTTTCAGGATAGGGTCCCATGTCGGTGATAGTTTTCAACCATATTCTCTATTGAAATAAGGGAGTTTTCTTTTAATTTCTATGCCTTCTCTGACCATTCTAGGAATGTAATGTTTCTCTCTATATAAAAAAATCGCAGAGTCAAACCTTAAGTAGTGGTTGCGTTTGTCCATGGAATGCTCACAAGCTGCAGACTTTGAAACTCTTCGATTTTTAATATCAACTATGTGTTCTTTAACGTGTGTCGATACGTTTCTTTTGGTTTGACCAATGTAGGAAAGCCCACAGCCGCAGTCAATCTTGTAAACACTTGGGTCTTGTAAAGGGATCCTGCATTTAACTGTATTGATTGCATTAACTGCATTTAAAATGTAAATATTCGCGATAAATCCGTTTAAAAAGTATTTTATTTAATAGTATGAATTGCGAAAACTTAAGACAATATTATTCTTATATTACAATAAATGAAGAAACAAGCATGACTCTGCAATTTCGTTTCAAAATTTTGAATAAACGGGCTTAATTTTAAGTAGCGCAATACCTCTTGCAGACAGCTTCACTACCATCAATACCAACAACATTTGTTCGACGACTTTTTTAAATTAATACTTTTTAAAATTCATGTTTTCCCATACTAGAAATTTATTTGTTGCATCTAAAATGACGTAACTCTAAGCATAGGTATTCCACGCACCTTGCGTAAACAAAATATTGTTTAATAATAATAATAGGTAGGTAATTCTTACAAAATAAAGAGTTAAATAACAGAAAAAAGCTTTTTGTTTTTCTTTTTTTGTGTTTTTTATCAAGATATGTAAAAAGTCGTAAAACAAATATTGTTGGTATTGAACGTAGAGAAGCTACCTTCTAGAGGTTATGCATTTATTTAAAATAACCCTGTATAAATATTCTATACTTCTATACTAATATATAAAGCTGAAGAGTTTGTTTTTTTAGTTTGTTTGTTTGAACGCGCTAATCTCAGAAACTACCAGTGGGATTTGAAAAATTCTTTTTGCATTTAATAGCCCAACTCTTGAGGAAGGTTATTTTATCCCGAAATTCCCACGGAATCAAAAGTTACGCGGGTAAAACCGCGCGCAGTGGCTAGTCTTACTATAAGTTTCTTGACCTTACATAGAATTATAAACCTAACGCACCATTTGTTAAAGATCACAATGCGTCGAAGAAATAATTTTAGTTCGGGTTTGGCAATCTCACCCTGAGCCCCCAAGACGAATAAAAAAACGGTGCAGGCCTTTAATACAGCATAAATTTGAAAAAAATATATATAATTTTTTATTTCATATTCTAGCCGTAGTTAGCGATAACCCATATCTAACGTAGTAAATTACCTTTTAATTAAATTAGCCTCTAGCTTATTAGTTTACGACATGCAAGTGTGTATGCCTAAATATAAAAAACATGTAAGTAATACTAGAATGAAATGTATGGGTAGATACATGGAAAATTAACCTAAATCCTCTATGTTATTCAAACATGGAAGAGAAAGAAAAACTGATCTAAAAAATTTAAAAAAAAATATCACATTTTAAAATTTGTGTCCATTATTTTTCATTTTCGAACTTATCACAGTAAACGCAAATAAATAATAATAATTATTTATTTCTTTAAAGTGTTACACTTCATATTACAGTTGTTGAAGTCAACTTTTAAGCAAATAATGCCTGTGCCAGGGGAGTTCGCTCTTCCAAGATAGTTCAGTAATGTGTACAATATATAGTGATAACAAAGGTTTTTTTTTGAGGGGGGGCACATTTTATTTAGGGTGAAATTTGGAGGGAAAATTCTCTTAATAACAGTCATAGCAAATTTTACTCCAAAGGAATATTCCTTCATTTTGAAAAAGAGATAAAACTGCATTCAAAGATTTTTCGAAAATTTGCCAGAAATCAAACCGAAAAAAAAGGAATTATACTACTTTATCATTATTTATACTTAAAGCTACACGCCCTTCGGCGGAAAGACCCGACAATCTGACCAGTCGGTCGGGGATCAGGGCAAGAGGGACAGAAACCAGTGAACTATTCGGGCAGTATCCAGCAAAACCGCTTTTTACATGCGTGCTGGAAGCGAACCACCGCCGAATCCCAGCCTTTCAAGGTTTCTGCCCAACTACTTTATCATTTTTATTACGCTACGATTTTTCCGTGCGCTGACGTCACTGCCCGCCACGCAATGACCTACTGCGCTCGAGTATCCTGGCCTTGAAGCTTTATAAACGGCACTGGCTTGTTTACAAAATTCAGTCTGCAAAGCGTCGAGCTACTGAACAAACGTCAGTATGCTGCCGAATATATTATTTGTTTTATCAGTGATTTGTGAGATAAGTCATGCAGCAAGAATTTTAGCGGTATTTCCGATACCGTCGATAAGCCATCAAGTAGTATTCAGACCAATTACCCACGAGCTAGCTAGGAGAGGGCATGATGTCACCGTCATAACCACAGATCCTGTCTTCCCAAAAGAAGAGGCTTTAAAGAATCTCACAGAAATTGATGTCCATGATATATCTTATGACATATGGGTGAAAGCATTTCATGCAAGTAGTTCAAATGAAAAAAATTACGTAACAGATCAAATAAGGCTTGCTTTTAATCTTTTAATTGACATTTTGGAAGCACAGTTAAAAACAAAAGAAGTGTCGGAATTATTGAAAAAGCCTAGTGATTATTTTGATTTGATTATAGTTGAAGCACTAACTCAACCTGCGTATGTGTTTACGCATCTTTTTAAAGCACCAGCAGTAATGGTCAGCTCATTTGGTGCTGCATATCATCAATTCAAACCATTTGGAGTACCAGAACATGATATTTTATATCCACCCCCACTAAGATCAAAACTGAGTAAATTGACAATGTGGGACAAAATTTCAGAGATGTACCAAATTTATCAATTAAATAAAATAACATCAGATTCAAGACTGAAAGAAATTGAAATGTTGCGAAGAGTAATACGCCCTGACATTCCTCCTATTAGTGAGCTGGAAGAAAACTTTGACATGTTTTTCCTAAATGTGTATCCAATGTGGGACTCAAATAGGCCTGTCCCACCAAATATTATCTATATGGGCGGTCTGCATCAAAATCCGCAGAAAGAGTTACCTAAAGTAAGTAATTTATCATCTGCTAAAATTTTTACAAAAAAGTTATACAAAGTATATGATTGAAATCCCTGCCTTATAGTTCTTAGGTTTACGTCAATCAACTTAGTATTACAGTAAATATGTTCTAACAATGCAACCAAAAGTAATTCATTCAATATCATAAGTCGCGTAAAATTAAAAAAAAAAATTAAAAAAGTTAATCTCGGTACTAAAATTATTATCGGTAAGAACATTTAATAAACGAAACACTACTATCTCACTTTTTTTTTAATTATATTTAAGACCATGAGTCACTGCATGTTTTTCACATTTACCACACAATACCTTTAAGGCGTTGATTGAGGGGCACAGCAATACTATATCGTCAGCATAACTAATATTATTAACAAAAACGACCGGCTGGTGTAGTGGTAACATACATTGCCTTCTATGCCAGAGGTCCTGGGTTTGAATCCCGGCGGCGGCGGATATTTGTGTGATTAACACAGATATTAGTCGTCAAGTCATGGATGTTTATATTAAGTTTATTTAATAAAAAAATATGTATTTATTCAATATGTATGTTTATATATTTCTTAAGTATATCAGTTATCTTGTATCCATAACACAAGTTCTTTAAGAAACTTAATTTGGGCTGGATGTCAGAAAAAAAAAACCCCATCTACTGAACAACCCAACCCGGCGCTGCTTAGCTCCTCAATCAACCCATTCACATACATGTTAAATAATGTGAGTGAGGTTAATCCCCCCTGCCTTACACCACATTGCATAAAATTTGAGCACGATTTAAAAAAAAACACATGAACTTCTCATCAATTTCAAAGTGCCTACATCAACATTTTTATAAAGGTCGTATCTCGAAACGACGTCTTAGATAAGTTAGTAGGTCCTAAGCCCCCGTACTCTCGTCTTGCACTTCATCTTCTCTTTATGTCAGGTGAGATTGAGGTCAAACACGGATTTAGTACATACATAGCTCATCACCTCTTGCAGGCAGCCTCTCCACATCAATCCGAACAACATAATTTGTTCTTAGACTTTTAACAAATCTTAATAAATTACACAAAAAAATAAAATCAAAAAAATATTTGCTTCTTACTCTATATTTTGTAAGAAGTGCCTATTATTATTATGAAAAGAAGTTTTACCTACGCAGGATGAGTGGCATACCTACGTTCAGAGTAAATAGAGTTACGATGCTAAATAGAGGCAAAAAATATTTTTTTATGGGAAAACTTAAATTTTAAAAAGTCGTAGAACAAATGTTGTTGGGATTGATGTGGAGAGGCTGCCTGCAAGAGACGAAACGCTAATTAAAATTAACTCTGTATAACTTCACGCATGTGTAACTTTGGGGTAAGCAGAGACAAGGGAACGCCCATCGCTACGATCCAGACATACCTCGTTCGCTTCCTCCACGTTCATTGGTCTTTTTTTATATGTAATCGCCGGTTTTTAGTCACAATTGAAAAAATCTAAAATGCTTACTTACCGAGCTAGATTTATTTTTATGAGATACTAGCTGTTGTGCGCGCTTTTACCCGCGCAATTTCGATTCCCGCGGGATTTTCGGGATAAAAAGTAGTCTATACGGATTCGGCAGAATCCGTCTAAGTAATGGTAAAAGAAATTTTGAAATCGGTCCAGTAGTTTTTGAGCCTATTCAATACAAACATACAAAAATACAAAGGTTTCCTCTTTATAATATTAGTATAGATTAAAAGAAGGTTTTTTTATCTATACTAATATACAAAGATGAAGAGTTTGTTTTTTTGTTTGTTTGTTTGAACGCGCTAATCTCAGAAACTACAAGTGGGATTCGAAAAATTCTTTTTGAATTTGATAGCCCAACTCTTGAGGAAGGTTAAAGGCTATATTTTATCCCGAAATTCCCACGGAATCAAAAGTTACGTGGGTAAAACCGCGCGTGGTGTCTAGTATAAGTATAATCAACCTCCTATTAATTTTAATTCTCTTGCATATTCATTTTATTTATAAATCAAGATAAGTAGGCAAGTAAACGTAACATGAAGGCCGGCCGCGCGGCCCCTTACTAAAATTAGCTTGTTTTTCATATTAGATAAGAATATGACAAATTGCTTATTCTTATCAAGTATTTTTTTAAATACATTACTTTAGCTTGATTAATAAAACTGATAAGTTTTTATTTATATAGTTCTGTTTCCTTCTAACTAAAAGACATCATAAACATTACGCAACTTTTGTAATTTATTGAATATTATAAAATTAATATACTAAAACTGCCACACCAACGATGTGCTTCGAAAGTTTTATAAAAGCTTCTATAACGGAGATAACAACGAGATATCCTCATATACACCAGCGACGGGAGTAATATGAATAATATTTTTATCTTATTTTTTACAGGATTTAAAGAAATATTTGGACGAATCCAAAAATGGAGTCATTTATATAAGCTTTGGAACAAACGTCAGCCCATCTCTTTTCCCTCCAACTAAAGTTCAAATGATAATAAATACATTATCTAAATTGCCATACAATGTCCTGTGGAAATATGACAAGGATACGTTGCCTGGACAAACGAGTAATATAAAAATTGGAAAATGGTTCCCGCAGTCAGATTTACTCAGTAAGTAATTTTTTTTTAAACTACTATAACTACTATAAGTTGCTTCCATACTGGACTGGGAGCGAAAGAAAAACGTAGAATGTGCCAGCTGCTTCTCTTCCCGGGCATACTGTAAAAGTCAGTTAAGGGACACAGGTTTGAAAGGCGTTTTTGTGGGCGATAGGCTGACCCCCTGTCACTACAATAGTCTCTCTCCATCATTATAATACCTCAAAATTTATCAAATGTGACATCAGATGGTTTTGTAACCTCTGTTGTTCTGCCTACCCCATAAGGGATACAGGCGTGACGTTATGTATGTATGTATGTATAACTAAATTACCTTGCTAATTCCGCGACTCGTACTTGCACTAGTGATGCAGGATTTTCGTGCTTTGATTCACCGCCCTCAAGTAAGAAGCAAGCAATGCAATGAACACACACTTGGAATACTGTAACCCACACCACAAGCTATCACCGAAGTTTGTTTCGCTTCAACCAGAAGCATCTATGGTGGTCGTTGGGCGGTGAACCTACGCACGAAAATCCTGCATCACTAGTGCAAGTACAAGTCGCGGAATTAGCAAGGTTATATATGTTATAGTAGTTGTTTTGGATTTGTGCAAAGTAACGCCTGATTCAATAAAAAATTTTATTGACTTCTATCGTCTTAAAATAGCCCTACTGCTGATAGTTAACGACCTTTTTAGGGTGGACTTGGCTAGCAAACACGCTTCATATAAAATATGCCGCTAACTATCACCACCCTGCCAGTATGTGTTCCGATAGTGTTTTATGAAGAACCAGTGCCTTTTTAAACCCGTGTACTGTCATCTTAATCTCATCTTCTCTTACTATCAGGTTAGATGGGGATCAAATGAGAGTTTAACCACCGATAAAAAAGCATAAAGATCATGCCGTTGGTCAACTTTCACTTGTTAATGAAGTTATGGCATCTTTACAGAAGCCATATTCATAGAAGGCCATGGCTGAAAATGTATAAAAATCTTATTTTATAATATTTTTATGTTTTGCATTTAGTAATCTTAAATAACTGAAAAATATTCTAAATAGAATCACCCGACCAAGACTCGAACCTGGGACCTCTCGTTTACCGGTCGAGTGCTCTTCCAACTGAGCTACTTATGTTCTTAAACAAAATATGCTTAGTAATTTCGATAGCGTGTCACCAGGGCCAGGTAGCTGAGTTGGAAGAGCACTCCCACGCCAAGCGAGAGGTCCCAGGTCGGGTGATTGTATATTGCATATTTCTTGAGTTATTTTCAATTATACAAAATCTTATCTTATGTGTCCAGGACATCCAAATGTTAAATTATTCATAACGCAAGGAGGTTTGCAGTCCACGGATGAAGCTATCACTGCTGGAGTACCCTTGCTTGGTATGCCAATGTTGGCAGACCAATGGTACAACGTAGAAACTTATGAGCGTTTTAAAATTGGAAAACGTTTGGATTTGGATAAACTGACCGAAGAAAATTTCAAAGATGCTATTGAAAGCATTGTAGGTGATAAAAGGTAAGCCAGTTCAACGGACATCAAGAAGTTATATGATCCTGATGTTTGATTATTTTATCAAATGATAGTTTGCCATTGTAGTAACTTTCTAACTCATACTGCTGTTATTATTTGTTTTGGTCAGGACAGATCAGAGAATAGTCAGTTTAATTATTCATATAACATATTAATTATATTCATATTAATTATATTATCATATAATTAATATGAATAATTAATAATTAATTTTATATTCAATTTTATTCAAATCCTAAAAACTTATGACAGAAGTTTATTAACAAGAATATTAGAAAGTAAAGATAAAGGAATAATTGATTTACATAGGCCCCGCAAAAATCTCATATTGTCGACGTGTATTATCATGACTGTGGCTAGGTTAAATACGCTGGTTATTTCGTTTAAAATCTTGTTACGTTCATCAATATAAGACATAAGGGGTATGACATTCATCAGGTTAATTTATCATTATCATTACAATGTTTTTTTTTTAATGAGGCCACTGCAAACCGCTGTTTAGGAATCTCATCTAGATGATGAGGAGAATTAGTAGATTAAACCTGTTCCAGTTCTGGTTAATGGATGTCAGAATATTCACGAAGAAGAAAATGCTTGACATTATAATAGCTAAAGTAAAGTGCGCAGCAACCAAGACTGACAGCTCAAGCAAGCCAAATCACATAAATCGTGACTTTCAAAATACTAATATTCATCCTCGTGCCGGCCGACTGGCCCGAACCCTGTTCAACCTGCTATTTCGAATGATCGAATGAGCCCAAAAGTCCCGTTCGTTCCGTCTGTCATTTCTTTTTAAATGAATTAATGCTCATTCATTCATTTAATTTCAGCTACCGTGAAAACATAATAGATGTCCGAAATAAGAGACAAGACCAACCAATGTCTCCTCTAAACAAAACCATTTGGTGGATGGAGCACGTCATCAGACATAAAGGAGCCAAGCATCTCCGCTCAGCTGCAGCCGGAGTTTCATGGGTTGAATATTATGAAGTACCACTAGTTTTAACTTTATTGTCTATAGTTTTGGCAGTATTAATAACAGTAGTATTTGCTATTCGTTTTGTATTAAGATTAATCTGTTGCAAAAACTCAAAAGTAAAGAAGAGCTGATATGTTTATATTAAGTATTTGTAAATATATTTTAAAAGTTTTGAACATATGAACAAATAACTTTAAGTACGTTGTATTTTCTTTTTTGCGCATATTTAAGCTGATTATGTCACATTAGAAGTCAAATATGAATATTAATTAGTACTCTAATAAAAGATGAGACTGTAATCTTGTTTTATTTTTAAACATTGATTCGATGGATAATTAGGTATGGTTCACACATTTATCACAATTCTTTGTAATTAGTCCACTGCAGGGCTATGAGTCTCTTCCCTGGGTGAAGAGGTCGTATAGGCCATAATCGACCAAGCTGGCCCAATACTGGGTGGTTTATGCCAAAATTTTTAGGGCGCCACGCCGAAATAGCTTCTGACAAACCCTAACGACTACTGTATACAACCCGGGACAGACTGCTTAACGTGTCCTCCGAAACACGGAAGTCGTCGTGAGAAATGACTGGTGGACGGTCACCTATCCAAATACCGACCATGCCGAACGTTCCTTAACCTGTGATATCGTATGATACACACAGTAACCACGGCGCCACGACGACTTCAGTTCTTTAGTACAGGTATAATTCAAAAAGTCACGACGACTTCGCTCATTAATTTTGATATTGTGTACTTTATCATTTAATTATGGCAATATTTTTTTTTTGTTATATTGTAAGGATAAGACGTTTGTCTTCCATGCCACTTGATGGAAAGTGCGCATGAAGACTATGGTGTTACACGTCCATCCACGAGAAACCTATTCACTCGACACTTAAAATTTCAGGACTGTAGTGGTCAGGAAAAACAGACGCAGGCAGATTGTGTGACCTTAGCAATCCGTACCAAAAAGGAATATCGAAGCGTTTTGTTCGACTTCTTGGTAAATCCACTATATAGGGATGGAAGTTCTGTCTGCGTATGATAGTCCGGTGGTAAAATGGAGGATTTATGAAGTAACTCACTTCGCTTCAGTGATCCCCATTGATGGCTGAGATTATTTGACGATCACCAATTAGCACACCAACGATAATAAACTCCAAAGTAACCTCGAAAAGTATTTGGAGACACAGTCCAGTTTCTTAGAATTGTCATTTAAGTTGTTACACGTTTGTTCCTTCTATGTCTTTATTTGAAGGTTTTTGGTGTCAACAATCCCAGTGTCGTTAAGTTTGTTGATTTATTTTGGTAAAACATTAAGCTGAAAGTTATTGTGCTAAATTTTATGTTTTAATTATGAGCCATGTTTTCTTTTCGTCTCTGAACCTTAAGTCCACTCTTAACGTATGGTAAGATTTGTGTTTTTCACGTTTCATGCTTTAAAAAAATATATTATTTGCTAATGTAGACTGCGTTACTTAGTTTTGAAAATAACTATAAAGAAAATTAGAAGAAGTTTAATTTAAGTCGGTGTAACCATTCTGCGCTTTTAAAACTATGATAAGCGAAAATGCTTTATGTTGAAACTTTTATGCCAAACTACGTGATATTGTCGAAAAAGATCATGCGACCGAAAGAGCTCCCAAGTCACACTATATTCATTAAAACTTAAAACTGTAGATAAAAAACTTTACATTTTTGTATTTTATAAGAAAAATATATTTGTATTTTTTTATCTTTTGAAGGACATAATATGTACGGATAATAAGGAGATTATTATTTACTGAATTGATTTCCCTCGATATCTTTCCAGCACAAGTAGATTAGATTGCTACCACACTATTTCATAACGTTTAAGCATAACAAGGTATAATTTCACAAGTGTTATTGGTTTAACAAATAAAAAAATCCAATCATTTCATTTTTAAAAGGGCACAATATATATTTTTTCCTCCTATATTTATGTCTATCACAAATATGAAAGAAAATATATTCTTTGTCACCTTTTGTAATCACAACCTTGAACTATACTTAGTTCATTTTCATTCGGAAAAATTCCATTAATTGACAACAATTTGTTCCGTTACGCAATATTGACATTAAGTAAAACGTATACTATTGATTATGGATCAAAAAAGCGTTGCTCGTATGAGTTCTTTACAATCTGAAGATGGATTAGGTCAAGTTAAATAGTAATTGTTACTGTTAAGAGAAGTCATCGTGGCGCAGTGGTAACTGTGCATATCAAAGCGCTCGGTGCGGCCGGTATAAGGATGGGTGACCGCCGATCATTCATTTTTCACGGCGACTTCCGTGCTTCGGAGGTCACGTTAAGCAGTCGGTCCCGGGTGCTGTATACTTGTATACAGTAGTCGTTATGGTTTGTCAGAAGCCATTTTGGCACCCTGAAATATCTGACATCCACCAAGCAGCACCGGGCCAGCTTAGTGGATTATGGCCTCAACCTCCTCGTCACCCAGAGGAGAGACTCATAGCCCTGCAGTGGGCTTATTACTCGGAGTTCTGATGATGATGACTGTTAAGAGCTCAATATTTTGTAAAAATTGTATACGACACCTGAATTTCATATTACAGGTAAATCTTGGTTTAGGTCTTGGCAACTGAACCCACTGAGGACTGAACTGACACTGTGGGTTTTTGCAACATTTTATAAGGCGGTACTAGCATGAATGTCAAAGTCGTTTTTCTGGTGTCACTCTTGTTAATCGAACGGTTGTTGGTGGTTTTGGTAATTAAGATTGTGGAATTTTCCTATTGGAAAATAAATAAAAAAATTGATAGTTTCATAATCAATTTAGGAAACAGCGATACCAGTAGAATGTAGAATTGCTGGATCCAGATTATGATTACAATGAATAAAAATAATTATTGTATTTGGTTGTTTTATTTTTAAACTTGATTAATACTAGTTGCCTATAATTTTAATTATAAACTTCTTATCAAAAAATAGGACAA
This sequence comes from Stenoptilia bipunctidactyla, assembly GCA_944452665.1. NCBI lineage: Eukaryota > Metazoa > Arthropoda > Insecta > Lepidoptera > Pterophoridae > Stenoptilia > Stenoptilia bipunctidactyla. The sequence continues at coordinate 2,825,866 of OX101748.1, read as the reverse complement.
TATAGGATATTAGTAATTTTTACGATAATTTTATAAAAAAAATTAATCAAGTATCAAGTTTGTTTAATCCATGTATTTCTTACTATTGTCGGGGATACCATGGTGCTATTTTTTTAAATTTGCCAGGTTTTTCCAGTCTCTACTTTCAATACCCAGACTATATGAATAAGATTTTGTATTACTTAATGTTGTGCAATATTTAAAAATATTTTTCTCTATATAGTCTCCTTTTTTGCTTGATTAGGAGAATGGTATCGCTTTGTATCAAGTTTTGTAATACGATGACTATCAAAAAAATATTAGATTAGATAGTATTAGTAATTTATTAAAAATAGATTTCAGCGTTTAGGTACAGACTTTAGGTTTTTTTAAATATATTAATGAAATGTTTAATTCAGCCGTGGATTTTCTCAGAACTTTGATTTCATGGATATTGGCTCACGCATTAGATACGTCTCTTTCATTCTTGATACATAATAATGATTATATATCAAGAATGAAATTTCACAAAGAACAGATCTCTGAGGCACCCCGGCAATAATTAATATTAGGTTAAAAGAGCAGCCCTTCTTTTTATCAGTTAGCATCCTGATTTAATTAGTCCTAGGACTAGCTACGTAGGACTAATTACATTAATCATTCAATCAGAAACTTAGATTCCAGATATACAGGGTGACTGGTGACAAATTTTAAATAATGAAGGAGAGCACTCTGAACTCGATTCTGATCATAATTATATAATAAATGTAGGTATTTAGTTTTACACCAGAAATCCCTATGAATATTAAAGAAACCTTACTACACTTTTCCGACGCGCTGCCTCAGTCAACACGTACACAGCAGTGTTCCCACCACACAGCACACCAAGTAAGAACGATAAAGTGCTCAAATCCCTTACTACTTCCAAATGCACTGCTCTGGTGCTTAAACAGACAAACAAACAAAAATAACACTTAGTTATACGGTTACCTCTACCCTTCTTGCTAGATATTAATGGTTCCGCAAAATCAGTGCCGGTGCTATAGAAAGGGTAAGTAATATTTGTTCTAGGTGATGGCAGGTTTCCCATTATCGGCTGTATCGTGCGGCCGCGAAAACGAACACATATGACGCACTGTTTGTACACCTTCCGCGCCAAGGCTCTACCTGCGATAGGCCATTAGCTATCACGTACAGTCGATAACAACTGCGGTCCTGCATGAAATAAACGACTGTGTTCACTCAACATTAACAAATAAGTAAATCTATGTTTACTGTCTAAGATTATAGGATGTCTTTTATTAAATTAATTTGAGGCCCTTATTTGACCACCCACTATCATTATACCATCTGAATCTATGAACGGATTTAACGGCAATACATTGCAATTTTTATTTATATGCTCGTATTCCACAGTAAATGATTCTAATTGAAAAAGTTTAATAAGTGTAATCCTGGCCTTATTAATTTCATCAGTGTTCTATAAATGGCAGAGACAGTCTGAGAGAAGTATGATTTACTTTGTAATAGTGGATGAACGATTGAGAACGAAAGTTAAGGACACGGTGTTTTCACTAAACGTTAGTATCACTAAGATATAGATGGCGCTGTTTATGATTTATAAAATTAGAAAAATGCCAAAGACAATGTCTCTTTCATCCTACTTTTCATTCTTCGGTTCATTCAATCAATCACCTAACCAACTCATTAAATCTATCTTTCATTCGTTACCTGTATTCGTTACCGCTTTTTCCTTGGATCTCTTTTACCCACACAACCCGGCCACTATTTGGACTCTGACGCTCCCTTTTTTAATTCTGACCCGGCAATTCTACTGGATTTCGGAAACAACGCTGCAATTCGCATGTTTATTGGAATTTTGATCGTGATAACGATTTTCTGATATATCATACATATAATAAAACAGTAAAAAAAACGTGTCTGTACATTTAATATTTTTACAAAAAAAATTATCTAGGGTTATGAAGAAATGAAAAAAGAGTAAGAATCTGAAAAAAAAAATTTGTCTGTTTGTTTGTAAGTTTGTCTGTTTGCACACGCTAATCTCTGGAACCACTGGACGGATTTGAATGAAACTTTGTTGATGTATAGCTGTGAAGCCGGGGCAACATATAGGGTATATTTTATTTCGGTTACTGGAACACCTGATGCAGAACCCTTAAGGGATCATCAAAACCGTAAGAAATATAGATATGATGCCTTAACAAAAGTTGTTCAGGATGATGAGCAGATTCTGCAGACATAAAAAAAAATCTAGGATCTAAAAAAATTGTAATAGATTTTTAAAAGTTATGCCTAAAACTTACTAGAATATGGTGGAGATGTTCGGCATACAGATCAGAAGTACTCATAGCTCAGTTGCGCGTAGACCGACCATGAGTCTAAGGTCGTGGGTTCGATCCTGCTCGCGTAATTTTTTTTTATTACATTTTTTTTTATTTTGTATCAATCTTTCCATGCATCTATCTTTACATACATATGTATATTATATAAAACAGTAAACAATAACGTGTGAACATGAAATATTTTTACAAAAAAAATATGTAAGGTTATTAAGAAATGAAAAAAAAGTAAGAATTTGAAAGAAAAAAATGTCTTTTTGTGTCTGTCTGTTTGTTGTTCTATTCTGCTGACATCTGTGGCTGACATATAATATTATAATAAATCCGAAAGATAGTTGGTATGTAGTAGAAAAGTTTACTATGTTGGTAGGGCTAAATCATTAATAAATAAGCTTCTTGCTAGATTTAATGTAGGTAGTGTACATACAGAGATATATTATAAAAAAGTTAAACGTAAAATAATAAATAAATAAATATTTCAGACACTCACACAACATTATCTAGCTCAAATTAAGGTAATAATGGAACTCAATATCGTTTAGGTTTTCTTTATTGATCGTTTCTTCCTCTTGGAAGTCAGAACCCGTAGAATTCTAAGATAAAAAGAATAAAAAGTGGTGTATGTGTCACTCAACACAGGACTTTATGAACCACCATACCAAATTACATTAAAATTGGCTAAGCCGTTTGACCGTGAAAAACAGCCAAACATATAGGTTAATAAACATATTATACACTGATCATGGCTAGGCGGATGGATTTTTGCTACTCTTTCACGCAAAAACTACGGAATGGATTTTTATGAAACTTTACAGTAATATAGCTTTACCTAGAATGTGACTTTGTAATGTATTGGTTAGGTGTTATACCTACATATTATATGGGGGAAGATTCTCCATGTTTATTTTTTTAGATAGGACCTTGGAGAAGAAAATAACCTATTCGAAATACTACTTCAATGCAGACGAAGTCGCAGGCACCATCTATGTAATAAACCTACCTACATATAAACCTACTCTTATACATACCCCCATAAGGCTGCAAACTAGACGGCAGCGACAGCGACAGCGAGAGCGGCAGCGGTGCGGGCAGCGACACGAGCAGCGATTTCCGTGACACGATAGAAAGTATTGAGTTTGTATGAAACCGCGACAAATCGCTCGAGCGCCCGCTGGCGTCGTGAACGGCCGAGCAGGGCTAGCAACCATCGATAAATAGTCGAATCGACAAGATAAATATTATTTTGTTATTTTATCCTATTATCTATACTAATTTATAAAGCTGAAGAGTTTGTTTTTTGTTTGTTTGTTTGTTTGTTTGAACGCGCTAATCTCAGAAACTACAATTGGGATTTGAAAAATCATTTTTGCATTTGATAGCCCAACTTTTGAGGAAGGTTATAGGCTATATTTTATCCCAAAATTCCCACGGGATCAAAAGTTATGCGGGTAAAACCGCGCGCGGTGGCTAGAGTAAGCTAATATGCGCACCATAATAGATAGAATTACTCGATTTGATACCATGATTAAGACTACAGAACCAAATATGTCATAGTCTTAAAAAAATACTAACACTAAATACCATATTCTAAGAAAATATCGATAAAAAGCCTGATTTATCATTGTCGACGGTAGCGTGCTAGCACCGCAGATTCCCCGCGTCGTCGCGTCGCTGCCCGCGCCGCTGTCGCTCTCGCTGTCGCAGCCGTCCTGTTTGCAGCCTTACTTTTACCCAGTGTGCCTTTCGTAGGATATTCCTGTTTGGTATATACTTTCTGTAGGTTACTTTTTCTATTTTATTTTTTGTAGGTCTTTTTCACAAAACCTAGGTGAAACTGCGAATGACAGCATTGTTGTAACAGTTTTTGAAATAACTCTTTCTGTTTATCTATCAGTAACGCTTTCACAGCTAAACAACTGAATCGATTTTGACTTTGAACATCAAGGACGATATTATAATATTATTTATCCAACTCCCATAACCGAGATTCACGCGGACGAAGTCGCGGGCAACAGCTAGTATTTCATATAATCATAAAAATATATTTGAGGAGTTTTAAATATTCTTAAAGAAAAATACAGGGAAAGTTCTCGACTTTAGCTAGTAAAAGTTTCAGTCACTAAGTTCTAGATGGCGCAAGAGCTCCGTTTTAGCTGATATCTCTATCTCAACCTATAAAAATTACTTTATGATATGTACTGCGCTCGAGTATCCTGGCCTTGAAGCTTGATAAATGGCACTGGCTTGTTTACAAAATTCAGTCTGCAAAGCGTCGAGCTACTGAACAAACGTCAGTATGCTGCCGAATATATTATTTGTTTTATCAGTGATTTGTGAGATAAGTCATGCAGCAAGAATTTTAGCGGTTTTTCCAATACCGTCGGTAAGCCATCAAGTGGTATTCAGACCAATCACCCACGAGCTAGCCAGGAGAGGGCATGATGTCACCGTCATAACCACAGATCCTGTCTTCTCAAAAGAAGAGGCTTTAAAGAATCTCACAGAAATTGATGTCCATGATATATCTTATGACATATGGACGAAAGCATTTCACGCACGTAGTTCAAATGAAAAAAATTACCTAACAGATCAAATAAGGCTTGCTTTTAATCTTTTCATTGACATTTTGGAAGCACAGTTAAAAACAAAAGAAGTGTCGGAATTATTGAAAAAGCCTAGTGATTATTTTGATTTGATTATAATTGAAGCTTTACCTCAACCCGCGTATGTGTTTACGCATCTTTTTAAAGCACCAGCAGTAATGGTCAGCTCATTTGGTGCTGCATATCATCAATTCAAACCATTTGGAGTACCAGAACATGATATTTTATATCCACCCCCAGTAAGATCAAAACTGAGTAAATTGACAATGTGGGACAAAATTTCAGAGATGTACCAAATTTATCAATTAAATAAAATAACATCAGATTCAAGACTGAAAGAAATTGAAATGTTGCGAAGAGTAATAAGTCCTGACATTCCTCCTATTAGTGAGCTGGAAGAAAACTTTGACATGTTTTTCCTAAATGTGTATCCAATGTGGGACTCAAATAGGCCTGTCCCACCAAATATTATCTATATGGGCGGTCTGCATCAAAATCCTCAGAAACAGTTACCTAAAGTAAGTAATTTATTATCTGCTAAAATTCTTTTACCAATAGTATTTTTAAACAAAGTTATTTGAAAATCCTTGAAATCCCTGCCTTATAGTTCTTAGGTTTACGTCAATCAACTTAGTATTATAGTAAATATGTTCTAACAATGCAACCAAAAGTATTTAATTCAATATCATAGGTCGCGAAACATTAAGAAAGTCGAAAAAGTTAATCTCGGTACTAAAATTATTATCGGTAAGAAAATTTAATAAACGAAACACTACTATCTCACTTTTTTTTTTTTAATTATATTTGAGACCATGAGTCACTGCATAATATATTTTTCACATATACCCAACAATACCTTTAAGGCGTTGATTGAGGGCACAGCAATACTATATCTTCAGCATAACTAATATTATTAACAAAAACGACCGGCTGGTGTAGCGGTAACATACATTGCCTTCTATGCCAGAGGTCCTGGGTTCGAATCCCGGCGGCGGCGGATATTTGTGTGATTAACACAGATATTAGTCGTCAAGTCATGGATGTTTATATGTTTATTTAAGTTTATTTAATAAAAAATATGTATTTATTCTATATATATGTTTATATATTTCTTAAGTATATCAGTTATCTTGTATCCATAACACAAGTTCTTTAAGAAACTTAATTTGGGCTGGATGTCCCCAATCCGGCGCTGCTTAGCTCCTCAATCAACCCATTCACATACATGTTAAATAATGTGGGTGAGGTTAATCCCCCCTGCCTTACACCACATTGCATAAAATTTGAGCACGATTTAAAAAAACACATGAACTTCTCATCAATTTCAAAGTGCCTACCTCAACAATCTTATAAAGAGTAGGTTGTATCTCGAAACGACGTCTTAGATAAGTTAGTGGGTCTTAAGACCCCGTACTCTCGTCTTGCACTTCATCTTCTCTTTATGTCAGGTGAGCTTGAGGTCAAACACGGATTTAGTACATACATAGCTCATCACCTATTGCAAGCAGCCTTTCCACATCAATCCGAACAACATAATTTGTTCTTAGACTTTTAACTATCTATACTAATATATAAAGCTGAAGAGTTTGATTTTTTGTTTGTTTGTTTGTTTGAACGCGCTAATCTCAGAAACTACAAGTGGGATTTGAAAAATTCTTTTTGCATTTGATAGCCCAACTCTTGAGGAAGGTTAAATATTTTATCCCGAAATTCCCACGGAATCAAAAGTTACGCGGGTAAAACCGCGCGTGGTGTCTAGTATAAGTATAATCAACCTCCTATTAATTTTAATTCTCTTGCATATTAATTTTATTTATAAATCAAGATAAGTAGGCAAGTAGGCAAACGTAACATGAAGGCCGGCCGCGCGGCCCCTTACTAAAATTAGCTTGTTTTTCATATTAGATAAAACTATGACATATTGCTTATTCTTATCAAGTATCTTTTTAAATACATTACTATAGCTTGATTAATAAACCTGATAAGTTTTTATTTCTATAGTTCTGTTTCCATCCTAACTAAAAGACATCATAAACATTGGGCAATTTTTGTAATTTTTTGAATATTATAAAATTAATGTACTATAACTGCCACACCAACGATGTGCTTCGAAAGTTTTATAAAAGCTTGTATAACGGAGATAACAACGAGATATCCTCATATAAACCAGCGACGGGAGTAATATGAATAATATTTTTATCTTATTTTTTACAGGATTTAAAGAAATATTTGGACGAATCCAAAAATGGAGTCATTTATATAAGCTTTGGAACAAACGTCAGCCCATCTCTTTTCCCTCCAACTAAAGTTCAAATGATAATAAATACATTATCTAAATTGCCATACAATGTCCTGTGGAAATATGACAAGGATACGTTGCCTGGACAAACGAGTAATATCAAAATTGGAAAATGGTTCCCGCAGTCAGATTTACTAAGTATGTAATTTTTTTTAAACTACTATAACTACTATAAGTTGCTTCCGTACTGGACTGGGAGCGAAAGAAAAACGTAGAATGTGCCAGCTGCTTCTCTTCCCGGGCATACTGTAAAAGTCAGTTAAGGGACAGAGGTTTTAAAGGCGTTTTGTGGGCGATAGGCTGACCCCCTGTCACTACAATAGTCTCTCTCCATCATTATAATACCTAAAAATTTATCAAATGTGACATCAGTTGGTTTATAACCTGTGTTGTTCTGCCTACCCCATAAGGGATACAGGCGTGACGTAATGTATGTATGTATAACTAAGTTACCTTGCTAATTCCGCGACTCGTACTTGCACTAGTGATGCAGGATTTTCGTGCGTTGATTCACCGCCCTCAAGCAAGAAGCAAGCAATTCAATGAACACACACATGGAATACTGTAACCCACACCACAAGCTATCACCGACATTTGTTTCGCTTCAACCAGAAGCATCTATGGTGGTCGTTGGGCGGTGAACCAACGCACGAAAATCCTGCATCACTAGTGCAAGTACAAGTCGCGGAATTAGCAAGGTTATATATGTTTTTATTATATGTTATAGTAGTTGTTATGGATTTGTGCAAAGTAACGCCTGATTCAATCAATTTTTTTATTAACTTCTATCGTCTTAAAATAGCCCTACTGCTGATAGTTAACGACCTTTTTAGGGTGGACTTGGCTAGCAAACACGCTTCATATAAAATATGCCGCTAACTATCACCGCCCTGGCAGTATGTGTTCCGGTAGTGTTTAATGAAAAACCAGTGCCTTCTTAAGCCCGTGTACTGTCATGTTTAATCTCATCTTCTCTTACTATCAGGTTAGATGGGGATCAAATGAGAGTTTAACCACCGATAAAAAAAAAGCATAACGATCATGCCGTTGGTCAACTTTCACTTGTTAATGAAGTTATAGCATCTTTACAGAAGCCATATTCATAGAAGGCCGTGGTTGCAAATGTATAAAAATCTTATTTTATAATATTTTTATGTTTTGCATTTATTAATCTTAAATAACTGAAAAATATTCTAAATAGAATCACCAGACCAAGACTCGAATCTGGGACCTCTCGTTTACCGGTCGAGTGCTCTTCCAACTGAGCTACTTATGTTCTTAAACAAAATATGCTTAGTAATTTCGATAGCGTGTCGCCAGGGCCAGGTAGCTGAGTTGGAAGAGCACTCCCCTGCCAAGCGAGAGGTCCCAGGTCGGGTGATTGTATATTGCATATTTTTTGAGTTATTTTCAATTATACAAAATCTTATCTTATGTTTCCAGGACATCCAAATGTTAAATTATTCATAACGCAAGGAGGTTTGCAGTCCACGGATGAAGCTATCACTGCTGGAGTACCCTTGCTTGGTATGCCAATGTTGGGAGACCAATGGTACAACGTAGAAACTTATGAGCGTTTTAAAATTGGAAAACGTTTGGATTTGGATAAACTGACCGAAGAAAATTTCAAAGATGCTATTGAAAGCATTGTAGGTGATAAAAGGTAAGCCAGTTCAACGGACATCAAGAAGTTATATGATCCTGATGTTTGATTATTTTATCAAATGATAGTTTGCTATTGTAGTAACTTTCTAACTCATACTGCTGTTATTATTTGTTTTGGTCAGGACAGATCAGAGAATAGTCAGTTTAATTATTCGTAACAATTATATTATCATATGCTATTCAATGTTATTCATATCCTCAAAACTTATGACAGAAATTTATTAACAAGAATATTAGAAAGTAAAGATAAAGGAATAATTGATTTAGATAGGCCCAGCAAAGATCTCATATTGTCGACGTGTATTATCATGACTGTGGCTAGGTTAAATACGCTGGTTATTTCGTTTAAAATCTTGTTGCGTTCATCAATATAAAGACATGAGGGGTATGACATTCATCAGGTTAATTTATCATTATCATTACAATGTTTTTTTTTTAATGAGGACACTGCAAACCGCTGTTTAGGTATCTCATCTAGATGATGAGGAGAATTGGTAGATTAAACCTGTTCCAGTTCTGGTTAATGGATGTCAGAATATTCACGAAGAAGAAAATGCTTGAAGTTATTATAGCTAAAGTAAAGTGCCCAGCAACCAGGACTGACAGCTTCAGGAAAGCCAAATCACATAAATCGTGACTTTCAAAATACTAATGTTCATCCTCGTGCCGACTGGCCCGAACCCTGTTCAACCTGCTATTTCGAATGATCGAATGAGCCCAAAAGTCCCGTACGTTCCGTCTGTCATTTTTTTAAATGAATTAATGCTCATTCATTCCTTTAATTTCAGCTACCGTGAAAACATAATAGATGTCCGAAATAAGAGACAAGACCAACCAATGTCTCCTCTTAACAAAACTATTTGGTGGATGGAGCACGTCATCAGACATAAAGGAGGCAAGCATCTCCGCTCAGCTGCAGCCGGAGTTTCATGGGTTGAATATTATGAAGTCCCACTAGTTTTAACTTTATTATCTATAGTTTTGGCAGTATTAATAACAGTAGTATTTGCTATTCGTTCTGTATTAAGATTAATATGTTGCAAAAACTCAAAAGTAAAGAAGAGCTGATATGTTTATATTAAGTATTTGTAAATATATTTAAAAAGTTTTGAACATATGAACAAATAACTTTAAGTACGTTGTATTTTCTTTTTTACGCATATTTAAGCTGATTATGTCACATTAGAAGTCAAATATGAATATTAATTAGTACTCTAATAAAAGGTGAGACTGTAATCTTGTTTTATTTTTAAATATTGATTCGATGGATAATTAGTTCACACATTTATCACAATTCTTTGTAATTAGTCCACTGCAGGGCAATGAGTCTCTTCCCGGGGTGACGAGGTCGTATAGGCCATAATCGACCAAGCTGGCCCAATACTGGGTGGTTTATGTCAAAATTTTTAGGGCGCCACGCCGAAATAGCTTCTGACAAACCCTTACGACTATTGTATACAAGTATACAGCACCCGGGACAGACTACTTGACATGTCCTCCGAAGCACGGAAGTCGTCGTGAGAAATGACTGATTGGCGGTCACCCATCCAAATACCGACCACGCCGAACGTTCCTTAACCTGCGATATCGTTTAATACACAAAGTAATCACGGAGCCAAGACGACTTCGCACATTAATTTTGATGTTGTGTACTTTATCAATTAATTATGGCAATATTTTTTTTTTGTTATATTGTAAGGATAGGACGTTTGTCTTCCATGCCACTTGATGGAAAGTGCGCATGAAGACTATGGTGTTACACGTCTATCCACGGGAAACCTATTCACTCGACACTTAAAATTTCAGGACTGTAGTGGTCAGGAAAAACAGACGCAGGCAGATTGTTTGACCTTAGCAATCCGTACCAAAAAGGAACTATCGAAGCGTTTTGTTCGACTTCTTGGTAAATCCACTATATAGGGATGGAAGTTCTGTCTGCGTCTGATAGTCCGGTGGTAAAATGGAGGATTTATGAAGCAACTCACTGCGCTTCAGTGAACCCCATTGATGGCTGAGATTATTTGACGATCACGAGTTAGCACACCAACGATAATAAACTCCAAAATAACCTTGAAAAGTTATTCCAGTCACACAGTCCAGTAAAGTTACAGTAAAGTTACACAGTCCAATTTCTTAGAATCGTCATTTGAGTTGTTACACCTTTGTTCCTTCTATGTCTTTATTTGAGGGTTTTTGGTGTCAACAATCCCAGTGTCGTTGAGTTTGTTGATTTATTTTGGTAAAACATAAAGCTGAAAGTTATTGTACTCAATACCTGTAAATGTTATGTTTTAATTATGAGGCACGTTTTCTTTTCGTCTCTGAACTTTTAGTCTACTCTTATCATATGGCAAAGACTTGTGTTTTTTGCGTTTGCTTTAAAAATACATATTATTTTCTAATGTAGACTACGTTAATTAGTTTTGAAAATAACTATAAAGAAAATAAGAAAAAGTTAAATTTAAGTCGGTGTATACGTTCTGCGCTTATAAAACTATGATAAGCGAAAATGCTTTATGCTGAAACTTTTATGCCAAACTACGTCATATTGACGAAAAAGATCATGCGACCGAAAGAGTTCCCAAGTCACACTAGATTCATTAAAACTTAAAACTGTAGGTAAAAAAACTTTACATTTTTTATTTTATAAGAGTATTTTTTTATCTTTTGAAGGACATATATAAGGATAATAAGGAGATTATTATTTACTGAATTGATTCCCCTCACTATCTTTCCAGCACAAGTAGATTAGATTGCTACCACACTATTTCATAACGTTTACGCATTGCAAGGTATAATTTCACAATTATAGTGTTATTGGTTAAACAAATAAAAAAATCGAATTATTTTATTTTTAAAAGGGCACAATATATATTTTTTCCTCCTATATTTATGTATATCACAGATATGAAAGAAAATATATTCTTTATCACCTTTTGTAATCACAACCTTGAACTATACTTAGTTCATTTTGATTCGGAAAAATTCCATTAATTGACAACAATTTGTTCCGTTACGCAATATTGACATTAAGTAAAACGTATTGATTATGGATCAAAAAAGCGTTGCTTGTATGAGTTCTTTACAATCTGAAGATGGATTAGGTCCAGTAAAATAGTAATTGTTACTGTTAAGAGCAAAGTCGTCGTGGTGCCGTGGTTACTGAAGTCATCGTGGCGCAGTGGTAACTGTGCATATCAAACGATATCGCAAGTTAAGCGCGCTCGGTGCGGCCGGTATAAGGATGGGTGACCGCCGATCATCCTTTTCTCACGGCGACTTTCGTGCTTCGCAGGTCACGTTAAGCAGTCGGTCCCGGGTGCTGTATACTTGTATACAGTAGTCGTTATGGTTTGTCAGAAGCCATTTTGGCACCCTGAAATATCTGACATCCACCAAGCAGCACCGGGCCAGCTTAGTGGATTATAGCCTAAACCTCCTCGTCACCCAGAGGAGAGACTCATAGCCCTGCAGTGGGCTCATTACACGGAGTTGTGATGATGATGACTGTTAAGAGCTCAATATTTTGTAAAAATTGTATACGACACCTGAATTTCATATTACAGGTAAATCTTGGTTTAGGTCTTGGCAACTGAACACACTGAAGACTGAACTGACACTGGGTTTTTGCAACATTTTATAAGGCGGTACTAGCATGAATGTCAAAGTCGTTTTTCTGGTGTCACTCTTGTTAATCGAACGGTTGTTGGTGGTTTTGGTAATTGAGATTTTGGAATTTTCCTATTGGAAAATAAATAAAAAAATTGATAGTTTCATAATCAATTTAGGAAACAGCGATACCAGTAGAATGTAGAATTGCTGGATTCAGATTATGATTACAATGAATAAAAATAATTATTGTATTTGGTTGTTTTATTTTTAAACTTGATTAATACTAGTTGCCTATAATTTTAATTATATACTTCTTATCAAAAAATAGGACAATATAGGATATTAGTAATTTTTACGGTAATTTTATAAAAAAAATTAATCAAGTATCAAGTTTGTTTAATCCATGTATTTCGTACTATTGTCGGGGATACCATGGTGCTATTTTTTTAAATTTGCCAGGTTTTTCCAGTCTCTACTTTCAATACCCAGACTATATGAATAAGATTTTGTATTACTTAATGTTGTGCAATATTTAAAAATATTTTTCTCTATATAGTCTCCTTTTTTGATTGATAAGGAGAATGGTAACGCTTTGTATCAAGTTTTGTAATACGATGACTATCAAAAAAATATTAGATTAGATAGTATTAGTAATTTATTAAAAATAGATTTCAGCGTTTAGGTACAGACTTTAGGTTTTTTTAAATATATTAATGAAATGTTTAATTCAGCCGTGGATTTTCTCAGAACTTTGATTTCATGGATATTGGCTCACGCATTAGATACGTCTCTTGTCTCATAACTGGGTAATAATGATTATATATCAAGAATGAAATTTCACAAAGAACAGATCTCTGAGGCACCCCGGCAATAATTAATATTAGGTTAAAAGAGCAGCCCTTCTTTTTATCAGTTAGCATCCTGATTTAATTAGTCCTAGGACTAGCTACGTAGGACTAATTACATTAATCATTCAATCAGAAACTTAGATTCCAGATATACAGGGTGACTGGTGACAAATTTTAAATAATGAAGGAGAGCACTCTGAACTCGATTCTGATCATAATTATATAATAAATGTAGGTATTTAGTTTTACACCAGAAATCCCTATGAATATTAAAGAAACCTTACTACACTTTTCCGACGCGCTGCCTCAGTCAACACGTACACAGCAGTGTTCCCACCACACAGCACACCAAGTAAGAACGATAAAGTGCTCAAATCCCTTACTACTTCCAAATGAACTGCTCTGGTACTTAAACAGACAAACAAACAAAAATAACACTTAGTTATACGGTTACCTCTACCCTTCTTGCTAGATATTAATAGTCCCGCAAAATCAGTGCCGGTGCTATAGAAAGGGTAAGTAATATTTGTTCTAGGTGATGGCAGATTTCCCACTATCGGCTGTATCGTGCGGCCGCGAAAACGAACACATATGACTCTCTGTTCGTACACCTTCCGCGCCAAGGCTCTACCTGCGATAGGCCATTAGCTATCACGTACAGTCGATAACAACTGCGGTCCTGCATGAAATAAACGACTGTGTTCACTCAACATTAACAAATAAGTAAATCTATGTTTACTGTCTATGATAATAGGATGTTTTTTTATTAAATTCAAAATTAGAGGCCCTTATTTGACCACTTACTATCATTATACCATCTGAATCTATGAACAGATTTAACGGCAATACATTGCAATTTTTATTTAATTGTGTACCTGTCTGAAATGCTCGTATTCCACAGTAAATGATTCTAATTGACAAAGTTTAATAAGCGTTATCCTGGCCTTATTAATTTCACTAGTGTTCTGTACATGGCAGAGACAGTCTGAGAGAAGTATGATTAACTTTGTAATAGTGGATGAACGATTGAGAACGAAAGTTAAGGACACGGTGTTTTCACTAAATTTCGTTAGTATCACTAAGATATAGATGGCACTGTTTATGATTTATAAAATTAGAAAAATGCCATAGACAATGTCTCTTTCATCCTACTTTTCATTCCTCGGTTCATTCAACCAATCACCTTACCGACTCATTAAATCTATCTTTCATTCGTTACCTGTGTTCGTTACTGCGCACCCGTTTTCGAATGTTGTTTTTATCGCTTTTTCTTTGGATCTCTTTTACCTACACAACCCGGCCACTATTTGGACTCTGACGCTCCCTTTTTTAATTCTGACCCGGCAATTCTACTGGATTTCGGAAACATTGCTGCAATTCGACCTTTGCATGTTTATTGGAATTTTGATCGTGATAACGATTTTCTGATAAATACATATTTCATATAATCATAATAATATATTTGAGGAGTCTTAAATATTCTTAAAGAAAAATACAGGGAAAGTTGCCGACTGGTTCTAGTAAAAGTTTCAGTCACTAAGTTCTAGATAGTGCTAGAGCTCCGTTATAGCTGATATCTCTATCTCAACCTATAAAAGTTACTTTATGATGCCTACTGCGCTCGAGTATCCTGGCCTTGAAGCTTGATAAATGACACTGGCTTGTTTACAAAATTCAGTCTGCAAAGTGTCGAGCTGCTGAACAACCGTCAGTATGCTGCCGAATATATTATTTGTTTTATCAGTGATTTGTGAGATAAGTCATGCAGCAAGAATTTTAGCGGTTTTTCCAACACCGTCGGTAAGCCATCAAGTGGTATTCAGACCAATCACCCACGAGCTAGCCAGGAGAGGGCATGATGTCACCGTCATAACCACAGATCCTGTCTTCTCAAAAGAAGAGGCTTTAAAGAATCTCACAGAAATTGATGTCCATGATATATCTTATGACATATGGACGAAAGCATTTCACGCACGTAGTTCAAATGAAAAAAATTGCCTTACAGATTAAATAAGGCTTTCTTTTGATCTTTTCATTAAAATTATTGAAGCACAGTTAAAAACAAAAGAAGTGTCGGAATTATTGAAAAAGCCTAGTGATTATTTTGATTTGATTATAGTTGAAGCTTTACCTCAACCCGCGTATGTGTTTACGCATCTTTTTAAAGCACCAGCAGTAATGGTCAGCTCATTTGGCATATCAACAATTTGAAACATTTGGAGTACCAGAACATGATATTTTATATCCATCTCCAGCAAGATCAAAACTGGGTAGATTGACAATGTGGGACAAAATTTCAGAGATGTACCAAATTTATCAATTAAATAAAATAACATCAGATTCAAGACTGAAAGAAATTGAAATGTTGCGAAAAGTAATAAGTCCTGACATTCCTCCTATTAGTGAGCTGGCAGAAAACTTTGACATGTTTTTCCTAAATGTGTATCCAATGTGGGACTCAAATAGGCCTGTCCCACCAAATATTATCTATATGGGCGGTCTGCATCAAAATCCGCAGAAAGAGTTACCTAAAGTAAGTAATTTATTATCTGCCAAAATTTTTACAAAAAAGTTATACAAAGTATATGATTGAAATCCCTGCCTTATAGTTCGTAGGTTTACGTCAATCAACTTAGTATTACAGTAAATATGTTCCAACAATATAACCGAAAGTATTTCATTCAATATCATAAGTCGCGTAAAATTAAGAAAAAAATTAAAAAAGTTTATCTCGGTACTAAAATTATTATCGGTAAGAACATTTAATAAACGAAAGACTACTATCTCACTTTTTTTTTTAATTATATTTGGGACCATGAGTCACTGCATGTTTTTCACATATACCCAACAATACCTTTAAGGCGTTGATTGAGGGGCACAGCAACACCATATCGTCAGCATAACTAATATTATTAACAAAAACCCCATCTACTGAACAACCCAACCCGGCGCTGCTTAGCTCCTCAATCAACCCATTCACATACATGTTAAATAATGTGGGTGAAGTTAATCCAGGGGGGATTACACCACATTGCATAAAATTTGAGCACGATTTAAAAAAAACACATGAACTTCTCATCAATTTCAAAGTGCCTACCTCAACATTCTTATAAAGAGTAGGTCGTATCTCGAAACGACATCTTAGATAAGTAAGTGGGTCCTCAGCCCCCGTACTCTCGTCTTGCACTTCATCTTCTCTTTATGTCAGACATACCTCTTTCGCTTCCTCCACGTTCATTAACCTTTTTTCATCGCCGGTATTTAGTCACCATTCAAAAAATCTAAAATGCTTAGTTGCCGAACTAGATTTATTTTTATGAGATATTAATTGAAGGTTTTTGATATAAGTATAATCAACCTCCTATTAATTTTGATTATCTTGCATATGAATTTTATTTATGAATCAAGATAAGTAGGCAAGTAGGCAAACGTAACATGAAGGCCGGCAGCGCGGCCCCTTACCAAAATTAGCTTGTTTTTCATATTAGATAAGAATTTATGACAAATTGCTTATTCTTATCAAGTATCTTTTTAAATACATTACTATAGCTTGATTAATAAACCTGATAAGTTTTTATTTCTATAGTTCTGTTTCCATCCTAACTAAAAGACATCATAAACATTGGGCAATTTTTGTAATTTTTTGAATATTATAAAATTAATGTACTATAACTGCCACACCAACGATGTGCCTCGAAAGTTTTATAAAAGCTTCTATAACGGAGATAACAAAGAGATATTCTCATATACTCCAGTAACGGGAGTAATATGAATAATATTTTTATCTTATTTTTTACAGGATTTAAAGAAATATTTGGACGAATCCAAAAATGGAATCATTTATATAAGCTTTGGAACAAACGTCAGCCCATCTCTTTTCCCTCCAACTAAAGTTCAAATGATAATAAATACATTATCTAAATTGCCATACAATGTCCTGTGGAAATATGACAAGGATACGTTGCCTGGACAAACGAGTAATATAAAAATTGGAAAATGGTTCCCGCAGTCAGATTTACTCAGTAAGTAATTTTTTTTAAACTACTATAACTACTATAAGTTGCTTCCGTACTGGACTGGGAGCGAAAGAAAAACGTAGAATGTGCCAGCTGCTTCTCTTCCCGGGCATTCTGTAAAAGTCAGTTAAGGGACAGAGGTTTAAAAGGCGTTTTTGTGGGCGATAGGCTGACCCCCTGTCACTACAATAGTCTCTCTCCATCATTATAATACCTCAAAATTTATCAAATGTGACATCAGATGGTTTTATAACCTCTGTTGTTCTGCCTACCCCATAAGGGATACAGGCGTGACGTTATGTATGTATGTATGTATAACTAAGTTACCTTGCTAATTCCGCGACTCGTACTTGCACTAGTGATGCAGGATTTTCGTGCGTTGATTCACCGCCCTCAAGCAAGAAGCAAGCAATGCAATGAACACACACTTGGAATACTGTAACCCACACCACATGCTATCACCGACGTTTGTTTCGCTTCAACCAGAAGCATCTATGGTGGTCGTTGGCGGTGAACCAACGCACGAAAATCCTGCATCACCAGTGCAAGTACAAGTCGCGGAATTAGCAAGGTTATATACAGGGTTGATTTGTGGTCGTCGGCCAAAAATTTTTTTACACAATAAGTATCATTTATAGAAACGATTTTTGCAAAAAAAAGTATTTTTTTTTTACAAGGAAATTATTATGTCCGCTAAAATGTTAAGCTAAGCATAGTCACTCTAAATTACCATTAAAATAAAGTCGACTACGCGCTACTACAAAACATCTCGTAGTACTACGTTGTACGATTAACAATGAAATGCCGCGTCGTAGTAGCTATGTTCATCAACAGCGACTATTTTCAAAAACGTTTGTGGTTCCATATTTCTACTTTTTTGTACTAGGCGACGCTAAAATGAATATGCAGGTAAGTTTATATTGTATCAAAGAAACCAACATTTAAATTTGGCTGGTGACCAAAAAACAACCCTGTATGTTATAGTAGTTGTTATGGATTTCTGCAAAAGTAACGCCTGATTCAATCAATATTTATATTAACTTCTAGCCGTATAGAGTCGTCTTAGCCCTACTACTGCTAGTCAATGACCCCTTTAGGGTGCACTTGGCTAGCAAACACGCTTCATATAAAATCTGCCGCCAATTATCACCGCCCTGGCAGTATGTGTTCCGGTAGTGTTTTATGAAGAACCAGTGCCTTCTTAAGCCCGTGCACTGTCATCTTAATCTCATGACGACCAGCTGGTGTAGCGGTAACATACATTGCCTTCTATACCAGAGGTCCTGGGTTCGAATCCCGGCGGCGGCGGATATTTGTGTGATGAACACAGATATTAGTCGTCAAGTCATGGACGTTTATATGATTATTTAAGTTTATTCTAATAAAAAATATGTAATTTCAATATGTATGTTTATATATTTCTTAAGTATATCAGTTATCTAGTATCCATAACACAAGTTCTTTTAGAAACTTAATTTGGGCTAGATAATGTTGTGTGAGTGTCAGAAATATTTATTTATTTATTATTTATTATTCTCTTACTATCAGGTTAGATGGGGATCAAATGAGAGTTCAACCACCGATAAAAAAAAGCATAAAGATCATGCCGTTAATCAACTTTCACTTGTTAATGAAGTTATGGTATCTTTACAGAAGCCATATTCATAGAAGTCCATGGTTGAAAATGTATAAAAATCTTATTTTATAATATTTTTATGTTTTGCATTTAGTAATCTTAAATAACTGAAAAATATTCTAAATAGAATCACCCGACCAAGACTCGACCCTGGGACCTGTCGCTTACCGGTCGAGTGCTCTTCCAACTGAGCTACTTATGTTCTTAAACAAAATATGCTTTGTAATTTCGATAGCGTGTCGCCAGGGCCAGGTAGCTTGGAAGGTAGCAGGCAGCAGGAGTTGGAAGAGCACTCGTCCGGCAAAGGAGAGGTCCCAGGTCGGGTGATTGTATATTGCACATTTTTTCAATAATACAGAATCTTATCTTATGTTTCCAGGACATCCAAATGTTAAATTATTCATAACGCAAGGAGGTTTGCAGTCCACGGATGAAGCTATCACTGCTGGTGTACCCTTGCTTGGTATGCCAATGTTGGGAGACCAATGGTACAACGTAGAAACTTATGAGCGTTTTAAAATTGGAAAACGTTTGGATTTGGATAAACTGACCGAAGAAAATTTCAAAGATGCCATTGAAAGCATTGTAGGCGATAAAAGGTAAGCCAGTTCAACGGACATCAAGAAGTTATATGATCCTGATGTTCATGATCAAATGCTAGTTTTTCAGAGTAGTAAGTTTCTAACTCATACTGCTGTTATTATTTGTTTTGCTCAGGACAGATCAGAGAATAGTTAGTTTAATTATTCGTAACAATTATATTATCATATGCTATTCAATTTTATTCATATCCTAAAAACTTATGACAGAAATTTATTAACAAGAATATTAGAAAGTAAAGATAAAGGAATAATTGATTTAGATAGGCCCCGCAAAGATCTCATATTATCGACGTGTATTATCATGACTGTGGCTAGGTTAAATATGCCGGTTATTTCGTTTAACATCTTGTTACGTTCATCAATATAAAGACATGAGGGGTATGACATTCATCAGGTTAGTTTATCATTATCATTACAATGTTTTTTTTTTTTTAATGAGGCCACTGCAAACCTCTGTTTAGGTATCTCATCTAGATGATGAGGAGCATTGGTAGATTAAACCTGTTCCAGTTCTGGTTAATGGATGTCAGAATATTCACGAAGAAGAAAATGCTTGAAATTATTATAGCTAAAGTAAAGTGCGCAGCAACCAGGACTGACAGCTTCAGGAAAGCCAAATCACAAAAATCGTGACTTTCAAAATACTAATATTCATCCTCGTGCCGACTGGCCCGAACCCTGTTCAACCTGCTTTTTTGAATGATATGCCCAAAAATCCCGTACGGTCCGTCTGTCATGTTTTAAAATGAATTAATGCTCATTCATAACTTTAATTTCAGCTACCGTGAAAACATAATAGATGTTCGAAATAAGAGACAAGACCAACCAATGTCTCCTCTAAACAAAACTATTTGGTGGATGGAGCACGTCATCAGACATAAAGGAGGCAAGCATCTCCGCTCAGCTGCAGCCGGAGTTTCATGGGTTGAATATTATGAAGTACCACTAGTTTTAACTTTATTATCTATAGTTTTGGCAGTATTAATAACAGTAGTATTTGCTATTCGTTTTGTATTAAGATTAATCTGTTGCAAAAACTCAAAAGTAAAGAAGAGCTGATATGTTTATATTAAGTATTTGTAAATATATTTTAAAAGTTTTGAACATATGAACAAATCACTTTAAGTACGTTGTATTTTACTAATAAAAGGTAATAAAGGTAATAAAAGGTGAGACTGTAACCTTGTTTTATTTTTAAATATTGATTCTATGAATAATTAGGTATGGACATGTATGAGTTTGGACCATTGTTCACACATTTATCACAATTCTTTGTAATTAGTCCACTGCAGGGCTATGAGTCTGGGTGACAAGGTCGTATAGGCCATAATCGACCAAGCTGGCCCAATACTGGGTGGTTTATGTCAAAATTTTAGCTGAAATAGCTTCTGACAAACCCTAACGACTATTGTATACAAGTATACAGCACCCGGGACAGACTACTTAACGTATCCTCCGAAGCACGGAAGTCTTCGTGAGAAATGACTGGTCGACGGTCACCCATCCAAATACCGACCACGCCGAACGTTCCTTAACCTGCGATATCGTTTAATACACAAAGTAACCACGGCGCCACGACGACTTCACACATTAATTTTGATATTGTGTACTTTATCATTTAATGATGGCAATATTTTTTTTTGTTATATTGTAAGGATAGGACGTTTGTCTTCCATGCCACTTGATGGAAAGTTCGCATGAAGACTATGGTGTTACACGTCCATCCACGAGAAACCTATTCACTCGACACTTAAAATTTCAGGACTGTAGTGGTCAGGAAAAACAGACGCAGGCAGATTGTGTGACCTTAGCAATCCGTTCCAAAAAGGAACTATCGAAGCGTTTTGTTCGACTTCTTGGTAAATACACTATATAGGGATGGAAGTTCTGTCTGCGTCTGATAGTCCGGTGGTAAAATGGAGGATTTATGAAGCAACTCACTGCGCTTCAGTGAACCCCATTGATGGCTGAGATTATTTGACAATCACGAATTAGCACACCAACGATAATAAACTCCAAAATAACCTCGAAAAGTATTTGGAGACACAGTCCAGTTTCTTAGAATTGTCATTTGAGTTGTTACACCTTTGTTCCTTCTTTATCTTTATTTGAGGGTTTTTAGTGTCAACAATCTCAATGTCGTTAATTTTGTTGATTTATTTTGGTAAAACATTAAGCTGAAAGTTATTGTGCTTAATTGTATGTTTTAATTAGGAGCCATGTTTTCTTTTCGTCTCTGAACCTTAAGTCCACTCTTACCGTATGGTAAGATGTGTTTTTTTTTTACGTTTGCTTTAAAAAATTATATTCTTTTCTAATGTAGACTACGTTAATTAGTTTTGAAAATAACTATAAAGAAAATTAGAAGAAGTTTAATTATATCGGTGTAACCATTCTGCGCTTATAAAACTATGATAAGCGAAAATGCTTTATGCCGAACCTTTTATGTCAAACTACGTCATATTGACGAAAAAGATCATGTGACCGAAAGAGCTCCCAAGTCACACTAGATTCATTAAAACTTAAAACTGTAGATAAAAAAACTTTACATTTTTTTATTTTATAAGATAAATATATATGTATTTTTTTATCTTTTGAAGGACATATATAAGGATAATCAGGAGATTATTATTTACTGAATTGATTCCCCTCACTATCTTTCCAGCACAAGTAGATTAGATTGCTACCACACTATTTCATAACGTTTAAGCATTACAAGGTATGATTTCACAATTATAGTGTTATTGGTGTAACAAATAAAAAAATCTAATTATTTTATTTTTAAAAGGGCACAATATATATTTTTTCCTCCTATATTTATATCTATCAATCAATATATATAAAACTGTTCCGTTACTGACTGAGTGACTGAGGTACTGAGGTACTGAGGTACTGAGTGACTGAGTGACTGAGTGACTGACAGACAACGTACAGCCGTAACTACTGGGCGTAGAGAGCTGAAGTTTGGAACATACATTCTTTAGGAGATGTAAAGGTGCACTAAGGAAGGAATTCCCGAAATTCTCACGGGAACGGGAAATATAGGACTTTTTAGTTTGTATGAAAAATCTTATTCCTTGAGTGCACCGATGTGAAACTTGGTTTACAGGTTTTACAATGTGTGTCTGGCTGTGCAATGAAAGAAATTCCCGAAATTCCCACGGGAACGGGAAATATATGATGTTTTAGTTTGTATGAAAAATCTTATTCCTTGAGTGCACCGATGTGAAACTTGGTGTACAGGTTTTACAATGTGTGTCTGGCTGTGTAATGAAATAAATTCCCGAAATTCCCACGGGGACGGGAAATATATGATGTTTTAGTTTGTATGAAAAAATCCCATCCCTTGAGTGCACGGATGTGATACTTGATATAAAGGTTCCTCAACAAGTGTGTGTTTGTATTATGGAAGGAATTCCCGAAATTCCCTTGGGAAGGGGTTGGACTTTTTAGTTTGTATGAAAAATCTTATTCCTTGAGTGTACGGATGTGATACTTGGCAATAAGGTTCTTCAAAAAGTGACTGGTTGTGCTACGAAAAAAATTCCCAAAATTCCTACGGGCACGGGAAAAATATGATTTTTAGTTTGTATGAAAAAAACTTATTCCTTGAGTGGATGGGTGTGATACTTGGTATAAAGGTTCTTTCAGTGGGTGTCTGGTTGTAAAATTCCCACGAGAAGGGTAGTTAAGCGCATACAAAGTAGCGGGATAAAGCTAGTCACAGATATGAAAGAAAATATATTCTTTATCACCTTTTGTAATCACAACCTTGAACTATACTTAGTTCATTTTTATTCGGAAAAATTCCATTAATTGACAACAATTTGTTCCGTTACGCAATATTGACATTAAGTATAACGTATTGATTATGGATCAAAAAAGCGTTGCTCGTATGAGTTCTTTACAATCTGAAGATGGATTAGGTCAAGTTAAATAGTAATTGTTACTGTTAAGAGCGAAGTCGTCATGGTGCCGTGGTTACTGAAGTCATCGTGGCGCAGTGGTAACTGTGCATATCAAACGATATCGCAAGTTAAGCACGCTCGGTGCGGCCGGTATAAGGATGGGTGACCGCCGATCATCCTTTTCTCACGGTGACTTCCGTGCTTCGCAGGTCACGTTAAGCAGTCGGTCCCGGGTGCTGTATACTTGTATACAGTAGTCGTTATGGTTTGTCAGAAGCCATTTTGGCACCCTGAAATATCTGACATCCACCAAGCAACACCGGGCCAGCTTAGTGGATTACAGCCTAAACCTCCTCGTCACCCAGAGGAGAGACTCATAGCCCTGCAGTGGGCTTATGACACGGAGTTCTGATGATGATGACTTTTAGAGCTCAATATTTTGTAAAAATTGTATACGACACCTGATTTTCATATTACAGGTAAATCTTAGCTTAGGTCTTGGCAACTGAACACACTGAAGACTGAACTGACACTGTGGGTTTTTGCAACATTTTATAAGGCAGTACTAGCATGAATGTCAAAGTCGTTTTTCTGGTGTCACTCTTGTTAATCGAACGGTTGTTGGTGGTTTTGGTAATTGAGATTTTGGAATTTTCCTATTGGGAAATAAATAAAAAAATTGATAGTTTCATAATCAATGTAGGAAACAGCGATACGTAGAATGTAGAATTGCTGGATTCAGATTATGATTACAATGAATAAAAATAATTATTGTATTTGGTTGTTTTATTTTTAAACTTGATTAATACTAGTTGCCTATAATTTTAATTATATACTTCTTATCAAAAAATAGGACAATATAGGATATTAGTAATTTTTACGATAATTTTATAAAAAAAATTAATCAAGTATCAAGTTTGTTTAATCCATGTATTTCGTACTATTGTCGGGGATACCATGGTGCTATTTTTTTTAATTCGCCAGGTTTTTCCAGTCTCTACTTTCAATACCCAGACTATATTAATAAGATTTTGTATTACTCAATGTTGTGCAATATTTAAAAATATTTTTCTCTATATAGTCTCCTTTTTTGCTTGATTAGGAGAATGGTATCGCTTTGTATCAAGTTTTGTAATACGATTACTATCAAAAAAATATTAGATTAGATAGTACTAGTAATTTATTAAAAATAGATTTCAGCGTACAGACTTTGTGTTTTTTTTTAAATATATTAATGAAATGTTTAATTCAGCCGTGGATTTTCTCAGAACTTTGATTTCATGGATGTTGGCTCACGCATTAGATACGTCTCTTGTCTCATAACTGGGTAATAATGATTATATATCAAGAATGAAATTTCACAAAGAACAGATCTCTGAGACACCCCGGCGATAATTAATATTAGATTAAAAGAGCAGCCCTTCTTTTTATCAGTTAGCATCCTGATTTAATTAGTCCTAGGACTAGCTACGTAGGACTAATTACATTAATCATTCAATCAGAAACTTAGATTCCAGATATACAGGGTGACTGGTGACAAATTTTAAATAATGAAGGAGAGCACACTGAACTCGATTCTGATCATAATTATGTAACAAATGTATCCCTATGAATAAATAAAGAGAACTTACTACACTTTTCCGACGCGCTGCCTCGGTCAACACGCACACAGCAGTGTTCCCGCCTAAGTACCTATCTATTACCAGGCTTGGCTCACTCCGCGCGGTTCATCCGTTATTTACCTACAGCGAAGCGATCCGCCACCGGCGGATTTCGAAACAGTCGAGTGTCACGTGCCTGCCGCGTTGTAGATACTTACCTACCTACCTAAAAGCACTCACAGTAATTCTATGATCGAGGTCGCAAACAGTATTTAAAAATGGACATAAAAAGAAACAAATATTCTATTATGTTTATAACAAATTATGTTTAGATTTGATTATGTTCAATTTAGTAAACATAGGTAGAATTAATAATTATTCGTCGTAACTTTTTTTTCAAAGTAATACCTACATCGGTAGATACTTAATTACAAATAAGGAGATTAATTATTCTTCACTATAAATAAATAATGAGACATTACTACACTTTTCCCGACGCGCCGCCTCAGACAGCACGCACACGGCAGTGTTCTCGCCTTACACACACCACCCACTAAGCCATCTATTGTATTACGCTTATGTTACCATGCGTTGCCTACTGAATTCTTTAACTTACGGTTAAGTTTACTCGGGAAGTCGTCGTGGCGCCGTGGTTACTGTGTGAATCATACGATATCACAGGTTAAGCAACGTTCGGCGCGGTCGGTACTTGGATGGGTGACCGCCGACCATTCCTATCTCACGACGACTTCCGTGCTTTGGAGGGCACGTTAAGCAGTCGGTCCCGGGTGCTGTATACTTGTATACAGTAGTCGTTAGGGTTTGTCAGAAGCCATCTAGGCGCCCTAAAAAATTCTGGCATCCACCACCCAGCACTGGGCCAGCTTGGTGGATTATGTCCTGTACCTCCTCTTCACCCAGGGGAGAGACTCATGCCCTGCAGTGGGCTCATTACAAAGAGTTGTGATGATGATGATGAAGTTTACTCAGTAAATAATTCATATTATAAATTATTTATTTAATTTTTTCTCTTCATGTATTAAATTTCGAACGTGACCTCCAGTCACCCTGTATATTATCCCCTAGTTTGCTACATAGTGTCTCATACAACAAGCTTTGCTTACTTTGCAGCCATGTAGTTGGTTTGACTGTCTGGAGATTTTAGTTTTATTTTAACCTTATCCCCGCCTCACGACAAATTGCAAATCTGTTTATTATTTTGTACTCATTGTGTAATTTTAAGATCCAGATGCAGAAATTACTTATTAAAGATAAGATTAGTTAGCGATGGAACTTCCTCGTCTTTTAGACTCAAAGTCTCAATTCCTATTGTTTAGTTTTTTTGCGCAAGTTCTTAACATACATATCTCATTATAACATAGACAGTCATTTTTTAAATTTTCATTAATAAGTGAATTATACGCGTGTATGTTGATAGTGGTTTTTGCCAGAAAAAAGTCGCAGAAAAACGATATTGCCCTTGAAAAATTACAAAAACGTGAAAAAAAATCTTGAACATCGAAATTTCAAAATTTCAACACATTTAAAAAACTACAGTATATCATGCGGCTTTTACTCACAATTTGTTGTCGGAGGTGCCCGACTCGTTTCGGACTCTTATGGAGTTTTTGAGTAAAAACCGCATAATAAACTATAGTTGATATGATTCACCAATTATTTATACATTTAAAAAATCGGCATGGCTTAGTAAATTAATTTTTCAGGTCTTGCGCTGCAAGAGAGGGAACCGACGTCAGTGGTCGTCCGATAAGGAAGTGACCGGCGGTTAAAGGGGTGAGGTCGAGTGGATTTGTTGATAGAGGGGATAATGGTCGGGAATTGAGGATCGCCTCTATTTGTGCAAAAAGCGTCGTCAATTCCTCAAAGGTCATGGAAGTTTTAGCTGCCACCCTTCTTAAATGGTATTAAGCAGCCTTAACTCCAGCCTCTCAGAGGCCTCCAAAATGTGGTGAATATGCTGGGTTAAACTTAAACTTGATACTATCAGTGGATGCAAAATCAAGTATGGACTCACGACTGGAGCGCAAAACCCTAGCCAGTTCATTGTTCGGTCCTACAAAATTGGTGCCATTGTCACAATAAATCTCATGTGGTTTACTTCTGTGGGCAATGAACCTGCGCAGACAAAGTAAGAACGATGAAGTGCTCAAATCCCTTACTACTTCCAAATGCACTGCTCTGGTACTTAAACAGACAAACAAACAAAAATAACACTTAGTTATACGGTAACCTCTACCCTTCTTGCTAGATATTAATGGTCCCGCAAAATCAGTGACGGTTATAGAAAGGGTAAGTAATATTTGTTCTAGGTGATGGCAGGTTTCCCATTATCGGCTGTATCGTGCGGCCGCGAAAACGAGCACATATGACGCACTGTTCGGACACCTTCCGCGCCAAGGCTATACCTGCGATAGGCCAGTAGCTATCACGTAAAGTCGATAACAACTGCGGTCCTGCATGAAATAAACGATTGTAGTATTGTCTTAAGTTTTCACGATTCATAATTTAAATAAAACTACTTTTTAACCGGATTAATCGCGTATAATTTATATTTTACATTTTAACTCGACGTTTCGGTGTCTTTGCAGACCCCGTGGTCACGAGCGACTCACGTCGAGTTAAAATGTAAAATATAAATTATACGCGATTAATCCGGTTAAAAAGTAGTTTTATATAAACGATTGTGTTCACTCAACATTAACAAACAAGTAAATCTATGTTCACTGTCTAAGATTATAGGATGTTGTTACTTTATGATGCCTACTGCGCTCGAGTATCCTGACCTTGAAGCTTGATAAATGGCACTGGCTTGTTTATAAAATTCAGTATGCAAAGTGTCGAGCTGCTGAACAAACGTCAGTATGCTGCCGAATATATTATTTGTTTTATCAGTGATTTGTGAGATAAGTCATGCAGCAAGAATTTTAGCGGTTTTTCCAATACCGTCGATAAGCCATCAAGTAGTATTCAGACCAATCACCCACGAGCTAGCCAGGAGAGGGCATGATGTCACCGTCATAACCACAGACCCTGTCTTCCCAAAAGAAGAGGCTTTAAAGAATCTCACAGAAATTGATGTCCATGATATATCTTATGACATATGGGCGAAAGCATTTCATGCAAGTAGTTCAAATGAAAAAAATTACCTAACAGATCAAATAAGGCTTGCTTTTAATCTTTTCATTGACATTTTGGAAGCACAGTTAAAAACAAAAGAAGTGTCGGAATTATTGAAAAAGCCTAGTGATTATTTTGATTTGATTATAGTTGAAGCACTAACTCAACCTGCGTATGTGTTTACGCATCTTTTTAAAGCACCAGCAGTAATGGTCAGCTCATTTGGTGCTGCATATCATCAATTCAAACCATTTGGAGTACCAGAACATGATATTTTATATCCACCCCCAGTAAGATCAAAACTGAGTAAATTGACAATGTGGGACAAAATTTCAGAGATGTACCAAATTTATCAATTAAATAAAATAACATCAGATTCAAGACTGAAAGAAATTGAAATGTTGCGAAGAGTAATACGCCCTGACATTCCTCCTATTAGTGAGCTGGAAGAAAACTTTGACATGTTTTTCCTAAATGTGTATCCAATGTGGGACTCAAATAGGCCTGTCCCACCAAATATTATCTATATGGGCGGTCTGCATCAAAATCCGCAGAAAGAGTTACCTAAAGTAAGTAATTTATCATCTGCTAAAATTTTTACAAAAAAGTTATACAAAGTATATGATTGAAATCCCTGCCTTATAGTTCTTAGGTTTACGTCAATCAACTTAGTATTACAGTAAATATGTTCTAACAATGCAACCAAAAGTAATTCATTCAATATCATAAGTCGCGTAAAATTAAGAAAAAAATTAAAAAAGTTAATCTCGGTACTAAAATTATTATCGGTAAGAACATTTAATAAACGAAACACTACTATCTCACTTTTTTTTTAATTATATTTAAGACCATGAGTCACTGCATGTTTTTCACATTTACCACACAATACCTTTAAGGCGTTGATTGAGGGGCACAGCAATACTATATCGTCAGCATAACTAATATTATTAACAAAAACGACCGGCTGGTGTAGTGGTAACATACATTGCCTTCTATGCCAGAGGTCCTGGGTTTGAATCCCGGCGGCGGCGGATATTTGTGTGATTAACACAGATATTAGTCGTCAAGTCATGGATGTTTATATTAAGTTTATTTAATAAAAAAATATGTATTTATTCAATATGTATGTTTATATATTTCTTAAGTATATCAGTTATCTTGTATCCATAACACAAGTTCTTTAAGAAACTTAATTTGGGCTGGATGTCAGAAAAAAAAAACCCCATCTACTGAACAACCCAACCCGGCGCTGCTTAGCTCCTCAATCAACCCATTCACATACATGTTAAATAATGTGAGTGAGGTTAATCCCCCCTGCCTTACACCACATTGCATAAAATTTGAGCACGATTTAAAAAAAAACACATGAACTTCTCATCAATTTCAAAGTGCCTACATCAACATTTTTATAAAGGTCGTATCTCGAAACGACGTCTTAGATAAGTTAGTAGGTCCTAAGCCCCCGTACTCTCGTCTTGCACTTCATCTTCTCTTTATGTCAGGTGAGATTGAGGTCAAACACGGATTTAGTACATACATAGCTCATCACCTCTTGCAGGCAGCCTCTCCACATCAATCCGAACAACATAATTTGTTCTTAGACTTTTAACAAATCTTAATAAATTACACAAAAAAATAAAATCAAAAAAATATTTGCTTCTTACTCTATATTTTGTAAGAAGTGCCTATTATTATTATGAAAAGAAGTTTTACCTACGCAGGATGAGTGGCATACCTACGTTCAGAGTAAATAGAGTTACGATGCTAAATAGAGGCAAAAAATATTTTTTTATGGGAAAACTTAAATTTTAAAAAGTCGTAGAACAAATGTTGTTGGGATTGATGTGGAGAGGCTGCCTGCAAGAGACGAAACGCTAATTAAAATTAACTCTGTATAACTTCACGCATGTGTAACTTTGGGGTAAGCAGAGACAAGGGAACGCCCATCGCTACGATCCAGACATACCTCGTTCGCTTCCTCCACGTTCATTGGTCTTTTTTTATATGTAATCGCCGGTTTTTAGTCACAATTGAAAAAATCTAAAATGCTTACTTACCGAGCTAGATTTATTTTTATGAGATACTAGCTGTTGTGCGCGCTTTTACCCGCGCAATTTCGATTCCCGCGGGATTTTCGGGATAAAAAGTAGTCTATACGGATTCGGCAGAATCCGTCTAAGTAATGGTAAAAGAAATTTTGAAATCGGTCCAGTAGTTTTTGAGCCTATTCAATACAAACATACAAAAATACAAAGGTTTCCTCTTTATAATATTAGTATAGATTAAAAGAAGGTTTTTTTATCTATACTAATATACAAAGATGAAGAGTTTGTTTTTTTGTTTGTTTGTTTGAACGCGCTAATCTCAGACACTACAAGTGGGATTCGAAAAATTCTTTTTGAATTTGATAGCCCAACTCTTGAGGAAGGTTAAAGGCTATATTTTATCCCGAAATTCCCACGGAATCAAAAGTTACGTGGGTAAAACCGCGCGTGGTGTCTAGTATAAGTATAATCAACCTCCTATTAATTTTAATTCTCTTGCATATTCATTTTATTTATAAATCAAGATAAGTAGGCAAGTAAACGTAACATGAAGGCCGGCCGCGCGGCCCCTTACTAAAATTAGCTTGTTTTTCATATTAGATAAGAATATGACAAATTGCTTATTCTTATCAAGTATTTTTTTAAATACATTACTTTAGCTTGATTAATAAAACTGATAAGTTTTTATTTATATAGTTCTGTTTCCTTCTAACTAAAAGACATCATAAACATTACGCAACTTTTGTAATTTATTGAATATTATAAAATTAATATACTAAAACTGCCACACCAACGATGTGCTTCGAAAGTTTTATAAAAGCTTCTATAACGGAGATAACAACGAGATATCCTCATATACACCAGCGACGGGAGTAATATGAATAATATTTTTATCTTATTTTTTACAGGATTTAAAGAAATATTTGGACGAATCCAAAAATGGAGTCATTTATATAAGCTTTGGAACAAACGTCAGCCCATCTCTTTTCCCTCCAACTAAAGTTCAAATGATAATAAATACATTATCTAAATTGCCATACAATGTCCTGTGGAAATATGACAAGGATACGTTGCCTGGACAAACGAGTAATATAAAAATTGGAAAATGGTTCCCGCAGTCAGATTTACTCAGTAAGTAATTTTTTTTTAAACTACTATAACTACTATAAGTTGCTTCCATACTGGACTGGGAGCGAAAGAAAAACGTAGAATGTGCCAGCTGCTTCTCTTCCCGGGCATACTGTAAAAGTCAGTTAAGGGACACAGGTTTGAAAGGCGTTTTTGTGGGCGATAGGCTGACACTACAATAGTCTCTCTCCATCATTATAATACCTCAAAATTTATCAAATGTGACATCAGATGGTTTTATAACCTCTGTTGTTCTGCCTACCCCATAAGGGATACAGGCGTGACGTTATGTATGTATGTATGTATAACTAAATTACCTTGCTAATTCCGCGACTCGTACTTGCACTAGTGATGCAGGATTTTCGTGCTTTGATTCACCGCCCTCAAGTAAGAAGCAAGCAATGCAATGAACACACACTTGGAATACTGTAACCCACACCACAAGCTATCACCGAAGTTTGTTTCGCTTCAACCAGAAGCATCTATGGTGGTCGTTGGGCGGTGAACCTACGCACGAAAATCCTGCATCACTAGTGCAAGTACAAGTCGCGGAATTAGCAAGGTTATATATGTTATAGTAGTTGTTTTGGATTTGTGCAAAGTAACGCCTGATTCAATAAAAATTTTTATTGACTTCTATCGTCTTAAAATAGCCCTACTGCTGATAGTTAACGACCTTTTTAGGGTGGACTTGGCTAGCAAACACGCTTCATATAAAATATGCCGCTAACTATCACCACCCTGCCAGTATGTGTTCCGATAGTGTTTTATGAAGAACCAGTGCCTTTTTAAACCCGTGTACTGTCATCTTAATCTCATCTTCTCTTACTATCAGGTTAGATGGGGATCAAATGAGAGTTTAACCACCGATAAAAAAGCATAAAGATCATGCCGTTGGTCAACTTTCACTTGTTAATGAAGTTATGGCATCTTTACAGAAGCCATATTCATAGAAGGCCATGGCTGAAAATGTATAAAAATCTTATTTTATAATATTTTTATGTTTTGCATTTAGTAATCTTAAATAACTGAAAAATATTCTAAATAGAATCACCTGACCAAGACTCGAACCTGGGACCTCTCGTTTACCGGTCGAGTGCTCTTCCAACTGAGCTACTTATGTTCTTAAACAAAATATGCTTAGTAATTTCGATAGCGTGTCACCAGGGCCAGGTAGCTGAGTTGGAAGAGCACTCCCACGCCAAGCGAGAGGTCCCAGGTCGGGTGATTGTATATTGCATATTTCTTGAGTTATTTTCAATTATACAAAATCTTATCTTATGTGTCCAGGACATCCAAATGTTAAATTATTCATAACGCAAGGAGGTTTGCAGTCCACGGATGAAGCTATCACTGCTGGAGTACCCTTGCTTGGTATGCCAATGTTGGCAGACCAATGGTACAACGTAGAAACTTATGAGCGTTTTAAAATTGGAAAACGTTTGGATTTGGATAAACTGACCGAAGAAAATTTCAAAGATGCTATTGAAAGCATTGTAGGTGATAAAAGGTAAGCCAGTTCAACGGACATCAAGAAGTTATATGATCCTGATGTTTGATTATTTTATCAAATGATAGTTTGCCATTGTAGTAACTTTCTAACTCATACTGCTGTTATTATTTGTTTTGGTCAGGACAGATCAGAGAATAGTCAGTTTAATTATTCATATAACATATTAATTATATAATTAATATGAATAATTAATAATTAATTTTATATTCAATTTTATTCAAATCCTAAAAACTTATGACAAAAGTTTATTAACAAGAATATTAGAAAGTAAAGATAAAGGAATAATTGATTTACATAGGCCCCGCAAAAATCTCATATTGTCGACGTGTATTATCATGACTGTGGCTAGGTTAAATACGCTGGTTATTTCGTTTAAAATCTTGTTACGTTCATCAATATAAGACATAAGGGGTATGACATTCATCAGGTTAATTTATCATTATCATTACAATGTTTTTTTTTTAATGAGGCCACTGCAAACCGCTGTTTAGGAATCTCATCTAGATGATGAGGAGAATTAGTAGATTAAACCTGTTCCAGTTCTGGTTAATGGATGTCAGAATATTCACGAAGAAGAAAATGCTTGACATTATAATAGCTAAAGTAAAGTGCGCAGCAACCAGGACTGACAGCTTCAGGAAAGCCAAATCACATAAATCGTGACTTTCAAAATACTAATATTCATCCTCGTGCCGGCCGACTGGCCCGAACCCTGTTTAACCTGCTTTTTCGAATGATATGCCCAAAAGTCCCGTACGTTCCGTATGTCATTTTTTAAAATGAAGTAATGCTCATTCATTCCTTTAATTTCAGCTACCGTGAAAACATAATAGATGTTCGAAATAAGAGACAAGACCAACCAATGTCTCCTCTAAACAAAACTATTTGGTGGATGGAGCACGTCATCAGACATAAAGGAGGCAAGCATCTCCGCTCAGCTGCAGCCGGAGTTTCATGGGTTGAATATTATGAAGTACCACTAGTTTTAACTTTATTATCTATAGTTTTGGCAGTATTAATAACAGTAGTATTTGCTATTCGTTTTGTATTAAGATTAATATGTTGCAAAAACTCAAAAGTAAAGAAGAGCTGATATGTTTATATTAAGTATTTGTAAATATATTTTAAAAGTTTTGAACATATGAACAAATAACTTTAAGTACGTTTTATTTTCTTTTTACGCATATTTAAGCTGATTATGTCACATTAGAAGTCAAATATGAATATTAATTAGTACTCTAATAAAAGGCGAGACTGTAATCTTGTTTTATTTTTAAATATTGATTCGATGGATAATTAGGTATGGACATGAATGAGTTTGGACCATTGTTCACACATTTAACACAATTCTTTGTAATAAGTCCACTGCAGGGCTATGAGTCTCTTCCCGGGGTGACGAGGCCGTATAGGCCATAATCGACCAAGCTGGCCCAATACTGGGTGGTTTATGTCAAAAATTTTAGGGCGCCACGCCGAAATCGCTTCTGACAAACCCTAACGACTATTGTTTACAAGTATACAGCACCCGGGACAGACTACTTAACGTGTCCTCCGAAGCACGTAAGTCATCGTGAGAAATTACTGGTCGACGGTCACCCATCCAAATACCGACCACACCGAACGTTCCTTAACCTGCGATATCGTAAGTTGATACACAAAGTAACCACGGAGCCACGACGACTTCGCACATTAATTTTGATATTGTGTACTTTATCATTTAATTATGGCAATATTTTTTTTTTATTGTTATATTGTAAGGATAGGACGTTTGTCTTCCATGCCACTTGATGGAAAGTGCGCATGAAGACTATTGTGTTACACGTCCATCCACGAGAAACCTATTCACTCGACACTTAAAATTTCAGGACTGTAGTGGTCAGGAAAAACGGACGCAGGCAGATTTTGTGACCTTAGCAATCCGTACCAAAAAGGAACTATCGAAGCGTTTTGTTCGACTTCTTGGTAAATCCACTATATAGGGATGGAAGTTCTGTCTGCGTATGATAGTCCGGTGGTAAAATGGAGGATTTATGAAGTAACTCACTTCGCTTCAGTGATCCCCATTGATGGCTGAGATTATTTGACGATCACCAATTAGCACACCAACGATAATAAACTCCAAAGTAACCTCGAAAAGTATTTGGAGACACAGTCCAGTTTCTTAGAATTGTCATTTAAGTTGTTACACGTTTGTTCCTTCTATGTCTTTATTTGAAGGTTTTTGGTGTCAACAATCCCAGTGTCGTTAAGTTTGTTGATTTATTTTGGTAAAACATTAAGCTGAAAGTTATTGTGCTAAATTTTATGTTTTAATTATGAGCCATGTTTTCTTTTCGTCTCTGAACCTTAAGTCCACTCTTATCGTATGGTAAGATTTGTGTTTTTCACGTTTCATGCTTTAAAAAAATATATTATTTGCTAATGTAGACTGCGTTACTTAGTTTTGAAAATAACTATAAAGAAAATTAGAAGAAGTTTAATTTAAGTCGGTGTAACCATTCTGCGCTTTTAAAACTATGATAAGCGAAAATGCTTTATGTTGAAACTTTTATGCCAAACTACGTGATATTGTCGAAAAAGATCATGCGACCGAAAGAGCTCCCAAGTCACACTATATTCATTAAAACTTAAAACTGTAGATAAAAAACTTTACATTTTTGTATTTTATAAGAAAAATATATTTGTATTTTTTTATCTTTTGAAGGACATAATATGTTTATATAATAATAATAATAATAATAATAAAATCAATTTATTTTCTCATCACAATAATGTTTACATATAGGCAATTAATCTATTATAATATTTTCATTTACAATATTGTTATTGTGTGAGACTGGTGCCTAAGCTAGGCTCGAAGCCTGTGTTGCTGGACACCAGGTCTCCATTAAGTAAGTACATTTAAAAATTTCGTTACATAGGCGCTTATAATTTAAATTAGTTTTACATTAAGAGTTACATACTTATAGCTTTAGGGAATTTTATCAAAAAAGAAAATGAAAAGTTAGTGTTACAATCATTGACATCTGTATAGGTAGTTTTATTATATGTATCAATGTTTACAATATTAGGTATATTTATAGCTACTACTTTGGGTGTGTACTTTGTGTACATGAGTGTAAGTTCGTGTGAGTGTGTGTGTGTGTGAGAGTGTGTGTGTGTCTATAGAAAGTTATACATATATTTTAATACCTTTATTGGAAAAAGTTCCTTTATTTTGTGTTTTCATTTTAAACAAGACGGCCGAAGATAGCTTCAGTGCTATCATAATTCAGTGTCTGTAACCATTCCGTCAGTTTCAGCTTGACCGTAGCTTTTAGCATGGGGAATATGTTTAACTTTTTATTAATTCTGTTGTAGAGGAAGCCGCCCAACTGGCAAAAGAATCGGTTTGAGAATTTCGTTTTTAGCGTAGTGCATTGGAGATTTACGGGATTATATCTTCTTTTCCCACTAGTTAGGGATGGGTCATATTTAAGTTGTTTGTGTTGTTTGAGAACAGTCTCCAAAACAAACAGCTGACGCACGGTTAAAACTTTACTTTCTTCATATAACTGTGCCGTGGGATAACGATAGGGTCGAAATGAAGATACCTTGAGAAGGGCTCTTTGCGTTCTCTCCATTTCTAGTAACAAGGTTTTTGGTGCACCGCCCCAAGACGTTATGCAATAAGAAATTATAGACTGGGCAAGCGCAAAGTAGACTAATTTAATTTTTTTGGATCAAGTACGTGCCTAAGAGTTTTGAAAACGTACATTAGTTTTCTCAGCCGACTGTTGAGGGAGTTTATGTGCTCGGCAAATCGTAAGGTGCTGTCAATGATTATACCTAAGTATCTGACGCTCTGTTTTTTACACAGACTTAGGCAGTTACACGAAGAAGTATTTAGTTCGGAACATGAATGGGCTACTATTTTATGCTGAGTGTCTTCCTTTAAATGATTATTTTGTAATGAAAATGTAATATAATTAGTTTTTTCCGTGTTTAAAGTTAGCAAATTACTTTTCAGCCAGCTTGACACCAGATTTAAGCCTGATTGAGCGTTTGCGTATACCGTTGTCCAATCATCGGCACTAAATAAAAGGACAGTGTCATCCGCAAAGGAAATCACTTTGCCACCTTGTAAAGTGAGCATACCCAGGTCATTTATGTATATAAGGAATAATGTCGGTCCTAGCACACTGCCCTGGGGGGTACCGTAAGTAATTTTGCGGTCAGTACTTATGTCGTTTCCTATCTTGACTCTCTGGGTACGCTCACTTAGATAATCTTGGAAAAGGCTTAGAGTGGTTCCTCTTATTCCAATTTTTTCCATTTTTTGGACAAGGATCGGGACAGAAACTGTGTCGAATGCCTTAGCCAGATCTAGGAACACTCCCAGCACCTTTTTTCGCTTGTCCATATTAGTAACTACGTAATTTACCAGATCATGAACAGCGTCAGAGGTCGATTTGCCAGTTCGAAAACCGTATTGCGTCGGTGAAAGTATGTTTTTTTTCTCTAAGTATTGAGTAAGTCTGCTATTCATGATGCGTTCTAGTATTTTTGAAAGTGCTGGGAGTATAGCTATCGGCCTGTAGTTTCCGACACAGCTCCTGTCACCACTCTTGTAGATAGGATAGATAATAGCCTTTTTGAATGCGTTGGGAAATTTACCTGTAGAGAGAGAAAGGTTGCAGATGTATGTTATGGCAGGAACTATTGAGGCTTCATGTCTTTTTAATAGGTTGCAAGAGATTCTATCCCATCCCA
The DNA here is from genome assembly GCA_944452665.1 of Stenoptilia bipunctidactyla. Taxonomy (NCBI): domain Eukaryota; kingdom Metazoa; phylum Arthropoda; class Insecta; order Lepidoptera; family Pterophoridae; genus Stenoptilia; species Stenoptilia bipunctidactyla. The sequence continues at coordinate 2,788,158 of OX101748.1, read as the reverse complement.
CAGCACAGTCACTACGGAGTGACCGAATTAATGTTGCAACTTCAGTCTCGTCAGTTGGTAGCATAACCATGGACTGTGATAAACTGTATGGGAAGGTTTTCTGAGGCAATTGTTCTTTACCACATACGACTTGTTGCGCCAATTTTTCACCAATTTCGGCAAAATAATCGTTTACCTTATTTATATTATTATCATTCGCAGCTATTAAATGAAACGATGTATTTTCCTTCTGTTTACTTCTGTATGAAATACTATTTATAGCTGACCATAATCGTTTAGGGTTATTACCGGCATTTAGAATTTCTTTTTTATCATAGTCATTTTTAATTTTCTTTAATAATTTATTACAGAAGTTCCTGTATCTGCTGAATGTTATTTTAAGAATATTATTATTAGGATCTTTTTTCACTTTTTTGTGCAGTCTGTCTCTGTGTCGTATACATCGTAATAGTCCAGGCGTAATCCAAGGCTTCAATATTAGTTTGCGGTTTGGAACTTTAACAGTTTTAGAATTGATATCAATAGCACGTTGAATTAAATTAATCAGGGTGTCTGCTGCTATATTAGGGTCCATATAATAATATGATATGTACGGATAATAAGGAGATTATTATTTACTGAATTGATTTCCCTCGATATCTTTCCAGCACAAGTAGATTAGATTGCTACCACACTATTTCATAACGTTTAAGCATAACAAGGTATAATTTCACAATTATAGTGTTATTGGTTTAACAAATAAAAAAATCCAATCATTTCATTTTTAAAAGGGCACAATATATATTTTTTCCTCCTATATTTATGTCTATCACAAATATGAAAGAAAATATATTCTTTGTCACCTTTTGTAATCACAACCTTGAACTATACTTAGTTCATTTTCATTCGGAAAAATTCCATTAATTGACAACAATTTGTTCCGTTACGCAATATTGACATTAAGTAAAACGTATACTATTGATTATGGATCAAAAAAGCGTTGCTCGTATGAGTTCTTTACAATCTGAAGATGGATTAGGTCATGTTAAATAGTAATTGTTACTGTTAAGAGAAGTCATCGTGGCGCAGTGGTAACTGTGCATATCAAAGCGCTCGGTGCGGCCGGTATAAGGATGGGTGACCGCCGATCATTCATTTTTCACGGCGACTTCCGTGCTTCGGAGGTCACGTTAAGCAGTCGTTCCCGGGTGCTGTATACTTGTATACAGTAGTCGTTATGGTTTGTCAGAAGCCATTTTGGCACCCTGAAATATCTGACATCCACCAAGCAGCACCGGGCCAGCTTAGTGGATTATGGCCTCAACCTCCTCGTCACCCAGAGGAGAGACTCATAGCCCTGCAGTGGGCTTATTACTCGGAGTTCTGATGATGATGACTGTTAAGAGCTCAATATTTTGTAAAAATTGTATACGACACCTGAATTTCATATTACAGGTAAATCTTGGTTTAGGTCTTGGCAACTGAACCCACTGAGGACTGAACTGACACTGTGGGTTTTTGCAACATTTTATATGGCGGTACTAGCATGAATGTCAAAGTCGTTTTTCTGGTGTCACTCTTGTTAATCGAACGGTTGTTGGTGGTTTTGGTAATTAAGATTGTGGAATTTTCCTATTGGAAAATAAATAAAAAAATTGATAGTATCATAATCAATTTAGGAAACAGCGATACCAGTAGAATGTAGAATTGCTGGATCCAGATTATGATTACAATGAATAAAAATAATTATTGTATTTGGTTGTTTTATTTTTAAACTTGATTAATACTAGTTGCCTATAATTTTAATTATATACTTCTTATCAAAAAATAGGACAATATAGGATATTAGTAATTTTTACGATAATTTTATAAAAAAAATTAATCAAGTATCAAGTTTGTTTAATCCATGTATTTCGTACTATTGTCGGGGATACCATGGTGCTATTTTTTTAAATTTGCCAGGTTTTTCCAGTCTCTACTTTCAATACCCAGACTATATGAATAACATTTTGTATTACTTAATGTTGTGCAATATTTAAAAATATTTTTCTCTATATAGTCTCCTTTTTTGCTTGATTAGGAGAATGGTATCGCTTTGTATCAAGTTTTGTAATACGATGACTATCAAAAAAATATTAGATTAGATAGTATTAGTAATTTATTAAAAATAGATTTCAGCGTTTAGGTACAGACTTTAGGTTTTTTTTAAATATATTAATGAAATGTTTAATTCAGCCGTGGATTTTCTCAGAACTTTGATTTCATGGATATTGGCTCACGCATTAGATACGTCTCTTGTCTCATAACTGGGTAATAATGATTATATATCAAGAATGAAATTTCACAAAGAACAGATCTCTGAGGCACCCCGGCAATAATTAATATTAGGTTAAAAGAGCAGCCCTTCTTTTTATCAGTTAGCATCCTGATTTAATTAGTCCTAGGACTAGCTACGTAGGACTAATTACATTAATCATTCAATCAGAAACTTAGATTCCAGATATACAGGGTGACTGGTGACAAATTTTAAATAATGAAGGAGAGCACTCTGAACTCGATTCTGATCTTAATTATATAATAAATGTAGGTATTTAGTTTTACACCAGAAATCCCTATGAATATTAAAGAAACCTTACTACATTTTCCGACGCGCTGCCTCAGTCAACACGTACACAGCAGTGTTCCCACCACACAGCACACCAAGTAAGAACGATAAAGTGCTCAAATCCCTTACTACTTCCAAATGCACTGCTCTGGCGCTTAAACAGACAAACAAACAAAAATAACACTTAGTTATACGGTTACCTCTACCCTTCTTGCTAGATATTAATGGTTCCGCAAAATCAGTGCCGGTGCTATAGAAAGGGTAAGTAATATTTGTTCTAGGTGATGGCAGGTTTCCCATTATCGGCTGTATCGTGCGGCCGCGAAAACGAACACATATGACGCACTGTTTGTACACCTTCCGCGCCAAGGCTCTACCTGCGATAGGCCATTAGCTATCACGTACAGTCGATAACAACTGCGGTCCTGCATGAAATAAACGACTGTGTTCACTCAACATTAACAAATAAGTAAATCTATGTTTACCGTCTAAGATTATAGGATGTTTTTTATTAAATTCAAAATTAGAGGCCCTTATTTGACCACCCTTATTTGATAGTCATTATACCATCAGAATCTATGAACGGATTTAACGGCAATACATTGCAATTTTTATTTAATTGTGTACGTGTCTGCAATGCTCGTATTCCACAGTAAATGATTCTAATTGACAAAGTTTAATAAGCGTAATCCTGGCCTTATTAATTTTATCAGTGTTCTATACATGGCAGAGACAGTCTGAGAGAAGTATGATTAACTTTGTAATAGTGAATGAACGACTTAGAACGAAAGTTAAGAACACGGTGTTTTCACTAAATTTCGTTAGTATCACTAAGATATAGATGGCGCTGTTTATGATTTATAAAATTAGAAAAATGCCATAGACAATGTCTCTTTCATCCTACTTTTCATTCCTCGGTTCATTCAATCAATCACCTAACCATCTCATTAAATCTATCTTTCATTCGTTACCTGTGTTCGTTACTGCGCACCCGTTTTCGAATGTTGTTTTTATCGCTTTTTCCTTGGATCTCTTTTACCCACACAACCCGGCCACTATTTGGACTCTGACGCTCCCTTTTTTAATTCTGACCCGGCAATTCTACTGGATCGTGATAACAATTTTCTGATATATACATATTTCATATAATCATAATAATATATTTGAGGATTCTTAAATATTCTTAAAGAAAAATACAGGGAAAAACAAACAAAAATACAAAAATGAAGGGACTGGTTCTAGTAAAAGTTTCAGTCACTAAGTTCTAGATAGTGCTAGAGCTCCGTTTTAGCTGATATCTCTACCTCAACCTATAAAAGTTACTTTATGATGCCTACTGCGCTCGAGTATCCTAGCCTTGAAGCTTGATAATGGCATTGGCTTGTTTACAAAATTCAGTCTTCAAAGTGTCGAGCTGCTGAACAAACGTCAGTATGCTGCCGAATATATTATTTGTTTTATCAGTGATTTGTGAGATAAGTCATGCAGCAAGAATTTTAGCAGTTTTTCCAATACCGTCAGTAAGCCATCAAGTGGTATTCAGACCAATCACCCACGAGCTAGCCAGGAGAGGGTATGATGTCACCGTCATAACCACAGATCCTGTCTTCCCAAAAGAAGAGGCTTTAAAGAATCTCACAGAAATTGATGTCCATGATATATCTTATGACATATGGGCGAAAGCATTTCATACAAGTAGTTCGAATGAAAAAAATTACCTAACAGATCAAATAAGGCTTTCTTTTGATCTTTTCATTAAAATTATTGAAGCACAGTTAAAAACAAAAGAAGTGTCGGAATTATTGAAAAAGCCTAGTGATTATTTTGATTTGATTATAGTTGAAGCTTTACCTCAACCCGCGTATGTGTTTACGCATCTTTTTAAAGCACCAGCAGTAATGGTCAGCTCATTTGGTGCTGCATATCAACAATTCGAAACATTTGGAGTACCAGAACATGATATTTTATATCCATCCCCAGCAAGATCAAAACTGGGTAGATTGACAATGTGGGACAAAATTTCTGAGATGTACCATCTTTATCAACTAAATAAAATAACATCAGATTCGAGACTGAAAGAAATTGAAATGTTGCGAAAAGTAATAAATCCTGACATTCCTCCTATTAGTGAGCTGGCAGAAAACTTTGACATGTTTTTCCTAAATGTGTATCCAATGTGGGACTCAAATAGGCCTGTCCCACCAAATATTATCTATATGGGCGGTCTGCATCAAAATCCGCAGAAAGAGTTACCTAAAGTAAGTAATTTATTATCTGCTAAAATTCTTTTACAAATAGTACTTTTATACAAAGTTATTTAAAAATCCTTGAAATCTGCCTTATAGTTCTTAGGTTTACGTCAATCAACTTAGTATTTCAGTAAATATGTTCTAACAATGCAACCAAAAGTAATTCATTCAATATCATAAGTCGCGAAAAATTAAGACAAGTCGAAAAAGTTTATCTCGGTACTAAAATTATTATCGTTAAGAACATTTAATAAACGAAAGACTACTATCTCACTTTTTTTTTAATTATGTTTGAGACCATGAGTCACTGCATATTTTTCACATATACCCAACAATACCTTTAAGGCGTTGATTGAGGGCACAGCAATACTATATCTTCAGCATAACTAATATTAATAACAAAAACCCCATCTACTGAACAACCCAACCCGGCGCTGCTTAGCTCCTCAATCAACCTATTCACATACATGTTAAATAATGTGGGTGAGGTTAATCCCCCCTGCCTTACATCACATTGCATAAAATTTGAGCACGATTTAAAAGCACATGAACTTCTTATCAATTTCAAAGTGCCTACCTCAACATTCTTATAAAGAGTTGGTCGTATCTCGAAACGACGTCTTAGATAAGTTAGTGGGTCCTAAGCCCCCGTACTCTCGTCTTGCACTTCATCTTCTGTTTATGACAGGTGAGATTGAGGTCACGGACCACGAGGAACACGGATTTAGTACATATATAGCGCATTACCTCTTGCAGGCAGCCTCTCCACGTCAATCCCAACAATATAATTTGTTCTTAGAATTTTTACAAATCTTAATAAACTACACAAAACAATAAAAACAAAAATATATTTGCGTCTTACTCTATATTTTGTAAGAAGTGCCTATATTATATATATTTATTATGTTACTATATATTATTATGAAAAGATGTTTTACCTTCGCAAGATGAGTGGCATACCTACTAGATTATTATTTAACCGAGCTAGATTTATTTTTATGAGATACTAGCCACCGCGCGCGGTTTTACCCGCATAACTTTTGATCCCGTTTAATTCTCTTGCATATTAATTTTATTTATAAATCAAGATAAGTAACTTTAACTGATATAGTTATAATTAAAGGCAAACGTAACATAAATTATGAAGGCCGGCCGCGCGGCCCCTTACTAAAATTAGCTTGTTTTTCATATTAGATAAGAATATGACAAATTGCTTATTCTTATCAAATATGTTTTTTAAAAACCTAACTATAGCATGATTAATAAAACTGATAAGTTTTTATTCATATAGTTCTGTTTCCTTCCTAACTAAAAGACATCATAAACATTATGCAACTTTTGTAATTTATTGAATATTATACAATTAATATACTAAAACTGCCACACCAACGATGTGCTTCGAAAGTTTTAAAAAAGCTTCTATAACGGAGATAACAAAGAGATATCCTCATGTACACCAGTGACGGGAGTAATATGAATAATATTTTTATCTTATTTTTTACAGGATTTAAAGAAATATTTGGACGAATCCAAAAATGGAGTCATTTATATAAGCTTTGGAACAAACGTCAGCCCATCTCTTTTCCCTCCAACTAAAGTTCAAATGATAATAAATACATTATCTAAATTGCCATACAATGTCCTGTGGAAATATGACAAGGATACGTTGCCTGGACAAACGAGTAATATAAAAATTGGAAAATGGTTCCCGCAGTCAGATTTACTCAGTAAGTAATTTTTTTTAAACTACTATAACTACTATAAGTTGCTTCCATACTGGGACTGGGAGCGAAAGAAAAACGTAGAATGTGCCAGCTGCTTCTCTTCCCGGGCATACTGTAAAAGTCAGTTTAGGGACAGAGGTTTTAGAGGCGTTTTTGTGAGCGATAGGCTGATCCCTTGTCACTACAACAGTCTCTCTCCATCATTATAATACCTCAAAATTTATCAAATGTGACATCAGATGGTTTATAACCTCTGGTGTTCTGCCTACCCCATAAGGGATACAGGCGTGACGTTATGTATGTATGTATGTATAACTAAGTTACCTTGCTATTTCCGCGACTCGTACTTGCACTAGTGATGCAGGATTTTCGTGCGTTGATTCACCGCCCTCCCTCCCTCAAGCAAGAAGCAAGCAATGCAATGAACACACACTTGGAATACTGTAACCCACACCACAAGCTATCACCGAAGTTTGTTTCGCTTCAACCAGAAGCATCTATGGTGGTCGTTGGGCGGTGAACCAACGCACAAAAATCCTGCATCACTAGTGCAAGAAAAAGTCGCGGAATTAGCAAGGTTATATATGTTATAGTAGTTGTTATGGATTTCTGCAAAAGTAACGCCTGATTCAATCAATTTTTATATTAACTTCTAGCCGTATAGAGTCATCTTAGCCCTACTACTGCTAGTCAATGACCCCTTTAGGGTGCACTTGGCTAGCAAACACGCTTCATATAAAATCTGCCGCCAATTATCACCGCCCTGGCAGTATGTGTTCCGGTAGTGTTTTATGAAGAACCAGTGCCTTCTTAAGCCCGTGTACTGTCATCTTAATCTCATGACGACCGGCTGGTGTAGCGGTAACATACATTGCCTTCTATACCAGAGGTCCTGGGTTCGAATCCCGGCGGCGGCGGATATTTGTGTGATGAACACAGATATTAGTCGTCAAGTCATGGACGTTTATATGATTATTTAAGTTTATTCTAATAAAAAATATGTAATTTCAATATGTATGTTTATATATTTCTTAAGTATATCAGTTATCTAGTATCCATAACACAAGTTCTTTTAGAAACTTAATTTGGGCTAGATAATGTTGTGTGAGTGTCAGAAATATTTATTTATTTATTATTTATTATTCTCTTACTATCAGGTTAGATGGGGATCAAATGAGAGTTCAACCACCGATAAAAAAAAGCATAAAGATCATGCCGTTAATCAACTTTCACTTGTTAATGAAGTTATGGTATCTTTACAGAAGCCATATTCATAGAAGTCCATGGTTGAAAATGTATAAAAATCTTATTTTATAATATTTTTATGTTTTGCATTTAGTAATCTTAAATAACTGAAACATATTCTAAATAGAATCACCCGACCAAGACTCGACCCTGGGACCTGTCGCTTACCGGTCGAGTGCTCTTCCAACTGAGCTACTTATGTTCTTAAACAAAATATGCTTAGTAATTTCGATAGCGTGTCGCCAGGGCCAGGTAGCTTGGAAGGTAGCAGGCAGCAGGAGTTGGAAGAGCACTCGTCCGGCAAAGGAGAGGTCCCAGGTCGGGTGATTGTATATTGCACATTTTTTCAATAATACAGAATCTTATCTTATGTTTCCAGGACATCCAAATGTTAAATTATTCATAACGCAAGGAGGTTTGCAGTCCACGGATGAAGCTATCACTGCTGGTGTACCCTTGCTTGGTATGCCAATGTTGGGAGACCAATGGTACAACGTAGAAACTTATGAGCGTTTTAAAATTGGAAAACGTTTGGATTTGGATAAACTGACCGAAGAAAATTTCAAAGATGCCATTGAAAGCATTGTAGGCGATAAAAGGTAAGCCAGTTCAACGGACATCAAGAAGTTATATGATCCTGATGTTCATGATCAAATGCTAGTTTTTCAGAGTAGTAAGTTTCTAACTCATACTGCTGTTATTATTTGTTTTGCTCAGGACAGATCAGAGAATAGTTAGTTTAATTATTCGTAACAATTATATTATCATATGCTATTCAATTTTATTCATATCCTAAAAACTTATGACAGAAATTTATTAACAAGAATATTAGAAAGTAAAGATAAAGGAATAATTGATTTAGATAGGCCCCGCAAAGATCTCATATTATCGACGTGTATTATCATGACTGTGGCTAGGTTAAATATGCCGGTTATTTCGTTTAACATCTTGTTACGTTCATCAATATAAAGACATGAGGGGTATGACATTCATCAGGTTAGTTTATCATTATCATTACAATGTTTTTTTTTTTAATGAGGCCACTGCAAACCGCTGTTTAGGTATCTCATCTAGATGATGAGGAGCATTGGTAGATTAAACCTGTTCCAGTTCTGGTTAATGGATGTCAGAATATTCACGAAGAAGAAAATGCTTGAAGTTATTATAGCTAAAGTAAAGTGCGCAGCAACCAGGACTGACAGCTTCAGGAAAGCTAAATCACATAAATCGTGACTTTCAAAATACTAATATTCATCCTCGTGCCGACTGGCCCGAACCCTGATCAACCTGCTATTTCGAATGATCGAATGAGCCCAAAAGTCCCGTTCGTTCCCACCGTCATTTTTTTTTAAATGAATTAATGCTCATTCATCCCTTTAATTTCAGCTACCGTGAAAACATAATAGATGTCCGAAATAAGAGACAAGACCAACCAATGTCTCCTCTAAACAAAACTATTTGGTGGATGGAGCACGTCATCAGACATAAAGGAGCCAAGCATCTCCGCTCAGCTGCAGCCGGAGTTTCATGGGTTGAATATTATGAAGTACCACTAGTTTTAACTTTATTATCTATAGTTTTGACAGTATTAATAACAGTAGTATTTGCTATTCGTTTTGTATTAAGATTAATATGTTGCAAAAACTCAAAAGTAAAGAAGAGCTGATATGTTTATATTAAGTATTTGTAAATATATTTTAAAAGTTTTGAACATACTCGTATGAACAAATAACTTTAAGTACGTTGTATTTTCTTTTTTACGCATAATTAAGCTGTTTATGTCACATTAGAAGTCAAATATGAATATTAATTAGTACTCTAATAAAAAGTGAGACTGTAATCTTGTTTCATTTTTAAATATTGATTCGATGGATAATTAGGTATGGACATGTATGAGTTTGGACCATTGTTCACACATTTATCACAATTCTTTCTAATAAGTCCAGTGCAGGGCAATGAGTCTCTTCCCTGGGTGATGAGGTCGTATAGGCCATAATCGACCAAGCTGGCCCAATACTCACGCCGAAATAGCTTCTGACAAACCCTAACGACTATTGTATACAAGTACACAGCACCCGGGACAGACTACTTGACGTGTCCTCCGAAGCACGGAAGTCGTCGTGAGAAATGACTGATCGGCGGTCACCTATCCAAATACCGACCACGCCGAACGTTCCTTAACCTGTGATATCGTGTGATACACACAGTAACCACGGCGCCATGACGACTTCAGTTCTTTAGTACAGGTATAATTCAAAAAGTCACGACGACTTCGCACATTAATTTTGATATTGTGTACTTTATGATTTAACTATAGCAATATTTATGAAGCAACTCAGTGAACCCTATTGATGGCTGAGATTATTTGACGATCACGAATTAGCACACCAACGATAATAAGCTCCAAAATAACCTCGAAAAGTATTTGGAGACACAGTCCAGTTTCTTAGAATTGTTTTTGAATTGTCTTTATTTGAGGGTTTTTGGTGTCAACAATCCCAGTGTCGTTAATTTTGTTGATTAATTTGGTATAACATTAATCTGAAAGTTATTGTACTCAATACCTGTAAATGTTATGTTTTAATTATGAGCCATGTTTTCTTTTCGTCTCTGAACTTTTAGTCTACTCTTATCATATGGCAAAGTCTTGTGTTTTTCACGTTTGCTTTAAAAATACGTATTATTTTCTAATGTAGACTACGTTACCTACTTGTTTTTGAAAATAACTATAAAGAAAATTAGAAGAAGTTTAATTATATCGGTGTAACCATTCTGCGCTTATAAAACTATGATAAGCGAAAATGCTTTATGCTGAAACTTTTATGCCAAACTACGTCATATTGACGAAAAAGATCATGTGACCGAAAGAGCTCCCAAGTCACACTAGATTCATTAAAATTTAAAACTGTAGATAAAAAACTTTACATTTTTTTATTTTATAAGATAAATATATATGTATTTTTTTATCTTTTGAAGGACATAATATAGGGATAATAAGGAGATTATTATTTACTGAATTGATTTCCCTCACTATCTTTCCAGCACAAGTAGATTAGATTGCTACCACACTATTTCATAACGTTTAAGCATTACAAGTTATGATTTCACAATTATAGTGTTATTGGTTTAACAAATAAAAAAATCCAATCATTTCATTTTTAAAAGGGCACAATATATATTTTTTCCTCCTATATTTATGTCTATCACATAAAAATAGGAGGAAAAATATATGATAAAGAATATATTTTATTTAATAAACGAAAATATATTCTTTATCACCTTTTGTAATCACAACCTTGAACTATACTTAGTTAATTTTGATTCGGAAAAATTCCATTAATTGACAACAATTTGTTCCGTTACGCAATATTGGCATTAAGTATAATGTATTGATTATGGATCAAAAAAGCGTTGCTCGTATGAGTTCTTTAAAATCTGAGGATGGATTAGGTCGAGTAAAATAGTGATTATTACAGTTTAGAGCTCAGTATTTGGTAAAAATTGTACACACTGTTAAAAATTATGTGATTTTACATGCTAAAAAGTACATAAACCTGTAGAATGTACCGAAAACAGCTGTAAATTTCAGTAAATTGTGGAAAAGAAAATAATTTTCGGTAATTTTACAGATTTTTAATTATTTTTATGTAATTCTATCTAAAAAGTGTATAATGACAGAACAATTTGTATTTTTACACATGGTCTGGGATTATTACAGAAGCAATACATAAAACATGTGTAAATATAATTTAAAAAGGTATAAAATTGTCGAAATATACGTGAATTTCCATAAATTATAGAAAAAATACACAATTATGTAATGTAAAATTACATCTTTCATGTAAAACTACATCAACATTTAATATTACATAAATGTTTGGGCAACAAGAGTTGCCTAAGCTTTTATGTAATTTTCACTAAAAATATTTAACAGTGTACAACACCTGATGTTCATATTACAGGTAAATCTTGGTTTACGTCTTGGCAACTGAACAGTATGTTAAATAGTCAACGGCGTTCCTATTAGAGTCTGGCTAACGATAGTAGACACTGGGGGTTTTTGCAAACATTTTATATGACAGTATTTTTCTGGTGTCGCTGTTATTAATCGAACGGTTGTTGGTGGTTTTGGTCAATGAGATTTTGGAATTTTCCTATTTGAAATAACTTTAAAGATTATTGATTATTGTATTTCATTGTTTTAATATTTTAACCTGATTAACCTGAACCTTTTTATTATATACTTTTCATCAAAAAGTAGGACAGTAGCAATCTTATTATTTTTTACAATAATTTTATAAAAAAAAAAAAAACAAGTATCAAGTTTGTTTAATCCATGTATTTCGTACTATTGTCGGGGTAACCATGTTGGTATTTTTTTTTAATTCGCCAGTTTTTTTTAGTCGCTATTTTCACTAGCTAGACTATATGAATAAGATTTCGCATTGCTCAATGTTGTGCAATATTTAAAAATATTTTCCTCTCTCTAGTTTCGTTGTATTATCTTTTTTACTCGATTAGGAGAATGGTATCGCTTTGTATCAAGTTGTTTATATTACTATCAAAAAATATTAGATTAGACAAAATTGGTAATTTATTAAAAATCAATTTCAGTCTACAGACTTTAGGTATTATAAAATGTATTAATGAAATGTTTAATTCTGGCGTGAATTTTCTCAGAACTTTGATTTCATGGATGTTGGCTAACGCATTAGATACGTCTCTGTCTCATAACTAATAATGAATGGGATTAGAAGCTCATGATTATATAGCAAGAATAAAATTTCACAAAGAACAGATCCCTGAGGCACCCCGGCAATCATTATTAACATTAGGTAAGAAGAACAGCCCTTATTTTTTTTTATTTAGCAGCCTGATTTAATTAGTACAAGCTACCATGGACTAATTACATTAACCATTCAATAAAAAAATCAGATTCCAGATATAGAACCCAAACGGCGTGCTATATGCTGAAAGCTTACTTAAGAGAGCACCGTTTTGTTATCATCTTATTAAATTTAAAAAGCAAAGGACGAAGCATAATTTCGATACCCACCTCCAAAAGCCATGTAGGATATGCCGTTGGATAGGTTTTAGTAACCTGAATCACTGGCGCCAAGTTCCGATCGTTAGATCGTTCAGAGTTATAAGATCCTAAATGTCGGACTATAATTTTGGTATCCACCTACACTAGACATGCATGTACACTAAAGAATTGGAACGACATAAGTATTTGTATTTGTTGAAGAAAAATTGTTATGAACAACGCATCTTTATTACAGAACTTATAAAGATTGATTTGCGATGCTGGCTTAATCATATACAATCGGACGTTTCCTTTCTTCGTCATTATAACTATAGATCAGAAATATTTTCTGACGCTTCCACTACTCGTTGGGGAGCGTTTTGTAATGGTATTGATGCGTTCGGGTATTGGAAAGATGATGAATCAAAAATGCACATTAACGAGTTGGAAATTAGAGCAGCTTTATTTTCGCGTTAAAAACATTTGCTAAAGATTTATGTAATTGTGAGATTTTATTAAGAATTGACAATGTTACTGCCATTTCAAAGAAGTTTGGCAATGGTGTGAGCAGCGTAAAATTATAATTTTTGCCTCGTACATTAATTCAAAAGAGAGTTGTGATGCTGATCGTTTATATAGAAAGAAGTTTATTGATACAGAGTTATCTGATTATGATTTAGTGAAAGAATCAAAGTTAGGACGCCCAGAAATAGTTTTATTTGCTAGTCATAGAAATGCCAAGTGCTATGTTTGTTTAACATGGACGCCTGATCCAGATGCTTGGGCAGTCGACGCATCCACAATATCATGGCAAAAATTAAGATCTTATGCTTTTCTACATTTCTCTTTGATTTTAAAGATGCTTCAAAAAATTATTAATGATAAAGCCGAGGGTAGTGTGGTAAAAGTATTGGCCAACTCAGGCGTGGTTCCCAGTTTTTAAGAATCTTGTTATCTCCAAAATTATTTCGTTCGAACTCGATGTAAATCTTTTGGATTCTCCTTTCAGACAGTCTCACAACTTGCATTGCAGCCTGCGACTGGTTGCCGCGAGGTTGTCCGGGAAGTCTTATTACGAAAATCAATGAACGTTCAGTCATTCAGTTCTTAACTTCTTGTTTTGATTCGGGAGCCAAATATGGCACTATAAATTCGTACAGATCGGCATTACCTTTTCTACATGGAGGAGCTTTAGATTATACTATTTATGAAAGGAGTCTTTAGACTACGGCCTTCAAATCCTAGATACAGTTTAATCTGGGACCCTACTGTAGTTCTTAATTATCTTTCACAGCAATGGCCTAATGAGAGCCTTAGTCTGGAAAAACTTTCTAAAAAGACACTGACTCTGTTGGCCTTAGTAACTGCACATCGAATCCAGACATTTTCCAAAATAAGATTAGAAAATATAGATATCAACACAACAAATATCTAACCCGGTGTCAATCTTAATTTTACCGTTTTTTGATGAAAATCCAAAAATCTGTCCTGTAAGATGTTTAAAAGAATATTTAAATCAAACTGTACATTTACGTAAAAACGATAACGTTTTCTTTTTCATAAGTTACAAAAAGCCGCATAAATCAATTTCAAGTCAGAGAATGAGTCATTGGATTAAAGACTGTTTATCACAAAGCGGTATAGATATATCGATATTTTCAGCATACAGTACTCGTCATGCCAGTACATCTGCGGCCAACAGACTCGGTATTAGTCTTGATGTCATTAGAAGGACCGCTGGTTGGTCCAATTGATCTATTACGTTTGCAAAAATTCTATAACAAATGTATAATAAACAATGAGAGTCAAGACCAATTTGCAAGAACTTTTCTATCTCATTAAATAATTCGTTTATATTGTAATCATTCAATAATTCAATGATATTGTATTCTAATCATGAATTAATTCATTGATGCTGTAATAATTAACAAGTCGTTGATTTGTAATAATTTTGACCATGTTTAAATAAGAAAAATGATATCTTGTTTCTTTTTCATTCCTGGAACTACCCTGCAAACAAAACTCTTTGAATATATTCACTTTATCGCTTTGAACATCCTACAATATGTAAACTCAAATCGCAAAGAATGAAGCTGGAAACATAATTGACAATCAAACGAACTTGCAAAGTGAAGTTCGATTGAAATTATGTGACAGCTTCATTCGACGCGATTTATATACACCCACCCTTAATAAATTTGTATATTATACTGAACACCCTACCCTAAAAATTAGAAAGTGAATATATTCAGGAATGTGTTTATTTGGCTTTCAACAAATGAGTCGGAGTACACCAAGAAGGATGGATCTTGGTGTGGAGGACCGTGGTTAGTGTTGCCAACAAAAAAAAAATTAGTTCTCTCAATCACCGTGCGAAGGCTGATGCGTGGCACCGCATACTACAATATGTTAACTCAAATCGCGTCGAATGAAGCTGTCACATAATTTCAATCGAACTTCACTTTGCAAGTTCGTTTGATTGTCAATATTAGCAATCAATAATATATTTTTTATTTTGTACAGAAATGGCTTATTTAAGATAAGATTAGTTAGCAATGGAACTTCCTTGTCTTTTAAACCAAAGTCTCAATTCCTATTGTTTAGTTTTTCGCGGAAGTTTTAAACATACATATCATATCTATTTTTCTATATATATTTACATTTTAAATTACTCTGCTGGCTTCTTAATGTGTATGTCGCGTTTTAACCTACTCTTATTTATTTGCATTAATTAAGAACAAATATATATAAGAATGAGTCTGTATCTACCTACTCCCAGGCAGCGGCTGAAAATCAGCGCTTTGCTAGCTTCCTAGCAAAGCATTAGGCTGAGTCGTCGCCTTTTGTTTTTTAGTTAAGGTATTTATGCTTGTATAAGTATGCACTGTTTAGTCATAAGTTATTTGTAGGTTTAAATTATGTTACCTAAAAAACAATAAAGATTTTCTATTCTATTTCTATTCTATTTATAATATAGTCAGTCATCGACAAAAATTAAATCGTCGGTGAATCTATATCAGATTCATGTACAAGTACATTGTTAGTTAGCGGTTCGTTACTAAATGTAAAATAAACATTGCAAGTACTCTAAATAAGTAAACTTTATCTGAAGTATTGTTTTCTGATAATTATTGAGTGCTTATCCGTGTAACATTAGTAAATGTTTGTAATCTCTCCTTATCGTTTAATTGTATGGTTCATTTCATCTATACTAATATTATAAAGAGGAAACCTTTGTATTTTTGTATGTTTGTATTGAATAGGCTCAAAAACTACTGGACTGATTTCAAAATTTATTTTACCATTACTTAGAAGGATTCTTCCGAATCCGTATAGGCTACTTTTTATCCCGAAAATCCCGCGGGAATCGAAATTGCGCGGGTAAAACCGCACGCAACAGCTAGTGAGTCATAATTTTAGTTAGTAAATCGGCATCGAAGTCTAGAAATGCTCAGCATTTCTTGATTCTAGTAACTGTTGAAGTAAGTACTTACACTGAAACAAAAAGTATGAAACGTCAAAAGATCAATGGTTTGAATCACCTAATGGTTGGGAATAACCTTTGTAATTATCATATTTAAAACTTATCCATTTAAATCTAATTTAACCTGTTTTCCGATGATTGTTTATCATTGTATGTGTTAGATTAACAATCAAACCAATCAAGTCTGTTATAAATGACTACCAAGTCACATACAGGGTGACTGGTACATGACCAGCCAGAGGAACAGAGCGTGTAGATGGGATCATTTTCAAGTATTTAAAGCCCACTTTCCATGGGTTAAGTCTTATAAAAAAAAAAAAAAGTTTTATTCATCTTAGGAATTTCACAAAACACTTGATAAAGTCAGTCATCACATACTGCGGCTTTAAGTAGTTGTTGATAGTTGTTGAATAATATATTACAGTAGACCAAGAGACAAAAAAAGCTGGCGGAAAAAAACTCTTGGCATTCTTTTTCAGTCAGAATGATTAAATTAATACAAATAGGCTCAGTACAAATGGACCGTGACATGAAAAACACAAAAAACAACAAACACAAGACAGCTAATTGTGAGAGCCAATGTCATGCCACAACCAAATTGCTTACAAAGTAGATAGGTACAATGAGCTATGAATGCACAATACGAACATGACAAACTGGGACCAGAGTATTTGAACAAGAATGGAATAAAATAGTCATAGTATCATTAGCAAAACGACCTGGCACCGCTAGTACTCGTAGCACCGTTCACGAGTATAACGCAAGCACCAGCCTTCACCCTCCTCGACTATATTTTAGGGAAGAGGATGACCCGATACCCGACGCTACCACTAGCCATGCCGCCTGAGGAAGCATGACGACGAGCATGAAGTATGTATACCGCACAGCCAAGCCGTAAACAAAATTATTAAGTAATTAGAAACTTTTAGAAATATCCTGTTGTGCTTAATCCTATGCCTTTTTATCGTCTAAGTAATCTTTAGTTTTAAAAAAACCTTTCGAGATAGAGTGTTTTGAATGATTGATTTAAATTTATTGAATGGCAGGGATTGAATTGACTTTAGAATTTTGTTATATATACGTAGGTTTTGTTATATATACGTAGGTATATATGACATTCCAATAAATGATTTGCTGCTTTTAGCCAGCCTTAATTTGGGAAACGCTAACTTATGGTCGTTCCTAGTCCTTACAGAGTAATTTTTATCATAATTATCTTTCATCGTTTTGAATTTACTACTATTCTTATAGATATACATAATGTTTTTATAAATATATTGTGAGGCAAAGGTCAAGATACCAATCTTTTTAAACTTTTCTCGAAGGGATTCTCTATATGCAAGTTTATACATTCCACGAATAGCCCTTTTCTGCAGTGTCAATATCGTGTCAATATCTGCGGCATTATCCCAAAGTAGAATGCCGTAGGACATTATACTATGAATATGACTATAATATATATAATATGAAATTTCAACACATTTAAAAAACTATAGTTTATCATGCGGCTCTTACTCACAATTTTTTGTCGGAGGTGTCCGACTAGTTTCGGACTCTTATGGAGTTCGTGAGTAAAACCGCATAATAAACTACAGTTAATACGATTCACAAATCATTTATACATTTAAAAAATCGGCATGGTTTAGTAAATTTATTTTTCTTTAAAAAACTTCTCTGCTTTCCCACTTGGACTTAAGAATTCCTGTTTCTCTAAACCTACAGTTCTATGATCAGGCAAGCGTCTATTTGGGAATTGCTCCTGATTGCGCCTTGGTCCACGAGCTTTAGGTACTATTATCAGCGCCATGTACGAGTAGAGCATCCAAGTACTCGTCGTTGGTAATGTTAGGTAATTTAAAATTGTAAAAATAACAAAGCTTAACAAAAACAGTTAAAAATTTAATAGAAAAAGTAACAGAAGTTGACTCTAAATAACACAGCAGATAACAGTCAGCAGATCAACGACAACAAAGTATTAACGACTACAGAAAACAAAGAACTTTAGCACGATGAGGTCAAAATAAGACTAATCAACGTTTTTTTTCTACCACACCATTAGTCATAATATGCGAAAATAAATAATCCTAGGAGAGTAGCATAGGGTTGACCTTAGCGTAACAAAGACAAAACATAACAGCCCATGTCTTAAATTTTACAAAAGTGTAGATTTACTTTGAAATGGGCAATAAAACATATGGAAAACGAGTCCCGCTATTCACTTAAGAGAATTTTGCATTGAAATGAAATATATTTTTGTCTTAAATTTGGTATTTTTGGAAAGGTCATAGACCAAAAAAGTTTATTAAAGCAAAGAAATTTACAAAATCATGCCGATTTTTTTTTAAATGTGTTGAAAGACAATATCTTTTTTCTGGGAATTTATTTCCGGCAAAAACTGATGTAATTTAAACACAGCCACGTATAAGTTACTGATTAAATATAATTTATATTATAAAAAAAAATGCGGGTCTAAATGCAAACTTTTGAAAAAAAAAAGTACAAAATAATGCCTCTCTTCAAAACTATAAAACTTAACCAATAGAAAATTGGCTGTAAATACTTGCAAAATATCCTATCTACACGCTTTCTTCCTATGGGGGTCATGTACAGTCACTTCTTATAATATGTATACATTTTCATTGAAATTTGAACCTTATCATAAGCGAATAATTTGCGAATTGTGTACCATATTAATGCACGTGACTGTACCAGTCATCCTGTATAGGTATAACTGCACTGCTGCAAATAAACGTTTGAAATAATACTTTTTGTTTACGTTTCGAAAATAATACTTCTATTTCATAGTACAAAGAATTCAGTATCATTTTGACACCGCAGAAATAAAATATTAATAAAATTATTTTTATACTTTATGGCTTATAGAATAATAGTGGTTTCTCTATTGAAACTTAACTTCAAATCCAGATTATTTAATAAAAAAGCAAATCTAGATTTTGGTTATTATTAGGTACCATGATATGATTACAAACTTGAATTTTGGATTGAAATTAAATGGTACAGAAAACCACTGTAGTCAAACAAGGTATAGAAAACAGGTACTTAGGTTATTTTATTGTAATATGTTGTTATAATTTTGATTAATAGGTAGTTCGGTAAATGTACCATGTACCCAATCACCATGAAAATATTTGAGTTTATTGACATACTTGCTATGTACGGAAACGAAACTATTTTTCTCTTAGTTACAAAATTAAGACACGACATCATTTGATTAGATCTAAAAAACATTGTTCCAATTATTGTGAGATAATTCAATTACCAAATTTATATAATATTTAATTAAAAGCTTTTTAATTAGACCATTCCATTGTCCTATATACTTCAGTTCTATATCATATGTGTTATATAGGGTCTTCTTTATAAAGATCAATATATTTTAATAGAAGGTTAAGAATGATGTATGGATTCAATTTATGAAAGAATTTTTTTTTGTTACAATTAACAAAAAAAAATTCTTTCATAAATATTTTATAATTCTCATAAGTTAACAACATTTTAGTTTAATCTGTTATTTACGACTAAAGCAAGAAATAAAAGTGTTTCTATTTAACTATTTACATTAAGAACTCACTCACACACACAAAGAAAAATCGCACTAGGCATAGGTATGTAGGTATTCTCTGACGGCACTATCGACACCGAAAGTCAAGCGAGCCGCCCGCGCCGACAACACTCTGTTGGCTTGTCGGCGCAGCGCGGCGGCGGCGAATTTGTTTGAGCCAAACGCGCGCGACCCGCTCACCGCTCGGCGAGCGCTCGCCAGTCTGTAAAAGTCTGTCTAATGATACGCGCGCGTAAATTAATAATTATCAAAATGCCTAATTTCGCGTACACGAACCAAGAATATCTTCAAATGGCTTTGTGCTAGTGCTGCGAGTGAGAACCTGTCACGAGCTCGTGACACGTACGAGCAGAGACATGGAAGGCGTCCCGCCCTCCGAACAATTCTAGGAGCTGTGCAGCGCCATCGAGATTATGGCACATTTACTCCACGTGCCCCAATGTTGTGTGCTGCCAATGTTATTAAACGAACAAGACTTTGTGTATCGCAAATAGGTAGTCATGTGCAGCAGTTACTATAAAGTGCTTGTGTATGTGTATTCGTGTGCTGTGTACCTAACATCATTGACAGGAAGCAATATGTAAGTTATTTTTGTACATAAACTGTAAATAATAATAGTTGATAATAAGGTGATTCCATTTAAACATTCAATTGATTGTAAAATACATTTATTCGTTAAGACAAACAGCTCAAGCCCGAAAGCTTTTTTTAAATTTATTTCTAATTTAAACATTATCAAAGAAGTCAACATTACTAAAACGGTATTTACAATTAGTTGAACGTTAAATTGACAGTTGAAGTGTGATGGGAAATTAGAATCAACTTATAAACGAAATAAGTATGAAATTACAACAGCTGATTGTTACGTCATACATCAAGCTAAGTAGGTCGCGCATCGCACGGGCGCGCGAGGCATGGACCTTTGCTCGCGTGGATAGGTAGGTACTAACCGCGCCGCGTAAGATCTTTGTTTTAGTGAAGTTATTTTCTTAAAATAAATAGATAGGTTTTTTTATTCCTTGCAAGGTTGTCGTAAATAACAGATTAAACTTAAATTCGGTCACTTAAAAGATTTGAAAATTTCAATAAAAAAAAAAATTGTTATATGTATATTTTTATTTTTTTCATAAATTGAACCCATACATCATTCTTAACCTTCTCTTAAAATATATTGATCTTCATAAAGAAGACCCTGTATAATAATGCAGTTTCTAAAGTGTCGAGCTATCGTTTAAACGTCAGTATGCTGCCTATTATATTCTTAGTTGTAACAGTGCTGTTTAAGTTGTGTACTTCTGCAAGGATTTTAGCCGTTTTTCCAGTACCATCGATAAGTCATCAAGTCGTATTCAGACCAATTACACAAGAACTAGCCAGAAGAGGTCATGAAGTTGTCGTCATTACTACGGACCCTGTCTTTCTAATAGATGAAGCTTTATAAAAGGCGTGTGGCACTCGGAGACTGCCGCGGTAAAGCTATTGCATAGCATTTTTTATCAACTCATGCAATTATAATTATTCATTTATTTTATTAATTCAGTAATGTTTGATCTTATATGAAATTCCACAAGTTCCTAGTAGACGGCGCTGATTGTTTATTAAAGCCCGCATGTAAAGTTATGAAATCAAAGTAGCACCGCTGTGCCGGTCGGAGTGGGGGGTGTTAGGTTTTTTTCGTTACGGAATTTCTGGATTCGGTCCCCGAGCTCAAAGCCCGCGATAGAAGCTATGCAATAGCTTAAAACTCTTAAAGAAATCGATGTTCATGACATGTCTTATGAAAAGTGGACTGCGGCATTTCACGCAAGTACATCAAATGAGTATAACGACCCAGTCGATCAAATAAGAGTGGCTTTTACATTACAAAGAGACATTTTTGAAGCACAATTAAAAACAAAAGAAGTGTCGGAATTGTTGAAGAAACCAAGAAATTATATAGATGAAGCTTTGAGTAAACCTTCGTATATACTTACAGATATTTTTAAGGCACCAGGAGTAATGGTCAGTTCTTTTGGTGCATCTTTTAATCAGTTCGACACTTTTGGAGTACCGTAACATCCTATTTTTCGTCGGAAGTCACCGGAAGTCGTCGTGGCGCCGTGGTTACTGTGTGTATCTTACGATATCACAGGTTAAGCAACGTTCGGCGCGGTCGCTTCCGTGCTTCGGAGGGCACGTTAAGCTGTCGGTCCCAGGTGCTGTATACTTGTATACAGTAGTCGTTAGGGTTTGTCAGAAGCCATATCGGCACCCTAAAAATTCTGACATCTACCACCCAGCACTGGGCCAGCTCGGTGGATTATGGCGTAAACCTCCTCGTCACCCAGAGGATAGACTCATGCCCTGCAGTGGGCCCATTACACGGAGTTGTGATGATGATGATGAACATCCTATTTTATATCCAGATCCATTAAGACAGAAACCAAATGATTTGAGTATGTGGGATAAAGTGTCTGAAGTATGCCAAGTTAATAAACTTCATAAAATAGTAACGAACCTTGTAGATATAGAGTCGTTGCGAAATATTACAGGTCATTCTGATATTCCTGGTTTTAGTGAGCTGATATATAATTTTGATATGTTCTTCTTAAATGTGTACCCAATGTGGGATTCAAATAGGGCAGTCCCGCCAAACATTATTTACATGGGTGGATTGCATCAGAATCCTCAGAAGTAATTGCCAAAAGTAAGTTATTTGCTATTTATGAAAGAGTAATGATAACGATCCATACAGTCTCTGACCTGAACTACTTTTCGTTAGGTATGTGAATGTATAAAGATGATAATATAGTCATTGAAATGCTGCCTGTTTATATCTAAACTATTAATGCAGACTTGATTTAATATCTTAGAAACGATATCGGGATTTTGAGAGGGTAAAATATTAAAATCCTTGCTGAGGTTTCAAAATACGTAGGCAAATGATTTGTTATTATTCGGACATTAGCTATTATTTGCACTATATGTTGTTTTAATACATTTCATGAGTTGTCAAAAATCTGACAGGTCGGCTATGAATATTACTCTTTATATTACACAAAGCACTGCTAGCCTATTTTTATTAAATTTGCATCAGATAGATCTACAAGCATGTCAATGAAATACATACTATATTGAACAGTAACCCATACAAAGGCCAAAAAACTCACGCACACATAGACACAGCACTCGCATACGAGCACACGCTCAAGGTGAAGGTCAGGTTCACGCTTCTGGCTTCAATGAGTGTATTTACGAGTCACTTATCTTGTTTTGTTATCTCTAGCACATTATAAAGTAGTCGTCTGTCCTTCTATCATTTCGGTATAATTTGAAAACTTCCAGAGATCATTCCAATTTACACCAGTCTGAGAGTAGCTTCTGACGCCCATCATAGGCTTTTAAATATCAGAATAGATTATCTAGATGCCGAGTAATCATAGCTGTAGGTGACTATAATTACGTTAAAATATTATTATGATTTTTCGTAAAACTCAGCAGTTTCTTAATATGATATAAACATAAATCTGTCATATAATTTGAAAACTATTCTACTACAGTTAAAACTGATTTAACTACATACTGACTAATATTTTATTGAACTTGATAAAGGGGATAATGGAGAGGGGCCTTTACAGTGGCACAGAAAGGGCTACTATAAGACATAAGATTGAACTATTAAAATAACTTCCAATTCTTGAAAATTTTAGATTTATCACTTTTTAAAAACCAAAAACATAAATATAAAAAAGAGAGCCAATTTCAATACAAAAATTATGTTTAGCTATCGGCTTCGCTGCAATAAGAATGGTCCAAATCTATAGATAGATCTAATAGATCCAAAATCTATGCAAAACTGAAATATGCATTTATAGGAAAAAAATAACATAATGAACAATTATGTTTCACGGCTTAATTCTTTGCGATTTAAAGTTAACATGTTGTAGTAGTACTTCCAAGCATCAGCCTTGCACGGTTTTCAGAGACACGTTTTTTTTTTTTTTTTTTGGCAACCCTGATCCCCGCTCTTGAACTCCTCTCCACTTACTTCCTCTCATCATCCCTCCTCAATAATCATTCTGTATTTCCGTGCTCAAGCCTTCGCACGTGCGTCTATAATTTATTACTTAAATTAAACGTTAAATAGTTTGTGTTATAGTTTAAAAATTTAAATCTCAACTTATTATTTGTCGTTCGTAAAAATGGTGAAAAGGAAATATGAAGACATCGAGACCATGCGCAAGAAGATCAGAAAACTGGAAAAAAAGCTTCAAAAGAAGCAAATGCCAAGTGAAATTTGTACCTTCTCACTATCCATGGCTCTTTACATCGCATAATTGCGTTACGAATCCTTATTCGAAAACAAAGTTCAATGATCTTTATCACTGAATTTGAATGAGCCGAGTTTAAAACTCACAAATTTACCTAGTAAGAATCTTTATTCGAGACGATGGTAAATGTAATTGTTTAGTGATCATTATCGCTAAAATGACTTTTCGAATCCTTATTCGAAAACAAAGTTCAATGATCTTTATCACTGAATTTGAATGAGCCGAGTTTAAAACTCACAAATTTACCTAGTAAGAATCTTTATTCGAGACGATGGTAAATGTCATTGTTTAGTGATCATTATCGCTAAAATGACTTTTCGAATCCTTATTCGAAAACACAGTTCAATGATCTTTATCACTGAATTTCAATGAGCCGAGTTTAAAACTCAAAAAGAAGAATGGCAAGGTCCCATACATTGTAAGTACCGCTTTTATTTCACATAGCATTCACGTACTTCAAACTTAATATGTGCGTTTTATTGCTTAGATAACGAGTAATCAGAATATAATTATTAGATTTATACAGAAGTTGGGAATAAAAAGTCAAAACAATAATCTAACCTAAAAATTACAGGAATTTATAGTCCGTCTTTTCTAACATGGCGTCGTATTTTGAAACCATTACATTACATAAGCAGGTATTAACCAATCCAGAGGTTTGAAACGGGGTGGCGGCGCGGGCGGCTTAATTCAAGTTTGACAGTAGGACTTTACAACTATTATTTTTTATTGCCGGGAAATTAAAAAATGTGCTTTCGGCAAGTTTAATTTGATTTTATTGTATTTCTAAATATTCCCAACAACTATCACAACAATAGATGTTGGAAAAAACGTGTCTCATATTGACCTATTAACTACATATAGCCCGGTTTTGATACGCTTGAAAACTCTAAAATTAAGTGATACCGTGGCCGCCAATCCTCTTTACCTAATTCGAATCTTTATTCGAGACTATGGAAAATTTCTTTGTTTAGTGATCATTATCGCTAAAATGACTACCCTACTTTTTGCATTTTATGCTCGTAGGTGCTAAAAACACTTCTTTCGAATTATTATTCGAGACGCTGACTACTTTCGTCTTTTCAGTGCCATCTACCTCAAAACATCCACCAGTAGATGGATGTTGAGGATATAGAATTGGATAGCGATATCTTAGAGATGTTGGGAGATGCTCCTAAGATTAATAATAAATAATAATAAAATTTCTTTATTCATGCCACAAATCTTGAATGTTTTTTACAGAGTAATCTTACAGTCTAAGTACAAAATAATTACTATTTACTATTTAAACATCATACAATAAGGCTAATATAATTGCTGAAGAACTAGGAAAACCTTTACATAAGGAAATTTCAACCCGGTGCGGTGGTCTGAAATCCTTTTAAAGGGACTACCCAAAGAGACAAGAGATAAAATCCTAGAGGATTATCTTATTCCTAGTAATTGTCAACTACTCCTTGCCCCTGCTCTGAATCCGGAAGCAAAAGTGGCAGTTATCGAAGCGGTCTCTAAACGGAATTCCTCCCTCATGTTTAGGCAAAGACAAACTGGTGTGGCTATAGCAGCTCTGGGAAGAGCTACCGAAACACTCGTAGGATCATCTTCATTAATACCACAGAAGCAACAAATAAGCAATGGTGCCATCTCGAAATGTACTTATATTGAAGGACAATTTTTATCCAGTATATTTCTTGTACCTAAGCTTAATGGTGATAAAAGGTTTATATTGAATTTAAAAAAGTTAAATAAATTTGTACTTGCTAGTCATTTTAAAATGGAAGATTACAGAACAGCGTCAAAATTATTGACTGAAAACTGCTGTAGACAATAGACTTAAAACATGCATACTTCTTTGTTGCGACAAATGAAGCTCACAAAAAATATCTTCGATTCAAATACAACAATATATTATATTTCGTCGCTTCATTCTTCAGATATTATATAACAGGTAGTCCTTTTTAGGTACTAGGTAACTTCGCACAATTTAAAGTATCATAAAAAAAACACTGTGGCGGGGCGCCGCGTGGCATGATCCACCCGGTTCGCGCCAAGCCCTCATTCTTTTTTCGTGCGTGGTAACAAGCATACGTCATTTACTTTAATCATTTACTTAAGTTTTTACAAAATGTTAAACGTACAGCAGAAGAACAGCTTCAACATTATAATATAAAGATAAAAAAGTTGGAACAAAAAATAAATAAAAAACGGAAACAGCGAATTATTTCTACCGATGAAGAAGAAATCTTACAAGGCAAGAGCTACTTATTCAGTGTAAAAATGTTATTGAAAAAATCAGAGCAGAAAATGCGTGTAATCTATAATAGATATATCACGTTAACTGCTCAATATCGTTGTGATGTAAACTTTAATAAATTTTATCTGATCTTATCGATCACCTTTTGTTTTCAATACGACTACAGAAAATGCGGGTAATCTCAAGGAGATTTATCTCGTTGTCTGTAATACGTTATGGGCGTTATATTAATATGAATTAGACATAAACATGTCGCCTCCAAGGTTATTTAAAAAATCAGAGCAGAAAATGCGTGTAATCTATAATAGATATATCACGTTAACTGCTCAATATCTTTGTGATGTAAACTTTAATAAATTTTATCTGATCTTATCGATCACCTTTTGTTTTCAATACGACTACAGAAAATGCGGGTAATCTCAAGGAGATTTATCTCGTTGTCTGTAATACGTTATGAGCGTTATATTAATATGAATTATATGTTTGTTAAAACATAAACATGTCGCCTCCAAGGTATGAGTTACCGCTACCGCTGGATGATGTAAACCTGGATAACCAGAAGACTGCCGCGTCATTCACTGTGGATCAAAAGCTATCTGCAAAGACGCTCCCTAATCCGGAGCCGTCAATATCACAAGACGCACCAGGTATATCGGGAGAACCTAATCCCGATCTGGATCCAGAGCTGCTTACTGCACTTGGAGCTGCAAATTCCGATACACCCGAATTTGGCGCTAAAATACACGATACGCTCTCAAATTTATGGACACCTTTACTAAGAAAAGGACTGTCCAAAGAAGACAAAGAAAAATTAACCATAGAAAATACGGTACCCGAAAACTGCAAAAACTTGCAAGCCCCAAAATTAAATGCGGAAATCTTGGCAGCCATAACTGACATAGCACGAGCACGTGACAAAAAAAAAAAAAAAAAACCAAAACTTTCAGCAACAGCTGGGGTACGGTATTACCGCCATAAATCGAGGGATTGACGTCCTCCTTGGGAAGGAAGAAAACAAATGAAGGCCCTCCGTCACGTAAGTGATGGATGCCGCCTATTATCAGACCTCCACTTTATGTTAACCAAAGATAGGGTAAAACTGATTTTACCGAATTTGGATACAAACTTTAAACATGTTATACAAGACTCCGAAAGAGACAAAACTTTATTCGGAAGTTCAGTGCCGGAAAAAAATAAAGGCAAGTAAAGCCATTGAAAAGCAGGGAGCCCTAATTAAAAAAGGCCCAGCCAAAACAGCCGCCTCTCAAATATCAACGGTCAACCGGTCGTCTCAGCAGGGAAACTGGACAGGACCTCCTCGTTACCCGTCGTTCAGGGGGGGGCGCGGAGGTCAGAGGAAACCGATAGCAGCTCAAACACAGCAGCGCCCACAATCGAACTCTGCGTTCAACGCCAAGTTCCAGCCGCAGACTTCATCCAGGATGCGTGCTCCGACCCAACATTAATCAAGGTACATGCAGGTCGAATTAATTTATTTTATGATTGTTGGACAAAAATAACTAAAAATGAAGTTATATTGAAGTGGCTAAAGTATTTATTTAGAATACCATTCGATACTCAAATTTGTCAGTATTCTATTCCTAAAAATAATTTGTCATCATGTGAAAAACGAGACATGAAAATAGCTATAAATAAATTATTTGACTTAGGGGCTATAAAACCTTGTTCTCCTTCAAATGATCAATGTATTTCAAATATATTTTTAGCTCCGAAACCTAACGGAGAAAAAAGGTTTATACTAAATTTAAAATCTTTAAACAAGTTCGTAACAAAAGTACATTTTAAAATGGAATCTTATAAAACAGAAAGTACCTACGATTCGAATTCCAAGAAAATGATTCGTCTGAGCCGATCACTTACGAGTTCACAGCAATGCCGTATGGATTATCGATAGCTTTGTGGGTATTTACAAAAATTATGCGTGAAGTAATGAGTCATTTGAGAAAACAAGGTTTTAAGTCTACTACCTATTAAGACGATCTTCTTATTGGAGATACATATGAAGAATGCATGATTAATGTAAGAGAAACTTTGAAGTTATTACATTGTCTAGGTTTTATTGTAAATTTCGATAAAAGTCACATTGTACCAAAAAAGTCAATCAAATTCATAGGTTTTATGTTCAACACAGAACAGATGTCTATTACGTTACCTGGCGATGAGCGGAATAACATTGCACAGTTAATAAATAGGTACATTAATCTTAAAACTTGTTCAATACGAAATTTCGCTAAACTTATAGGTGTATTGATCGCAGCCTGTCCAGCCACAAAATATGGATTCTTATATACAAAAATATTAGAGAGACAAAATTTTTTAGCCTTAAATAAGTTCGGAGGAAACTATGAGGCAAAAATGAATCTCAATAAGATATTACTAAAAGATTTATGGTGGTGGATAATATTAATATTATTTCTTGTCCAATCATTACTCAAAATTATAAGTTAGAAATTTACACCGACGCATCTAGGACAGGCTGGGGAGCAGTATGCAAAAATAATAAATATAGTGGTTCATGGACGAACAGTGAAAAAGAAAATAATATTAACTTTTTAGAATTACTCGCGGTTTTTTTTTAGGTCTCAAAAGTATAGCTAGTGAAGAAAAAGAAAAGAAAGAAAGAAAGAGTCCAGAAAACTTAACCCTGATACTGAATGGGCCCTCTCGGATAGCGCTTTCCAACTTATTGTAAATAGTTTCGGGCCCATTAAGATCGACTTGTTCTCAAGTCGAGCCAAATGTAAATTATTTGTCACCTAGAAGCCTGAACCTGATGCAGTCGCAGTTGATGCATTTACAATAAGCTGGGCTGACTTGGATTTTTATGCATTTCCTCCCTTTTCTCTTGTATTAAAATGTTTACGAAAAATCATTGATGATAAAGCCGAAGGGGTACTTGTATTCCCCTTCTGGCCTTCTCAGCCATGGAGTCAGCACCCACTGCACTCCAGCCTTACCCTGGGTGCCGCGAGGCTCTCCGGGCGTCGTTCAGCCGGCGCGGCTGCCCACCAGAGGCTCTCACGTTGATGCTCGCCTCGCTCGCAGACACTACTATTCGCTAGTACAACGTCTCATTGAAGTTATGGTTTCAAGAAGTGTGGTTATGAATTAATAGTTTCGAAAAATCCATTCCATTAGTTCTTTGATTCTTAAACGAGCAATTTAATAAGGGATGTTCTAACGGTTCATTAAATACGCATCGATCTGAATTATCTCTTTTATTAGGAGAAGAGATAAGTGATAATAGTTGTGTTAAACGCCTCTTAAAAGGAGCCTATAAAACTAAACCTACACACACACACACACACAACTTCACGCCTGTATCCCGTATGGGGTAGGCAGAACACCAGAGGTAAGAAAACCATCTGATGTCACGTTTGACAAATTAGGAGGCATTATAATAGTGAAAACTTAAAAACTAAACCTATTAAGCCTAAATATTCATTTACTTGGGATCCAAATTTAGTACTAAATCAACTGTCTTCTTGGTATCCAAATATTAATTTATCATTAGAAAATATTACAAAAAAAAAAAAAAAACTCGTTACATTATTAGCTTTATGTACCGGTCAAAGAGTACAGACATTGTCTTTAATTAAATTAGAAAATATTGTTTTTCAATCTGATAAAGTAAATATTATTATAACAGATATAATCAAGATTTCCGCTCCAAATCGTGAACAGCCCTTATTGTCTCTCCCTCTTCTCAAACTTTCAAAGCAATATCAACATATGCCCAGTATCAACTTTAAAAGAATATATTTTTATTACAAAAAATATCTGAGGTTCAAACTCCGGGAATCTCTTCGTAACATTCAAAGCTCCCCACAGAACTGCATCAAGTCAGACGCTAAGTCGATGGATTAAGCAAACGCTCGCCACGAGTGGCATTGACATGAGCGTTTTAGTGCGCACAGCACACGACACGCGTCAACCTCAGCCGCGCGCGCGGCCGGTATCAGTGTCGATGTCATTCGAAAAACGGCCGGGTGGACACAAAACTCACAGGTGTTCGCAAAGTTTTACCATCGGCCTTTAGATGATCAACAAAATAACTTTGCTTTGTCGATACTTAACAATACTTAACCTAATATTAAAAATAGTTATTGAATATTACGTATTTTGATATTAAGTAAATTACTACATTAAAAATTATGTGTCTATAAATAGACTATCACTAAGTTTCATTAATTTAAGCTGATTATAATTTCTAGCAACTCAAATAAAGTAAGATTATTTGAAGCTCATTATGCAATAATACTAATTATTAAGTACTATAATAATAAAATATGTAATTACATATTTATATCTTTACTTATTTCAATTCCAAGTATATACCTAAACAAAACTTTCTATCTCTGAAAATCTACCTGTTATATAATATCTGAAGAATGAAGCGACGAAATATAATAGATGATTAAACGAACTTCTAAGTGAAGTTCTATCGCTATTATATGAGTCGCTTCATTCGAAGATATGACGTACCCACCCACCCCGGAACCCATTTAAAAGTTTCGTTTAGGGTCTCTAAAGAATGAGGGCTTGGCGCGAACCGGGTGGATCATGCCACGCGGCGCCCCGCCACAGTGTTTTTTTTATGATACTTTAAATTGTGCGAAGTTACCTAGTACCTAAAAAGGACTACCTGTTATATAATATCTTCGAATGAAGCGACTCATATAATAGCGATAGAACTTCACTTAGAAGTTCGTTTAATCATCTATTATATGAATTCAATTGTTTACCGTTCGGCCTTTGTACCGCACCTCTCGTGTTTACTAAATTAATGAAACCAGTTATAGAATACCTGCGTAGTCGGGGTATGATTTCAGTTATTTATTTAGATAACATTTTTTTATCGGAAAGACTTACTCGGAGTGTGTCACTAATGTATCTACAACTATAGATCTATTACAGAGCTTGGGTTTTTTGATTAACTTTTCAAAAAGTTGTTTAATACCTAAACGTGAATGTAAGTTCTTGGGCTTCACTTTCGACTCAAAGCAGATGATTTTAAAACTACCCGAGGAAAAGAAAATGAAATTGAAAGATTTTATAAATAGATTTCTTTGTATAAAACGATGCAAGTTACGCGAATTCGCTAAACTCATTATGTATTTAATTTCCGCATGTCCAACAATAACTTATTCGTGGTTATATACAAAAAAGCTTGAACAATATAAATATAATTGTTTATTAAAAAAAAAAATCCAAACTACGATCAGACAATTGATATCTTAATTACCCTACATGAAGAATTATATTGGTGGTTAGGAAACATAGATATAGGCCATTCATCACTCAAACCGAACAACTTTGTTTTAGAATTTTTTTTCTGATGCCTCCTCTACGGGATGGGGAGCGTATTGTGATACAGTTAGATGTTGTGGATATAGGAAAGACAACGAAACTTCTTGTCATATAAACGAGTTGGAACTAAAAGCAGCCTTTCTAGCTCTGAAACGTTTCACCAAAGAATTATCTAATTGTGACATCTTATTAACAGAATGGGCAGTATTCAATATGATCACCTAGATTATATATCTAGAAGTATGTGGAAATGGTTCGAAGAACGTAGAATAATCTTATTCACTTCTTACATCAATACTAAAGATAATTGTGAGGCAGATTCATTATCTCGAAAACAGTTCGAGGATACAGAGTGGGAATTAAATCAAATTGCATTTAATGAAATAGTTCGCAACTTTGGTATGCCAGTATTGATTTGTTTGCAAACAGATCCAATACTAAGTGTAAACAATATGTTTCGTGGAGAAATGATCCCGAAGCATGTGCTGTTGATGCCTTTACACTGCCATGGACCAATATGTTATTTTGCGCCTTTCCACCATTCTCGCTTACAGTAAAATTAATGCAGAAAATCATTTGTCATAAGGCAGAGGGTATTGTTGTGGTGCCATATTGGCCAAGTCAACCTTGGTTTCCTATGTTTAAAAAGTTGTCTGTTTCAATTTTTTTGTATTTTGGACCAGATATTGACCTTCTAACATCTCCTTTCAGTAGATTGTAGATTGTGTACACAAGAATCTACGCCTTGTTGCCGCGAAATTATCAGGCAAGCATTACTAAGGAAATATTTATCGAATAGGTCAGTAGATATTATGCTAGCTTCGCTTGCAAATAATACTTACAAACAGTACGATGTTTGCATAAAATCTTGGATAATTTACTGTAGATTACATAATTATGATTATTTTAATGCTTCTATTCCAATTGTAATACATTTTTTAACCGATATTTTTGATAAAGGCGCTAAATACGGGACCATCAATTCTTACCGCTCTGCCTTATCTCTTTTGTTAGGTAATAGCTTAAATGATGATCGAGTCAAACGTTCCATGAAGGGTGTTTACAAGTTGAGGCCCACCAATCCAAAATATAATACTTCTTGGGACCCTAACATAGTGTTAAATTATTTGGCCACTCAATGGCCAAATGAAAGCCTTAGTTTAGAAGATTTCTCTAAGAAACGCTGGTGTGCTAGGTTTGGTGACAGCGCAAAGAGTACAAACATTTTCTCTCATTAAAATAAATAATATAACTCAAAACAGAACAGAAATCTTCGTTAAAATACCTGACTTAGTAAAAACTTCAAAACCAAACTCCTTTCAACCCCTTCTAAGGCTACCATTTTTTCATACAAATCCTGCAATATGCCCTGCCAGATGCATTTTAGATTATATAAATAAAACGAGTGGTTTACGTAGTTGTGACACTTTATTTATTAGCCACAAAAGACCTCACTTAAAAGTTTGTCTCAAACTTTGAGTCACTGTATCAAATATACTTTACAACGCAGTGGCGTGGACACATCAGTGTTTAGCGCGCACAGCACGCGCCATGCGGCCACTTCCACTGCTAGCAGAGTCGGTGTCAATATTGATGTCATACGGAAAACCGCAGGATGGAGTAATACATCCTCAGTATTTGCCAAATTCTACAACAAAGAAATTGTATCGGATGCCAATCAATTTGCAACTAGTATTTTATGTAACTCCTTAGAATAAATAGATGTATATTTGTGATTTATTACTGTTGGTTATACTCTAACAATTTTACTTATACCTATACTGCAAAAATAATTCACATTAAAATACTCTGAACATCCTACAACATGTTAACTTTAAATCGCAAAGAATTAAGCCGTGAAACATAATTAAGGATCAAACGAACTTACCAAGTGAAGTTCGATCACAATTATGTGAACGGCTTAATTCGAAGCGATTGATATAATCCCGCCCAAACAGTATTCCTTTAAAGTAATATCACCCACCCATAATTAATGTGAATTATTTTTATGGGTACTACCTAGGAACTTTAGCTCTAAACAAAATGATTATTGAGGAGGGATGATGAGAGGAAGTAAGTGGAGAGGAGTTCAAGAGCGGGGATCAGGGTTGCCAAAAAAAAAAAAAAAACGTGTCTCTGAAAACCGTGCAAGGCTGATGCTTGGAAGTACTACTACAACATGTTAACTTTAAATCGCTTCGAATTAAGCCGTTCACATAATTGTGATCGAACTTCACTTGGTAAGTTCGTTTGATCCTTAAGTATTAAACATTGTTTCTTTGCTTAATTGAATACCTAAAACAATTGCATCTTATTTGAAAATGTGATATCTTGAAGAGTGGAGATAAAAAAAATTGTTAATTAATTATATTACTATGGATTTAAAGCCTAAGCATTTTTAAATTTTACAACCTTTAATTGTAAGTCGCTCAAGAGGTTTTTAAATGACATTAGGGATATTTATGTAATGTTTGATTAAATAGCTCTCCAGAAAACTTGGTTACTTCCCCATGACTTAGCATTACTAGGATCTATATCAAATAATTTTGAATATACAGGTAATTCGGCTGTGGACACCTCAGCTGGCTTGTTAAATCTTTTTTTTTTTTTTGGGAGATCTTTCGGGGGAGTAGCCATTCTCTGAAGGAAGGGCATTTTCTAGAATGTGACTGTGATACAGGGTTCCAGCCCTCGCCTGACAGGTATACAGTCTGTTGGCGCTCTATTATTGTATTTTCTGTATACATGCCAACTGACTCATTGTAAAATTTACCCATTTTTACTGAGGTGCTTGGTAATATAAGTGCAATAACTGAGAGCGTGAAAGTTGAGAGCTGGATAATTTATTTTGGGTGATTTTAATGCTCATCCCCATGAAATGTTTTTTGTTGAACTTAACAACTTTAACACGGACTAGTCATGGATTTGTGCTGACGTAGAATTTCTTGGCTTACAGTCTAACACTAACACGTATGTTGGTGAGGCCCATGGGTGCAGGCGATGGCTGGATCACTGCACAGTGTCTTTGGCAGCCTGGCAAACAGGCATTGAGGCTCGAGTTATTGAGGATAGTTTTGTGACAGATTACATACCTTTGCTCGTTAAATGTGATATAAGTGTTGTGAGGCCTAAACTGGCGACTGGTGACTTGTGGCATAGTTCAGTTTTATGGGGTGTACGAGAGTATATTTAAATTGCTAAATATCAAAAAATGATAGTTTCATAACCAATGTAAGAAACAGCGATACCAGTGGCTCTGACGTTCATTCCATGTTGAATTGCTGGATTCAGATTTTGATTACAATGAATAGAAATATTTATTGAATTATATTGTTTTATTTTTAAGCCTGATTAATAATAGTTGCCAAACATTTTAAGTATATACTTCTCATCAAAAAGTAGGACAGTACCAATATTGTTCTTTTTTACGATAATTAAAAAAATACTTGTTTGTTTAATCCATATGTGTCGTACTATAGTCGGGGTTACTATGATGGGTTTATTTTTATATTCGCAAACTTTTTTTCGAAGTCGTCGTGGCGCCGTGGAGAAGTCGTCGTGGCGCCGTGGTTACTGTGTGTATCAAACGATATCACAGGTAAAGCAACGTTCGGCGCTGTCGGTACTTGGATGGGTGACCGCCGACAGTTTATTTCTCACGGCGACTTCCGTGCTTCGGAGGGCACGTCAAACAGTCGGTCCCGGGTGCTGTATACTTGTAAACAGTAGTCGTTAGAGTTTGTTAGAAGCCATTGCGGCGCCCTGAAATTCTGACATCCACCACGCAGCACTGGGCCAGCTTGGTGGATTATGGCCTATACCTCCTCGTCACCCAGGGGAGAGACTCATAGCCCTGCAGTGGGCTCATTACAAAGAGTTGTGGTGATGATGATGAAGATTTTTTCATTCTACATTCATTAGCCAGACTATATCACTGATATGCACATGACATAAGCAATGATGACTTCAATTTATTAATACGTCTTTATCATTTCAGCTATCGTGACAACATAAAAGATATCAGAGATAAGAGGCAAGACCATCCGACCGATGTCTTCACTAGACAGAACTGTCTGGTGGATGGAGTACGTCATCAGACATAAAGGAGCCAAGCATCTCCGTTCAGCTGCAGCCGGTGTTTCATGGGTTGAATATTATGAAGTATCTCTAGTTTTAACTTTATTATCTATAGTTTGCCCGGGAAAAAGAAGTTTGCTTCCATGCTGGACTGCGAGCGAAAGAAAAACATAGAATGTGCCAGCTGCTTCTTTTCCCGGGCAAACTGTAAAAGTCAGTTAAGGGACGGAGGATTTATTGGCATTTTTGCGGGCGACAGGCTGACCCCCTGTCACTTCTATAGTCTCTCTCCATCATAATAATACCTCCAAATTTGTCAAACGTGACATGAGATGGTTTTATAGCCTCTGGTATTCTGCCTAACCCATTAGGGATACAGGCGTGAAGTTATGTATGTATCTATAGTTTTAGCAATAGCAATTTCAGGAGCATTTACTATTGGTTTTGTATATATATTATTATGTAGTAAAAACTCTAAAGTTAGGAAAAGCTGATGTAATGTAGAAAAATAATTATTTTGTATACATTTTAAACTGATTATGTATAACCTCAGGATAAATACTAAAATAAAAAAAAAAAAAAAAATTTCAAAAGTGGTAACCCTGTATAAACTAATGATACCAGTGCATGAGTGTGTGTTAATATGTTGAGTATTTATTTGTAAATTATTGAAAATTTAACAAATAATAACCCAAAAACATAACCCAATAATAACCAAACATAAAAAGACAACATTTAACGACAATATCAATGACAATCTATACATATAATAAAATGGTAGGAAAGTCAAAACTGTACATTGAATATTTTTTTAAAAGAATACTTGGGGTATGATCTACAATCGAAACAGAAACAAAAAATATAGTTTTTAGAATTTTTGTCTGTTTGTCTGTTTGTCTTTCCGGGATAAACTCAAAAAGTACTGCATGGATTTACTTCAAATTTGGCATGAAGATCGTTAAGAAATCGGGTCAACATATAGGCTACATATTATCACGCTAGCAGTGTTATAATCGTAGGTGCGTTTGGTGCTGCATAGCGTTCACGCAGACGACGTCGCGGGCAGCAGCTAGTATAAAATAATATTTTTCAAAAGACTCTTGTTTTAACAAAAAGATCCCTCGGCACAGGTTTTAAGTATTGAGACAGTACTTTACCAAAAAGAACTTAATCTCAAGTGACGTATTTGTGACAGATCTTTCTTTAAGCTCTTCGGTAAGTTTGAGACTGGCCTTTGTACATACTGATAATAACGATGGGACGTTTATCTTCCATGTGACCTGGTGAAAACTGACCATGGAGAGTACGATAGTATGGGGGACCGTAGGCAAGGCAGTAGCTAAGGCTCTGGGCATGTAGTTTTTTTTTATAAAATATGGATGGGACGTTTGTCATCCATGACACCTGATGTTAAGTGAACATGAAGACTAAGGTGGTACACGTCCATCCACGTAGTTCAACCATTTTAATACGCAAAGGTATTAAAGTAACATATATATTCAGTTGAACTCTTTAGATACCCATAACAATTAAAATATATTAGAAAAAAATTGGACAACAATTTAAATGAAAAAGCAAATAATTACTTTATCCGGTTTTGTCCCGACCCATGGGTAAAGCCGTATACTGTATACGATATTGCTCCGGAATATACCTTGTGAAATTGCATCTTGTGAAAAAAAAGTCATCGAACTCTTCTGTATCACAACTAGTTCAGCCTTCATGTAAATAAAAGTAAATAGTAAAAAAGTAGTACTTATTTAAAGGAAATTCTCGTGAAAAATTAAGTTCCTACTTTTATTACATAATTATGATCAGAATCGAGTTCAGAGCGCTCTCCTTCAGTATCTAAAATTTGTCACCAGTCACCCTGTATATTAGTTAGACATAAAATCGAAGGCTTTTTTAGATTTAAAAATGCAGATTGTCTATTTTTCTTCAGTAAGATACTCAGTTGTTACTAATTTTATTATTCCATAATTAAAATATTTAGACCTGAACGGCGGCGCGGTGCGGCAGGTGGCGTGGTTCGCAGGCCACGGGGAATG
The DNA here is from genome assembly GCA_944452665.1 of Stenoptilia bipunctidactyla. Lineage (NCBI taxonomy): Eukaryota > Metazoa > Arthropoda > Insecta > Lepidoptera > Pterophoridae > Stenoptilia > Stenoptilia bipunctidactyla. Next base: position 2,750,243 of record OX101748.1, on the reverse strand, counting down.
GCGCCTGCCGCCGCGAGCAGTGGGTACGGAGTACAAGAATTAAATAGAACTAGAAATTAGGACTAAATAGGACTATATTTATTATAAACTATTTAATTTCACGGTATGGCAAAGCAATATTTATAAAGAAGAAATGAAAGGCATCATGAGTATGTATTTGTCTTATTTATAAACCTTGTAAACACCAGAGGCACCCCTATATCATAGAAAATATGCCTTTTTTACTGGTCTTGTTTTGGTCGAAATTTAAAAGAGTAGGTACAAATCGTTAGTTAGACAGTAGTTCAACTGCATAGTTCACAAACCTTAAAGCAAAGGGTCTTGCTGGATATACGAATATTATTATTTGTATGTACCAATGAGTAAAGAAATTCTGCTTGCTTTCAAAATCGGGAAATTTCATTTTATTTTTTTTTCCCACAACCTATTTGCTATATGCATAAATTTATGCTATGGGTGGCCAGACTTCCAAATAGTTAATATTTCGGTAATAAAAGTCTCGGTGTTCAATATTTGCGACAAAAAAAAAACTGAACGTACTGTAGGGCGAATGTCAGGAGATGAGTAAAACCATCGAATGTAGATATAAGACTGCTTTTATTATAACAAGAATTTGAGTAATATAGTTAGCGTGATTACACTTGTATGTATACTTATATATATTTCTTACTACTACTACACCTTCCATCCGAAAGGAAAAAAAAATGTGACACTATAAGGAAACATTTTTTTTTATATTTCTAAGTTATTGTTATATTTAAGTACAGTATAATATAGGTAAGTATAAGTACTTTTTATAAAATTACGTTTATCTATCGTTTACATCTTTTAAAAAAAATTAATACAGTGGATAAGTACATTGTTAAACAAAAAAAATAATTAATATACTATTTAAACAAAATAAAGTGTTATTTATTGGATATACAATTTTGTGCGATTTTTATGCACTAATTCATTTTTCCATTTTTAATTATTTCTACATTTGGTTGCTTATCTTTCACAACCTTATATGGACCAGAGTACAAATCACTTAGTTTATTACCTGTCTCATTTTTTAAGAGTACTAAATCATTCACATTATACTTTATAGGTTTACTATATTTATCACATACGATTTTTCTCTTTTCTTTAGACTTTATTAAATTATTTCTTGCCTCTTTTTGTGATAGTTGCAACCTGTATTTGAGCTCACATGGATAATGATCGTAGTTATAAAGTAGCTCTAAATCAAGAATCAAATTACTAGGGAGTGAACATTTTTTACCAAAGACAAGTTCATAAGGAGTGAATTTTGTCTCTGTATGAACTGTCGTATTATATGCAAACGACCAAAAAGGTAACCAACTGCTCCAAGTTTCAGGGTGACCATCAATTTGAATGCGTAGAAAAGCATTTAAATTTTTATGTGACACTTCTAACGCACCTAATGACTGGTGGTGATACGCAGTCGAGTTTAATTGATTTATTTTAAGTAATTTACATACCTCTTGGAATGTAGATGCGATGAACTCTTTCCCTCTGTCTGTAGTTATTACTTTCGGTACTCCATACCTAAGAATAAAGTTAGTAACAAAACTTTTAGCTACCTCGTCAGCTTTCTTAGAAATTAAGGGATAGGCTTCTACATATTTAGTTAATTCGCATTGGAGCGTTAAAGCATAAGAGTGGTTATTATTATCAACTTCAAATGGACCTACTAAGTCTAAGTATATCTTTTCAAAAGCTGTGCTAGCTGTCGTTGTTATTTCTAATGGCTCTTTAATGGGTAACGAATATTTTTGACACTGACATTTGACACAACGCATAACAAAGTTCTTAACATCATTATCTAACCCTGGCCAATAATAATACCTTTTAATGTTATTGACCATCCTTCTCATACCTGCATGGCCACTGCTAGGTAGAAGATGGAAGTCGTTCAAAATAACTTTTCTGTCATCTTCATTATAAATTGTCTTCACATTATTTATTATATGTATAGGTGGACCGGTCCTATCTTTCATAGATTTTATCTCTTCCACTAGTTTTTTAATAAATTGTTTATTGTCATCCTTTTTAATTATACATACTTCACTAAGATTTATCATTTTGCAAAAATCATCTAACTCTCTCACAAATTCGCGTCGCGTTATTCGTGAGTCAGAGGTTAGGTATTTAATGTAAATTATCTTTTTCTTTTCAACATAACAAAACGTGTTACTTTCTTTGCTAATTACTCTTAATTTTCTCAATTTAATCAATTCTTTTTTACAAATCATACGCAATTCTACTGATTCTGCCGGTTTGACATGATTACTTACGACCTTAGGCTGATCAGACCTTAAATCTGTACGTACCATGTCTAACGAGGAGGAATCAGGTTTATTTATACTTCGCGATTGAGCACGTGTCATGATATTAACAATGTTTTCATTCAATTCTTTTAATTCTTTGGAACTCAAACAGATTCTAGATAATGCATCTGCAGCTGCGTTATCTGAACCCTTTACATATTCTACGTCAAAGTTATATTCCTCTAATACCAAACGGAACTTCATAAGCCTGCTCGACGGATCCTTCATTCCAAATAAGTACACTAGGGGCTTATGATCAGTCCTGATCTTAAAATATTGACCGTACAAGTAAGCTCTAAAATGTTTGACAGCCCAAACTATCGCTAACAACTCTTTTTCTATAACGGGATAGTTTGATTCTGCCTTATTTAGAGTTTTGCTAGTAAAGGCTACAGGTCTTCCATTTTTATTGGATAAAACTGCTCCAATTGCTTTATTAGATGCATCGGTTTGCAAAATAAAATAATTTTCTTTTGAAAAATCTGGGTAATCTAAAACAGGAGGTGATATGATACAGTTTTTGAGTTTTTCAAAAGATTTTTGACATTTTTCATCCCAAACAAAACAAACATTTTTTCTACAAAGTTGATTCAGTGGTTGTGCAATTTCAGCAAATTTTGGAATGAATTTTCTGTAGTAATTCATGAATGCCACGAACCTTTTAACTTCATCGGCATTTTTTGGACAAGGATAATTCTTAACTGTATTTACTTTATCGGGATCTGGTAATATACCTTTGTTAGATATGTAGTGTCCCAAATATAATATCTGTTTTTTAAGAAAAGTACATTTTGAAGGATTTAATTTTAAATTTACGGAACTGAGTCTTTCAAAAACATCCTGTAAGTTTTTATTATGGTGTTCTAATGACCTACCAAAAATGATTAGATCATCAAGGTAAATTAAACATTTTTCATGTCCTGACATTGCCAAATTCATCATTCGCGAGAATGAACTGGGACTTGTTTTCAATCCCATAGGCATTCTCGTCATTTGGTATTGACCAGAATTGAAAGCAGTAAATTTTCGACAATTTTCATCCAAACTAACGTTATAGTATCCTTGATATAAATCTAAATGCGTGAAATATACACTACCAGACAAAGATTCTAAAATTTCAGTTATACCGGGGAGTGGATACTTATCATCCTCAATAGAGTTGTTCAATTTCCGGTAATCTACAACTAATCGCCATTTTTTATTACCTGATTCATCTAATTTCTTAGGCACTAATAGTATTGGGCTAGACCAGTCGCTTTTACTAGGCTCTATTATACCTTCTTTCAGCATTTTACTAATTTGACGGTTTATTTCCTCTTTCTGACTAACTGGTAACCTATAAGGTTTGGAAAATACTGGACTAACATTTGGTTTCAAAAAAATATTGTGAGTGTAAAAATCAGTGGTTGTTAATCTATCGCCTTCTAAATAAAAAATATCTACTACAAATATTATAATCGTCAAGGTCATGAATAGTAGGTTTTATTCCTGACAATGTTATACATTTTTCAGTCATATTCAAAATTTTAATAGGTATCTTTCCATTTTTTGGAGTCGCTACCGAACTGGCTAAATAAACGCCATCTTGTAATTTTTGTGAGCAAATAATGCAATCGGATTGAAATTCAGTATGAATGTAATGAATGGACTCGCATCGTGGCGGAATTTCTAAAACATTAATATTTTTATTATTAGTGAAAGGTAAATAAATTTTTTGGTTTAAACCTAACTTCAAAGATAAAAAATTTTTCTCGAAATCTAAACATGCTCCAAATCTATTCAAGAAGTCTCTACCTAGAATTCCATTTGACGAAATTGGTAACGAATTGAAAACAAAGAACTTATGATTAAAAACATATCCATTAATGATTAATGGAACATTAACATATCCAATAGTTTGTACTTCGCCGCCTAAACCGTTTATAATTACATTATGTTTATATATTGGAATGCTGAATTCGATCGCATGTTTATAAGTTACGGCTGATAATGATGCGCCCGAATCGGCTAAGAATGAATAAGTTTTATCGCATGATGAAACGGATAAATGAATAAAGCAATTGCTACTACTATTGGCTAAAATTGAATGACTTTGTTTATTCACGAAAAAACTTGTCAAGTCGGGGTTCATTTAAAGTTGATTCCGAATTTTCATTAATTACATTCAGCGTGTTTCTCTTTATCCCTCGATTTCCGCGATAATTATTATTACGAAACGTACCTCGATTATAACGTGTGCCTCTGTGTCCTTGACCACGCGAGTTCGACTGGTTCCACGAACTCGAACGCGGCGAGTTACCATAGTAGTGCCCTCGTTGAGCAAACATTTGCCGACCACGTCCATTGCCGCGTGGGTACCTAGAGTTATTATGAAAATTCCTAGAATAATAAAAATTCTTATTAGACATACCCATCACCTCTCCTGCGGCTGATGATGAAGGCTCCTCATCTTGGGCAGCTTGTATGGCATCTTTCAGAGAACTGTAATTTCGGGCTGAAATTATTGTACTGATTCGTCGATTTCGTAAACCATCGGAAAACTGTTTAATCGCTTGTTTTTCATTAATAGGTTTCAATATATTATAGCATTCAGAGTTTCCGTTGGCTTGCGATATTGTGAGATCCACAAACAACTCGGATATTAATTTTCCATAGTCAGCAATTGGCATATCATTTTGGCGTATTTTTTGCAATTTATTTTGAATTGCAGCGGCGCCTTTTTTTGGCAATAATTCTTTCTGCATGTCACTAATTAAGGTCTCAATACTTAAATAATCATCTTTAAGGCGCAATTTAGCGGACTGAGACAATCTACTTTTTAATATAAATTTAATTAAATTCTTTTTGCATTCCGGTTTGGTTAACAAAGAATTATAATATTCAATATTATCTATCAACTGCTTTACGCTTGTCTCATCCTCTAAAATAACAGGTAATAAAGTCAGAGCCGTTTTTAAATCGAAACTATCCATATTGCTCGAATTTTGAGGTTTTACCACAGGCTGACACAAGATTTTAATTTCCTGATATAACAAAGCAAAATTTTTTCGATAGTTTTCATAAAACAGAAAATCTTTAGATTTAATCGTACCTTCCTTTACTTTATTTTCAAAGTCTAATAACCATTTAGAATATTCACAAAAAATATCATTCGCCTCCTTCAACTTAGTTTCTAAAATTTTACCTTCACGTCTACTCTGTCCTATTTTAATTAAATATGTTCTAACTTCCTTTAATTTATCATATATCTGTTCTAAAGAAATATTCATAACTTACCACCAAACGTAGTAGGTATATATCGATATTCACGATATAAAATATACTTTAACTGATACGTGTGTTCTATAATAATAATAATTATTAGATTAAAATATGACGATTAAACACAGTAAAATGAATACATGACTTAAAATATAAAGTCCAATAACGCAAAGTTCCTACATCAGCATTTATATTCCTGCTTACCCTTTAAATTATTATTACACGATTATACTACTTTAAAACATATTTTTTCGCACTTTTACGCACTTTATACGCTTGTAAACACCACTTACGTCGACGACCACTATGGCGTTGGGGTAAACCTATCTGCCTCAGACGCCAGTGGTTGCGGGTTCGATCCCCGCACGGAACCAGAAAAAAAAAAAATGTTCCGTGTCTGGGTGTTTATCTATTTATGTATTTATATTGTAGGTTCCCCCCTAGTTCGCTATATGGTATCCCATAACACAAGCTATGCTTACTTTGGGGCCATGTAGTTGGTGTGATTGTCTGGGGATTTTATTATTATTTATTATTATTATTACTTTCAAACACTGGTTAACCGGTTACACTTTATAATACGCCCTGGGTTGACTTGTCTCTTCCACATTGGTAGCTGCAGGAAGTTGTGGTTGCCGGAAAAAAGACCTTCGCAGGGTATTTCTATTGATCTCCGCGGTAATCCATTTGACATGACAGCGCCTGTACGTCCGGTACAAACAGTACAGGGACCCCAGTAGAAGTATCAGTACGATGATGCATAGCAAAATATTACTGGTGCTCAGGTGATAGTGCAGTTGCTCAGCTGCTGCCTTGTTACTTCCCACTGCGTTCTGCACGATTGTGGTTTCTTCCTTAGTCTGAGAACCGCCCATCTTCACGGATGTCACTTTTCACCACTTTTTTGAAAATCGCGAACACGTATACACGGTGCAGCTCAAGATAGAACGCCATAGCTTAATTCAGTTCATTAGTTACATTTAGAAAAAATATTCCATCCCATATACGGAGAGTCTCATATTCGTCGCGCGGATCTCTCGGGCAGGGTCGCCATGTAGGGCGAATGTCAGGAGATGAGTAAAACCATCGAATGTAGATATAAGACTGCTTTTATTATAACAAGAATTTGAGTAATATAGTTAGCGTGATTACACTTGTATGTATACTTATATATATTTCTTACTACTACTACAGTACTATTCGCCGCGACTGCCGCTCGACTCCGTTGCCTGCGCCGTACATATTCATACATTTGTTGTACTCGCCACCGCGGTTCTCCAAAACATTCGCGCCGCCACTCGCCATTGCGCGTGGCATGGTTAACATTTGTATGTGTTTGATTTATTCGCAAGACGCGACACCGTTAGCGTCTCCAAAATTTTCGCTATGGCGAATGTCCTGTGACCGGGCGGTTACGAGATGGCTTTTATATATTTTTTAATTGACTAACCCTACAAATTGGAGTCACAGTAGATTGTTTTGGCAACTCATGGGTAGTACATAGTATTATTTCAGTTGTTTATTATGCAGACTTTGACAATTGAATCGCTTTATAGTCACGCACGCCTGGTAGTTACTTCTACTGTTCGTCAATAAAACGAGTTTAAGAAAGTCAATGATTGAGCGCGTTGATTTGACCTTACGGAAAGTATCCGATTGGGGTGAGTTGAATTTGGTCAAATTCAACGCGTCCAAAACTCAGGCGTGTCTATTCTCCGCAAAAAAGAGCACCTTCACATTAACGCCCACTTTCCAAAATGTATCTGTCCCCATCACTGACCATCTAGGGCTTTTAGGCGTAACTATAACATCCAGTTTAAACTTCGGTCAACAAATTGTGTCCATGGCTCAAGTAGCTTCGAAAAAGTTGGGAATCATCTCGAAGGTACGGCGGTACTTCAGCCCTGAACAGCTTCTTAACTTATATACAGCTCAAGTGCGATCATGCATGGAGTACTGCAGTCATCTTTGGGATGGTTCAGCCAAATATCAACTAGAAGCGCTGGACACCGTTGACCGAAGAGCCCGTAAATTAATTAACAACGTCGACCTTACGACCAAAAAACTACAGACCCTAGAACATCGTCGTAAGGTTGCTTGTTTAACCGTGTACTACAGGATACATTTTGGTGAGTGCGCGAGTGCTCTGTTTGAGCAAATTGAACCCTCACCCTTTTACCATCGGACTACTAGACGCAGACAGAACTTCCATCCGTATGTGGTTGATATTCCGAAAAGTCGAACTAAGCGCTTTGGCAGTTCCTTTTTGATACGGGTCGCCAAGGTTTGGAATGAACTGCCTGCGTCTATTTTCCCTGACCAGTATAGTCCTAGTACTTTTAAGCGTCGAGTGAATAGGTTTCTCGTGGATGGACGTGTACCACCTTAGTCTTCATGTTCACTTAACATCAGGTGTCATGGAAGACAAACGTCCCACCCATATTTTATAAAAAAAAAAAATGAATTGATTTAATAATAATTAAATTTACAAACAACCTAAAAACTAATTATTTTGAAGTGTGTAAAATACTTTTAAAATGTATGTTTTGAATAGCAAAGTCTCCGTTCAATATAGAAATATGCAACTATCTAAGTTAAATATGCAAATAATTACTGTTCATATTTCTATAAGCCAGGGCATATTCGAAAATTAAAATTTTAATTTAATTTAATTCATAAACCAAAAATAGATTATACATCATAGATGGAATCTAATCTTACAGCAAGAAAATGTATGAAAAAACTCAGCAATTGTTTGCTGTGTTCTTCTGTAAAGTTGGAACTCAGTAGTACCTACTATGGAACTTAAACGTTAAAATTTCTACAGAATGACTGGTGACAAATCTTAGATACTGAACAAATTGGTCAAACGTGACATCAGATGTTATTATAACCTCTGGTGTTTTGCCTACCCCATAAGGGATACAGGCGTGAAATTATGTCCAGGGATATTCAGATTCAATTAAATTTAAATGAATAAAATTCTACACATTAAAATAAACCTTGTTTAAAAGCCTGCCTAATCTGCAGTGCTAGCACGGATCTTTTGTCGATCGTAAGTTTACGAGTGCTCGTATAGAATGGAGTCGGTTGCAAGTTTTTAGTAACAATGAAATTTTTTATTTTACAGTTATTTAAGAGTAGAACCTGTTAACAAACATTCAAAATTAACAAGGAACACATTTATTTAAGCTGACCGTGCGGCAATGGATAGATTTCAATTATTGCTTGCAAAACCGTCTCCATACTATACGAGCATTCGTAAACTTACGATCGACAAAAGATCCGTGCTAGCACTGCTGATAATAAACTTTTAGATGAAGTAAAATTTAAACAAACTTAGAAGAAGAGGGAAAATACAGACACAATTTCAATCTTAACTTTTTTTTTTGAAGTATAAAAACCTACACAAAACAACATTTATTTATAAAAATTGTTGAAAACTTAAAATTAATAATCCTTGTATCCAACTAAGACTCTCCTCACACAAATGCAGCGGTTCTGCATACTCTAAACAAGGGTGTCAGTATCCTGTTGTGGAATACTGTCTCAAGTACTGATAAGATGCAAAAAAAACTGGTTTTCATGCACAATATCATCAGGTGACCATTGAGAATAGTTCCAGTTTTCGTGTGCAATAGTCCATTGTAATTCTTTCTCGATTGCCTCTCCTTAGTGCTGGTACCCAAAATAGCCTACGAGCATGTCGGTTGACTTCATGCAATCGTCTTCTCAAAATTTGACTGCTTACCAGGAAACCATACTCTCTCTGTAGCCTTTGAAATAATTGCATCGCCGTTGAATTTGGTTCTATTCGTGCAGCATTTACTATAAATCCCTCCTTTTCATGTGCTGTAATGCGTTTAGGTCCTCGGTGCCGTTCCACCACTTCTCTCGTGACACGATAACGTGACCAAAGCCTGGATATAACGCTCTGACTGCTCCTTATGGCTTCAGAAACCTTAATTTGACAATCTTGTTTTAATTATGCAGAACCGCGGATTAGATTTCCTGAGAAATCTAATGCTGCAGATTGCATTAGATTTCTCCGGAAATCTTATCCGCAATATTAAAAACAAAATAAATTTAATGTTATCTAAAAGTTTATTATCAGATTAGATAGGGTTTTACACAAGGTTTACTTTAATGTGTAGGTGTCTAAACAAAAAGTTAATAAAATTTTAGTTATTTATGTTTAATTGAAATATCCCTAGACAATGTTGATGTGTGTATATTATTGTTACATACATCAATCAAACGTGGTTGCTAATTGAGTCACTAAGACGACAAGATATATTTCAATAAATTAGCCCAATCATCTAGATATTATTCACAAATGGGATATTTGACTTTCGCATAATGTACTCAAACTAATATTAATTTATCTAAGTTACAAAAATTTACACATGATATGGTTTTGATTAGATTAGGTATCGTTATCTTTATAACTTCGTCTGATTATCTCAACGACAAATCTCTCAACTTCATTAATAACTGTAATGTAATAAATACATGTGTGTTTATAATTCAGTTTGTAAAGTGTCGAGCTGCTGTACAAACGTCATTATGTTACCGAACATATTTTTTGTTGTAGCAGTGTTGTTTAAGTTGTGTAGTACGGCTAGGATTTTAGCCGTTTTTCCCGTTGCCTCGATAAGTCATCAAGTGGTCTTCAGACCTTTCACTCAAGAACTAGTCAGAAGAGGGCATGAAGTTGTCGTCATAACTACGGATCCTGTCTTCTCAAAAGAAGATGCTTTAAAAAATCTTACAGAAATTGATGTGCATGATATATCTTATGACATATGGTCGGCATTTCTTAAAAGTACATCAAAAGGAAATAATGACGTTTACAGCCAAATGGAAATTGGGTTACAGTTAGGTCTGGATATTTTTGAAGCACAACTAAAAACAGAAGAAGTATCTAAATTATTGAAAAAGCCTAGTGATTATTTCGATCTAGTCATTGTGGAGGCGTTGTGCAGATTAGCGTACGTATTCACTCATATTTTTAAAGCTCCTGCGGTAATGGTCAGTTCTTTTGGTGCTGCCTTTAATCAAATTGAACCTTTCGGAGTTCCAGACCATTTCTTTTTATATCCAGAACCAACACGGCAAAAATTAACAGGATTATCAATAGTGGACAAGATTTCTGAAATGTACCGAGAGTACAGAATCAATCAAATTACTGTGAAAGGAGAACAAGTAGAAAATAAGTTTTTGCGAAAACTATTGGGTCCTGGTGTTCCAAGTATTGAGGAGCTTAGGCATAACTTTGATATGTTCTTCTTAAATATATATCCTTTGTGGGACTCGAATAGGCCAGTTTCACCTAACATTATCTACATGGGTGGCCTTCATCAAAATAAACACAAACAACTACCACAGGTAAAATATTTTGCATTACGTAGTGCCAACGCTGCGTCACGCGTTCGAACGCGCGTTTTATACAAAACTGCAACGTCCATACCATGCGCGCGTTCGATACGGACGTTCGGAATGCGCCAAGCGCTGCCTATGATCCGCGCGTACGGTACGTAAAATTTCAAGAAAGATAGTATGTTTGAATCTCTCTTAATGGGTGTTATATAAATTATGGGTAGGTGTGCCCATTTGAAGATACGGACGTATGGTACGCGCGTTCGAACCCGTAATGCTGCGTTGGCACTTATATCTGCACGAATTTAATACATAAAAATAAAAATAGTTGAATAAGACTTTAAACTTGATTTCTATTAACAAGCTCTTACTTCTACTAACAAGGTACTAGAGATATCATCATACATAAGAACGTTATTATTTCAGAGTTCTGTCAATAAAAGTTACTATATAATAATTTTTGGTAAAATTTTCATCGTTTTTTTAAGTAGGTAAGATTCAATTCATACATGGAATATTTTGCTCTTCTTTTACGAGACTATGCATATATTTAGTAACCATGCAATCATGAGCCACTTTTTACAAGTTTCATTGCTTAAGTATCAATCCACACAACTTTTGTAAGCAACGGTAGCGATCACTAAAATATAACCCTGTAAAACTACCCTTTTAGTTGACCAGAAAACGTTGTTCTAAATTTCGTATAGTGTAATTCCATCAATTAAATATTTTTCTCCGGCTTTTGCTATTTTCCTGTTAAAATCAACAAACCCAAGTTTCAGAAAAATGACAACACTATTCGATAAAACCAAGGTTTTGTGCCCGATGAAGTGAATCCTATTCATTTATTCTTAACTAATATTTGTGTTCGTTTCACAATTTCAATTCACTAGCAGATAAACGATGTTATATTCTCACGTCCACTAATGTATGGCGACGAATCCGTACCTCATAAAGTATACCAGCACTATTTATTAAGTAAGACTATTTTTATATCTCGTCTATGAAGGGCAAGATAGTTTGCCGCAATTAACTATGCTGGTATAATGATGTTTGTATTATTATGTTTCAAAATCCAAAGTCCCAAATTCATAGTTAAGTATTTTTTCTGTCATTCATGCTTCCTTGTCCAGTAGTCTGTAAATTTCTTATCTTGCTGCAGTAACTACTGTAACAGAATTTGTTTCATCATGGCTGCCAGAAACTCATACTGTTTTCTTAAACAGGATTTGAAGGAGTACTTGGATGAATCTAAAAACGGTGTCATCTATATAAGCTTTGGCACAAACGTCAGCCCGTCGCTATTCCCCCCAAATAAGGTAAAGATGATGGTAAATGTCCTTTCGCAATTACCGTACAATGTTCTATGGAAATGGGACAAAGATGTGCTACCAGGACAATCAAAGAATATGAAAATTGCGAAATGGTTCCCGCAGTCGGATTTACTCAGTAAGTGAAATTACAAAGTTAAGTTTAGGAACTTTTAAGTAGTAAACATATAAAATGGCCATGACAAACAAAAACTATTTCACGGAAATCTTTCTTTTGTACCGAATTTACAAGAAATATTTAAACACTTCCAATACCATTGTACTGGCCATATTTAAAATACGTCGAGTATTTTTATATGTTAAAAACATGTACGTAAATCATAATTCAACATAAAATTTACAGGACATCCCAATATTAAATTATACGTAATGCAAGGAGGACTACAGTCCACGGATGAAGCCATCACTGCTGGAGTTCCCCTGCTCGGTATGCCAATGTTGGGAGACCAATGGTACAATGTAGAAAAATATGTGCAACTTAAAATTGGACAGCGATTGGACTTAGCAGATCTGACGGAAGACAACTTTAAGAACGCTATTGTAAATATTATAAGTGATGAAAGGTATGTTATTCAAAAGAATATCTTATCTATTACTAGTAATTTCTTACGATACGGCAGTTTTTGACACCGTGGTGATTTCTGAATAATGTAGCCTATAATTACTATCAATGACAAAACAATTTAAAATACTATTTAGTCGTTTCTGAAATTAGTACTTTCAAACAACCATTGGAACTCTTAATTTACTTGTATAAATATAATATAAGCTGAAGGGCAAGTAAAACTGCACACGGTATATACGACGTAATTTTTTGTACATGCGAAACCTAGCACACAGGTCAAATATGAATAAATATTATATTAAAGATTATTTAGAGATTATTGAGTTAAAATTTAACATGGTATAAAAACCATTATAATTGATTCTATTGCCGATTCTGAATAAACTGTTTTCAGGTTTCGTATTTACAAAAATAACGTTGTATATATAATATATGTATAATCAAACTGTGAAAACTTTGCTGGTTAAATGTATTCTCAAATGTTAAAAAGAAAAAATAACCTTACTTCCCAAATAGGACAGAAATAAAGCGTGTAAATCACCTCAACTCATTCTATCAATATTAAAAACAACGTTAGTATAAAATATAATAAAGCTTGAACGTTAGAATTACCTACTAACACCTACGTAAAAACTTTAAATCTAACCAACCTTGGACCTTTGTGAATCAAACATACGTCAATCAATGAATGCTTAAAGCCAGTTACGAACACAAAGGCTGTCAACACCCTACAAAATAAGTGGCCAGCGCGCTGCAAACTTGGAGTCAAATAAAAACGCTTTATTGACACGACGTTTAGGCCTAATACAGACATCATGGTCAAGTACTACATTACAGTCGTCTTTATAGGAGTTAAGGTACGCGTGCATTATGACGGGGCGAGACTCTCGTACATTTTATTTCAACTATCGTATACTATGGGGCGAGCCGCATTTAGAATAGAACAACATTTATTGACTGACACAACACATAACAATAGTTGGAACATAAAAATGAAAATACAAATAAAAAACAATATTAGCACAATCACAAAGTATGTACATAGGTAGACAATAAAACAAAATAAAAGCAAATTGGATAAAGCAGTGTTAACAGAAATTTTCATCAGTTATTGCCAGTGTTGAACCAGCCAAAAGGCTAACGACTCATCATATGTCACGACTTGTGTCACAACGATGCTATTCTGTCATAGCCCCAAGGGTAGACGCCCATTTTATAGCTATGTTAGAAAATTAAGACACTCTATAAGCAGTAAATAACAAGTAACTACATTATTTATAATATACAAATTAATACATAATATATTATTCTTTAATTACATGTATTAAACATTACTAAATAATAAATTTATAATAATAAACTACAAAAAAAAATCATATATAATTTGTATGAGAATGACGCAGGCGGATTATTGCGCTGCGATGCGCCCCAGCATAGTGTGGGCGTACATTTAAGCTACTGTTATACATACTCTAAAATAGCACGCTTAAAAGCTTGCTATTTAGTATTAAAATCGCTAGCATGTCGATTTATGAGCGTGCTCGAAATAAGCATTCTAATTTTGAGCAACATTCCGACACATGCTCAATTGAAGCATGCTTTCGTAACAGTAGCTTTAAATGTATAAAATATTACTGTCTGAAAAAGCATATAAATATTTCTAACATTCACACAACATTATTCAGCCCTAATTTAATTTCTTAAAAAACTTGTATTATGGATACTAGATAACGAACAGTAAAGTTAAGATACATATGTACATACAAATATTTTTTTTTTTGAAAAAAAAACCCTAAATAATCCTTGACTTGACGGCTATTATATTATGTGTTCATAAGATAAATATCCATGGCCATAACCCCGTGGTTTGAACTCAGGACCTCTGGCATAGAAGGCAATGTATGTTACCGCTACACCAGCCGGTCGTCATCAAGTATTGTAGAATGTCTTCTAAAATAAAGATGAGATATTAGTGTGCCATGACTCCTGGTGTTAAGTGATCCTGAATATCAAGGCAGCATTATATAAAGAAGAGTATATACAAGCTAGGCAGACCTTAAAGGTTCCCAACCATGGAAGAAAAACGTCCAATCCATATTTTATAAAAAAAAAAAAAACCACAAAGGGGGATCACTGTGATTCGTCGCCTTTTACGAGAAAAGCTTATCTGAAAATTGTAGTATCCTAATTAAACTTCCACCTTAATTTCAGCTATCGTGACAACATAAAGGATCTCCGAGATAAAATGAAAGACCAGCCGATGTCTTCTCTAGACAGAACTGTCTGGTGGATGGAGTACATCATCAGACATAAAGGAGCCAAGCATCTCCGCTCAGCTGCAGCCGGAGTTTCATGGGTTGAATATTATGAAGTACCACTAGTTTTAACTTTGTTATCTATAGTTTTGGCAATAGCGATTTCAGCGGCATTTGTTATTGCTTTTGTATATAGATTATTATGTAGTAAAAACTCTAAAGTCAAGAAAAACTGATTTAATGTAGACAAATAATCCTCCGAATATATTTTTCATGTTTTTTATGTTTAAAAATAACAACCATCTACAAAAAAAAATACATTTTAAACTGATCATGTTAATGCCCGCCTTCCACTGCGAGCGGAACGGATCCATTACGGACTCCGCTATACTCATAACGATGATTTTCCTGCATGTGCTTCCACCAAAGCGGAGACAAGCTGAGCGGAGTGAGCGAGTTGAAAGAGTCACATACGTTGAGCGAGTGGCCCACGGAGTCCGTACGAAACTCGCTGAACTACTTCTATTATATTTCATACAATTACTTCTACCGAAAAAGAGTAAAGCAGAGCGGAGCAAGCGAGTGAAACGGAGTCCGCTTCGTGTGCTCTTGAAAACTAGTTTTGAACGGAGTCTAAACCTCTCGCCACTCCCTCCAACAACAAAGAACACCAGCCTCGCTGGATGGAGTAGAACTAGGCAGAAAATGAACGGAGCAGTCGTTCATTTCCTGCTTCCCGCTCCGCCTCGTTGACTTCGTTGTCAGTGGAAGGCGAAACAAATTATTTAAAATCTCTTTCTTAGTGGAAGGCAAAAACTATTAATCATTACAAACTTCGCTCCGGTCAACTATTTCTCGCTCATTTCACTTACGCAGTGGAAGGCAGGCATTAGATAAATATGAATAAAATAAATGAAAAAGAAATTCGAAAATGTGTAAAAAGATCATTTTGTTTTATTTCAAGTAATCGATTAGATGGGTAAAACTATCTATAGTGCGACCGGTGGGAGTTTGCGTTCCTGACAGCTGTCAAAATCATAGCTTTTTACCCCTTCGAATCGGAAATAAACTTTATTCAGTGGAAATAAGGAGCTGTCAAGAACGCATTCCCGCAACGGCCGCAGTCTACGTACGAATATAAGTTTGACTCATTATTTCACCTTTATATGAGTAGCCAGAGTTCTTATTTCGCTCATCTGTTAAAGCATCCTTTCATTATCACGTTTTATCCCTGTTTTTAATTTTTTCAACCGTATTCCAAATGGAGGAGCTTCTCAATTCGTATTTTTTTAATATTTTTTACGCGATTTTTTGGATAATTAATTATGAATTGATTTTTAATTTTCTTGCTTTATATGACAGAGGGTACTTCAGGGGTGGTCGCGTATAATTTTATCGAAATCAATCAAGAACTTTTCGAAAAAATATGTATGCTTTTAAATTGCTTCCATGCTGGACTGGGAGCGAAAGAAAAACATAGAATGTGCCAGCTGCTTCTCTTCCCGGGCATACTGTAAAAGTTAGTTAAGGGACAGAGGTTTTATTGGCCTTTTTTGCGGGCGATAGGCTGACCCCCTGTCTCTGAAATAGTCTCTCTCCATCATTATAATACCTCGAAATTTGTCAAACGTGTCATCAGATGGTTTGATGACCTCTGGTGTTCTGCCTACCCCATAAGGGATACAGGCGTGAAGTTGTGTATGTATGTATAAGTATGACAACGGACAATATTTACGTTGATGATCTTAAACTTCAACTAAAGTTTTGACAAGGCAATTTCAAAGTTAACGTCAAAATATTTTATATTTCGTAGATAATTCCATTTTCACTTGAATTAAGTCACATTTATATGAACATATCCCTGCATCAGAAGATCGATCTGTTGAGAAAAACTTGCAAGAAACTCAATAGCAATCACCTTTAAAAAATAGTTTGCCAACACGGATTTTTATTTTCCATATTATAATATTTGCTGGAGAATTAAAAGTATTCCCTTTACCTACCTACGACTGCCGTAAAGTATTTTTTTTTAAATTATTTTTATTATTTACGCGATTTTTTGGACAATTATGAATTGATTTTGAATTTACCTTGCTTCATATGATAGAGCATACTTCAGAGGTCAATCAAGAAGTTTTTGAAAAATTTGATGATCTTATACTTCAACTAAAGTTTTGACAAAGTTTTTAAAATGTTAACGAAGTCGGTTTGATTTTAGTTAATCCAATTCTAAGTTATATATGAGGGTAGTGATTTATCAGTGATAGTGTATTCATGTCTAATTAGGCAATATTTTTAAATAGGATTTTGTAAAAGACCATAACCTTCATCATCATCATCACAACTCTTTGTAATGAGCCCACTGCAGGGCTATGAGTCTCTTCCATGGGTGACGAAAAGGTTAAGGCCATAATCCACCAAGCTGGCCCAGTGCTGGTTGGTATATATCAGAATTTTCAGGGCGCCGAAATGGCTTCTGACAAACCCTAACGACTACTGTATACAAGTAAACAGCACCCGGGACCGACTGCTTAACGTGCCCTCCGAAGCATGGAAGTCGCCGTGAGAAATGAATGGTCGGCGGTCACCCATCCAAGTACCGACCCCGCCAAACGTTGCTTAACCTGTGATATCGTATGATACACACAGTAACCACGGCGCCACGACGACGTCCATATAATAATGATGGGACGTTTCTCTTCCATGTGGCGATGGGGTAAACCTGTCTGCCTCAGACGCCAGTAGTTGCAGGTTCAATTCCCGCACGGAACAAAAAAGAAAAAAAGTACCGTGTCTGGGTATTTATCTATTTGCGTATTTATATTCTAGGTTCCCCCCTAGTTTGCTACATGATATCCCATAACACAAGCTATGCTTACTTTGGGGCCATGTAGTTGGTGTGATTGTCTGTGGGTTTCATTATTTATTTTTAAGTCACTTCGTGAAAAGTGATCATGGGGATTTAGTTAGTATAAGTGTATCCACGAAAAATCTATTGACTCGACAATTCAAAGTGCCAGATCTGAAGAGGTCATAAAAAACAAACGCAGGCAGTACGATCCACAGCTAAGTGAGCTATACACAAAAACACAATCCAATAGTTTTTAAATATAATTCCTACTCGCAGGTGTTCTATCACCCATAAGGATTACAGAAAAAATATGAAAAAAAGAAAAATTCGAAATTTATTTTTCGATTTTTGTATGTCAGTAATAAATTTCGACATTTTCTTTCATACAAAAATTGAAAAATAAATTTTGAATTTTTCTTTTTTTATATTTTTTCTGTTATCCTTATGGGTACTAGAATACCTCCAAGTAGGTATTATATAGGGTAAGCGGGACACCCTGTATAATCCGCTATAGAATTAGTTTCTGCAATAGAATTAGTTTCTGCTATAGAATTAGAATAAAGAAGATCTATTTTGCTATAGCAACACAAGCAACCTTTGGGTGTTAACAGACCAATCGATCGATCATCGATTGAAAGCGTCTATTGATGGTAGAATGGATAAGTCGATCAATTAAATATAGTGGACCCGTCGCTCAACTTTAACCGACGTTGGTGTTCCCCCCTTACGTGCTCTGCAATTAATTTGCGGTCTCGTTGCAATAACTGCAATAGGTCAGTACTTTTAAAGAAAAAAATAGCTATAAACGAAGCACCTATAATATTTGAAAGTCTCAGCACCAAATTTTTTGCATACTTAGATATTTTTATGTTTCCACAAAGGTCATACTTTTTACGTAGCCAAATCTAAAATTAACTCCGGTTAGAGTTTGATTCGCATACTATGGCATATAACTGTATTACTTTTCACTAGTTTTTATTTAACTTAGGTATGTGACTGGTGGTGACTTGGTGGTGGATAGTGCCACCCAGCACTATCCACCACCCAGCACTGGGCCAGCTTGGTGGATTATGGCCTATACCTCCTCTTCACCCAGGGGAGAGACTCATGCCCTGCAGTGGGCTCATTACAAAGAGTTGTGATGGTGATGATGATGTGACTGGTATTGATGAAACAAGGAAAAAAATAAGAAGCTTCCTTGTGACAGACCACGTGAGAGTTGGCATAATAACTTGTCATATATGAATACAGATTGTTTCGAAGGCTTTTTTCAGGTTTAGAAAAATAGACTTCTATTTAATTTTATAATTTAAATATTTAGACCTGCTATACTGGCTAACTCCGTAGTTTAAAATCGTTAAAGTATTTTACAAGATGGCTCTTAAAATTCTTTTCTATTTTATTGACTGTATTTTCAACCCCAGCCTTATTTTATTTATTAAGCAACTCAGGGTAGTAGTATGATATCAGTTATTTAATTTGCAGATTTTGACACTTGAAGTGCTTTATAGTCACGCCTGGTAGTAAGTTGTACTGTTCATAAGTAAATTATAAAAACAAAAACAGATTTATAAAAAGACCTAGCATGCAAAATGAAATAATCGAACACATTAGAAATATACGATACGTCTCCGTAACACTGGAGGTAGATGGACCTAAAGCCCATCAGATAACATCAATATAGGTTTTGTAAAAGTTCTCTGGATTTTCAAGATATTACCACTTTTGTGATTTTTAAGAAATTTACATTTTTTGGTCATTTTTTGCCTACAGCTAGTATAAAAAATTGTTGACGCACATTAAATAAAACACTTTTTAACCGGATTTATCGCGTATATTTACATTTTAAATTTTGACTCGACGTTTCGGTGTCTTTTCAGACCCCGTGGCCAGTCGCTCGTGACGTTTATTTAATAGTATGAATCGCGAAAACTTAAGACAATATTTTGTTGACGCACACTTTATTTTTATATCTTTATTAGTCATTTATGATAATCTAGTCAAAAATTTGATAGTTACTAGAACCCTATGCTGAGAAAAAGAGTGAAATATTCTTAATTTATTCCATTTCGAAACACTCGAGTAAAGTTTAACTGTATACTGTGAAAAAAGAATGCATAGCAATGAAAGTGCACATAATCTTAAAAAATATGCTTGATTAATGCCCTTTTTAAAATAGTACAAAAGTAGCCCTTTTTTTTAGAACCACCTCTTAGAAAAATCTATTTTTGTCATGCAAGGGCGTGCAACCTGGGAATTACAAATGGTCCTGTTCTGGTTAAAATAAAGGTTTCAGATATCTTTTGTGGCAAAATAACTAAAAAATAATAATGACAGAACCACATAATTATCTACCAGTGACTCCCTTTATTGTTTTTAGTAGGTAGGCACTCACCTTTTTTTGTCTGGAGGAAAACGTGCTGTCACGTCCCCGACCGCCCAAGGGGCAACGCTGGGGTATGTGGGGTTTATCCGGCAAAAGGCCAAACCGACACACTAAAAACCTCCAGGTGTACCTCCCACGCCATAATTGGGGTCACGGTATCGCCAGTGGCTTTTCCCGCGAGCCCCGGGGCGGATTACGCTCAGCCTGAGCCATGCGCCCCCCACCTAGGAAATGACCCAGTACACGCGGTCATTTCCCCACTCATAGCCTGTATAGCCGCAGTAGGTCCTCTCACCCGCCACGGCTGGCTATCGGGAGGGAGAATGCGTCTCTTTCTCGTGCCAACCTCTGCCCAGCCTAACCTAAAACCTATCTTATAACCTAACCTAAAAGCTAACCTAAACATAACCTAACCCAATACGACGGCCCGGACGCGGAAGCAATCCAAGACCGCCGACCCCAGAGCATCCGGTGCACGACCGGAGCTCGCCGCCTCTGTGTCCTCATCGGTCCACTCTGCTAATCAGAAAGGTACCGAGAGGACCCTCCCCGGGAAGGCGCAGCTGCCGCCGATGCGGACAGACGCAGCGCGCCACCGCCGTAAGGTATTAATTTCATATTAATATTCCTTATGTTAATAATAATTTAAATTTTAGTATGGATTAAACCAGTTAGAATATTCTTTTTTCTTATTCGGCATTGCTCATTATTTTCAAAAAGTAAGTATAATATTCGCTTAAAATACTTAGTTTGTGACATCTATAGTAACATTTTGTTTTGCTACTTCTGTCCAGTTCTGTAAGATCTAAACAACCCTCCACTAAATGCTCAGTATAACTATTATTACAGAGAGATATAAATATAACTATTATACTTTCAAGACGTTTTAAATTTGTTATATTTGTATATGCACAGAAATTTGTAACCATAAATTTTAATTTTTTGTATGTTACATACTGACTATTAAATAATAATTATATTTTTAAACATTGCTAATTCATAAGAGGTCTAACTATAGGGTTTTAGTTAAATAAATAAATTTGTGGCTTATTCAAATAAGATCATAATAAAATTTTATGTTGAACAATTTTGTTAAAATATTTGTAGTATAATTTAAAACTCATTCCGCTATTTAGTTCCTCTAGTACCTACTGTATTTTTTGCTAAATATGTTTCTTGATGGCAATTTCAAAGTTAAAGTCAAAATATTCCATATTTCGAAGATAATGTAATTTTGCATCAGAAGATATATTTGTTGAGAAAAACTTGCAAGAAACTCAATAGCAATCACCTTTAAAAAATAGTTTGCCAACATGGATTTTTATTTTCCATATTCCATGGATTATATTTGCTGGAGAATTATAATAATAATATCTTTATTTAAAATAATTAGTTTTACATTTGTACACAAGAAATACACACAATTTAGATAAAGCATATGAAAATAATAATAATAATTTACAAATAAGTTTTAGTATACAAATTGTGCACGAAATTGCCAGGGGTTCTCAAACTAGGCTTAAGGTGCCTGTGACTTGAGAAACCAAAAGTAGATAATATTTACATGAGATTATGTTAACAACTAGTGTTTACAGGTAAGTTTATTAACAAGTAATGCTTACAGGTGATTTTATCTTAACAACTGTATGAGGATGTATACAAAAATAATTACTAAATAGAAGTTATATCTAGGTATGTATTTATGTAGGTATTTAGAGTAAGGAGGAAATATAATTAATAGTTAAGGAAGTTATTTTGAGTTTGTGGTGGTGTTGGTTTTTATAAGAGTTTTAATACTTTCGATTTCATGCTGACCGGAATAAATAAAGGACTCTGTGTGATCGTAGTCAAGATTTCG
Source organism: Stenoptilia bipunctidactyla (assembly GCA_944452665.1). Lineage (NCBI taxonomy): Eukaryota > Metazoa > Arthropoda > Insecta > Lepidoptera > Pterophoridae > Stenoptilia > Stenoptilia bipunctidactyla. The sequence goes on along the minus strand of OX101748.1, from coordinate 2,728,024 downwards.
GAGCAAGGCTGTGATAATCGTTTTAGCTTTTTTCACTGTTAAAAATATTCCTTTTACAACTACGACTGCCGTGAAGTGCAGGACTTTCAAAACACATTTTTTCATCATTCCTCAACTATTTGTTATGAGCCCACTTCAGAATTCTGAGTCCCTCCGCTGGGTGACAATTCTGCTATTTTTGTAATTTTGTGACCATTGCATAAAGAGGAGATCGTTGCCATGGGAATATGAAATAAAATCACAAATAGAAAGTGATTTTATTCATAGAATGGAATAGAAGAACATTTATTGACGGACACAACACATTACAATAATTGGAACATAGAAATGGAAATACAGATAAAAGACAATTTTAACACAATCACAAAGTACACAGGTAGATAATAAGAAAAAATAAAAGAATTTGATACAGCAGTGTAAAGAGGATCAGTTAATTTAAAACAATTATTGGCAGTGCTGAGCCAGCCAAAAGGCTAACGAAACGACTCATCATATGTCACGACTTGTGTCGCAACGATGCTATTCTGTCGTAGGCCGTAGCCCATATTCACATTCGATTACATAATAAACAGTTCAAAAATATTAAATTAAAACCATATTCATTTATTTCACTATATTGTACATACTGTTCGTTAGCTTTTACAGACCTCGATCTCTGGTAGTCCAATAAATTACAATGTTATTTGAAATACCCTTAAATACTGATTTACAATGCTTGACTTGTCAAATTAAATGTATCACAATGGCTTACGTGTGCAAGTACCTAAACCTTTAGTTGCCATAAATTTATCTTACTTTTAATGAAACTTTTGGCACTTGTAATCACCTAGACAAAAAATAGCAGCTAATTACAAGTTAAAATAATTCCATGGTACTTTGCAATTACAAATGTTATATCAGAATAAATTTAAAGTTAATGCTAAGCTCCTTGAACCCGCGCGCGCAGCATCCCCCGCCACTTCCTGTGCCACCGCACCGCCGAGTTCACGACGCGCCGAATCACCACGGTTCTGGCTGCAAGCACGACTTCGTACGGTTACCCAAGATAGACTTTCCTCACTTTCAGGGGGGCATCAGCACTGCCTCGAGTTTCGAGATACGCATATTTCTCTTATTCATAACAATAACAGTATCCAAGACATTTATTTATTTATTTATTTCACTTTACTGGTTTCTACAGCACAATCGATTACATAATTTCATGTTTTTTTTTTTTTTTTTTTTCTTTTTTTTTATTAACAAAATTAACAAAATAACAAATTTCATTATTTACGAGCGTTTTTGACTAGCATGGCATCTTTAGTAATTAAATCCATTGATTTTAAAGCAGATAATGAAGGTGGAGAGAACGATACATGATGTTCAAAAAATTAATTCTATGTATTGATTTTCTATTGACAGTCTTTGGATCTATGGATTATATTGATGGAATATTTTTTATTACGTTTATCTCGCAATGTCGTTTCTGGAATATTGTACTGTTGAGAAACTTTGTAAACACTACTGCCATTATGAATTACCATTATGAATTGCATTTCGGAGATCCACTTCCGAGTAGGTACATTTGTCTTGGCTTCATTGTCCTACAATAAACAATACTTAAAAAAATCATTTATTATAATATAACTATATCTGAGTTAATCTTATACCGAGTTAATCGTAAATACATAAATAAATATTTCAACGAAGACTATTTTCTTGTTTCAATCTTTTTAGAGCGTGTTTTTAGTAGTCGGGTTTTAGTTTTTAATTTTTTTTTTACTTATTTTGGAGTAATAGTGTTTACACATTTGAAATGTGCTAACGGAGTTTTTTTTATTTGATACCCCACACGAAACAGTTAAGAATTTAATATTGTCTTAAGTTTTCGCGATTCATACTATTAAATAAAACACTTTTTAACCGGATTTATCGCGTATATTTGTCAGTCGCTCGTGACCACGGGGTCTGGAAAGACACCGAAACGTCGAGTCAAAAAATTTAAAATGTAAATATACGCGATAAATCCGGTTAAAAAGTGTTTTATTTAATAGTTAAGAATTTTATTTTTAGTTCTTTACTATAACTAGTATTTCACTTATTTTCGAGTAATATTTTTGCATGTTTGAGCTGTGCTCATAAAGCTCTTTCATTTGATACCTCACACGAAACTATAAAGAATTTTTTTTTTTACTTCTTCTCTTTAAGACCTCTAGAGGGCACTATAGCCAATGAAACGTTACTTTATATAAGCTATAACCAGCGGACAGTGAAGAGGCTTCCAACGACACCTCATTTTTTCAATTATGATTACTACTTTAGAAGTTCTGAGGGAACAGATGAACATCCATATCCACATACATACATACCACATACATACAGAACAGGTTAGCTAGCCTTTCACAATAAATTTGTTACGAGTGGGTGGACGTTTAAGCACACAACATTCGTGGGAGCCTTTAACGAGCTTTCGCGTTTCCTACAGGTTTCTTCAAACAACATAGAATCTGATATTGCTTATCAAGGTACCGATTTCAAGTTTATACCTGCGTATACCCCTCATTTCGGAGGTCTTTGGGAAGCAACGGTAAAATCTACCAAACTATTGCTAACTAGAGTCGTGGGCCTCACTCACTTAAACTACGAAGAGCTTTCGACTTGTCTAATCCAATTAGAAGCTGTCTTAAACTACTGTCCTCTGACGCCGTTATCTACTGATCCTTCAGATCTAACTTACCTTTCTCCGTCTCACTTTACTATCGGACGTCCTCTCACTACATTACATTGTAGTGAGGACGTCCTCTCACTACATTAGCTAGTTTTAAAATAAATCTAAAAAAATCCTTCTTAAAAAACAAGTCCAATATGAAAACTTTGTATGCAGCGAGTCGTTTATCTAATATATTTGATACTCATTTATTTATTTTATTTATTTTTATATCTATTGACTTTATATCTCGTATTTTATATTCTTTATACATACACACACACACATTTGTAATGGATTATTATGCAATCAATTTAGCTTCAGTTATAATTATTATGACTTTAAGCGTTACTTTTGTTAAACTATACCCTCCATTATAAGGTTCAACAGAAAACCAGCGCCTTGAGGTGACTCTCTTGGCATATGCTGAGTTGGACCTGTTCACGCCTAATTACTTGTATAAACTTACTTAAATTTTAATTATATTTGTACATTGTGTATGAATAAATATTTATCATTTCATTTCATTTCATTACGGTCCCTTGTCTTCAGATGGCGGACACAGACTTCCAGCCGCTGCCTCGCTACGCGCGCTGCTGGCAGCGGTTCTCTATTGAGTACGTGTCTATTCTACAGATCAAGCACAAATGGCAGACTAACACGCAAGACCTGATGACAGGAACAATGATCGGCGTGCGAAAAGCCAATCTTCCTCCACTTCTATGGCTGCTGGGTCAAGTGGTCGCTGATCATACCGGGTCAAATGGGCGCAGCAGATTCGCTGATATACTGACTAGAAAGGGCAACATAACATGAGCCTATAAGAACATATCCTCTTCTGGTATCGTCGCAATCATCTTGAAGCTTTATACTTCAACGGGGGCAGCTCTTTCGCGAGTTTACATCAGACCCCGCGCCGGGTCCCCCAAACCAGCCCTAGCAGCTGTCGCCCCGCACCTCGTCGTATCACATAGAATAGAATAGAATAGAATAGAATAGAATAGAATAGAATAGAAAATTGTTTATTTGATATCTAAGCATACAGAACAACAGAATATAATTTATAACTACACAACAGGTCGAAGATATCAAAAAGGCCTCCGCTCAGCTTAATGTCGCGGCGGAGACCACGACGCTGGTTTTCTGCGGACACCCTTATTTATAAATTAAACATTATATACATATTAAAAACACAATAATCACAAAAAATCAAAGTTAATATAAAAAACAGAAAAATAAAACCAGTAATTTATAAAAAGATACACTAAATAACACATATAAAATCTAAAAATAAAATCAAGTCAAATAAAATCAAGTCAAATGTCAGCATATAGTTATAAAATAAAAATTATTAAAAATTATTTGTTTTTTAAGTATTACAGTCATAAAATGATAGTAAAATTGTCACAAACAAATTATACAATTTCAAAATAAATAAATAAAATTGAAATAAAATTAATATATTATTATTAGACAAGCATGAGATATGATAAGTAGGACATAAGAGAAGCAGAGAGAAGCATAGAGAAGCATAGAGAAGCATGCACATATATTCTAATGCAAATGAAATCATTCAGCTTAACCACCAAGTGGAAAGCACACACTCAGAGATACAAGTTAAGTGCAATATGTGCGTGAAGTTCAATAATTAACTTAAAGGAAGGTTTAAGGTTTTACAAAATCAGTTTTATTTATTTATGGCTAGAAGATAACACGTATTTATGTCACGTACATTTACATTTACAAGCTTTTTAGTTTTTGTTGTTCTAAAAGAAACGCTTTATATTTAATTTTCTCCTGCTTACTACGCGAACTACAAGGACAACCACAAAAATTACGGCCATCTTATAAACATCTATGTAAAATCAGAATAGAGTCCGATAAATTGAATCACAAGTTTTTTAGCCGTTTTTTAAGTTTTATTTTTTTAAGTATTATCTTCAAAGCCGAGAGACGCACACTTCTCGACGAAGGCCTCCCCCAGGATTCGTCATGTCGTCCGAACCCGCGCCGCCCTCATCCAGCATTTGACGTTCGTAAAGTGTGTAAAATTACCTACTACGAATAAAAAGTTTTCATTTTCATTTATTATATTAAGACCACCAGGGTTCTAGACTGGAGCTTGACCCAAACATTCATTTTTATAGAACCAACTGTATAACGTGATGAAAGTGAGTAATTACTATATGATTGTTACATACAGCAATTAAAAGTGGTTACTAAATAGTTTACTTTTTCTTCTTTTCGATACAGAAAAACGGAATTTTAGAGTGTTTTAGCCCAATGCTAGGCTATACTAAGAGCATTCCCATTTGCTTCATATATGTAGGTCTCTGTAGGCAACTACAGAGACCACTTATCACTCGAAGTCACACTTGTCACAATTAGGTTACTATGACGACAAGATAGATAATTTCAGTAAATTAGCCTAATTAAACTAGATATTATTCACAAATCGGATATTTGACTTTCGCACAATGCACTCAGACTAAAACTAATTAAATTGGACTTGATATCATTTAATTAGATTAGGTATCGTTTGTTTAATAACTTCATCTGATTATCTCAAGAACAAACCTCTCAATTCCGTTGATAGCTGCAATTTATTAAATTTATGTCATTTATGTTTACAATTCAGTTTGAAAAGTGTCGAGCTGCTGTACAAACGTCATTATGTTGCCGAACATATTTTTTGTTGTAGCAGTGTTGTTCAGGTTGTGTAGTACGGCAAGGATTTTAGCTGTTTTCCCCGTAGCCTCAATAAGTCATCAAGTGGTCTTCAGACCTATCACTCAAGAATTAGTCAGAAGAGGGCATGAAGTTGTCGTCGTAACTACGGATCCTGTCTTCTCAAAAGAAGATGCTTTAAAAAATCTTACAGAAATTGATGTGCATGATATATCTTATGACATATGGTCGGCATTTCATAAAAGTACTTCAAAAGAAAATAATGACGTTTACAGCCAAATGGAAATCGGGTTTCAATTGATTCTGGATGTTTTTGAAGCGCAACTAAAAACAGAAGAAGTATCTAAATTATTGAAAAAACCAAGTGTTTACTTCGATTTGGTCATAGTGGAAGCGTTGTGCAAACCTGCGTACGTCTTCACGCATATTTTTAAAGCTCCAGCGGTAATGATCAGTTCTTTTGGTGCTGCTTTTAATCAAATTGAACCCTTCGGAGTTCCAGACCATTTCTTTTTATATCCAGAACCCACAAGGCAAAAATTAAATGAATTATCAATAGTGGACAAGATTTCTGAAATGTATCGTATGTACAGAATCAATCAAATTGCTGTGAAAGGGGAACCGGCAGAAAATAAGGTGTTGCGGAAAATATTAGGTCCTGGTGTTCCAAGCATTGAAGAACTTAAGTATAACTTTGATATGTTCTTCTTGAATACATATCCTTTGTGGGACTCAAATAGGCCAGTTCCACCAAACATTATCTACATGGGTGGCCTTCATCAAAATAAACACAAACAACTACCACAGGTAAAATATTTTGCATTACTTATATCTGCACGAAAGGCTTTCCGCCATATATTATATATCTGCCGGCTACCAAGTGTACAGTTAGCTACACCACTCAAAATAAAGTTATTGTATAATGAAATAATGTTATAACCAGCCTATAACATGCTTTTGTACAAAAATAAGTCATGTTGCATGAAAAAGAACATTTGCCTACCACCAAGTAATACCTACCTTATAGAACATTTTTGAATAGGAGCTTTCTTAATACGTAATACTTGGTAATTAATAGGCTTTTTTATACTTAAGACCAAGATTCAAAGGATAGATCGCGCAAGGTGATACAATTAACAAAAATAAATATTATACACACACAGCTTACCTTAATATCTATGAATGTATGGGCCGACAAGGGTCTTTTAGCGTGTGGCAAAAAAATTAACTAACCGCGATCTTATAAAGTGTCACTTCATGACTTTTGCCGTCTCATATTTATTGTTGTACTTTAAATTCGAAAAAAAAAAATTAAAAAAACACGAAAATATGTAAAAAGTGGGCTTACTTATGGTGGTGGTAAAAGTAAAGAAGTTGTTTTAAGAAAGAAAAACAATTTAAAGTCCCTATAAATCCATAAAAAGAGTAAACAAGAAAGTTGCCTCTGCAATGTTTACATATTGCCATAATTTAAAAGTTGTATTTTTGAAACATAATTTTTTTCTCATGCTTAAATGAAACTTCGATTCTGGGAGATGAGCCACTGCTGTAAAGACTTTATGAAAACTGGATTAAACTCAGCAGACATTTAAAGTGTATTATTTTATTCTGAAGAAAGAAATGGTGACGATGATAATAGAAGATTTTTTGATACGGCACTTGATATAGGTAGTCAAGTATTGTAAAATATTCTGACGGTTTCTTATATACAATTTATTATGGAATTAGGAAAAAACACTAGGAAGCAGTATTTCTATTGTTTCTTACGGGTTCTTTGTTTTGCATCTTAGCTTAATTCAGCTAACTTTACAGATATTGCGTTTACCACCATATCAGATCACACTTAACATGTTCGGAATGATCAGAGTTTCCATGAAACGAAAAGTAGCAAAAGTCAAACTTGGAAAGCAACCCTGTGAAATCCCAAAAATGTTTGAAAATGCATTAGATGCCATAGGAGCTATTGAAAACGCAGTCGTTGTTCACATGTTAATAAATTACATGAAGGATTTCACAAGAAAGACAGATATTTAGAAAAGCCTTTCATCATTGAACTATTTTCAAAGATCGAAGAAAGTAGAGATCACGAAGTTGACGAAATTAAAAATTGATATTTTATCTATTTGTATGATATTTGATATTTGCCGAACCCAATTACAGTCAAAGATTTTGATACTTTTATTTAATATTTATTGAAAAATATATTTTTAATGTCTGATCATCAGTTTTAACTTTTCAGATCTAATTTTTTTCTTAAAAATAAATAATTTCTATTTTCAAAAATGTTCATGCTTTTATGTTTTTCCCTAAAAATATGGTGATTATACAGAATGGGAACCCTTATTTCACCCTCATGCTAACAACGTCAAGCGCCAAAAATGTCTTGTCGGACATGACGAAACAAATAAAATGAATTCAGTTAAATAGCTTTTTTATTCAATATTAAGATTTGTACAAACTTATTTACAGAATAATTCTGATAAAACGAATAATAAATTGTAGTTTATGTTTTCGGGCCTTCCTATTCTGGACAAAAAAGCATGTAATTCTATAGAATTGTACGAATGGGAGCCGTCACTGGCGGGGTCTCTTTTGACAGATTAAAAATAGTTAATACATAAAAATAAAATTAGTTTAATAAGTCACTTAAACTTGCCATCTATTAACAAGTAGTTAGGTATTAGACATATGAACATAAATTTATTTAAGAACGTTATTATTATCGATTTCTCCCACTAGCAGCTGTTGACTAAACAACCATTACTGATAAAATTTTCATCATCTCTTATAGGTATGTATGTTAAAAATCAACAAACCCAAAGTTTCAGAAAAACGTCAGCACTTTTTGATAAAACCAAGTTTTTGTGCCCGATAAAGTGAATCTTTATCTGGGGATTTTATTTATTTCTTTTATTCTCACGTCCACTAATGTATAGCGATGAATCTTCATAAAGTACACCAGCATTATCGATTAAGTAAGACTATTTTTGTAGCTTTTCGATGAAGGGCAAGAAAGTTTGTATTTCTAAAATTATCAATATTATATTTCCAAAGTCCAAAATTCATCATTTAGTTATTTTTCTGTCTTTCATTCTTCCTTGTCCAGAATAGGCTGTCAATTCCTCATCTTAATGCAGTAACAGCACCCGCTTCAACATGGCTGCCAGAAACTCATACCGTTTTCTTAAACAGGATTTGAAGGGGTACTTGGATGAATCTAAAGATGGTGTCATCTATATAAGCTTTGGCACAAACGTTAGCCCGTCGCTATTCCCCCCAAAGAAGATAAAGATGATGGTAAATGTCCTTTCGCAATTACCGTACAATGTTCTATGGAAATGGGACAAAGATGTGCTACCAGGACAATCGAAGAATATAAAAATTGCAAAATGGTTCCCGCAGTCGGATGTTCTCAGTAAGTAAAGTTACAAAGTTAAGTTTATTAATTTTTAAACAATAAATATATAAAAGATTCAGCCATTTAAAAACAAAAATTGTGTCTTGGCAACGTTCTTTTGTAACGAATTTGTAAAAAAATCCTCAAAAATACTATTGTGCCAATATTACAACTGACCATATTTGTAATACTTCGAGTATTTATATATTACAAATATGTACCTATAACATACATAACTTACATACATAACTTCACGCCTGTATCCCTAATGGGGTAGGCAGAACACCAGAGGCTATAAAAACCATCTGATGTCACGTTTGACAAATTTGGAGGTATTATTATTATGGAGAGAGACTAGCAGAGACAGGGGGTCAGCCTGTCGCCCGCAAAAATGCCAATAAAACCTCCGTCCCTTAACTGACTTTTACAGTTTGCCCGGGAAGAGAAGCAGCTGGCACATTCTATGTTTTTCTTTCGCTCCCAGTCCAGCATGGACCTACCAGCATTACCTATAACATCATCGAAAATTAAATTTACAGGACACCCCAATATTAAATTATACGTAATGCAAGGAGGATTACAGTCCACGGATGAAGCCATCACTGCTGGAGTTCCCCTGCTCGGAATGCCAATGTTGGCAGACCAATGGTACAATGTAGAAAAATACGTGCAACTTAAAATTGGACAACGATTGGACTTAGCAGATCTGACGGAAGAAAACTTTAAGAACGCTATTGTAAATATTATAAGTGATGCAAGGTATGATAATTCTAAAAACTTACACTTATCTATCACTAGTAACTTCGCACGGTTTTATTCGCGTATTTTTTGACACCTCAAGTTATATATCAAAAAAGTATAATATCAAAGACCAAAATATTTTAAAATTATTTTTGGTCGCTTCTGAAATGAGTGCATTCAAACAATTAATGCAATCCTTAATTTACTAGCACAAATACTAATATAATAATGCTCAAAGGCAATCACAACATGCAAGTACAATCAAATTTAGCTCATCGTTTGAGTGTAAGACAAAAACAAGAGTTTTAATAAACCAAGAAATTTTACTAGGGTCAAAAGTTAGGCGTAAAAAACCTAGCGTGGCTAATAGTAATATATGTAAATATAAGTATTTGCGCAAATAAATAATATATTTTTGCCGTGATTTACTCCCGAATTAATACTACTCATATTAAAAACGATGAAAAAAATATCTAACTAAAGCTTGAGAGTTAGGATTTCGACTAATATAATAAGTTTGATTTCTTCTTTCTTGGACCTTTGTGAATCATGCATACGTCAATTAATGAATGCCAAAAGCTAGCTACGAACACAAAGGCTGTCAATAACCTACAAAATATGTAGCCAGCCAGCTATAAACAGCTAGAAGTTTTAGCAAAATACTTTATGTCCCAACATTTTAGGTGTGTTTATGGATACCATGGCAACAAATTTCGTTTTAACATCTTTAGGTGCTCCTTCGTGTCGAATTCATTGTATTTTAATAATTTCTGGTAATTTTTTTTTTAATTCGGAAAACAAACAGTTATTTATATATTATAACTTACAATAAACAAAATAAACACTTCTATGCACCAATTCCAAGTTTTCGCATATAAAATGAACTAGCTGCAGCGCGTGGTTTTAACCGCGCTTTTTTGATTCCCGCAGGAATTTCGGAATAAAAAGTAGCCTATGTGCTATTTCAGATTACACTCTAGCACTATGCCAAATTTCATTAAAATCCGTTAATTCATTTAAATGGCCGTTTTGCCATGATTGAGGAACACACATCCATAAGATATAAATATTCCTAACATTCACACAAAATTATCCAACCCGAATTAATTTTTTTAAAGAACTAGTTGGTATGGATACTAGATAACGGATAATAAACTTAACATACATATGGAATATATGTATAAATATTTTAATAAGAAAATAAACCTAAATAATCTTTGACTTGACGGCTAATATGTTCATCACACAAATATCCACCGCCATGCCACCGGGATTTTAACTCAGGGCCTCTGGCATAGAAGACAATGTATGTTACCACTAACAGCAGCTATACATCAAAGTATTTAAATTTAAATAATAAATCGTTAACACTTAGGACATCGTTGACATTAGGAGGTTTTAAAGGCGTTTCTGTGGGCGATAGGTTGACCCCCTGTCACTGCAATAGTCTCTTTCCATCTTTATAATACCTCCAAACACCTACCTACACAATAAGGGATACAGACGTGACGTTATATATGTATGTACTTAGGACAATATAAGAAATGGTTGTATCGTGAAACGCAATCCCAAATACCACGTGCAATCCTATGAGATAATCCTTTGAGAACTTCTTGATAAAGGATACACATTATTATCATCCCGAAACAATGGGCTTGCAAATATCTTACTATGTATGAATACGAGATTAACATTATTTGTTGTAGTATTATAAATAATTATAGTGATTAAAGATAAGTGTTCTATACGAGTATCTTTGGTTGCTGAATAATATTTAAATTGCCTTTCAAATTGTTGGCTCTTTTTGATAGAGTTCTAAGTATAAAACTTTTGAAAAGTATACCCTTCTGCGACTGTTGTAAAATCGACTGTTAATTTTATTTGATGGTTAGAGTTGATGAGTTCACTCATAATGGCGCCCGGATTCAAAAAAAAACCGGGCTCTTCATATGTCCTGTATGAATATTTTATCTTCTAAAATGAGGTTGAGTCTTCCATGACACTTGATGTTAAGTTATCATAAAGACCAAGGTAGCATGATATGAAGAAGAGTGATACAAGCTAGGCAGACCTTAAAGGTGCCCTACGACAAAGGGGGATCACTGTGATTCGTCATCTTTTACGAGAAAAGCATATATGGAAATTATAGTATACTAATTAAACTTTCACCTTAATTTCAGCTATCGTAACAACATAAAGGATCTCCGAGATAAAATGCAAGACCAGCCGATGTCTTCTCTAGACAGAACTGTCTGGTGGATGGAGTACATCATCAGACATAAAGGAGCCAAGCACCTAAAATCACCTGCTGCTGGAATTTCATGGACTGAATATTACGAAATACCATTAGTTTTAACTTTATTATCTGTAGTTTTGGCAGTAGCCATTTCAGTCGTGTTAGCTGTTGCTTTTGTATATAGATTATTATTTAGTACAAAGTCAAAAGTAAAGAAAAACTGATGTTTTAGGTTAATAAGACTTTAGTATGTATTGCGTTCAAATATGTTTCGTGATTACAAGGGCATGTTGAAATGTGTAACCGGGTGATTTATAGACGTGTGTGTCCATTTTAAACAGAATTTTTACAAGAAACGGAAGTACCTTTTTATAATTGATTATAATGAAACAAATAAGTGTTTGAATAAAAAGTCAAGAAATAAACATACATTTTTTATTTCCCAAAAATCCACATAGATCGATTTTGTTTTAGTTTTCTTAGTTTGATTTTTCGGAAAACACAGAGCAGAAATTTGTAGAGTCAGCTGAAGAAATAATACTTCAAATACTAGGTATCCAAAGTAAATTCTTTTAATTATATTCAAATTTAAATACATTCCTTTATTTTGGACATAAGAAAAACCGGAATCAAATTAGACACATTCAGACATAGAAGTAGCCAAAATTCAAAAAAAAACACCCTGTACTTTGATAGAATCAATAAAAAGATCAAATATCTGTAAGAAAGATTGTACTAAGGAAATACAGCGAGACAAGATAAAGCATTTTGACTCAAGGTTATCGTTAAAGTAATTTGTTTAATTAAAGAACTTATTTAAAAAAAAAATCGTCAGTTATGTTTTTCTAAATAATGCAGAGTCATCATGAGATGCCACAAAATATAAACATCCTTATAATTTGTGAAAAAAACTGCGAGACCCATGCTTGATTTCCGCTTGTAATTTAAAAAACTGTTTCATTTAAATTTGGAATAAAAAATAAGACGCTGTGAAATGATAGTCTTTTATTACTTGAATTTGATTGTTTTTTTTCATATTATTTCAAAATATTCAACTGCGCTGGCCATGAAAATAGCTTATGAAGAACCATTTAAATGAACCAGGGAAATTCATTTTTAAGCTTCTAGTAGGTTTGGCTTAGAATTACTCTCCTGCCTTTGGATAAACGTTTCGCAAAAGGCGACTAAGGCTGCGTTCCTAGTAGGAAAACTGTTACCTGTTAACTGTAACCTAGCGGCCGACTGAGTGAACCGCAAATCTGGCGGTTCACTACGCCCGGAAAACAACCAAATCGCCGCAGCCGACTAGAGCCGCTTTTGTTGGGAGTCGACCGCTCACAGTCGGTGCGCGTGGCGCTGCAAACTGCGTGCGAGCTCAAAACTAGCAAACTGTGGACACTCCATTCCAAATATATGGAAGGGCATACTAAATCGATCCGCCTCAGTCGGCCACTAATAGTTTTGCCTACTGGGGACGCGGCCTTATACTATCTTACCACTGCCGCACTACAAGTGTAAATTTAAGTATGCCTTGTTTATTTTGAATGTTTTTGAACATGTTGTTTTGTTGTATTATTATAATATAGATAGATAATTAACAATGTTGCTTGCATGCAATGGACTCCATACTATACCAGCATGATAAGCGCACAAATCGATAAAATTTTAAGATCGCAGTGCTGTTTCCATAAATTCGGTTCGATTTTTCATTTTTTATGTGGTATATGTCAATTGACATACCTATACCTAATGGAACTGATATGTAGAAAAACCAGCCCGCGCTCTAAGGACTCCCTACCGTAAGTAAAACATAACCACAGCTATTAGAGAACCTCTTGCGCGCTTTTATATGCAAACACTGCCATCTAATGACTACAATAAGAAACTTCTGTGTGGCTACTGTACGGGGGCCTCTAAACATTTTTTTTTTACTTTTCAAGCTTCCATGCTGGACTGGGAGCGAAAGAAAAACATAGAGTGTACCAGCTGTTGCTCTTCCCGGGCATACTGTAAAAGTCAGTTAAGGGACGTAGGTTTTGTTGGCGTGTTTTGTGGGCGATAGGTTGACCCCCCGTCACTCCAAAGTCAAACATGACATCAGATGGTCTTGTAACGTCTAGTTTTCTGCCCACCCCATAAGGGATACAGGCGTGAAGTCATGTATGCATGTATGTTGACTTTTCAGTATTTTTCGTTGTAGCTTCAATAAAAATACATTCCTTAAAAACCTGAAACCTTAGTAATAGTTCAGTTTAGGTACGGTCTCGAAGAACTGAAAAACATGATACAATTTTATATAATCCCATGAATTTTCTCTAAAACCTTACTCCAAATGAATTCCCTATGAAAATAAATTTGTGTTCCGATACAATTTTTTATTTTTGTTTTTTTTTTTTCTTAATTGAACGACTGAACGACACTCAACCTTAATTCTTTAGTCGCATCTCCGTAATCGAATTTTCATGTTCTCAGCATCTTAAGCAGAGTTTCGTTTGTTAATCCCTTTTTTTTTGCCGTTGCCCTAATTCGAAAATCGGTGTGAAGATTCTCTGGGTATTTGATTTATTGAACAAATGTACATAGTTAAAGTAGGTCTTGAATTATTAGCATTTTTTATAAACAGTATCTTTAACTGCTTTTGACCTGAGGCAGAGTAACTATGAGATCGAAGATGACACGAGAAAGGAATCAGTATTTTTTATGTTTATTTTTTCAAGGAAGTTCAAAAAAAAGTTAAAATAAGTTTTATTCATCTTAGAAATTTCACAAAACACTTGATGAGGTCAGTCATCAAATACTTTGGCTTTAACTAGCCTCAAATAAATATGCCGACAACTTGACTCAAACTAATAATACATTTTATTGTTGACTCAATAAATTGCAGTGGTTCATATTATTTTTTTTTACTTTCAGGCAGTATAAATCTCATATTATTAAAACTCATAAGGTTCTACACTACACGATAATAAAAAAAGGTTTATTTTGTTTTTTTTTTAAACATAACTGTTAATTAGTAAGTACGTTTATTGTGCGAAATAAATAAATCAAACAAGATGGAGATCAGAGGAGATCTTTTACCAAAAGTGAATTTAATAATATTATAAAAAAAAACATCACACCTTTTTTAAACTTAGGCCCAGACCCGCAGGTTCATGAAAACCTAATAGAGGATCACACGGTGACGCTTTCATAGCTCTTTTCAAATAAGGTGACGATGCTTCAAAAAAAAAAGAAACTTCATATTTAAAATTTGAAAAAAAAATTTTAGAAAACGTGGTCTATTTTAAATAGGTTTGAAAGATAGATTCGTTATGAAAATGGCTGTTCACAAAATTTTATTGGAATACATAATATTATATTCCATGCTGGATTGGGAGCGAAAGAAAAATATTGAATGTGCCAGCTGCTTCTCTTCCGGGGTGTACTGTAAAAGTCAGTTAAGGGCAGAGGTTTTATTAGCATTTTTGTGGGCGATAGACTGACCCCCTATCACAGCAACACCCTCTCTCCATCTTTATAATACCTCCTTTGTCAAACGTGATATCAGATGGTCTTGTGACCTCTGGTGTTCTGCCTACCCCATGAGGGATACAGGCGTGAAGTTATGTATGTAGGTATGTATAATATTATGTATTTGTTAAATGTCGCAAAATGTAGCAGCAAGTCAAGTGGTTTCTAAAGATTCTATGACCTCGTAAAGGTCACTCAGTTTCATTATTTTTTGCAACAATCATTTACAAAAAAATTTAAACTTCATGTTTAAAAAAATAAAATAATGAAAAGTGGTACAGAAGCCAGCAGATCAAGCGTTACATTACCTGCCAAATTTCCTTAACTAATTTTAACTTAATGTCGAAGGCAAAGAGTTCAAATTCAAGTAAACATTTTTAAGTTTAAATGTGTATGAAAGTTGGTTCATTATGAAAATGTCTCTTCACAAAATTTTATGGGAATAAAAAAAATATGTTTTAGTAAAACATCGTCACGATGTGTAGTCGCAGGCCAATTGATTTCTGAAGAGATTCTATCACCAGGTAATGGTCACTCAGTTTCGTCATGTTGTGCAATATTTATTAATAACTTTTTGAAAATTGCTTCCATGCTGGACTGGGAGCGAAAGAAAAAAATAGAATGTACCAGCTGCTTCTCTTCCCGTGCATACTGTAAAAGTCAGTTAAAGAACAAAATAAGTTTTATCGGCGTGTTTTGTAGGCGATAGCCTGATCACTTAGTCTCTATCCGACATTATAATACCTCCATATTGTTTTCTTCCATGCTGGACTGGGAGCAAAGTAAAAACATAGAATGTACCAGCTGCTTCTCTTCCCGGGTATACTGTAAAAGTCAGTAAAGGGACTGAGGTTTTACTGGAAGTTTTTTGTGGGCGATAGGCTCTCTCTCCATCATTATAATGCCTTTATATTTGTTAAACGTGACATCAGATGGTCTTATAACCTCTGGTGTTCTGCCTACCCCATTAGGATTACAGGTGTGAAGTTATGTATGTATGTATGTAACTTTTTGAAAAATATTCGCACAGCAACCACAAAAAACTGTCTCCTTGATGACTATTTACATGATTCACACAGTTATGTCACATGTCATAATGAGTCTGCATTACAAAACATTTTTGAAAAAGTGCTTCAAATATAGGTATTTTTTGTAAGAACCATACATACATACATAAGTTTACGCCTGTATCCTTTATGGGGTTGGCAGAACACCAGAGGTTACAAAACCATCTGATGTCACGTTTAACAAATTTAAAGGCATTATAATGATCACTTTACTTCATTAAAGTGATGAAGAATATTGCCAAAAAATGCAAGTAATGCCTTTGTAAATAATGTAGACTCATTTGACATAACTGCGTGAGTAGCGTGACCCATGTCTGATATAATCGTGTCAATTTAAAATAAACTATGTGATAAGCAATGTCCTATCAAAAGCAATTTGATTTAATTGCAGCTTATTATAAACCAAAAATACGAAAATTTAGTATGGAAAGAAATATAAACATTCGACACGTCTCAATGCGATTTGCTGTAACACAAATGGGATAAAGCTTATTTCGGTAATTCAGCCTAATACATACATACATAACGCAATACATTAAAAAAAATGCGTAGGTGAACGATAATTTGTTATCTTAAAAATAAGTTATTCCAAAAAACCATGCATAAAAACGCTTTATCTAACTGAATTTAATTTAATGAAATATATTGTTTTTATATATATTTCGAGTTTCTAAGAGAAATGTGATCCTTATAATAAAAATATAAACTTTTTAATAAAGTTAAATTAAAAACATATCTTATTAAAATACGAAAAGCCTAGTATCTAAATATAGTATACAAAAATCTTCATAATTGTATTTATCAATAGGTAATATTTTACATTTCATAACATAGCAGTTTACTTTAATTTAATGATTTCGCGGGATTTTTGCCACGATTTCCGATTTTTATTTCGTGCGTCCGATATTTCGACGCTTTTACAAGCGCCATGATCACGAAAACAATCCCGCAATACATCAAATTATAGTGAAAATAACCGCGATAGTTTAAAACAGTTATTAGAGAGATAATTTTTCGTATTAAGCAGGTTATTCCGTGATGGTTTTCACAATAGGTATTCAAAAACGTTGAATGCAATTTTGTTTCTTTTGAAATATAGGAATATAATATCATTTGCGTAAACATAATTCTTCTAATAGTTATAGAACTGTCCCAGGTAGAACAAAATTCTTCCCAGTGTATTCTATTAATTTCCATTTTAATTATCTGTCTTATCGAAATTAATATAACATAGCATTATTAGCATGCATCTGTTGTTATACACTTAAATTCTATGATTCATATAATTATAAAAATATGTCACATATAAAACATAAAATAAAAATTGACTTATAAACTTTTCCTTTTACTAACCTCTATTTTGAATACGAAAGAATCCCTTGGTTTATGCTGACAATTAATTTTTTAAGTTTTTTAATTCAAAACACAACCTAAACTCAGACATTGCATGGCGGAATAGGAAAGCAGGACGTAGAACTGTCTCTGAAGACAGTGAACTTATTCAATTCATGTATTTATTTCCGTTGTAATTTTATCAGATGTTAAGTCTCATTGCTGCTTTTGATAATGACTAAATACTTTTATTATATCTACTTCCATATTTTCGTTTTCTATCGGAAAAATATTGATTTGAAATCATAAAACAATTACCTATTTAAATAAAACTACTTTTTAACCGGATTAATCGCGACAGTCGCTCGTGACCACGGGGTCTACAAAGACACCGAAACGTCGAGTTAAAATGTAAAATATAAATTATACGCGATTAATCCGGTTAAAAAGTAGTTTTATTTAAATTATGAATCGTGAAAACTTAAGACAATACAATTACCTATATTTAATTAAAAATACATTATAAAATTAATTTGACGACCACTTTGGCGATGGGGTAAGCCTATCGGCCTCAGACGCCAGTGGTTGCGAGTTCGATTCCCGCCCGAAACAAGAAAAAATAATGTTAAGGGTCTGGGTGTTTATCTATATACGCATTTATATTCTAGGTTCCCCCTAGTTTGCTACATGGTATCTCATAACACAAGCTCCGCTTACTTTGAGGCCATGTACTTGGTATTATTGTCTGGGGATTTATTTAAAAAAAATCGCTTTTAGTTAGTATATACTATCAAACCAACTGAATCATAACCCATTTGGCTGATAATTCGTTTGAAACTTGTAATTCGTTTGATACTGTCCGAGTTCTGTACTCAGTAATTAATATCAGTGTCGAATGAAATGATAACAAGTTCATCACCAAGGAAACCTATCTTCAAGCAAATTTCGACCTACTAGCATTTAGACGGTTCCTTAGCCGAAATGAGCTTATGGTGGATACTGATTAAGTTGGTTGATTGTCAAGTCAAGGTTTGTAGGGATTTCAGACTTACCCCCCGTTCACACATGGTACGTTTTACTGGATACGTTTTACCGGGTACGTTTTTTTTTATCGATGACGCATGGAGTTGTATGGGCGACTTCACATATGGCACAGTATTCAGTATACTTATTTTCGATACAAAAAAGGTATCCAGTAAAACGTATCATGTGTGAAGGGGCTGTTACGGTCACGAGTCATCCATATACATATATTTAATGTATTAAACAAAAAAATATTTAGTCTAATGCTCAAAAATGTTATAAACTACATAAAAACGTACTCGACGTTGCTAAGAGTACCGTATTCTTTTGCGCTGAATATCAATATATTCTACACAATTGCATATTTATGGGCACCCTACAAAGACGCAATATCCACCATAGTAATGCATTATTCAGTTTCATTACTTTCAAGCCACTTCAACAGTAAATCGAAGGGGAGTCTTCTTTATAGGCAGCATTTTTTTAATTTGGTCTTGTTACATTTTTATTGGTTAAGCTGAGTTTTGAAATTTAAAAATCAATGTAAACGAGATATTTTAAAGATTTTTTTTGTTGGTTAGTCGAATATAACACAGAAGTGGACTCTTTATAATGAGCCAACTGCAAGGCTATGAGTCTCTCCCCTGGGTGACGTGGAGGAATAGGCCATAATCCACCAAGCTGGCTCAGTGGTGGGTGGTGGATGTCAGAATTTTCAGGGCGCCGAAATGGCTTCTGACAAACCCTAACGACTACTCTATACAAGTATTCAGCACCCGGGACCGACTGCTTAACGTGCTCTCCGAAGCAAGGAAGTCACCGTGAGAAATGAATGCTCGGCGGTCACCCATCCAAGTACCGGCCGCGCCGAACGTTGCTTAACCTGTGATATCGTTTAATAATACACAGTAGCCACGGCGCCACGACGACTACTGATTAAGTAAATAAAGTAAAATTAATGGACACATTATAAGCTCAAAGTAAGTTTTCAGACTCATATACATACACGCCAAAACTGACCACGCTGGAAATCTATACATTCATACATACATAACTTCACGCTTGTATCCCTTATGGGGTAGGCAGAACACCAGAGGTTATAAAACCACCTGATGTCACGTTTGACAAATTTGGAGGCATTATAATGGTGGAGAGGGGCTATTGCAGAGACAGGGGATCAGCCTATCGCCCACAAAAAACCTCTAATAGAACCTCTGTCCCTTAACTGCAGAGAGAAGCAGCTGGCGCATTCTTTGTTTTTCCTTTGCTCCCAGCCCAGCGTGGAAGACTGGGAAAAAAATCTATAAGATGTTTTGATAGGCGTCTAATCCGAGTGAGGCCCGCTTGGTGGTTGGATCTTGATATAAAATCTGCTGCCAAATGTAACTGCTCGGGTGGTGATATGTTTTATAAAGAGCCAGTTATTTCCTAACCACATCTCTCTCTTTTAGGCTGCAAACTGGACGGCAGCGACAGAGGCGCGGGCAGCGACGCGGGGAATCTGGGCCGTTCTCGACGCCAGCGGACGTGTATTATAAAATTAATGCAGAAGGAAAACACTGAATAAATTTAAACAATCACAGATTCTATATTTCTTTTCCCGAGTATATGTTTTCGTTTTCAAAGCTGCACCGACTGCCCGCCAAAACTGTATCCCGCTTCCAAAATGACCCAAAAAAAGGTTTCTCTCCAAAAGTAGCCCAGCCAATCACATCGCTTTAATTAGAAACGGAAAAAGCAGGTGTCACGATCAATTACAAATATATCTTATTAAACCTAAATTAATATTCTACCGGAAACGGAAACATACAAAGCCAAAGTTTAATTATTCACATAAACAATTCACATCTAATATTATTATATTCATTATGTAGTTTTGTACTTATAATACTATAGGTTTATATCAATATCTAACACGTGAGAGCGATTTGTCGCGGTTTCATACAAACTCAATACTTTCTATCGTGCTCTCGCTGTAGCTGTCGCTGCCGTCCAGTTTGCAGCCTTAAGGTAAAAAATCTAACTCAGGACCTCTGGCTTTAAGAGGATCTCTGGACTCAAACAAGGACCCTATTTAAATATCAAAGATTAAATTTTGTTTAAAAACCTAGTGTATTAATATTCTTATTAAATAATAAATATCACATTTATCAAAATAAAAAATAATACCTTAATAAAAATATTGAAACGGTCAAATCTATATAAAAAGTAGGAGTTTTACAATCCGTTACAACACGACTGTGTGTGTTTATTTTATGTTTGTTTGTAACACTAATATTTGAACAAAATCAACCAACAAAAGAGTTTTTTTTTTTACACATATCAGTCAATAAATACAAAAAATTTTCAACACATTTTACGAAAAGTTTTCATTTTAAAATACAATGAAAACCAAAAGGAACTATTTATTTGACGTTTTCAGAGTTTTTTGTGAGCTGTATGAATCGGATTACTACGTACCCGAGAGTCAAAAAAAATTTATATGTTAACTATAACGACAAAATTCACCTAGCAAATATCGGTTTTGCTTTTATTAGGCACTAACAAATGCACTTTTTTCGGATAGGTATCGAGTTTATTCAGTAACAAAATTGATCTGCCACTAGTTTTAAAATCCGTTACAAAAACATATATTTTTACTCACCTCTCTCTGCGTGGACATCAGATATTCAATCTTAAAACTGTCGTTTCTTCAACGTTTTTTTTTTTTATTTTGAACGAAATATTTAAATTTTATGAACATATCTTCTGAAATTGGATGAAAATTAAATAAGAAACTATGCTACTAATAGGTTTATAAATCAAAACCATACTAGCACCTATCATGCTACAGACCCCCAAAAGAGGAAAGATTGCAAATTCAATAAGACTGCTTAGAGAAAACCATTAAGTTAATCCTATTACATTTAAACTGAGAGAATGACGAGGAGGAATAAATGAAAAAACGGTCCATTTTCTAGTTTCTGTTCATTGCCGGTTTGCCCAAATTTACTTTGTAGGGTTTACATTCGGATTTTACTAATAGTGGTTGAGGATAATAAGGATAAGTGGGCGGTATAGTGCTCGTATTTTTTTAAGCTATTGCATAGCTTCTATCGCGGGCCTTGAGCGTGGGGACCGAATCCAGAAATTCCGTAATGTAAAAAACCTAACACCCCCCACTCCGACCGGCACAGATTATAATTGCATAAGTTGATAAAAAATGCTATGCAATAGCTTTACTGCGGCAGTCTCCGAGTGCCACACGTCTTTTTTTTATTTGGTGTGAGAACATCAGTACTATAGATCACATTTTCTAATACCGCTTAAAACATTTGCTTAAAAAACCTAACACCCCCCACTCCGACCGGCACCGCGGTGATACTTTGATTTCATAACTTTACATGCGGGCTTTAATAAACAATCAGCGCCATCTACTAGGAACTTGTGGAACTTCATATTAGATCAAACATTACTGCATTAATAAAATAAATAAATAATTATAATTGCATAAGTTAATAAAAAATGATATGCAACAGCTTTACCGCGGCAGTCTCCGAGTGCCACACGTCTTTTTTTAATATTAAATAAGGATAGGGCCGTGTTAGGAGGGCACTTTAGGCAGTCGGTCCCGGGTGCTGTATAATTGTATACCAAAAGCCATTTCAGCACCCTGAAATATCTGACATCCACCAACCAGCACCGGGCCAGCTTAGTGGATTACGGCCTAAACCTCCTCGTCACCCAGAGGAGAGACTCATAGCCCTGCAGTGGGCTCATTACACGGAGTTGTGATGATGATGATGAAGGATAGGATGTTTGTATTCCATGCCACTTAATGGTTAGGTTAGCTTAATGGAAATGAAGACTAAGGTGGTACACGTCCATCTACGAGTAAACTATTCACTCGGTACTTAAAAGTACCAGGACTGAGTGGTCAGGAAAAATCTATGGAAACAAAATTTAGACTTTCCAATTTAACTTGTTAAGCTTTTTATATGATCGAATAAAATACAATTAACGTTTAATGTTACGGAAAAATTATTGTAAAATTTAAAGTTAATGTTATTACAATGTATAGGAAGTAAAATTTTTCATTAACTTGGTTTTTTAAATAACATTAAGACATTTTTTTCAAATGCTGTGTATTATTGTGTAAGTGTGTATATTATTACTGAACAGCTAGTCAGCTTATTTTAAATGTAATATAAACAGGTTCACAGATAATAGACAAATACCATAAATATAACAAAACAAATGAGACAAAATATAATCAACGAATGCTGAGCAAAAACGAGAATTAGATCATCAAGGTACAATTCAACGTATTATTACTTTTTTTTAAGTTTATAATGTTTCAAAAAGTACTCAATTGATTTTGATGAAATTTATACTGGACTCTCTGAAGTATTCTCTATTATATGAAACAAGAATATTCAAAATAGATTACAATTTTCCGTAAAATCGTGTAACAAAAACATAATAAAAAGAAAAACATACACACGAATTGAGACCTCCTCATTTTGTAAGTCGGTTGAAAAATTGGATCATTTTTCTTTAATTATAAATAACTAGCCACCGCGCGCGGTTTTACCCGCGTAACTTTTGATCCCGTGGGAATTTTGGGATAAAATACATATAGCCTATAACCTTCCTCAAGAGTTGGGCTATCTAATGCAAAAAGAATTTTACAAATCCCACTTGTAGTTTCTGGGATTAGCGCGTTCAAACAAACATACAAACAAACAAACAAACTCTTCAGCTTTATATAAAATAAATAATAAAATCCTCAGACAATCACACCAACTACATGGGCCCAAAGTAAGCATAGCTTGTGTAATGGAATACCATGTAGCAAACTAGGGGGGAACCTAGAATATAAATCCATAAATAGATAAACACCCAGACACGGGACATTTTTTTTTTCTTGTTCCGTGCGGAAATCGAACCCGCAACCACTGGCGTCTGAGGCAAACAGGTTTACCCCCTCGCCAAAGTGGTCGTCAAAATTAGTGGTCGCATATTAGTATAGATGAAAGTTAAGAGTTTGTGTATTTGACCGTGCTAATCTTGAAAAGTTCCAGACGGATGTTGATGAAAATAATGTAATTAACAGTCCAAGTCTTGGGCTATATTTAATGAAGCAACTTCTACGGGATCCAAAGTTCGGCGTCTAGAACCGCGCGTGGCAAATAGTCTTATCGTAATAATATTATAAATGTGAAAGTTTGGACAGATGGATGTATGTATGTCCCTCAATCATGGCAGAATGGCAGTTGGTTCTATTAGATATGTACGACCTGTTTTTGGTAATTGGTATACTGGCCACAAAGTGATGTACCTATTCTTTTGTAAAGTGTTCTGTGAAACATGTCACTCAAAAAAAATCTAGTAAACACGTCAAGGCAAATCAAACCTTTTATTTTTATTATATATTCCTGATCGATTTATTTACCCACTTCCACTGTGTTTTATACGCTGCGCGCCCATGACCCCATCATAATCTTGGTACGGATATTGAACGGATGAAATATTGCACAAAAATAGTTTCTATTCTGTTAATAGCGCACAGGTTTCCTTTTATAACGTAAAAACTACTTGGCTTTTCCGTTTAGAGTGAAACCACACCAATCGACGTTCATTTGTTTTTCAATCTAGTTCCAAAAAAGGAGGAGGTTCTGAATGCGTGTGTATGTTTTTTTTTGTTTTGTATTATGAATCGATTTTAAAAATTCTTGTTTCATATTATAGAGGATACTTCATAGTTGGTAAAATCGGTTAGGCATATGTATGATTTCATCTGCTTAGCGTCTATGACACTAGATATCCTGGTATTATTAAAATGTGAAATCCCACACATAACTATGAAAACTTTAAAGAGAACGAAGTCGCAAGCAACAGCTAATAAATAACAAACATGAAAGTTGTTCAAAATGTTGGATATTTTTGTTGCTCTTTCACTCTGCACGATACCGCTTCGCGTATTAAATTGAAATTGTGCAAAATTTAAAGGTTCAAACTTGTGCAGGAAAGCCTTAATAATAATAATATACTTTTAACTTGAACAGTAGGTATCCATGTGATAAATAAAATAATGCATTGAAGTGGCTGGCTTGCTATTTTACACCACAAATATTGGAAAGTTCTCAGTGAGAATGTTAAGGAGTTTTCAATTAACTTCCACTTTGTCATTTTTTAACGGGCCACATTGTAAATATTTGTTTTTTCTCCAAAAATAAATAAGAAGTTCAAAACCTTAACAGATTCTTTCTTTAGATTTAAGACAAACGCATTGAAGACTATTTTCAATGACTGCAATGTTTTACCCACGGAGGAAGCATCCCTTTACAAGACCCAGGTGTTTACAAGATTGACTGTGGCTGTGGGCTTTCCTACATTGGTCAAACTAAAAGAAGTGTATCAACCCGCGTAAAAGAACACATAGTTGATATTAAAAATCGAAGAGCTTCAAAGTCTGCAGTTTGTGAGCATTCCATGGACAAGCCCAAGTGGTTTTACCCTTTTACTGAGTTTTCGTTTTTTGTTAGAATCTTTAAATGAATAATATTCAAAGAATAATCTATTGACGATCTTCGGGGATTTTGCTAAGGTACCCTTTAACAAACTGGTGACTTCAGTTTTGCATGCTCTCCTCTTTATCTACTCTCTTGTGATTTTTTTAGTAGGTAAGCCCAAATAAGCAATAGTTTATAAATTTCAGTTCGTTCATTTTATACACTTTTCTAAAATAAAATTGCTCGTTTCATCCCTCTTTCTCACAATATATTGTATAATATTGCAAGCATAAAAAAAGAAGTCATTATTTTATTTTCAAACATACATATATACATAACTTCACGCCTGTATCCCTTATGGGGTAGGCAGAGCAACAGAGGTTATAAAACCATCTGATGTAACGTTTGACAAATTTTGAGGTATTATAATGATGGATAGAGATTATTGCAGTGACAGGGAGTCAGCCTATCGCCCACAAAAAGCCTCCAATAAAACCTCAGTCCCTTAACTGACTTTTAC
Source organism: Stenoptilia bipunctidactyla (assembly GCA_944452665.1). Taxonomy (NCBI): domain Eukaryota; kingdom Metazoa; phylum Arthropoda; class Insecta; order Lepidoptera; family Pterophoridae; genus Stenoptilia; species Stenoptilia bipunctidactyla. Next base: position 2,702,330 of record OX101748.1, on the reverse strand, counting down.
AGTATGCCCGGGAAGAGAAGCAGCTAGCACATTCTAAGTTTTTCTTTCACTCCCAGTCCAGCATGGTAAGTAAGGCTTTATAAGTAATTTCAAAATATTACTTATAAAGCCTTGTAGCCAGCTTTTACGAATTGCTTAAAAAGTTCTGTAATTATAAGCATAATACCCTTTTTTTCCACCGTGCCAGCAATGTATTCAGAACATACTCAGATTTTCGTGTCTCCTGGTTTTAATAGGAACTCAGGAAAGAAGAAGCCCGTAAAACAGTAAATGGTGCTAAGTCATCCGATTAAACGATAAGAAGCATTATATGATGATTCATTAATTTTACTCAAGTATTTTTGGACCTGTTTGCAAAATTAAACTTTTTTTATTTATTGATGATAAAAACTGCGTTTGTATTAAAATTTGAAAACAAGTTAAGATAAGGCCTAAAATGCTGAATCTTCAACGACATAGCTTTAGGAAGCAACTGTTTTTTTTTTACTAAACATGAATATACAGGGAGACTTGTAGGTCACTTTTGAAATTCGAGGATGTGATATTTTGAGATCATACATGAGGAGATAAATAAAATAAAAAAGACGTGTGGCACTCGGAGACTGCCGCGGTAAAGCTATTGCATAGCATTTTTTATCAACTTATGCAATTATAATTATTTATTTATTTTATTAATGCAGTAATGTTTGATCTAGTATGAAGTTCCACAAGTTCCTAGTAGATGGCGCTGATTGTTTATTAAAGCCCGCTAAGTTATGATATCAAAGTATCACCGCTGTGCCGATCGGAGTGGGGGGTGTTAGGTTTTTTCGTTACGGAATTTCTGGATTCGGTCCCCACGCTCAAGGCCCGAGATAGAAGCTATGCAATAGCTTAAAAAATATGTAAATTATTTACTGAGTAAACTTAACCGAAAATTAAAGATTCATTACGCAACGCATGGTTTCTTAAGCGTAATATTATAGATACTTAGTGGTGTGCGTGTGGCGGGAACACTACTGTGTGCGTGTTGACTGACGCGGCTGGTTGGGAAAAGTGCAGTAATGTCACTTTATTTATTCATGGGGAATTCTGGTGAAAAATTAAATACCTACTTTAACTACATAATTATTATGAGAATCGAGTACAGACTGATCTCCTTCATATCTAAAATTTGCCACCAGTGACCCTGTATGGTACAATGCGTGTGTTGTCAGATAGTAATGGTGCGTACAGATTGCTGTAATGGAACTTGTAATGTAACATTCTGTACAAATACACAATGTGCGTAGAATTTTACATTACTAGTTGCATTACTAGCAGTCTGTACGCACCATTAGATGGTCCTGCGATGTCACAAACCTTTGCTGTCCTCTTGCGAACATTAATAGTCGTAGATATTGGTCAGTATTCGGTAATTCTCCCTAGACTGAAACTTTTTTTTGTGTCTTTGTTACACATTTTTTTTGGACAAATATGAATCGATGTTGTTTGAATATTCTTGTTTCATATGATAGATACTTCATATGAAACAAGATACTTAAAAACCAATCCAAATCCTTTAAAACAATAAATTTTAAAAATTCGTTTAACAAATGTTGTTGAAATTGATGTGGAGAGGCTGCTTGCAAGAGTGCACTAATAAAAATTTACCCTGTATATCTTTTCTAATACTTTTTAAAATTAATCGTTTTTTAAATTTTAGTTTTCCCATTAAAAATATATATTTATAGCCTCAGTTTAGAAAAGTTACTCTTTTTACTCTGAGTGTGGGTATGCCATGCACCTTGCGCAGTAAAATATCGTTTTATAATAATAATAGGTACTTTTTACAAAATGTAGTTAGGAGCGAATTTTTTTTTTTAACTTTTTTGTTATTTATCAAGATTTGTGAAAAGTCGTAGAACAAATGTTGTTGGGATTGATGTAGAGAGGAGGCCTGCAAGAAGTGATAGGCTAATTAAAATTAACCCTGTATATGAATCGGAGCATTGTTATACATTGACGACCTTATACTTCAGATAAACTTTTGACGTGAAGTCGGTTTTTTAATACTCTGCATTCGTTCATTATTGTTAGCAACTGTTAAGTTCAAATTCCCCTAATGTGACATAAAATAGACCTAAATTGAGTTGACAATGTCGAATTGAGCTTAATATGTTTATGGTGCAATGGATTCCCGTATAAGTGGCCCATTTGAAGTACCGAGGTACACGCAGTTGCTTATAAACTGTGTAACAATTTAGTTCTTAGCTGAACCAGGGGCTATAAAAATGAATCAAATGATGTCACGTTTGAAACATTTGGAGGTATTATTATGATGGAGAGAGACTATTACAGTGACAGGGGGTCAGCCTATTGCCCGCAAAAATGCCAATAAAACCTGCGTCCCTTAACTGACTTTAACGAACTTACAGTTTGCACGGGAAGAAAAGCAGCTGGCACATTCTTTTTTTTTTCTTTCGCTCCCAGTCCAGCATGGAATAGGAATATCCAAAGCTAATATCTGTAAAAATTAAGGAAACTACGCTACCAGATATGAAAGCTCAACATTTTAAGTGCTGCAACCAGCCTGAAAACACTCGGCAATATACTAGAACACAGTGTATGCACAAGACTGGCCGTTGGTTGCAGCTGTGTCGAGTGCATAGACACCGATGAAAAGGTTTGAGACACAGAGACAGAGCGATAAGATACAAAAAGATTTTAGTACTAAGATTTTAAATGTTAGTCTCTAGATCGTCGAAGAATCCCTGCCTTTTAAAATTCAAATAAATGTGTTTTAAAAGGCGATATATCCGTGTGACACCCACTAAGTAGTAGGGCCGTTTTAGGGTTAGTCTGACAAGCAACCACCCTTCATAAAAAAATAACCTTCTTCTTAGTCGTATCACTCTTGTCAGAGTGGTCGTGATCAACATATCAATGTTCTGTGGCAGATATAGCTCGCCTTACGACGTCTCGACACCTCTGCTAGCAGATATTCTTGAGCACTCGTGTAAGAGGCCGCCCACCAAGAACTTTATTTGATCTCTCATTTATTTGGACACTCTCTCTTTAGATGTACCTTTATAGGGATTCGTCCGCGCGGCCTAGTACCCTCTATTTTGCCCTGAGTGACAATGTAGAAAATTAACCGGTCCTAATATATTCTGGCAATATTTTATGAAGACCCAGTTCGCTTCTTAATGTGTTGTCATCTTCGACCTCATTATCACTTACCTCAAGGTGAGATGAAGGTCAAACAGTTCGAACGACGACGTGACAATCTGGCTTAAGTCGCTGGATTACTTTTTATGTGAGTAGGTTTGAGTGTAGCGGAGTAACTCAGAAAAGGGTTTTTTCTAGCAGTTACAATGTCCTGATTACTGATGGCAGATCAAAACCGCAATATATTGTAATCAAATTGTGTATTCGTAATGAAATAAATGTGGCATGCGTGATTTTAATGAAAGCAAGCGAGTAAGATCGTATAAAATAATGCTTTCACGAGAACTAAGGTTTCCAACACTAAAAACAATGAAAATAATAAGCTGTCTGGTTTAAACAAGTGTACATTTCCAGCATTGATAACTTGTCTTTTAGACCGATGGTATTCTTGGTAGATTTTATTTTATTTTATTCTTAAAGAAAACTTACAGCTAAATTCAGCTTGATAAATACAAAAATATTTACATATGAACTACTTACAAGTTTTCACATTTATGAAGTAACGTGGATCGCTAAATGCTAGTTATCAAAAAAAAGTACTATCTAATACTAATTTGGAATTTTTAAATAATTTCATACATTACTTACATTTCGAATATGAACAGAGAAGCTAATTTATTAAGTTATAGTTGATACTTACCAACTAGTTAATTCGGAAACAAATGCTCGTCTCAGAGTATACTAATACTGTCTGAAAACCAGTCCTTGTCAAAGTCGACGAGTAGTGAATTATACAAACGACAAGTGCGAACAACGTATCTATTTTGTCGATAGTTTGTGCGAACAAAAGGGATATGCAACGTCGTATTCTTACTATATGTATCAGTAAATTTAGACAAACCCTTAAGAAACCATCTTGAGCGTTTTTCTAGTCTGTCTAAGAGCAAGCGAGGGTGATTCACAATAGCCACCCTTTATGATAGGCCTTTCCAAGGGCAGCGAAATATTATTTTTCCACAGGGATAAATAAATTTTATTGTTCTTACGACATTTCACTAGACACTGTAGTGTGTCAAGTTATTTACGATACCATGGAGAAAATAGTCTGAGACAAGATTGTCCTGCAAAGTCACGACCCTTAACATTGAGGATGCACGGCGCAAAGAAAAGGACAACGATGTAGTAAAAATTTCAGTAACCTTTAAAAGTGGAATAATAAGTTTTTTATCGTATATGTTACTAACTACTTAACTACTAGCGTTTATTGGCGTGTTTGTGTGTATGTTATTAACTAAATTTTACAATTTGACTACACGTTTCGGTGTCTTTACAATCACCAGGGTCATAAGTGACTGAGATGACAAGCGCAAAGTTGATCATTGAAGCTACGTCTTCTATTTAATTTTGATTGGGCTATAAACTTAATACAATATAACCTTCAATAATATAGAAGAATAAACTAAGTTCAAGATCGGGACAACTTGGACCACTTCCTCGTGATTTCGTATAACCTGTCAAACACCTAACACCGGGATACGACCACCCCTACCTGAAATCTCTTAACTGCCTGCGCCCAGAAGTCGGTCACAACACTTTAAAAAATAGGGTTATTCAAATATTACCACATGTAACTGCCCCCGACTTAGTCAATGGCACATCTACTAACATAATGCCGAGGCAGTTGCACGCAAGAAGGCCTTAACTTGGCTACTACCAAATTGTTCCAATTTTACCTGATGCTTCGCCCAAATCCAGTAAGAGACTGACCACGCGATTAAAGAAACGAATTGGCACGTACATATATACATACGCACATAACTTCACGCCTGTATCCCTTATGGGGTAGGCAGAATACCAGAGACTATAAGACCAAAATGGTGTCACGTTTGACAATATTGGAGGTATCATAATGATGGAGAGAGCAGTGACAGGGGGTCAGCCTATACCTGGCGTTTGCCAAAATATTATTCGATAAAGAATATTCTAGATCTTTCTTATCGCTGCCACTGCGTGCCACCCTGGTCCAATTGGAAACTTGCGCCGACCACAGCCCGCGCATAAATCTTGTACTTTGTTTGTATTGAGCTCTGGAACAGTTGCAGATACGAAGTGCTCTTAGTTTTATGTGCGAAATGTGGACGTTATTAGTATTTGCGTAAGGTTTAAATGGTTTTTAATTTTTGAATTTTAATTTTGCTTATATTGTTTTTTTAATGGAAGTCATATGTAGATGCAAAAAGAAACAAAACACTGTTTTGCGAGCTTACAGAGGAGAATTGTAATAATGCTCTGCAGTACAGTATAGTTACGAGTATAAATTTAATAATACTAGCTGACCCGGCAAACGTTGTTTTGCCATATAAATAAAAAAAATAGATGTTGGCCGATTCTCATAGATACCGGATAAGCACAAAAAAATTCATCAAAATCGGCCAAGCCGTTTCGGAGGAGTATGGCAACGAAAACTGTGACACGAGAATTTTATATATTAGACTAGCTGACCCGGCAAACGTTGTTTTGCCATATAATTAAAAAAAAATTGATGTTGGCCGATTCTCATAGATACCGGATAAGCACAAAAAATTTCATCATAATCGGTCAAGCCGTTTCGGAGGAGTATGGCAACGAAAATTGTGACACGAGAATTTTATATATTAGATGATCTTAGACAGTGCGGCTGATTTTATTACATAGCTAATTACTCATTTTCATTACTATTAATTTTGTATTATTATAATGAAGTGATAAATATGTAACATACATACATACATAACTTCACGCCTTTATCCATTACGGGGTAGGCAGAACACCAGAGGCTATGAAACCGTCTGAGGTCTCGTTTGACAAATTTAGAGGTATAATAATGACGGAGAGAGACTATTGCAGTGATTGGGGGTCAGCCTATCGCCCGCAAAACTGTCAATAAAGCCTCTGTCCCTTAACTGAGTTTTACGGTATGCCCTGGAAGAAAAGCAGCTGGCACATTCTATGTTTTACTTTCACTCCCAGTCCAGCATGTTAATATCCTAAATATGTAACTTAGCATATAAAACATAGCTCAAACAAGGCTTTAAATCTACAGGATTTATTAAGACTTAAAGGAGATATTTATGTTCATAGGGATTCGTAAGTTGATTTTTTAAGGATATATGCCAAAGTTATAAATATTCCTTTTAATTAATAATTATGACATATTTTTATTTTGTCCTTTTCAAGAACAGCAGGAAAAATAGTAACCTTATGATAAACGAATGCAGAGCATTAAAAAAACCGACTTCACGTCAAAACTTTGTCTGAGTTGAGAGTGTCATCAACATAAACATTCTCCGAAATCTACATATTTTTTTAAAAGTTAAATTTTTTATTAAGTACTCAACCGATTTCGATGAAATTTAAATGGAACCAACTGTGAAGTATCTTCTATCATATGAAACAACAATTTTCAAAATCAATTCATAATTGTCCGAAATATCGTGTAACAAAAACACAAAAAGAAATACGTACAGACGAATTGAGAACGTCCTTCTTTTTTGGAAGTCGGTTGAAAACTGGTCCCTATTATGTTTCATTAAAAAAAAACATTAAATAATAAACGAAAAGGTACACAAATGATGATTACCTTATAAAAGAAACCTCGAAAAGTCTTTTATAAGAGTTTTATAAAAACACACGTTGCCACATAAGCATTTTGAGTGTACAAAAATAGAAAGAACATCCCATGCTACACGGCAACAATTTCCCTACATCGCGCTATCAAAGTTAATATAGCAGTTTATTTTTATAGCAATCCCATTCAGTAAATGTCGGATAATACAAAGCGAGAATTCCTTTTATTTGAAATACAGGCAGTTCCTACAAAATTAAGTTTTATTTTAATTTTAATATGAAACCTTTGATAAACTTGTGAAAAACAGTTTTAACGCTTTAGCTCATTTTATAATAAAATATATTTTAACAGTATACTACTTTTAAATATGTTCGGAAAGAAATCTCATATCTTTCCGCACAAAGAAAAATTTTTTCCCAAAAATCTGTCAGTTCTTGTATTCACATCTTTGAAAACTATCTTAATGTTAGGAAGGACTATTTATTTAAACTAATGAATGTACGATAATCTATATTGCCCTTTAATTTAAATACTGACTATGAGTAAGTCAACTTTTCAAGGTCAAAGGTCACCAAAATGATGGAAATTAACAGACGACAGACTTGTTCTAAGGTCCCGTTATCTACTTTGGGTACTGAACCCTAAAAAGCATTACAGTCAGTACTTTCCTTCATCATCATCATCATCATTCAGCCAGGAGACGTCCACTGCTGGACATAGGCCCCCCCCAAGGTTTTCCACGTCGCTCGGTCCCGCGCCGCCCTCATCCAGCGTTTACCGGCGACTTTGACCTGTATACGCTGCGTCTCCCGTGGTACGTGGCCGCCAATTTTTCTGCCCCAACGGCCATCTGTTCTGCAAGCTGTGTGCCCTGCCCATTGCCACTTCAGCTTTATTTATTTTATTTTATTTATTAACACTTTATTGCACACATTACAAAGGACAAAAAAAAACAATTAAAAGACAAACTTAAGAATGGTACAATGGGCGGCCTTATCGCTTCAGAGCGATCTCTACCAGACAACCCCAAGTTGTATAAGAAAAAAAAGAAACTGTACAAACATCGGCAATAATAAAGCTTATGTTTAGTTTTATGAATATAAATACTACATTAAAAACTAATACAATATATACATAATGATAAATACATAGATAACTAAATAAAATATAAACAAAATATATATAAATAAATAAGCATACATAAATAATAATAAAAGACCTACTTAATAAAATACTTCTAATTTTCAATGAGAGAAAGGTAATATTTTTTTGAGGGAGCAGATTTTGTTTCGTAAGGAAGCTTATTCCACAGGATCAATGCTCGCACTGTGAAGGATTCGTTAAAACAGTGTGTTTTGTGGAGAGGAGTGCTTAGCATTAAATTATTAGTGGAACGTAGATGTCTGCTGTGAGTTTCATGTCGGAAATGGAATTGATCTCGGAGGTAGCTCAGCTTTGCAATGCTTCTGGCTATGTCGGTGACTTTGGTTCATCTGCGAATCTTCTCATTCCTGATTCGATCCCGCAGGGAAACTCCGAGCATAGCCCTTTCCATTGCCCGCTGAGCGACTTTAAGCTTGTTGATGAGGCCCATAGTTAACGACCACGTCTCAGTGCCATACGTCATCACTGTCTTCAGACAAAGTACTTCCCTTCATTATAAACTAAATAAAAACGACATTGTCAAGTTGAATCGCTTCAAAAACAAAGAAACTAAAATTTAATAAAACACTCAACATTCTCGCTCCCCAACTTCTTTCTCCAAAACTTTTTTATCAACAAAACAAACTCAACAAAACAAAACTCAGCCAGAACCTAATTAAAAGAATACTGCTCCACCGAGTTACAATTAATAGAGAAATAAGCAAAACTGTTTACACTTTTGTTAGGCTTAAGTGTTTTTAAAGTTGTCTTGATGAATCAAATACATTTTATTTTATAAATAGTGATGTTGGCACCGAGGCAGTTACCCATAGCATTTTCCAGAGTAAGCCAAATATCTCGGACTTAGATTTGTTCCGGCAATATTATATTAAAAGACAGTTCTCATCTTCACTTACCACCATGTGGTGAGATCAAAGGCGGGTTTAGTAAAATATAAAAATTGCAAATGTCATTAATATAGGTATTGGAAAAACAAACGAATTATAGTTGAAAGAGTCAAAGAAACAGGTCCGTGGAATAAGCCCCTTGTGTGCGACGCACCTTTTGCGGACGCCCTCGAATTTCAATTTAGTAATAACAGCCGACTTCTTCAAAATAAAAGTTATTGGTATTGAGATACAGTCGACGATAAAAGCTTGTATGAATAATGTTTGAATTTAATTAATGTTTAATTTTTTTAATATGACCAGGTACAGGTATAATTATCTGTATATCTAGGTATTGACTTACTTAATAAATAAAACCCTATATATAATATTATATGTATATATAAATTTATATGGAAGGCGTCAGGGTCGGATCACTTACCATCAAAAACCGCGCGTTTGTTTGTTCAATGATCTTTTTTGTTTATGTAGGTACTTATTTATAAAAAATACGTATAAATATAAATGTTTTCATTATTAGGTGTCTAAAAGGCAAATAAAACTAAACTAGCAAACTGCTTAATGTTTGCCAAAACTATTTCATTTCAATATAAAATTTGTACTCTATCTGAGAGAAGCGCAATAGAGCCGTTCGTTTAAACAACATAGAAGAAAAAAATGCTTACACTTCGTCCAAAGAACTTAGTTAATTAAAAACAAATACGAAAACAACAGTTAGTGAATATAGATCTGAAAATGTTGAATAAATAGGACAGTACTTTTAAACTTGGTTCATAAGTAAACCAAATTGTTTATTGTACAAATTATACATACCTACATACATACATAACGTCACGCCTGTATCCCTTATGGGGTAGGCAGAACACCAGAGGTTACAAGACCATCTGATGTCACGTTTGACAAATTTGGAGGTATCATAAAGATGGAGAGAGACTATTGTTATGACGCCTTTAAAACGCCTTTAAAACCTCTGTCCCTTAACTAACTTTTACAGTATGCCCGGGAAGAGAAGCAGTTGGCACATTCTATGTTTTTCTTTCGCTCCCAGTCCAGCATGTACATAGTATCTGAAAGATGAATTCTTTTTCTTTTCCTCTCTACATAATTTATTATTCCGATCTGATGATGGAGTCTGCTTTCCATGTTTTCCCTTCCATTTCGCACGGTTGGACGTCTTATTGCCAGTATCTTTACAAGTGCCATGCCTATCATTCTCTATGATACCCGTACATTCTTTTTTTACTATACGTCTCTCGTGGATGGATGTGTAACACCATAGTCTTCATGCGCACTTTCCATCAGGTGGCATGGAAGACAAACGTCCTGCCCTTACAATATAAAAGAAAACACTTACCATGCGTTTGAAATCTATCTCACCTCATGTCAAATGAAGAAGAGGTCGAAGATGAGAATCACAAAGGCTTAGGAAAGAACTTGTTCTTCACAAAATATGTCCGGAAGACATCACCACCGGAGCGGTAAAATTTGGCAACATATTTTAAATGAAGAGTGGTCGCTAGTTGGACCCTGATTGAATCCAACCAGGGATGTAACGGAACCGAAGGCGGAGTAAGAGTTTTTAAATTTTATTTATCGGAGTCGGAACCGGAGGCGGAGGCAGGGTCAGAAGTGGTTGCAAAAAAGATCTTTTATTTAAAGACAAATAAAACATTATGCCTGTAAACGTAAATGGTCTTTGGTGGTGCGCCATTCTCTGACAGGGTAGGTTTCCAACAGGGGGCAACATAGTCTGAGCTTTCTTGATCCTACAAAACAGGCATTTGGTAACCGTCGATTTTACTGCATTCCGTAGACCAGTTAGCCAAAATCGCTGACGTATCTCATTTATTACAGTAAAATAGTTAGCGTGGCCTGCCTTCACGTGGAAATGCTGAATCAGTAACTTTATTATTGGATGATGGCCGTCTAGTAGGATAGAGCAACGAGTATCACGATCTACATCTTGTACAGCGCTAATCCTCCCTTATTTACAATGGAAAAGAAGCACTTAGAGTTCACTATAACACTGTGAATAAAAGTTTAGTTTTAGAGGTTCGGAGTTAGCGGCCCTCGGCCGCAGTAGACACCGTCGGAGAGCGCCGGGCTGTGGAGAGTGCCGGGCAGAGCAGGGCGCCTCAGGTGGAGGCAGGACGTCGCCGGGGAGGGCCGGCGGCTTTTCCCAGACCGGTCAGCCGACCTCCAGCGTTCTCACGCAGATTTTGACTTTATCAGAACCCTTATATATATTTTATATATTTATCTTTTATATATTTACCAACATACTTCGAACGTCATTATTTTCCTTACATGACACATATGCCAGTGTTTGAGTAAAAAGTTCCGGGTTTAGATTTATTACCTACATACGAAAATTAAAAATAAATTATTTACAAAATTTGGAAACTGCAAACTAAATCATATAAGGATTTATAAAAATATAAAACGAATCTGCTAAAAAGTAAGTTAGTATAACATTATAATGTTTGTGTACGATAGCCCAATAAATAAATATTGTATTCCACCACATAAATGAGAGTACTTTTATACTGATAATTAAAGCAATTCATGCAAAATTATTCCCCAACCATTCCAAAATATCAAAAATGTACAACGTTAATATTCAAGTTTTCACTTCTGCCGGCACTCCCAGAGTGCAACCCGTCGTTTTTTTTTTTATTTTAATTATAAAATAAAAAATAAACAATGAAAAAAATTGGCATGTTTCCAAATAAACATGAAATTAAATAAAAGGAGTTGAATTCCAAAGTAATATATTATATTAATAAAAATAATATAATGATAATCCACTACATTTACTTGGTGTAACCCGTAAATGTAGTCATAACCAGCCTAGAGCTGAGAAGACAAAACGTCCCCAAAAATAATAGTAATAAATCGTTTAATTCAGACCATGGTCCATAATTTGTTAGTAACAATTTAACTTTACCTATTGTTATTAAAGACACAAAAAAGAAAACACAATCATTTTTACACACCGGGTTTTAAATTTAATTAAAACCCGATGTGTAAAAATATTAAATGAATAAAAGCTTTGTAATAAATTGACTCCCAAAGTCTAATTTAAAAGTGTCGGAGGCGAAGTCGGAACCGAAGGTGCAATAGTTATCGGAAGTTCCGACTTAACGAAGTCGGAGTCGAACTCCGTAACATTCTTGGGTCCAAACACCAAGCGAAGGTCACTCGGATTAGTCGACTTTTATGACACGCTTATCCCGGGACAGTAGGGCTGTTCTAAACCGACTCTACAGAGACAAGTTTACTACATAAAAACGTTTTCACTAGACGCAGACAGAACTTCCATCCGTATTGATCGTATGCTGAACAACTGCATTAGATTGTCTTAAGTTTTCGCGATTCATACTATTAAATAAAACACTTTTTAACCGGATTTATCGCGTATATTTACATTTTAAATTTTGACTCGACTTTTCGGTGTCTTTGCAGACCCCGTGGTCACGAGCGACGAGCGACTGAGGTGTCAAGCGTCGGATTGATAGATTGAAAAAGTTATACATCATCATCTCTATCTGTTTCTCAGTCTTCGAGCGTAGCGTTCTGGATTGACACAAAACGAGCTGACAATAAAAACAATATTTAAACCTAATTCAAAAGTAAGTCAACATCTTCGCTCAGTTAAATGCAGCATCCCTTTACAAGACCCAGGTGTTTACAAGATTGACTGCGGCTGTGGGCTTTCCTACATTGGTCAAACCAAAAGAAACGTATCAACCCGCGTAAAAGAACACATAGCTGATATTAAAAATCGAAGAGCTTCAAAGTCTGCAGTTTGTGAGCACACCTCAGTCGCTCGTCGCTCGTCGCTCGTGACCACGGGGTCTGCAAAGACACCGAAACGTCGAGTCAAAATTTAAAATGTAAATATACGCGATAAATCCGGTTAAAAAGTGTTTATTTTAACAACTGCATTAGGTTTGTGTTCAACCGTTATAAATTCGACCACATCACTGCTGACCGACAGTCCCTGAAGTGGCTTCCTATTCGTGGACGAAGAGACACTCGCTTACTTTGTCTTCTATACTCCGTGCTATTTGATCCCAATTATCCTGATTACTTAAAAAGTAATTTTTCATTCCTCTACGAACCTCATGACAGACCATTGCGATCACTCTGATCCCTGTTGCTCAGCACTCCTGTACACAAAACGACAGCTTACTATCATTCCTTTGCTGTGAGAACGGTGTATCTTTGAAATTCCCTCCCTCTAGAGATCAAAAAATCACCTAGTAAGATTTCTTTTAAAAAACGATTTAAGAAGTTTTCCTAGAAAAATTGTGATTATATTTATACCTATTCCCATATTCTAAAACATAACTTATTTTTAAAAACTTATTAGACCCTTGCTTTCTATTTATGTACCTATATTAAAACTTACCTATTTATATATTTAACCTAATTTTATTTAATATACAAATATACTTTGCCCACCAACTCAATCTTCAACCCTAAGGTTGGCTGGTAGCCAATGTGGCCATAAATAATGCCATGTGGCATTAAGCCCACCTGTACAATGGAATGTATACAAATAAATAAATAAAATAAAAAATATGTGGTAGATATTCCAAATAGTCGAACTAAGCGCTTTGACAGTTCCTTTTTGATACGGGTCGCCAAGGTTTGGAATGAACTGCCTGCGTCTATTTTCCCTGACCAGTATAGTCCTAGTACTTTTAAGCGTCGAGTGAAAAGGTTTTTCGTGGATGGACGTGTACCACCTTTGTCTTCATGTTCACTTAACGTCAAGTGTCATGGAAGAGAAACGTCCCATTTATATTTTATTAAAAAAAAAAACATTTAACTAACGCACCATTTACCTATAGCGTATAAAGATGTAACTCCAAAACAGTTTCGAAGTATTCTATTTTAATTAATTTTCATGCTTGAGGCTTACAAACCCCAAGTGTATAAATAATAAAGACCCTCGTTTTCATCCCTCATTCATAGTTTAAATAATCCTAACAAAATCATACAGGATAGAGTTAATCTCGGTATAGTATCTGAATTTCAATTTCCATCGCTAGAAATCCTTTGGGATCACTACCTTTAGATTTATAATTTGCTACTTTGTTCAATATTGAACTCAATATATTTTTGCTTTGATATAAAGAATTGAATTTTTGTACAGGTAAAAAAGGATGTGTATTAATCGTACATACAAAAAATTTGAGAAGAATCTTTAGAATTACTACAAATATTTTTGCTATAAGACCTGTTTTCTTTATTAGAATTTCTTTACTTTATCGTATATTACATTAAATAAAGTACCTACCTACATCATTCAATGATTGAAACTTTTAAATTGAACTGCAGTCTACATTGAAATTATATACATTCGACTGTCTTATGCATAAAATTTTTTTTCAGGACAATATTTCGGTGTTTTTTTTGACCTGTAATATTTTATTATAATACACTTCATCATCAAAATTCTTTATGATGAACCAGGACTATAAGTCTCCGGGCGACGAGGAGGCTAACGCCTGGAGCTGGCCCAGTGCTGGGTGGTGAATGCCAGAATTTTCAGGGCACCGAAATGGCTTCTGACAAACACTAACTACTGTAAGTATACAAGGACACCCTGGATCAAACTTAGGTTACTTTGCTTTTCAATTTTTTTTATTTCTATCTTAAAAGCTACGCACCAGGTGGAAAGGGACCTAAAATCTGACCAGTCGTTCACGGATTACAACAGAAGAGACAGAAACCGCCGAACGACGCTGCCAATGTTTAGAATAACTACCTTTTCCATGCGAGCTGGAAGCGAACCACCGACGATAATTATTATATTTTGAAAGGGACTTCATGAGAAATGCAAACCGATAACTGATAAAAAATCTTTTTTGTACAAACATTGAAATGTATTTATGTATATAAATGAATTTTAATAACCCCGAGTAAAGTAGTTGAAATAGAAAATAGTATGAGAAATCTTGGTCGCAATAGAAAGAGCTATGCTCGGAATTTCCCCGCGGGATCGAATCAGGAATGAGGAGATTCATAGACGAAACAAAGTCACCGACATAGCCAGAAGGATTGCAAAGTTAAAGTGGAAATAAGCAGGGCACAAAGCTCGCAGGTCAGATGACCGTTGGGGCAGAAAAGTTCTCAAGTGGCGGCCAAGTACTGGGAGACGCAGCGTAGGCAGGCCCCCGCAAGATGGACCGACGACCTGGTCAAAGTCGCCGGTAAACGCTGGATGAGGGCACGGGAACGAGTGACTTCGAGAACCTTGGGGGAGGCCTATGTCCAGCAGTGGACGTCTACTGACTGTTGATGATGATGAGAAATCTAAATTGACTTTAATATTTTTTTTAAATATCCATTAAAAAAGTGAATCCACAAAATCATACATACATAGCTTCACGCCTGTATCCCTTTTGGGGTAGGCAGAACACCAGAGGCCATAAAACCATCTGATGTCACACCTGACAAATTTGGTACATTATAATGATGGAGAGAGACTATTGCAGTGACAGGGAGTCAGCCTGTCGCCCGCAAAAACGCCAATAAAGCCTTTGTCTCCTTAACTGACTTTTACAGTATGCCCGGGAAGAGAAGCAGCTGGCACATTCTATGTTTTTCTTTCATTCCCAGTCCAGCATGGGACAAAATCCACAAAATCAGTAATTCAAATAACTATATACGTACTACATATTCAAAGCCGGTCGAAACAGATCAAACAAACATCCCAAAGTGACATAGAAAAAGCACCTAAATATCTCGCATTGAATGCAAACAAAATCCAGTGTCCAATTTACTGCACACACTATAAATTAAAGCTAAGTCATTTAAAAAAAGTTTAAATGAGCTCGAAACAAAGGTCATTCCTGCGAGCAATTAAGCTTTTCTTGAAAAGAAAAAACCGGTAAATTTGTTCCTATCCTGAGCGAGCACTTAAGACTCATTACCGTTGCTGACAGTGTATTGAATACTTAAAATCTATTTTT
Source organism: Stenoptilia bipunctidactyla (assembly GCA_944452665.1). Classification (NCBI taxonomy): domain Eukaryota; kingdom Metazoa; phylum Arthropoda; class Insecta; order Lepidoptera; family Pterophoridae; genus Stenoptilia; species Stenoptilia bipunctidactyla. Next base: position 2,686,557 of record OX101748.1, on the reverse strand, counting down.
TGTTTATTAGAGACTGAGCTCGTGTTTTGCTTTAATCTCACCTTATGGTAACTAAGTGAAGATGAGTCCGAAGATGAAAGCACTAAGGAAAGAAAGGCTTCTCGTGTAGAGTCGGCTTAAAATATCCCTACTGCCCCTGGCAAATCGTGTCGTAAAAGACGACTAATCCTAGTGACACCCTCTTGGTGGTAGGATCCCGTCAGGGTCCGCCTGGCTAACATATTTAATTACTGCTCCAGCGGTGATGTGTTCGAGCAATATTTAATGAAGAACCAGTTCTTTCCTAGGCACGCGTGCTTTCATTTTTGATCTCATCTTCACTTACTAGGTGAGGTTAGGGTCAAACGCTTGCTAAGGCTTTTATAAGAAAATAAAATAAATAAAATCTACTCTAAAGGAGTAATGATTTAGTCAATTCAAAAATATCGTAGTAAAGTCTGGCTAACGACTGGAATGGGGGTTTTTGCAAACTTTTTATATGGCAACTTATTCTGGTGCCACTGTTGTCAATCGAACGGTTGTTGGTGGCTTTGGTAATTGAGATTTTGGAATTGGTATATTTGAAAATGAATAAAATATCTTTGAGTTAAATAATCTTTGAGTTTATAGTAGCCTTTTTGCATAATGTTTCTTTGATAGTTCTTTTAAATTTATGAAACGTTAAGGATTGAATTGACTTTGGTATTATATTGTAAATACGTATTAAAATTTTCATAAATGATTTGGTGCTTTTAACCGGCCTTAATTTGGGTAACTTATGGTTGTTCCTTGTCCTTACAGAATAATTGTTATCATGATTATCTTTCATAATTTTAATGATAGGTAGGTTTCGTAATTGTATTCGTAAGACACCAAAAAACAAATTAATAATATAATTACGAAATATCCTATAAAAGTGGGTAAGATACCTAGTTTTGTTTAACTGAAACTGACATGTTTAAGAAACATTTTTTCACTAATATGATCTTTATTTCAAGTCATCCCAAAAATGATTTTTCGTTCAACTCAAATTTAATGATATAATCTTTATGTCAATCTTCATCCCAGAAGATATTTTTTGGTTACTTTTTACTTAAAAGTAAAGATTGAATGAGTAGGTTGCAACAGGAGTACTGCGTTCTCTGGCCTCTAATGACCGAATTTACTGAGTGCCGTTTCCATATTCATGTGATTCGTGGCCGTGCATTAGGTAATTGGTAGCACGCAGTGATGGGCCAGATGGCACTCTTAGTAGCTATATAGCTATGGTCTATGTTGATTTAGCTGGAACATACCTTCATTTGCGGTTTCACTTACGTTTGATTTGTTTGTAAAAATAAAAAAATACATTCCTTTATATAAGGAATTGTATATCTTATTGATTTAGGCAAAACTCCTGACCAAAATAGATCTAAAAACCATTTCTACTTCCACCAGCACATGGCCAGCTTGGTGGATTATGGCTTAAACCTCTTCATCGCCGTGGGCTTACTATGAAGAGTTTTGATGAAAATGTTCCAAAACTCGCTTGAATTTCTATTAATTTACATACATACATAACTTCACGCCTTATGGGGTAGCCAGAAAACCAGAGTTTATAAGACCATCTAGTGTCACGTTCGACTATTCATTAACGGACGACGCATAACTTTGTATGAGAGCTGGTACCCGCATCAATAGACATGTGTGATATATCGTTGAAAAGAGTTCATCTTTTAGAACAAGAATTGGTGTGGCGCCTGTCTTGATTCTGAGTCTAAGCTGATAACCAACCTAATAAAATTAATTAAATTCTCCGAAGACGAAATAAAGAAAAAACCTTAATTCAGGTGTTATAAACTACCAATGAAAACGGTTCCCGTCGTGCAGGCTCTATGGCATGCGTTTCGGAAATTTATCGACCTCCGCATGCGGTTATAAACGACCAATGAAAATGCGCGCTAGGCGCTTAACGCAGCGAAAGACCTTAATCGCAGCCGCTGCTAAAATATCGAAAATATATTTAATTTTTTTATTATGAATCATGAAAACTAAAGATAAAATCTCAGTTTTTCCATTATTGAACTTTATGTTGCATTAGTAAATACATCAACTTAAAATTTGAACTCAAAACAGACCTGTAAATGAAGCTTGAACAGATAAAAAATTAAATTCGTTGTGTAAGAAAGATAGTGGACAAAGGAAAAAGCTTCTGTTACCGGACATACTGTAAAAATCTGTTGAAGTCTTTATTTATTGTCATACATACGTGACACCAGTTAATTTTATAACCTCTGTTGTTCTGCCTTAAAGAGATACCAACAGACGTGAAGTAACGTATGTATGTAAGAAAGATAACATGAAAAAACATGAGTGCCTTAATTAATTTTACAGTTCAAACACTTATTTTGAAAAGTGGCAAACTTTCAACAGTGGCTTATAGCTTATGGAAATGAATTGAAAACAAAGTCTGATTGCACGAACTTAGCAGTGCAATCGGGATTGTAAGCCATGCACTTAAGGCCATTTCAAATAAACCACGTCACATATCTTACCAATAATATCATCTCAAAGAAATCCCAAGAAAACAAACAAATGGAGACAAATGAGCCACCAGAGAATTTGTGGTTGTCATAATTTTAGAGTCTTTTTTTGGATTTTCTAGCTTTTAACAGCTTGTCAGTGTTATGTCGTTGTCAACATAATCATTTGTGTTAACAAAATTCTTAGAACACAACAAAATATTTGGAAAAATCTTAAATCATGAAAAGTATACTTCTAAATGAAGGCGTCCGTATCAACCATTGTTTAAGCTTTTCTTTTCAAACTTTTTAATTACTCAGTGCTACAGTTTCCTTATTTAACAAGCGGGTTAGTTTCTATTGTTCTTCTTTTAAGTTTGAGCTGGGCAATAAAAAGTTGCCGGTTGAGATCCTTGAATTATTCTTGGAAACCTTTTTGAAAGAAAATTTTACTATTACGTGTTTGAATAATTAAGTTTGGAATAGTGGACATATGAAAGGTACACCAAATAGAAACCTGATTCAAAACTATTATCGAGGTACATCTAATACTTGTGGTTTAATAAGCTGCTTCAATTGATTAAAACGTTTAAATGAAATTAGGAGTCTTTCATCATCATCATCATCACAACTCTTTGTAATGAGCCCACTGCAGGGTATAAGTCTCTCCCCTGGGTGACGAGGAGGTCAAGGCCATAGTCCACCAAGCTGGTTTAGTGCTGGGTGGTGGATGTCAGAACTTTCAGGGCGCCAAAGTGGCTTCTGACAAACCCTAACGACTACTGTATACAAGTAGGTATACAGCACCCTGGACATATCATACCTACATTACATATATGATTTTGTTGAAATGTTTAATTAAATCAGTAATCGTGCATCTCATTATGACCATGCTAGTTTGTCTTCCATACAAATACCAAAGTGAAAAAAGATTTTCTCACTTTTCTGTTATATTTTTCCTGAATTTTCTTTGCTATAAACCTTACGGAGCCCGAGACCTTTCCAACGAATGCAAAACCGTGGAAATCGGTTCGTGCGTTCTGGAGTTATAGCGTCAGGAAGGAAAACCCGACTTATTTTTATATAGTAGAAGAGAAAAATTTGGGCCATGACCAATCCACCCGCCGCCTTCACCCACCAGTGGGTGAAGTAATTCACATTTACCCGTGCACCCACTGTGGAACCAAAGCTGGAATTAAAGTTATAAGTTCATCGATACATTTTTTCGATAATTTTTAAATTGTTTCGAAAATACGTTGATAATACCAGGAACAAATAACATCACAGAAGATTGTAGTTTTTCAGATTTGCTTAACCGTGCCCAATAAATAGCTTGTCGATAATTTTTAAACAATAAGTAATTGTTTCGCAAATTAAGTTAATAATACCAGGAACATATAACATCACCGGAGATTGTAGTGTTTCAGATGTACGCATCACCTCTTGCGGGCAGTCTCTCCACTCCAATCACAACAACATTTGCTCTACAACTTTATAAAATTAAAAGTTTTTAAAATTTAAAAGTTTTCCAGTACAAAAAATATTTGTAGCCTCTATTTAGAGGCGTAACTCTATTTACTCTGAGCGTAGGTACGCCACGCACCTTGCGTGGTAAAATATCACTTCATAATAATAATAGGTACCTACTTCTTACAAAATGTAAACTTTTTTGTTTTTTTTTTGTGTATATTTATCAAGATTTGTAAAAAGTCATAGAACAAATGTCGTTTGGATTGATGTGGTGAGGCTGCCCGCAAGAAGTGATGTGTTAATTAAAATTAAATAATCTTAACATTTCAAACCATTCAATACAATAAATAAATAAATATTTCAGACATTCACACAACACTGTCTAGCCTAAATTATATACCTAGATACCTACCTTATGAATACTTAATAACATATAACAAACTTAAGAAATATTTAAAAATACATATTGAATGTACCTTTACATTTTTTAAATTAGAATTAAATTTAAGTTATCATGTAGGTACACATCCATGACGTGACTGCTACTATCTGTGTTCATCACCGCCACCGGGACTCGAAGCCAGAAACGGCCGTCAATAATAATATAATTATGATTTGATTCCGTTTAAATATCAATCTATCATTAAAATTGAATCAAAAGTGACTGTTTACGTTGTGTATTAATTGTGTTACGATGCATGGTACCATCAATACAATCCATTTTAATAATAATATATTTAAAAAAACATAGAAAATATTATCTTTTTAAAACATAGGATGTGCTAGCTGCTTTTCTTCCCTTGTCACTGCAATAGTCTCTCTCCATCATTTTAATACCTCCAAATTTGTCAAACGTGACGTCAGATGGTTTTATAACCTCTGGTGTTCTGCCTACCCCATAAGAGATACAGGTGTGAAGTTATGTATGTATGTATGTATGGATAGTATTCATCACTTAAAGTACTAAAGGTTCCAGTATTATAAAATCGGAAGATTTGATTACTTGTTTTTTGTTTGTAATTATCAAACTCACAAACTTTCGATTTACATTATCTATTATTATTCAAGGAAAAATCTATATCTATACTTATATATAAAGCTGAAGAGTTTGTTTGTTTGTTTGAACGCGCTAATCTCAGAAACTACAAGTAAGATTTGAAAAATTATTTTTGCAGTTGATAGCCCAACTCTTGAGAAAGGTTATAGGCTATATTTTATCCCGAAAATCCAAAGGGATCAAAAGTTACGCGGGTAAAACCGCGCGCGGTGGTTAGTAAAGCTATATTTGTTCAAAAAAATCATACGGGATCACGAGTTTTGTGGTGAAACCCAACTGTTTGTATTAAATATAATGAAAATCACAAAAATCTAGGAATGCTCATTAATAACAAATATCAACGATGTAGTAAAGTAGATGCCATTATAAGAGAGTAAGATTGTAAGAGCTTTTTGCAATTTGTTTCCGATGCGAACTAACACTTCCCTCAAACCCTTTTTATTCCTTTTTGACAGCTTGATATCTGGGCGTCTCCGAAACTAGCAAAGTAAATACGATTTGCTTCTAAATCTTGAATTTTGAAATTTATACCTAACAGTCCATGCTTCCATGCTGGACTGGGAGCGAAAGAAAAACATAGAATGTGCCAGCTGCTTCTCTTCCCGGGCATACTGTAAAAGTCAGTTAAGGGACCGTGGTGTTATGGGAGGCTTTTTGTTGGCGATAGTTAACCCCTGTCACTGCAATAGCCTCTCTGCACTATTATAATGCCTCCAAATTTGTCAAACGTGACATCAGATGGTTTTGTTACCTATACCCATACGGGATACAGGCGTGAAGTTATGTGTGTATGTATATATGTATGTAGACCAGTCCACTGAAAAAAAAATCCGATTTCTGATTGGACCCACTGGGAAATTCTATAGGTCATGACGACGCTGGTTAGCCGTCCAATATCGACAAAAACTCATGGCTACGAAAAAAAACCGGTCGTGCTCGAGTAGAGCTCGCATGCCAAGAGGTCTGTACGTAAATTTTCAATTTTCGGTATTTCACTTCTTGTAAAATTTTACAAATCTACATCAATGGGAAGTACCCTATAGGTTACCCTGCAAGTGTCAAAGTGTGCGACATAAACGGAGCCATTTTGAAGGGTACTTTTGAACCATAATTATTTTATCCACTAAAAGAGGTTGTAGAATGTAGTTATAGATATTTATTCCAGCTTGACATATTCACGCATTCTTAACAAAAAGTGTCTTGAAACAAGGACAGACAAACCGATAACAAAGTACTACTGTATGGGTTGATTTTTTTTCATCTATAGCAGCAAAAAGCCAACAAAAATAAGTTTCTTCATAATATCAATTAGACGACCACTTTGGCGATGGGGTTAACCTCTCTGCCTCAGACGCCAGTGGTTGCGGGTTCGATCCCCGCACGGAACAAGATAAAAAAATGTTCCGTGTCTGGGTGTTTATCTATTTATGTATTTATATTCTAGGTTCCCCCCTAGTTCGCTACATGGTATCCCATAACACAAGCTATGCTTACTTTGGGGCCATGTAGTTGGTGTGATTGTCTGGGGATTTTATTTATTTATTTATTTACTTCCATGCTGGACTGGGAGTGAAAGAAAAACATAGAATGTGCCAGCTGCTTCTCTTCCTGGGCATACTGTAAAAGTCGGTTAAGGGACAGAGGTTTTATTGGCATTTTTGTGGGCGATAGGCTGACCCCCTGTCACTGCAATAGCCTCTCGCAATCATTATAATACCTCATTAGTCAAACGTGACATCAGTTGGTCTTATAACCTCTGATGTTCTGCCTACCCCATAAGGGATACAGGCGTGAAGTTATGTATGTATGTATGTATTTATTTATTTATCAATCTGCAGTTGAACTCAAATCAAAGCACTGTAACTCTACAGTAGCAAACACTAGTTCGGTTTCATACGACAGAACACCGCCACAACGATCGCAGAAGACAAACAAATCACATTCAGGCGCTGCAATCAATGCCGCGCGAGTGTAGGCGAGCTTTATCTCACGAAAGCAAGTGAGCTGATAAGTTATTTGTAACTGAATCACCTTTTTTTTCATAGGGGACGGTAACGGTAAAGGCTACCTTGTAAATTAAATTTGCTTAATGGCTGGTACACAACTAACACTGCTATCATAAACAAGGTTTTAAATCTGAAAACTTAGATTTGAGGAACGAGCCTTGCAGTCGGCAGGTAGCTATTGATGATAACGCTGAATTGAGACAAAGGCTGCAAACTGGACGGCAGCGACAGCGAGAGCGAGAGAGACAGCGGCGCGGGCAGCGATTTCCGCGACACGATAGAAAGTATTGAGTTTGTATTGCACCGCGACAAATCGCTCTCACGCCCGCTGGCGTCGAGAACGGCCCAGATTACCCGCGCTGCTGCCGCTCTCACTGTCGCTGCCGTCCAGTTTGCAGCCTAAGCGTTGGAGCATGCGTTGATCTGCTAAACCCGCATAGAAACGAGGATATTCTAAATAATTAGAGATTTTATAAATGTAAATTCTAAAATCTACAAGTTTATATGTTTCATTCTGTCGATGAATAATTCATTGTGGAATAGTTCTGTCGTCGGAATTAACTAACGCGAATCATTCCATAAAATAAACGTACATTATTGAAAAACGGGTGAATCGTTGTTTCGGCAAATCTCTCAAAAATAGTTTCCATGCGAGAAGCATATGTCGGAAAAAAGTATAAATAATAAATAAATATAAATATTTCTGACACTGACACAACATTATCTAGCCCAAATTAAGTTTCTTGAAGAACTTGTGTTATGGATACTTACTAGATAACTGATATACTTAAAAATATTTAAACATACATATTGAATAAATACATATTTTTTATTAGAATAAACTTAAATAAACATATCTGTGTTCATCACACAAATATCCGCCGCTGCCGGGATTCGAACCCAGGACCTCTGGCATAGAAGGCAACGTATGTTACCGCTACACCAGCCGGTCGTCATACATTGCCGACCGTAGATTCCAAAACTAACATCTACCACTACCCGCTTTCAATTAGACTCAGCCCTATTATGTACTTTGGTGTAACGATATACACAGAAGTACAAATTGATACGGCCGCTACATTTACAACTACAGATACACTATTTAGACAGTAGATTCGGAAGCACAAAGGTGGGTTCTGTATATAATTACTTACAATGTTCCAGTTAGTAGCTACTAGTAAAGCAATGTTTCGAAATAAACGTTACTTTGGATGAAATAAAGTCGTTTTTCTAACGGACTTCAAAAAATAGGAACGGGTTTTTCGATTTGGTTATGTTGTTTTAAATGTTTGCTACCGCAACTGTGATTTATTTCTTTTTAGATTATTTTTATCTTTTGGTACAGAAGAGTGAACTTTTCATTCGGTCTCCGTGGTGCAATGGTCTAGACGCTATTGTGACAATATAGAGGTTGCGGGTTTGATTCCCAGCGCGGAACATGAAAAAAGAAATATGTTCCGGGTCTGGGTGTTTATCTATTCACATACAGGGTGACTGGTGGATCGTCTTTGAAATTTCAGGACGTGATACTTTAAGATCATACATGAAGAGAAAAAATAAAATAATAAATAAATATTAATTATTTACTGAGTAAACTTAACCGAAAGTTAAAGAATTCATTATACAACGCATGGTTACATAAGCGTAATGCAATAGATACTTAGCGGATGGTGGTGTATGGCGGGAATACTGCTGTGTGCGTGTTGACTGAGGAAGCGCATCGGGAGAAGTGTAGTAAAGTCTCTTTATTTATTCATAGGGATTTCTGGTGAAAAATGAAATTAAATAAAACACTTTTTAACCGGATTTATCGCGTATATTTACATTTTAAATTTTGACTCGACGTTTCGGTGTCTTTTCAGACCCCGTGGTCACGAGCGACTGAGGTGTCAAGCGTCGGATTGATAGATTGAAAAAAGTTATACATCATCATCTCCATCTGTTTCTCAGTCTTCGAGCGTAGCGTTCGGGATTGACACAAAACGAGCTGACAGTATCTTGAGTTACAGGTCGTGCAGCTTGCTGGATGTTAGATTTAATGTTTTTCAGGATAGGGTCCCATATCGGTGATAGTTTCCAACCATCTTCTCTATTGAAATTAGGGTGTTTTTTAATTTCAATCGCTTCTCTGATCATTCTAGGAATGTAATGCTTCTCTCTAGATAAAATTTTCACAGAGTCAAACCTTAAGTAGTGGTTGGGCTTGTCCATGGAATGCTCACAAACTGCAGACTTTGAAGCTCTTCGATTTTTAATATCAGCTATGTGTTCTTTTACGCGGGTTGATACGTTTCTTTTGGTTTGACCAATGTAGGAAAGCCCACAGCCGCAGTCAATCTTGTAAACACCTGGGTCTTGTAAAGGGATGCTGCATTTAACTGAGCGAAGATGTTGACTTATTTTTGAATTAGGTTTAAATACTGTTTTTATTGAAGCGCGCCTAAGAATGTTTGAGATTTTATCTGTGACACCCTTTACAAAAGGTAGAAATGCAGGTTTGCGTTCGACTGTCTGAGGCTTCACGTGGTCACTGCGGCGGCGACGAGGTGGTTTGAGGCCGTTTTCACGAAGCACCTTGACAACATGTTTCAGTTCATCATCAATGTGCTGAGGATCGCAGATTCCATGTGCTCTCTGAAACAAAGAGGAGCCTACGGCGAGTAATTGGCTCGGGTGGTGGTGGGACTTTCCATTTAAATAGCGGTCAGTATGGGTGGGTTTCCTATAAACTGTGTGACTGAGTGTACCATTTGGATTTCTTTTAATTAAAACATCAAGAAAGGCTAACTTATTATCCTGTTCTAATTCCATAGTGAATTGTATTTTAGTATTAAGGGAATTAAGATGGTTTAGAAAAGCAGTTACTTTATGTTGAGGTAAGATTGTATATGTATCGTCAACGTACCTCTTGTAGATCTTCGGCACGACGGGTGCCATGTGGAGAGCACGCTCCTCAAAGTCTTCCATGTAGATGTCAGCAACTACAGGTGACACTGGGGAGCCCATAGCAACACCATCAATTTGTAGATAAAACTCATTATTCCACATAAAGTAGCCCGATGTAAGGCATAATTCTAATAATTCTGCATATTCAACAGGCAAATCTGATTCAGTTAGCTTTTTCTTGACAATTTCAATGCAGTCTTTGACAGGTAGTGATGTAAACAAAGACTTAACATCAAAACTAACCATAGTTTCATTGTTTGCAATTTTAAGATGTTTTAAATCACTAACAAATTGGTAAGAATCCTTTACATATGCTGCTGTTTTGCCTCTCAATTGTGAGAGTACACCTGCTATATGTTGAGCAAGCTTGTAAGTTGGTGTGTCTATTTGGCTCACAATAGGTCTTAGTGGTACATCAGTTTTATGCACTTTAGGTAGCCCATACAGTTTTGGGGGTTTTACACAAGCTGGGATTAATTTATTCACATCTAAATTTAACCATTCTTTGTGTTTTTGTATTAATTCGGAACTTTTCTTCATAATTCTAGAAGTAGGGTCATAGTTTACTTTTTTATAAGTTAATTCATCCGACAAAAGGTTAGTAATTTTTGTGTTATATTCAGATGTGTCCATCACAACAGTGGCGTTTCCTTTATCTGCACGAAGGACAGTTAACTCTTCATTGTTGCGTAAGTTCTTTAATGCAAGTCGTTCGTCTCTAGCAAGATTCGGTTTCGGCAATTTACATCGCCTCAAAACGCCAGAAATATCTTGACGAATACTTTCGGCGTCTTCCTTAGAGATTTTATTCTGAAAGAGACAGTCTTCTACTTTGCAGATAATCTCCTCTGTTGGTATTTTTGATGGAACCGGTGCGTAATTTAATCCCTTGCTTAAAAGTTTTATTGTACATTTGAATCTAATGTTTATTTTGACACATTAACTACTGCCTTTTCCACAGAGCATGATGACGACTGAATTGATTGATTACGGTTGATTGAATGACTCATTCCATTGTTCTCTAATTTGTTAAACTTTTTGATTTGTTTACTTTTATAAATATCATGGATGGCTAATGCTCTTTTAGAAGTTATGTTTTCTATGCTATTAAAGTCATTTTGAGACAGCGTTAATGAGAGTTGATTTTTTAAATTACTTATTGATTTAGCTATTTGAAACGTATCATACCGGTGTTGTTGGATGGATTTGATGAGTAACTTTTTGCTTGCTTGGCGTAGAATGTCGGCACTTCCCCATATGTCTTTCTTTGGTGAAATTCTTACGCACACAGGGATAAGGTCGTTGTCACGACATCTCTTCAAGAAATTCAAGGATGTTAACAGTCGTGATTGCCGTTTTTTTAACCATTCTAACTGCCGAATTTTATTTGCACTTTCCAGTCCGTACTGGTCCACATAATATTGTCTTAAGTTTTCGCGATTCATACTATTAAATAAAACACTTTTTAACCGGATTTATAGCGTATATTTACATTTTAACTCAAGATACTGTCAGCTCGTTTTGTGTCAATCCCGAACGCTACGCTCGAAGACTGAGAAACAGATGGAGATGATGATGTATAACTTTTTTCAATCTATCAATCCGACGCTTGACACCTCAGTCGCTCGTGACCACGGGGTCTGAAAAGACACCGAAACGTCGAGTCAAAATTTAAAATGTAAATATACGCGATAAATCCGGTTAAAAAGTGTTTTATTTAATAGTATGAATCGCGAAAACTTAAGACAATATTATGTGGACCAGTACGGACTGGAAAGTGCAAATAAAATTCGGCAGTTAGAATGGTTAAAAAAACGGCAATCACGACTGTTAACATCCTTGAATTTCTTGAAGAGATGTCGTGACAACGACCTTATCCCTGTGTGCGTAAGAATTTCACCAAAGAAAGACATATGGGGAAGTGCCGACATTCTACGCCAAGCAAGCAAAAAGTTACTCATCAAATCCATCCAACAACACCGGTATGATACGTTTCAAATAGCTAAATCAATAAGTAATTTAAAAAATCAACTCTCATTAACGCTGTCTCAAAATGACTTTAATAGCATAGAAAACATAACTTCTAAAAGAGCATTAGCCATCCATGATATTTATAAAAGTAAACAAATCAAAAAGTTTAACAAATTAGAGAACAATGGAATGAGTCATTCAATCAACCGTAATCAATCAATTCAGTCGTCATCATGCTCTGTGGAAAAGAGGCAAAACAGCAGCATATGTAAAGGATTCTTACCAATTTGTTAGTGATTTAAAACATCTTAAAATTGCAAACAATGAAACTATGGTTAGTTTTGATGTTAAGTCTTTGTTTACATCACTACCTGTCAAAGACTGCATTGAAATTGTCAAGAAAAAGCTAACTGAATCAGATTTGCCTGTTGAATATGCAGAATTATTAGAATTATGCCTTACATCGGGCTACTTTATGTGGAATAATGAGTTTTATCTACAAATTGATGGTGTTGCTATGGGCTCCCCAGTGTCACCTGTAGTTGCTGACATCTACATGGAAGACTTTGAGGAGCGTGCTCTCCACATGGCACCCGTCGTGCCGAAGATCTACAAGAGGTACGTTGACGATACATATACAATCTTACCTCAACATAAAGTAACTGCTTTTCTAAACCATCTTAATTCCCTTAATACTAAAATACAATTCACTATGGAATTAGAACAGGATAATAAGTTAGCCTTTCTTGATGTTTTAATTAAAAGAAATCCAAATGGTACACTCAGTCACACAGTTTATAGGAAACCCACCCATACTGACCGCTATTTAAATGGAAAGTCCCACCACCACCCGAGCCAATTACTCGCCGTAGGCTCCTCTTTGTTTCAGAGAGCACATGGAATCTGCGATCCTCAGCACATTGATGATGAACTGAAACATGTTGTCAAGGTGCTTCGTGAAAACGGCCTCAAACCACCTCGTCGCCGCCGCAGTGACCACGTGAAGCCTCAGACAGTCGAACGCAAACCTTCAATAAAAACAGTATTTAAACCTAATTCAAAAATAAGTCAACATCTTCGCTCAGTTAAATGCAGCATCCCTTTACAAGACCCAGGTGTTTACAAGATTGACTGCGGCTGTGGGCTTTCCTACATTGGTCAAACCAAAAGAAACGTATCAACCCGCGTAAAAGAACACATAGCTGATATTAAAAATCGAAGAGCTTCAAAGTCTGCAGTTTGTGAGCATTCCATGGACAAGCCCAACCACTACTTAAGGTTTGACTCTGTGAAAATTTTATCTAGAGAGAAGCATTACATTCCTAGAATGATCAGAGAAGCGATTGAAATTAAAAAACACCCTAATTTCAATAGAGAAGATGGTTGGAAACTATCACCGACATGGGACCCTATCCTGAAAAACATTAAATCTAACATCCAGCAAGCTGCACGACCTGTAACTCAAGATACTGTCAGCTCGTTTTGTGTCAATCCCGAACGCTACGCTCGAAGACTGAGAAACAGATGGAGATGATGATGTATAACTTTTTTCAATCTATCAATCCGACGCTTGACACCTCAGTCGCTCGTGACCACGGGGTCTGAAAACACACCGAAACGTCGAGTCAAAATTTAAAATGTAAATATACGCGATAAATCCGGTTAAAAAGTGTTTTATTTAATAGTATGAATCGCGAAAACTTAAGACGAAAAATGAAATACCTACTTTTATTACATAAATGATCAGAATCGAGCACAGAGTGCTCTCCTTCTGTATCTAAAATTTTTCACCAGTCACCCTGTATATGTATGTATTTATATTCTAGGTTCCTCCCTAGTACGTTACATACTACATGGTATTCCGTATCACAAGCTTTAGTTAGTTTGGGTCCCATTTAGTTAGTGTGATTGTCTGGGGATTATATTCATTTGTTTGGTCGGTTTCAAAGATTGAAAGAAAAATGCTATCTCTATTTGTAATTTTTTTTTTCTAAAAGTTTGTCAACTTTATTATGTACGAATAGGTATTTTTTTACATAGTAAGTAAATAACGTTCGGTGGGTCGGTTTGTACCTTTGTCCCCACAGCTAACAGCAGCACATGCGATTTGAGATCTTTTATTTATTTGATGAATGAATGTTTGTGGAGGAATAGATGATAAGATTGACGAAATATGCGGGGCGATGAATGCCAGGAAAAGTAGGCTGTCTGTAGTGGTAGGTAGGTAGGTCTGTATGCGTCCAGATATGTCCAAGCCACAGGCAGTCAGGGAAGAGTTTTGGGATAATGTAAGAGATGTGCTTTGAAGGTGTGAAGATAATGAAAGGATTGTAATGTTAGGCGATTTTAATGGCTGGGTGGGAGAAAAGCGTGATGGGTATGAAAGGGTGTTAAGTAATTTTGGTGATGAAAGTATAAATGACAATGGCACTAGTCTGTTAGATGTACGTTTGGAGAGAAAGCTTGTGGTGACTAACATAATGTTTACTCACAAAGTGATTCATATGTACAGGGTGACTGGTGACAAATTTTAGGTACCGTCATTACTCCTGGCTTCGCCTAGTACACCAAATTTCGCCTGATTTTGAAAAAAAGATCACGGAGCAAAATTGCTGGTTATAATTTCGTAAAACCTTTAATAAGTTATTTGCAATTTAAGTGTGGCAGCACCAATAGAGGCCATTTTTTTTTTAGTAAATTATAGGCTCCTTGCCGAATCAGGGACGTTTTTGATTCTTTTGATTTGAGCAGCATATGTTTCTTTTTATGCTTATAGAACCACTGCGTGGCATGCAATCTTAGTACCTATCTCATTTTCTTATTTATCTTTCATCTCTTACATACGATGGTTTACAAACTTAATATCATTTTCTCTTATACTTATCTTTAATTTTTACTTAACATACTATTACTACTCTATAGTTTACAGTTTATTTTGCTATTTTTGCTTTACTTGGATATTTAACATTGTTGGATTACAGTTTATTTTATATTTACATTCGGAGCGTTTCCTTTTTTGCTGCTAACTTAAAGTGTGTTTCACAGTTGGGACAAATTATTACTGAAGCGGGTGAGCATTTTTTTAACAGTTTCAAAAGACTTTCCGTCACGAAGAAAATACAAAAGGTATGGCTCTGTTTGTTTGTACTATCTATGCTATAATTAATAATGTTTCGTGTTATATAAGAATTCTGTATATAATTTTTTAACATTAGATAGTAAATTCAAACTAAGTACCCAGGCGAAGTTCAAGCAATACCAGACTTCGCCTTCTTTTAGTGATGGGTAAAAAATCGATGTTCTAGCACGAGTCCACAGGCCTCCGCAAGATGAAGATTCGTTAAACAGTGCGTTTTATGGAGAGGAGTGCTTAGTATTAAATTATTAGAGGAACGAAATAGGAAAAGGAATTGATCTCCGAGGTAGCTCGGAACCACAGGATCAAATAGCACGCGGTACAGTAAAGACAGATTATGGGAATCGCGGCGAAGGCCAATCGGGAGCCACTTGAGTTTAGTCCGGTATTCGGAGATATGGTCATATTTAAGTAATCCGATTATAAAACGTATTGATATGTTAAATAAGGCTAAATTATATACACAACACATTATAACACGTCCTGGTCTTATACAAGTTTCGTTAGAGTTTGTTAAAAGTCGATTTATAAATTTTGACTTCCAACAATTCAGCACTAGGTCAGCTTGAAAAATATAAATAAAATTAATTAACACACTTTTAATAATTTCAAAATGGATATATTTTCAGTATTTAAACAGCTTCCTTGTTCATTCAGTACTCTTTTATAACTTTTTTCACGATGTTTCCAACCGTGCCTTAAGTGTTTTTTCGTGTCTCTTCCTTTTAAAGCAAATCTGGAAAAACCTGTTAAACAAAAAGTAATTTTAATTTTGTAACAAATAAAATATTAGGAAATATGATTTGCACGTCAATTCCACTCATAAATGATAAATTATATTTGATTTTGAGCATATTTGTATAACTATATTTTCATGGATGGTTATATGTTTACATTTGTTTTTAATATAAATTCAGTCAAAAATGTATCCGGAATGGGTGATTTGTTTATAGTTCCAAATTCAATTTTATTTGTTGTTAGATTGACACAAAAGTTTTCCATTTTGGCGCGGAGTTTGAGTTGCATTGCATCTGTTATTTATATTAAATACAGTGCCGTTCTAAATTATATCATCATATCTATAATGCGAATTTCATAATTTTTAAATTTAATTTAAATTATGCTGAGCATGCGGCCGTTTGCCAAAGAAAAAACACATACGGAAATGTTATTATTATTATTTATTTATTTTTTCTTTTATTTATTACTTTGTTATGGAATGAAATTTTTTTATGTGCATACCTACTTCCTAAGCTATTACTGCTGTATATTTCATTTTTTTTTTTCTTTTCTCAATTTTTTTTTTTTGTGTTCAGTGGTATATTGTTATGTATTCTGATTGATCTTGTATTTTTTTTGTTGTTTTTTTTTTTTGGCAATAAATGAGTTTTCTTTCTTTCTTTCTTTCTTTCATAATGAACAAAACATTTAACAAAGAATTTCATGTTCAGAGTCACTGAAAATGTTACAGAAGGCTTACGGTGGTGAATCGACTTTATCAAAAACACGTGCTAATGAGTGTTAGCGTTCAAAAGCGGTCGAGATGTGCTGGAAGATTTGCCTCGCTCTGGTAAGGGGAGAAAATGGGGGGTAAGGGGAGAACGGAATATTATCTTTATCCGACCCAACAGTCAACCTCACCTGCCCGCGTCGTTGATTCTTTATGAAAAGACGACGGCAGCGTCCACTGGGCGCTGTGGTGCTCCCTGCTAGATAACGGACGAGGCTCTGGCGACCGAGCAATGGCGGTATAACCACACCCCGGGCGGGCAACCAACCGAAGAGGCGACAGCGGCCTTGGAGTCTAAATAACTTCAAAAATGTCTGGGGCAGAAGGCAACGGGAAACCACTGCTTCTACTTTCCCAAGAGAGTCAGCATGGAAGGTCTAGAAAAAGTCAACAGTTTGTCGAGCGATCCGGCTGACGCCCGGCGCCATCTTTCCGGGAGAGATGGTGTGAAATGTGCTACCGGCCACGCGCTTGTTAATCATCAGGCACCGCATGGAAATTCAGCTACTGATGACTCAAACACACCAAAGTCAGTTCGCCATCCCCATCGTATCAGGACGTGGAATGTGCGCGGTCTTCTGCTACCAGGAAAACAGCAAATTGTACAAAACGAGATGCGAAGGAAGAACGTACACCTACTAGGGTTAAGCGAGACACACTGGAAGGGTCAGGGTCATTTTACAAGTGACCTCGGAAACACCGTCTATTTCTCGGGCCCGGAACTAGATAGCAGCAAGGGAGTGGCGTTCATTGTGCCGCAAGCGTTGAACAAGTGCGTTGTGGGATACGACCCAGTTAGCGATCGTATCATAACACTCAAAATCAATACCATACCATGCAATCTAAACATCGTGCAGGTATATGCCCCAACAGCACAGTCAACTGAGGATGAAATAGAGGGCTTCTACGATAAGCTAGCTGTAACACTTAAAGCGCTCCCAAAACGAGAAGTTACCATCATTCTTGGGGATTTCAATGCCAAAGTTGGAGATACTTCAAACGACGACCATCTAAAACGAGTTGCAGGAAAATATGGAATCGGAGAACGGAACGAGAGGGGTGAACGTCTTCTACAATTCTGCTGTGAAGAAAATCTCACCATAACTAACACATGCTTCAAGCATCACATCCGCAGATTGTACACCTGGATATCTCCAGGAGACCGATGTAGGAACCAGATCGACTACATCCTGATAAACACGCGCTGGAGAAGCTCAGTGACTAACGCCACAACGTTCCCCGGTGCTGACTGCGGCTCCGACCACCAATTTTTAGTAGCAACAGTTCAAGTAAGGCTTAAAAAAATACAGAAACCCAAAGTATCTCCAAACATGCAAAACTTAAACATGGATGGCTTCCGAGAAGGTTTTGAAAAGAGAATGAAAGACTTCCCAATTAATGGTATAACAGGCAGCAATAACATAGTTATAACAATTTACTCCTAATACAGGTCTGCGTACCTAAAAGGAGTGTACTTCAACATTTGTACTTCGAAATTTGCCAATAAAGAAATTTTGAATTTTGAATTTTGATATGGAAACATCTCAAAAAGGTGATACAGGAAACAGCTAATGCTAATAAACTGGAGAAACCGACCATGAAAGATTTCATTACACCTGATACAGCTCAAATCATCCTAAAAAGACGTGAACTAAAGGAAAAAGGCACGCGTTCAGCAGAAGATCAGCAGCAATATGCAGAACTGAGCCGCCAAGTTCAACTACACTGTCGAAGAGACTATGATAATCACATCAACGAAATCTGCCTCCAACTCGAAAAACACTCTCTGAGACACGAATCTAGGTATCTTTTTCAAAAAGTAAAAGAGCTGACTGGAACTCGTAAGCCAAAAACCTGTGCCATTGGAGATAAAGACGGGCATTTAATTACCAACGTAGCTCACGTATTGGAGCGCTGGAAAAACTACTGCGCGGAGTTATATGACACAGGAGAGCCTACCGCTGCTAATATTAAATGGTCGACAGAAGAACCTGATATCTTACCATCAGAAATTGAGCAAGCCATCAAAGCTCTCAAATGCAATAAAGCACCCGGTAAAGATGCTATTACAGCCGAAATCCTCAAACACCTAGGTGAACAAGGCACAAAAGTTATCACCGAAATCTGTAATACCATTTGGAAGACTGGAAAATGGCCAGAAGACTGGACAGAATCGGTATTTATACCTATTCATAAAAAGGGCTCTTCGAAAGATTGTGGAAATTACAGAACTTTAGCGTTACTATCTCATGCGAGTAAAATCCTCCTCCATGTTATCAATAAGCGACTGAATCAATTTTTAAGCCGTCAAATACCCGAAGAACAGGCCGGCTTTGTCAAAGACAGAGGAACACGGGAACAAATATTGAACGTCCGCCAAATAATTGAGAAGAGCAGAGAATTCAACACTCCGGTGATCCTGTGCTTCATTGACTACACAAAAGCCTTCGACTGTGTCCAGTGGGGCAAACTATGGAATGTGTTGCTCGAAATGGGAGTACCAGAACACCTTGTATCTCTTATCCAAAACTTATACATGGGGAACCGTTCTTTCATCAAGATAGGCACCGAATGCTCCAATATGTTCCAAACAAAAAAAGGGGTGAGACAGGGCTGCATACTATCTCCTCTACTTTTCAACATATATGGTGAATATATAATTCGGAAGACCATGAAAAACTGGGAGAAGGGTTTCCCTGTGGGTGGGAAGAGACTGTCAAATCTCCGCTATGCTGACGACACCGTTCTTCTAACAACATCCATGGAAGATATGAGTGAGCTGTTCCAGAGACTCGAGATGGAAAGTGGGAATATAGGCTTGTCGGTGAATAGAGCAAAGACCAAAGTAATGATAGTGGATCGAGCCGAGAAGCTGATGAACATCAATTGCAACATTTCTGGCATCAACATCGTGAACCACTACATATACCTCGGCTCTCAAATTTGCAACGACGGCAGCTGTATTCCCGAGATAAGACAACGAATTGGAATGGCAAAAGATGCGATGACCCGATTGAACAACATCTGGAAGAAAAGGGGGATTGGCATCAAAACCAAGATCAGATTGGTACGAGCTCTGGTTTTCCCCATCTTCCTGTATGGAGTAGAATCATGGACAATCCTGGCCCGAGAGAGACAAAGAATTGATGCATTTGAGATGTGGTGCTGGAGACGAATGCTTAGAATATCTTGGACTGCAAAGCGCACCAATGCATCTATACTAACCCAACTCCAAATAAAGATTCGCTTGTCAACCATATGCCAACAACGCATACTGTCGTACTTCGGCCACACAATGCGCAGAGGAGATGACAATTTGGAAAAATTGATTGTGGTAGGGAACACCGAAGGCAAAAGATCACGCGGTCGTACGCCTTCGAGATGGATCGATCAATTGAAAGACTCGTCGACCTCTAAATTTCATACGCTAATAAGAGACGCGCTGGACCGAAACCGATGGCGGCAGATCATCCGCTCCAAATGCAGCCTTGATGCTGACCACGATCCTCAGACATGAGGGACCGACCCAAGAGAGAGAGGTAGGCCATTAACGTCTGCAACCGAAGTTAACATCACGAAAGTGAAGGAAATAGTGACTAAACACCCTCATTAATGTTCGACAAAGATAGCCATCGAACTTTCTGTGTCTCACGAGTCGATTCGGTACCATTTTAAGTAATCAGTTGGATATCTTGCCGCTCGGCTAGTCCCAAAAGACCTGAATTTTCTCCTAAATCTCAATTGTATGATAGTCACTGAGGACATGATCAAAAGTCAAAGTCATTGAATTTAAAAATGATTTGCGAGTCATATTAAACTAATGCTTCTATGCTGGACTGGGAGCGAAAGAAAAACATAGAATGTGCCAGCTGCTTCTCCTCCCGGGCAAACTGTAAAAGTCAGTTAAGGGACAGAGGTGTTATGGGAGGCTTTTTTGTGGGCAATAGGCTGAACCCCTGTCACTGCAATAGTCTCTCGCCACTATTAGAATGCCTCCAAATTTGTCAAACGCGACATCAGATGGTTTTATTACCTCTGGTGTTCTGCCTACCCCATACGGGATACAGGCGTGAGTTATGTATGTATGTATTAAACTAATGTTGCGCCTCGCCTCGCACGTGCGCGACTGCACTTACCCCTGATGAAGAACTCCATAAGAGTTCGAAACTAGTCGGACAACTCCGACAATAAATGTGAGTAAAAGCTACGTTGTAAACATTAGTTTAGTCAAAGTCATGTTGACTTTTTTCTTTGAATATCGCGTGTTGTATACTAGGAATTATTAAAGGAAGGTTAAACGGTAAATAAAGAATACGAGTATTTTCTCGCAACTTCGTACGCGTTAAACTACCTTGTTTGTGATAATTTCAGAAACTCCTTGCTTATGCAAGAGGACATTAATTACAAGGACCTTTTTATCAAGTTTCACATCGGTACACTCTAGGAATAAGTTTTTTCGTACAAACTAAAAGTCTTATATTTTCCGTTACCGTGGGAATTTTGAGAATTCCTTTCTCCCATGCATCCCCTAAATATTGTACGTTCCAAAGTTCAGGTCTTTACGTCCAGTAGTTGTGGCATTTAACATGACGTCATGTATCCTATAACTAGCGGACAATCAAGAGGCTTCCAATGATACCTTATTTGTCCAATTATAATAACTATATTAAATAAAACACTTTTTAACCAGATTTATCGCGTATACATTACATCGCGTTTACATTTTTTTTTTAATTTTAACTCGACGTTTCGGTGTCTTTGCAATATATAAAGTCGCTCGTGACCACAGGGTCTGCAAAGACACCGAAACGTCGAGTTAAAATTAAAACAATTTAAAATGTAAATATACGCGATAAATCCGGTTAAAAAGTGTTTTATTTAATAGTATTAATCGCGAAAACTTAAGACAATATTACAAATTTAGATGTTACTAGGGAAAAGATGAACATCCACACCCACACAGGTCAAAATCATAACATCCCTTTTGCTTCGCTGTAGTCGGGTAAGAACTCTCGAAAAATATTAAAAAAAAAAAAATCCCCTTGAACTCCCTTGATATGAAGATAACGTTTATAAAGCATGCAACGTTACTCTCAGCTATGTCAAAGCAAAGGTAATTGGTTGGAACCTTATACAGGGTGAGCGCTTAAGTGTTCGTAAGCTAGAGTGACAAGGAAAGTTTTTTTTAAATTTATTTATTATTTAAGACTGTGAAACAAGATTAACGTTTATGGCTGGTTCGATAAATAAAATGGAATAGATGAAGAATCTATATCAAATGTCCTTAAAAGTTATTCATTTTAAATAAATGAAAAATGTTATAAATAAAAATTACCCGACCAGGATTCGAACCTGGGACCTCTTGTTTGCCGGACGAGTGCTCTTCCACTGAGTTACCGGGGCCTGGCGGTACGCCTCGAAATTAATTACCACATTTTTGTTTTCACGTTATATTGCCGTAGCTCCATCTAATGGTATAGCTTTGCAGCTAAGACCACCCGAGACCAATTTCTTTACAGAAATTGTGAATCCCAGTTAAAGTGAAGCATTGCAATGTTTTAAATAATGTTTTTACGTTTTTGCATTTAAAATGCTAAATTTTTCTTAAATAAATTAAAAATGTGATAAATAAAACACATTTTTCATTTATTTAAGAATAATTGAGCATTTTAAATGCAAAAACTTAAAAACATTATTATTCATTTTAGTTTGCATTTCTTCCAATGCAGAAAGCATTGTTTTTGTTTGACAATCAAGTGTGGTCAGGACCATTTCTAGACTGTAGTTAGCTCGCATCGATCATGATTAACTCTTTTCTTGTCTTTATACCAAAATATGATGAATTCGTTTTATGCATTGGCCGTTTTGAAATAACCAAATGATATTACTAATAGTTAGACAAGAAAAGCGAACAATTTATATTCCTTCAGGTGTTATATTTACAATGGCATCCTATGATTATTGTACACAGTGTGAGAGGTCTAGGTTTGCGTCCCTGCTGATGCTGTAAATTTCAAAACTAGTTTTGTTCTGAGAACTTACTCGTAAACAAACATTGTATACAAAGTTTTTTAAGTACAGCCTTCATATCACAATTAATTTAGTGTATCAGTTTGCTTTAGAAATTATAATACCAAAAGTTATCCGCAACTGTATTGCACCCTGTATTATACATTAAGATGGGTTATCACAATGTATTTTAATACAAATACAGCAATTTATCATCGTATAAAGCAGGTCATCCTGACGAGATATAGAAATATCATTTTCTTTATAAACCTGCAAACTCCAAAAGGATTTTTGATAGATGATGCTATAATATCATTTGCGATACAAAATTTGATCTCACATCGATTATAATGTCGAGACGTGAGACCCGTAAATAAAATACATCTTTTTTGATGCTGTTTAACTTCAATAAAAGCTCTTAAAATCAAATAAAACACTGTTAAATTGGTATATTATCAACCGACTTCCAAAAAAGGAGGAGGTTCTCAATTCGTCTGTAGGTTTTTTTTGTGTCTTTGTTACACGATATTTCAGACAATTATGAATCGATTTTAAAGATGCTTAATTCATATGATAACTAATTTGTGTTGGTATGAAAAAATCTGGATTAAAAATTAACATAAAATCCAAATTAACAAAAAACTAATTAAGCGGAAAGATCTGTCTGGACTGGGAGCGAAAGAAAAACGTAGAATGTGCCAGCTGCTTCTCTTCCCGGGCAAACTGCAAAAGTTAGCTAAGGGACAGAGGTTTTAAAGGCATTTTTGTGGGCGATAGGCTGACCCCCTGTCACTACAATAGTCTCTCTCCATCTTTATAATACCTCCAAATTTGTCAAATGTGACATCAGATGGTCTTGTAACCTCTGGTAACCAGAACCTACCCCATAAGGGATACAAGCGTGACGTTATGTATGTTTGTATGTATCTGTTTATTATAACGTGTTTATAACAGAAATTTCAAGGCAATAATCAAATGAAAAATTATTAATTTAATAATTTATGTACACATACGTTTGGATACAATTTTAACAAATATAAATACAAAGGCACAGCTTAAAATATAGAAAGGAATGGAAGAAGAGGCCTTAGCCCAGCAGTAGAACTATTTGCCCAGCAGTGGGAGTAAATGGGAAGTATCCTCTATC
This sequence comes from Stenoptilia bipunctidactyla, assembly GCA_944452665.1. NCBI lineage: Eukaryota > Metazoa > Arthropoda > Insecta > Lepidoptera > Pterophoridae > Stenoptilia > Stenoptilia bipunctidactyla. Next base: position 2,662,825 of record OX101748.1, on the reverse strand, counting down.
ATATGAAACAAGAATCATCAAGAATCATCACAGCACATACTTAATATTTTCAACCGACTTCAAAACAAGAAGGAGGTACTCAATTCATCTGTATGTTTTTTTTTATGATTGTTACCTCATAACTTTTGACTGGGTCAACCGATTTTGATGATTCTTGTTTCATATGATAGAGAATACTTCCTATTTAGTCTCAATCGATTGAGTAATTAATGAAATATTTCGTTTGTTTTTTTTAATATAAATAAAATCCCCAGACAATCACACGAACTACATGGCCTCAAAGCAAGCAAAGCATGTGTTATGAGATACCATGTAGCGAACTAGGGGAAACCTAGAATAGAAAATAAATATATAGATAAACGCCCAGACCCGGAACATTCTATTTTCTTCGTCCGTGCGAGAATCGAACCCGCAACCACTGTCTTCTGAGGCAGATAGGTTTACCCCATCGACAAAGTGGTCGTCAACAAACATGCATACATCCAAACTTTCACATTTATAAAATTAGCAAGATTAATATTTGCCATCCATGACACCTGATGGTAAGTGATGTGTTGAAAACTAAGGTGGTACAGGTCCATCCACCATCCACTCGACGCTTAAAAGTACCAAGACCACAGAACACATACTCGTATCTACAGTAATTTAACTCGACCGCATCTTTGAAAATAATGCCTTCAGCGTTTAAAAACATTGGCCTACTTTGTGTTTACTTCCATTTAGTTTTGTGACTGCAAATATACTTTTTTTATACAAACAATAACACAAGCTATGCTTACTTTGGGGCCATGTAGTTGGTGTCATTGGGGATTTTATTTATTATTTATTTATTTATTCCGTAATCACGGCAGAACGGCTGAAAGGATTTGGATGAAATTCGGCATAATGATAGTGTACAGTCTGAAATAGCACAAAGGCTACTTTTTATCGCGAATTATGGCTAAAATTGCGCAGTTTTCCGCGTTTCGGAGCTGTATCGCGCGGTTGGTATATTAATAAAAAAAAACCCGCCTTTTTGTCTCTTGGTCTACTGTAATATCTTATCCAACAACTATCACCAACTAGTTAAAGCCGAAGTATATGATGACGTCATCAAATGATATGTAAAGTTCTTATGATGAAAAAAACTTTTTTAATTTTGTAGTTTATTACTCAAATAAATCCATGTTTACTTATTTTTTAAACCTAACACAGACTAAAAAGGCCTCTTACAAAACCCAATGAATCATCTATTTATTTTCATTTATCACAATATTCCACACATTTTCGTAGCACAAACTTCAATTTAATGAAACTCCCGAATGATTTAAAGTATGCAAAAACGACGGAGCAAGGTTGAACATTTTGGACATCTGCTGGCAGTCCTACCGATTATTTATTGCTGTGAATTCCAATGAATGTTCCGTTCGGAGGGTCTGTGAGGCTTTGAGTGAATTTTGGGTATATTTAAAGGTTTTTGTTCGATTCCATGAAGTACTTGGGCTTTTAATTATAGTATCTTATTTGTGTAAGTTGTGTAAGTTTGTTAAATAAAGGTAATGGGTTAATTTTATAAAGGCCTGAATTTCAACCACTGTTTTGAGCTATAATGATTCACAGTCTTAAATCATCAATATACTTGTACTCGTATATAAAACTGTTCCGTTACTGACTGAGTGACTGACAGAGAACGTACAGCCGTAACTACTGGGCGTAGAGAGCTGAAATTTGGAACATACATTCTTTAGGGGATGGAGGGGTGCACTAAGGAAGGAATTTCCGAAATTCTTACGAGAACGGGAATAATTGGACTTTTCAGTTTGTATGAAAAATCTTATTCCTTGAGTGCACGGATATGATACTTGGCACAAAGGTTCTTAAAAAAATGACTGGTTGCGCTATGAAAGCAATTCCCGAAATTCCCACGGGAACAAGAAATATATGATGTTTTAGTACACGGGAACGGGAAATATACGATTTATAGTTTGTATGAAAAAAAAATTCCATTAGTGCACAGATGTGATACGTGTGATATAAAGGTTCCCCAGAGAGTAAATGTTAGTGTTGTGAAAGAAGTTCCCACCATTCCTACGGGAACACGAAATATTGGACTTTTTAGTTTGTATGAACAAATTATTTCTTCAGTGCATGGATGTAATACTTGATATAAAGGTTCTTCAATGACTGGTTGTGTTAAATATAAACAATGTTTATGCGCGTACGAAGTTCCGGGCAAAAGCTAGTTTAGTATAAAAATATAGTTAACTTTTATCGGTATTCATCACATAAATTCCCAACTAAACTTGGATTCGAAATCAAGTCCTTCTGGCATGTATTTATGTATGTATTTTACTACTACACCAACAGGCCATTTGAAGTTGATGTTAAAAGCTATGAAAATCATAAAAGCTGTATTGTGAAATTGTCTTTTGGCTTACATGAAACCTCATTAAGCTGTGCTCTTTGTGCTTGCTCGAAGGATAGTAGATTAGTTTTCTGTATACTGTTCTATATTGGAATTCCATAGGTACAATGTTATTGATTCTATCAAATATGCTTTGGTTCAATGAGGTATCTATGAAGATTTTGTCGGGTTTGAGGCATCAATTTTAGTTAAATAAATGATACTTCGTGACTACTAAACATCAATTTAAAATACACAATCGTAAAATTAGTAAATATTTTTCTGTATACAACGTTTTCTTCAGGTCAAAACTTTGGCTGAATTATAATTTCGTCAAGGTAAATATTCTACGAATTCATACGTATTTCTTAAAAAAAATGAATTTTTCCATAAAGAACTCCATTGATTTCGATGTAATTTATATGAGGCACACCATGAAGTATCGTCTATCATATTTAAGAAAAATTACAAAATCTATTCATTATTGTCCGAAATATCGTGTAACAAAGTCAAAAAAAAAAAACATACGAATTGAAAACGGAACGAATTGAGACTTTTGGAAGTCGGTAGAAAAAAGCCTGAGAAGTGTAATAATAATGTTATAATATTATTACATTCCTATATGTAATAGTATTATAACGAAATCGGATATAACACAAGTGTATACAATTAAATTGACTGATTAAGCGCAATGCGTATCTAAGCAGAAAAAAAGTTATAAAATAAAAGCAAAATTTTTCGAGTTCAATTTCCGTCTTCAGTAGGTAGTTCCCTTTTTGAAGTTTTTCTTACCACCAAAATCAATGATATAGTTTCTTAGAACATATCTTCTTATTTCTAATAGTCTCCTACTATTATATACCATACTGACTGATCTACAATTCTTCATATTACACTCTCCATACTTACTTAAATACGTTATTTAACGATTAATCACTTTTGATGACACTACGAAACTGCATCAAAACGTCAAGATAGAACGATATCATGTGTACTCGTCTCAAATTATGACGTTTAATTCTCTGCTATTCTAAAATTAAACTTAAATCAGACATATAATCTTTAGTAATCCTCTCATGGAGTAAGCATAACAAAATCATGAATTTAAGACTCAGAATGATTAACAAAGTAGCTTGTGAGCTCATAGCTCCGGCCTTAAGGATAAAATACACAAGAGCTATTAATCCCCGCTCCTTGGGCGGGATTATTTCATCAGAACCATCCATTAAGGTTTCATGTATACACGGATGTATAGTGAAATAGATGAGCCAATAGAAAATAATGATAAATAATCCACAAATGATTTGAGGTCTTAAGTTTAAAATGTTTTAGCCAATAACAGGATATCCTAGCACATTTTGTTTAACAGAATTAAAATTGATTTACCGATAATCTCAGTCTACATATAAGATCCTAAAGCTTGGTATAACACAAATAATAATAAGTTTAGAGATACAAAATACTTTAACGCAAATAATAGGATATCCTATTACAGTTTTAACAAAGTCAAACAAAACTGAATTACAAGAATTATAGAATTACAAGTGTCTGACATTAACCTACGGTATTATGATTTTAACTAAGTTTTTACATAAGAAATGACTATACATATTTTTTTATTTGAAACTTAAATAATATAGATAATGAAGGCAACACCATTAAGGTAAATAAAACAAGTTTTCAAGCGAATTTTATCGTATTTAGTTTTATGTCACAAATAACTGACCATGGCGTCTGAAAAGTGACCGAAGTTAGATTCGAGTTAAAATGTAAATGTAAATTAAAAGCGATAAAATAAGGTTAAAAACAAATCTTATTTAATATAATTAATTTCGAAATCATTACATGGTATTAGCATCGCGCAGTCCAAAATGACGACCACTTTGGCGTTGGGGTAAACCTATCTGCCTCAGACGCCAGTGGTTGCGGGTTCGATCCCGCACGGAAGCAGAAAAAAAAATGTTCCGTGTCTGGGTGTTTATCTATCTATTTATGTATTTATATTCTATGTTCCCCCCTAGTTCGCTATATGGTATCCCATAACACAAGCTATGCTTACTTTGGTAGTTGTAGATGCGTAGTTGGTGTGATTGTCTGGGGATTTTATTTATTTTATTTTTATTAAAATTAAGCAGTACTGAAAATGTAGTGACGAAAAATAACTAGGAATACACAACAAAAATACCTGAAAGCAAACGGTCGTCAATGCAACGATTGTACCCGCATCTTTTGCGTTTCCGCCCAGTATTTGCACTTTGTGATGACGAAGTAGAATTTTCAAGGTGCCGAAATGGCTTCTGACAAATCCTTACGACTACTGTATACAAGTATAGAGACCGGACCGACTACTTAACGTGCCCTTCGAAGCACGGAAGTCACCGCGAGATGTATGTTCGGCGGTCACCCATCCAAGTACCGGCCGCGCCGAGCGTTGCTTAACCTGCGATATCGTATGATACACACAGTAACCACGGCGCGACGACGACTTCGACTTCGAGGTACTTTTGAAACAAACTTATTACTTAACACCTTCCAATTTTCTTATAAAATTTTGTTAATAGTGTTTTGTTTTTAGTCATCAGACTTTAAATGTTTGGGTACAAGGTGTTATATTTCCAATCCCCGGAAGAGACTGATAGACGGCCCGACGATGTCGGGATGTCGTATATATGTTAGCTGCTATATAAACTTTGATAGCGCGATGTAGGAAATTTCGTCGTATCGTCAACTTGCTATGGAGCTTCGCTAGGTGTCGCTACAAATGTATTTTGTTTTATGTGATTTAACGTACCTGCATATTTATTTTAGTATCGCTCAGTACAAAACTATATGGCACCACAAACTTTTTAACAAATAGTTGTTGTTGATAAACATAGTGACTACGGGGGACAGCGGGGGATTTCATTGATAATACTACGACGTAGTACTACAATTATGTTTGGTAGTAGCACGTGATCGTCTTTGTTTTAATGGTATTCATTCATAATTTTTGAGTGATCTATTAGTATGTTATCGAATATATAAATTTATACATGCTGGACTGGGAGCGAAAGAAAAACATAGAATGTGCCAGCTGCTTCTCTTCCCGGGCATACTGTAAAAGTCAGTTATGGGACGGATATTGGCGTATTTGCGGGCGACAGGCTGACCCCCTGTCACTGCAATAGTCTCTCTCCGTCATAATAATTCCTCCAAATTTGTCAAACGTGACATTAGATGGTTTGATAGCCTCTGGTGTTCTGCCTACCTCATTAGGGATACAGGCGTGAAGTTATGTATGTATATAAATTTATACATGCTGGACTGGGAGCGAAAGAAAAACATAGAATGTACCAGCTGCTTCTCTTCCCGGGCATACTGTAAATGTCAGTTAAGGGACAGAGGTTTTGGCATTTTTGTGGGCGATAGGCTGACCCCCTGTCACTGCAATATCCTCTCTACATTATTATAATACCTCATTTGTCAAACGTGACATCAGATGGTCTTATAACCACTGGTGTTCTGTCTACCCCATAAGGGATACAGGCGTGAAGTTATGTATTTATGTATGTATATAAATTTCCTTGTAAAAAATAACATACCTTTTATGCAAAAATGTTTTCTATATTTAAAATAAACAATCAAAATGTTATTAAATATGGCAATGTTTATACGCAATATGTAAGTTGGCTGTAATGAAAAGAATGAAATGTCATTCAAATGTCAATGTTGGTATAAGAATTTTTACTGTATTACTTCCGTTCGAATCTTCCATGTTAAAGTTGTGTAGAACTATTGATTAAAATAAAGACTATTGAGGTTATCATAAAAGTACTGCGTTTTTAATTTCAAAACATCACAAAAGTTTTATTGAGTTTAATCAAAATCACGTCACATATCCTTTGGATGTTTTTTTTTTATTTTTTTTTTCATCCCATAACAAAGGCCGATTCCAATACAATTAAACCTTTGTAATACTCCATCTCACACAACACATTCCAACGTAACGTAATACGATAGACTGATAGCTTTTAAAGAAATCAAAGCCTTATGAGGTGTTTTCAGGAGATTTCGCAAAATAATTATTTTTAGTAGGCGTGTACGAGATTGAAAGCTTTTTTGTGAGGTGGGAAATCGATATATTTTTCAGTACGTATCAAATTGCTTTGTATATTTGACTAATCCTATTGGAATCGAATACAAAGAGGTTTGTAGTTCAATTTATATTAAATATTGATTCATTTTAACCGAGCGTATAGATTTTAGATTTACTAATAGATTTTTTTTTATGATTTCAAAAGACTTTGCCTTTGCTTCACACATTGTCCGCCCGGAAAGCAGGAGCAGTGGAAAATACTTTTTATATTCTAAATTACCATTGATATCATCCCATGTATCGTTTATGGAACGGACAATTTGCTACTCCTTGTTGTTGTCAAAAAAAAATCAGATTTTGAGGTTATGATTGCCTAGATAATAAATATATAGTAGTATTATAATTGAATGCAATATCTGAGATAGTAATATAATAGATGATTAAACGAACTTCTAAGTGAAGTTCTATCGCTATTATATGAGTCGCTTCATTCGAAGATATTATATAACAGGTAGTCCTTTTTAGGTACTAGGTAACTTCGCATAATTTAAAGTATCATAAAAAAAACACTGTGGTGGGGCGCCGCGTGGCATGATCCACCCGGTTCGCGCCAAGCCCTCATTCTTTAGAGACCCTAAACGAAACTTTTAAATGGGTTCTGGGGTGGGTGGGTACGTCATATCTTCGAATGAAGCGACTCATATAATAGCGATAGAACTTCACTTAGAAGTTCGTTTAATCATCTATTATATTTCGTCGCTTCATTCTTCAGATATTATATAACAGGTAGATTTTCAGAGATAGAAAGTTTTGTTTAGGTATATACTTGGAATTGAAATAAGTAAAGATATAAATATGTAATTACATATTTTATTATTATGGTACTTAATAATTAGTATTATTACATAATGAGCTTCAAATAATCTTACTTTATTTGAGTCGCTAGAAATTATAATCAGCTTAAATTAATGAAACTTAGTGATAGTCTATTTATAGACACATAATTTTTAATGTAGTAATTTACTTAATTTCAAAATACGTAATATTCAATAATTATTTTTAATATTAGGTTAAGTATTGTTCATGTCTCGATTAAGTATCGACAAAGCAAAGTTATTTTGTTGATCATCTAAAGGCCGATGGTAAAACTTTGCGAACACCTGTGAGTTTTGTGTCCACCCGGCCGTTTTTCGAATGACATCGACACTGATACCGGCCGCGCGCGCGGCTGAGGTCGACGCGTGTCGTGTGCTGTGCGCACTAAAACGCTCATGTCAATGCCGCTCGTGGCGAGCGTTTGCTTAATCCATCGACTTAGCGTCTGACTTGATGCAGTTCTGTGGGGAGCTTTGAATGTTACGAAGAGATTCCCGGAGTTTGAACCTCAGATATTTTTTGTAATAAAAATATATTCTTTTAAAGTTGATACTGGGCATATGTTGATATTGCTTTGAAAGTTTGGGAGAGATAATAAGGGCTGTTCACGATTTGGAGCGGAAGTCTTGATTATATCTGTTATAATAATATTTACTTTATCAGATTGAAAAACAATATTTTCTAATTTAAGTAAAGACAATGTCTGTACTCTTTGACCGGTACATAAAGCTAATAATGTAACGAGTTTTTTTGTAATATTTTCTTATGATAAATTAATATTTGGATACCAAGAAGACAGTTGATTTAGTACTAAATTTGGATCCCAAGTAAATGAATATTTAGGCTTAATATGTTTAGTTTTATAGGCTCCTATTAAGAGGCGTTTAACACAACTGTTATCACTTATCTCTTCTCCTAATAAAAGAGATAATGCAGATCGATGTGTATTTAATGAACCGTAAGAACATCCCTTATTAAATTGCTCGTTTAAGAATCAAAGAAATAATAGAATGGATTTTTCGAAACTATTAATTCATAACCACACTTCTTGAAACCATAACTTCAATGCGACGTTGTACTGGCGAACAGTAGTGTCTGCGAGCGAGGCGAGCATCAACGTGAGAGCCTCTGGTGGGCAGCTGCGTCGGCTGAACGACGCCCGGAGAGCCTCGCGGCACCCAGGGTAAGGCTGGAGTGCAGTGGGTGCTGACTCCATGGCTGGGAAGGCCAGAAGGGGAATACAAGTACCCCTTCGGCTTTATCATCAATGATTTTTCGTATACATTTTAATACAAGAGAAAAGGGAGGAAATGCATAAAAATCCAAGTCAGCCCAGCTTATTGTAAATGCATCAACTGCGACTGCATCAGGTTCAGGCTTCCAGGTGACAAATAATTAACATTTGGCATTGGCTCGACTTGAGAACAAGTCGATCTTAATGGGCCCGAAATTATTTACAATAAGTTGGAAAGCGCTATCCGAGAGGGCCCATTTCTGGACTCGAAATCTGCTCGATTTTCTTTGGTGTTAACATAAGAAGCAAATATCCATAAATTGCGTTTTTCACACCATTGCCAAATTTCTCTACTTAAAATATTCAAATGTGGGAACTGAATACCTCCCATCCTATTAATGTAGCTAATGGCGGTAGTATTGTCAATACGTAATAATATTGCGCAATCTTTTCCTTCACTAGCTATACTTTTGAGACCTAACAAAACCGCGAGTAATTCTAAAAAGTTCATGTGATTTTCTTTTTCACTGTTCGTCCATGAACCACTATATTTATTATTTTTGCATACTGCTCCCCAGCCTGTCCTAGATGCGTCGGTGTAAATTTCTGACTTATAATTTTGAGTAATGATTGGACAAGAAATAATATTAATATTATTTTTCCACTACCATAAATCTTTTAGTAATATCTTATTAAGATTCATTTTCACCTCATAGTTTCCTCCGAACTTATTTAAGGCTAAAAACTTTTGTCTCTCTAATATTTTTGTATATAAGAATCTATATTTTGTGGTTGGACAGGCTGCGATCAATACACCTATAAGTTTAGCGAAATTTCGTAATGAACAAGTTTTAAGATTAATGTACCTATTTATTAACTGTGCAATGTTATGCCGCTTATCGCCAGGTAACGTAATAGACATCTGTTCTGTGTTGAACATAAAACCTAAGAATTTGATTGACTTTTTTGGTACAATGTGACTTTTATCGAAATTTACAATAAAACCTAGACAATGTAATAACTTCAAAGTTTCTCTTACATTAATCATGCATTCTTCATATGTATCTCCAATAAGAAGATCGTCTTAATAGGTATTTATTTATTTATTTATTTATTTTTATTTCATTTATTTATTTCATTTATTGCATGTTACATTACAGATATAGATGGAACATTTTAAGGTAGGTATACATGTAACGCCCTGCAAGGGCATAGCAATATTTGAGGGATTCAGATATTAAATAATAATAATTCTAATTCTTATTTCACTCTAAATACAATTTTTTTTTTTTTTTTTAATTTATGATAATAAAGTCTTAATTTTATTTAGGACCTTGACCTATTTCGTAGTATAACAAAATATTAGAGACAAAATATTAGGTAGTAGACTTAAAACCTTGTTTTCTCAAATGACTCATTACTTCACGCATAATTTTTGTAAATACCCACGGAGCTACCGATAATCCATACGGCATTGCTGTGAACTCGTAAGTGATCGGCTCAGACGAATCATTTTCTTGGAATTCGAATCGTAGGAACTTTCTGTCACTTACAAAAAACGGCATAAGTAGATATGATTCTTTCATATCTATGTTGGCTAAGTATCCATTACGAGGAATTAATTTCGAGGCTGTTTTATAAGATTCCATTTTAAAATGTACTTTTGTTACGAACTTGTTTAAAGATTTTAAATTTAGTATAAACCTTTTTTCTCCGTTAGGTTTCGGAGCTAAAAATATATTTGAAATAAATTGATCATTTGAAGGAGAACAAGGCTTTATAGCCCCTAAGTCTAATAATTTATTTATAGCTATTTTCATGTCTCTTTTTTCACATGATGACAAATTATTTTTAGGAATAGAATACCGACAAATTTGAGTATCAAATGGTATTCTAAATCCATAATTTATCCACTTCAATATAACTTCGTTTTTAGTTACTTTTGTCCAACAATCATAAAATAAATTACTTCGACCTGCATGTACCTTGATTAATGTTGGGTCGGAGCACGCGTCCTGGACTAAGTCTGCGGCTGGAACTTGGCGTTGAACGCAGAGTTCGATTGAGGGCGCCGCTGTGTTTGAGCTGCTATCGGTTTCCTCTGACCTCCCCGCCCCCCCCTGAACGACGGGTAACGAGGAGGTCCTGTCCAGTTTCCCTGCTGAGACGACCGGTTGACCGTTGATATTTGAGAGGAGACTGTTTTGGCTGGGCCTTTTTTAATTAGGGCTCCCTACTTTTCAATGGCTTTACTTGCCTTTATTTTTTCCGGCAACGAACTTCCGAATAAAGTTTCGTCTCTTTCGGAGTCTTGTATAACATGTTTAAAGTTTGTATCCAAATTAGGTAAAATCAGTTTTACCCTATCTTTGGTGAACATAAAGTGGAGGTCTGATAATAGGCAGCATCCATCACTTACGTGACGGAAGGCCTTCATTTTGTTTTCTTCCTTCTCAGGGAGGACGTCCATCTCTCGATTTATGGTGGTAATACCGTACCCCAGCTGTTGCTGAAAGTTTTGGATTTTTTTTTTGTCACGTGCTCGTGCTATGTCAGTTATGGCTGCTGAGATTTCAGCATTTATTTCAGCTATAATCGTATTGAAAACAAAAGGTGATCGATAAGATCAAATAAAATTTATTAAATTTTACATCATTACGATATTGAGCGGATAACGTGATATAGATTACACGCATTTTCTGCTCTGTTTAAATAACCCTGGAGGCGACATGTTTATGTCTAATTCATATTAAAAAAACGCCCATAACGTTATAACAAACAACGAGATAAATCTCCTTGAGATTACCCGCATTTTCTGTAATCGTATTGAAAACAAAAGGTGATCGATAAGATCAAATAAAATTTATTAAATTTTACATCATTACGATATTGAGCGGATAACGTGATATATCTATTATAGATTACACGCATTTTCTGCTCTGATTTTTTAAATAACCTTGGAGGCGACATGTTTATGTCTAATTCATATTAATATAACGCCCATAACGTATTACAGACAACGAGATAAATCTCCTTGAGATTACCCGCATTTTCTGTAATCGTATTGAAAACAAAAGGTGATCGATAAGATCAGATAAAATTTATTAAAGTTTACATCATTACGATATTGAGCGGATAACGTGATATATCTATTATAGATTACACGCATTTTCTGCTCTGATGTTTTAAATAACATTTTTAAACCGAATAAGTAGGTCTTACCTTGTAAGATTTCTTCTTCATCGGAGGAAATAATTCGCTGTTTCCGTTTTTTATTTATTTTTTGTTCCAACTTTTTTATCTTTATATTATAATGTTGAAGCTGTTCTTCTGCTGTACGTTTAGGCATTTTGTAAAAACTTAAGTAAATGATTAAAGTAAATGACGTATGCTTGTTACCACGCACGAAAAAAGAATGAGGGCTTGGCGCGAACCGGGTGGATCATGCCACGCGGCGCCCCACCACAGTGTTTTTTTTATGATACTTTAAATTATGCGAAGTTACCTAGTACCTAAAAAGGACTACCTGTTATATAATATCTGAAGAATGAAGCGACGAAATATAATAACAACTCACCTTTTTTATAATGAGCTTTCACTTAAGACACCACAGTATTCATTGGAATAACAGAATAATTCAAAAAAACCTTGTGTTGTTTTGGTGCATTTCGAATTGAGCGATGATTTATAAAGTGATGGACACTAAATAACAAAAGTCATTTGATTAAATAATTGACTGCGACAGTAAAGATAAGATATTCGATAAAAGATCGAAGAATATCGATTTCTTAGAGTAAATATGTGCTATGTTATGCAATTTTAATTAGCTATGTTATGCAATTTTCTGATATAGACTATAAGAAATGATTGTTTTTTTTTAACGAAATGCTGATGTGAAATCGTTTTATAATAGACTTATAATCGATCTAGTCAGATGCAATCAAAAATACATAATACAACCTTTATCATAGTTTTGTGATGACAGTGACTTTGTTTTAACAGAAGGTCGGCGGATTTGAAGTGTGTCGATAAATATACACACATACATAACTTCACGCCTGTATGCCTAATGAGGTAGGCAGAACACCAGAGGCTATTAAACCATCTGATGTCAAATTTGACTAATTTGGAGGTATTATTACGATGGAGAGAGACTGTGTCCATAAAATACTTTTAAAATGTTTGTTTTGTATAGCAAATTTTCCGTAACATATAGAAATAATTAACTATCGAATTAAATAATTACTGTTAATAATCTAGACTTCTAGAAGCCAGGATGAATTTGAACATGTCATTTCCCCTAAATTTTAAGAAGCTCCTTACTTCACATACCAATAGTAGCTCATTCAGTTATAAATTGGTATTTAATTAAACCATAGTTAGGCGCATTTTATACCACTTATCATTGGGTGGATTTGATTCTAGTTGGGCAACTATCTGAACATAATTAATTAGGTAGAAGGAGTATTTTTTGCCAGACCGATAATAGATGATTAAACGAACTTCTAAGTGAAGTTCTATCGCTATTATATGAGTCGCTTCATTCGAAGATATTATATAACAGGTAGTCCTTTTTAGGTACTAGGTAACTTCGCACAATTTAAAGTATCATAAAAAAAAACACTGTGGTGGGGCGCCGCGTGGCATGATCCACCCGGTTCGCGCCAAGCCCTCATTCTTTAGAGACCCTAAACGAAACTTTTAAATGGGTTCTGGGGTGGGTGGGTACGTCATATCTTCGAATGAAGCGACTCATATAATAGCGATAGAACTTCACTTAGAAGTTCGTTTAATCATCTATTATATTTCGTCGCTTCATTCTTCAGATATTATATAACAGGTAGATTTTCAGAGATAGAAAGTTTTGTTTAGGTATATACTTGGAATTGAAATAAGTAAAGATATAAATATGTAATTACATATTTTATTATTATAGTACTTAATAATTAGTATTATTACATAATGAGCTTCAAATAATCTTACTTTATTTGAGTCGCTAGAAATTATAATCAGCTTAAATTAATGAAACTTAGTGATAGTCTATTTATAGACACATAATTTTTAATGTAGTAATTTACTTAATATCAAAAAACGTAATATTCAATAACTATTTTTAATATTAGGTTAAGTATTGTTCATGTCTCGATTAAGTATCGACAAAGCAAAGTTATTTTGTTGATCATCTAAAGGCCGATGGTAAAACTTTGCGAACACCTGTGAGTTTTGTGTCCACCCGGCCGTTTTTCGAATGACATCGACACTGATACCGGCCGCGCGCGCGGCTGAGGTTGACGCGTGTCGTGTGCTGTGCGCACTAAAACGCTCATGTCAATGCCGCTCGTGGCGAGCGTTTGCTTAATCCATCGATCTTAGCGTCTGACTTGATGCAGTTCTGTGGGGAGCTTTGAATGTTACGAAGAGATTCCCGGAGTTTGAACCTCAGATATTTTTTGTAAAAAAATATATTCTTTTAAAGTTGATACTGGGCATATGTTGATATTGCTTTGAAAGTTTGGGAGAGATAATAAGGGCTGTTCACGATTTGGAGCGGAAGTCTTGATTATATCTGTTATAATAATATTTACTTTATCAGATTGAAAAACAATATTTTCTAATTTAATTAAAGACAATGTCTGTACTCTTTGACCGGTACATAAAGCTAATAATGTAACGAGTTTTTTTTTGTAATATTTTCTTATGATGAATTAATATTTGG